>CM035151.1:3252584-3925486 GCA_020205615.1 Panax quinquefolius
GAATTATTGATGAATATCTTTTGGCTTCATAATGCAAAGATGACTTGTTGATGAATATCTTTTTGCTTTTGTGGTCTGAAAGATGAATTATTGATGAATATCTTTGGCCTGTAATGCAAAAAGATGATCTTTTGTTGTTGAATATTTTTAGCTGTAGTGTAAAGATGAATTATTGATGAATATCTTTGGCTCGTAATGCAAAGATGACTGTTGTTGAATATCTTTAGCACGTAGTGGTAAAGATGAATCGTTGATGAATATCTTTCAATTCGTGGTTGCAAAGATGAATTTATTAGTATGATTATGAATGTGAACCGTGATTTGGTATAACCATGATCTTTGATGTTTCGGTAAAGACAAGTGATGAAAATTATCTTTGTCTTGGATGAGGAAAGGAATTTAGAACCTACAATTACGATTACGAAGTTATACACGTGATGTGGGACAGGAATTGTTGATCGATGTTACAGTGGATAAAACATTGTTGGTGGATTTTTAACACGGAGAAGACTATAGACTTTATAGTCTATTCGACTCTCCTAATGGATCGCTTCATTCCCACGCAACTTATGGTTGAAAAGTTTTATCATCTACCATATGTTCTAAATCTCCGATTTATTCATTGATGAAGACTATTGATAATTTATTTATCTTTAGTCATAATATTCTTTATCGAGCTAGTTGGTTTCACCCTTTTGTTTCACAATTCCTTTCGGTGTAATAAAAGTGTAGCCGGGTCGGAGCTGGGATAGCGAGGAATAGAGTGGTGGTCTATAGATGTCGAGGTGAGGTGAATTTAACTTGGAAGGGTGTTTTGTCACTATCATACAAGATGTCTAAATGACATACAACCTCGTGTTATCATAAAAGACGTGGTTGTGCTTCATCCACTTGCGAGTATATTTACAAGCACTACTTATATAATCTTGGTGTTTGTTTGGAGTATAATACCCAATTAGAGACAAGTGGAGATAATGATATGTCATAGAAGACTCACCATCGGGAAGAATACGATAAGTAATCTTCTTGTTTTTCTTTGGGGTCTATTGGGTCAACCAAGGATAATTTCGTGGCCATATGATATCTACCATAACCTAAAAGCACGGCCTCCCATGTATACGAAGGTTTCTTGAGCACTTCCCAAAGATTCTAATTTCTAAAACAGCTTTTCGTACCTTTATGTAAGGTGTCATGGTGACGTGTTATCCAAGTTGGTGTCCGTAGTTACATTTGGTATATATTGGTATCCAAACTCACAAGATATATGTGTTGTTGTATTTTTGCACGACAATTGTTGTAATAAAGTTGTAGTTGTTTTTCGCACTCATGTATTTGGCGACTCGTAATGGGTTGGATGGAATGGACCTATTTTGGGGTTGTTATACATCGCTCATCTTTTATCCATATAACATCAATCAATATATATCGGAATCAAATATTCATCTTTGACCTTCTGGTGCCAAAGATATTCATCGATTAGTCATGTTCATCTAAACACATGTTCATCTTTGCGACTACAGGCCAAAGATATTCATCGAGAAATCATTCATCTTTGACTACAAAGCCAAAGATATTCAATTATATCATCATTTAGGACTCGAGGATGATGAAAATATTTTAAAAAAAACGAATCCAAAGGAAACAAAAGAACAAATATTAAGGATTTCGTACTTTAAACAATCCAAGTTCAAAATACTTCATAAATAACCAGAGTGGAGTAAAATTCAAGAATGATCAAAACATGGATACAATCAAAACTAGTATCCATAATAGATATCTTGGACGAAAAATAAAAATTTAATTTTTCTGTGAATATTGTCGTATTCATGAATAAGACCAGATATCGTGAATAAGTGCCGTATACTTGAATAATAACTCCGACACCAAAAGATAAAAATTTCACAAAAAACATCATCACGCTCGTGAATAGTACTCGTGAATAAGAACTCGTGAATAAGAACTCATGAATAAGAACTCCTATTACGAAAAAGTTCCAAATTTGATAAAAAGTTTCAACCAATATTTCAAAGATAATGATATCAAGAAATAATATCATTCGAGAAGAAAATAATATCCCTTACCTAAAAGGATAATACTTCCGATCGGGTATCTTTTGGATATAGTCTTTGAAAGGACTTGCACAGATAAATAATACTCAAAGTACTAAAATATTCACAAGAATACGCCAATATATCGAGAGAGAGAGAGAGAGAAGATTTCAGATTTAAGGTGTGATTTTCAATTCTAACCCAAGACCCCATTTATAGGAAAATGCTTTAGAACAACAAAGCGAGAAAATTTAATAAAATAATAATATATATATTAAAATTTTTCGCCTAACCTTCCTTGATCTGAATTCAGAATTGACATCACATGCAAGACCCACAATTAATGACAAAAACATTTTTTATATTAAAAATAATTAAAACTTCCAAAAATCAATTATTTCGGAACTTCGGAACTTCAATAATTCATAATAAATAGCCCTTTTATCAGAAAATTGAATCTCGCGATTTTTTATAGGAAATTCAATTCTCTACAACTTTGCAGAAGAAAGTTTTCCAAATTCCAAAGCGTAAATTGGATCGAAATTCATAAACTAGACGATTTCACTGTTATAATCAAATTTCACCAAGAAATGGGGTCCAATCAAACACACAAAACATGTGTTAATCATTTAATGCAACAAAAATACTCTTCCTCCTCATATACTCATATATCCCACATTCATTGTAAAACTATCACCATTATTATATTATTAAAATATAATAATAAATTATTTATCGTAAAAGATAAAATATCATTTTTCAACAATTGTCACTTTAAAATTTTTCTCCATCTATATCCACATAAAATCAATATTTTTCTCATCATATAAATCAATAATTAATTATTCACAAATAATATTACTGTAATCACAAGATCTTGCAACTGTGCCATTTCCTCAGAAAGAGGGGCTTTCCAATAAGAATTTCTCTCACTTGTTGGCCTTGATTAGGTGACCAAACATCTCCTTGTATGTAACTTTCTAGACATTGCCAATAATATTTTTTAATAATATTATTCAAATAATATGAATTATTGCTCGATAATGAAAAAAATACCGTAGAAGGACAATTATTGAAACAACAAGTAATATAAAATATCAACGCAAAGAATTATTGAATCAATAAAATAAAATACTAATAAAGAATTCACTCTTAACAATTATCGAGTAGTGCCTTCTTACGTAAGAATCAATAATTGGTGCAATCTTAGCGTCCATATCAGGCAACAACAACAGACATCGTGTTTTAACCAACGGGTATTCCAACAAGATAATCTGTAACAAGCTATGGCAGATTATTTATAAACAACTTATACTTGTCGTTTTCTTCATCCAATCGCTTTCAGTTATGGGGCCCACATAAAGATCGCAAGGCCGTTGTATGCGAATATTCCCGAGCAATGAAAGAATATTTAACGACCAAACGAATATTTCCCGACAACAATGAATATTTTATAACCACCTGCTTATTTAAAATATTTACGCATTTTACCCATAACTAACCACATTAATCAAATCAACCCTTACTATTTCAAAATAATAAATAGAGAAAAATAAATTTCATTTATTAATAATTTGGGGTCTTACATATATTTTGTTGTAACAGAACTATTTAGTCGAACTTCTCTTATATTTTGTTGTAGTCGAAATTCTCAAATATTTTGTTGTAGTCGTTTTAAGCTCCGAAAATGCACTTTTTTAATACTGTCTATACTTTTTATTTATTTATTTATTTTTAGTGAAGACAAATAATATTTTGAAAAGGATCTCGTTTTCATTTTTCATCTTAAATCACCAAAATCTCAGGAACTGACATGAAAGGAGGACATTTTTGTTTAAAAAATATATACAGATATAGGAAGTACAATGCATCAACTAACTAGTTCAATTACTATATACATAGTAAAATGGTTTATCTTTGTTGGGC
Source organism: Panax quinquefolius (assembly GCA_020205615.1). NCBI lineage: Eukaryota > Viridiplantae > Streptophyta > Magnoliopsida > Apiales > Araliaceae > Panax > Panax quinquefolius. The sequence continues at coordinate 3,256,559 of CM035151.1, forward strand.
CATAATCCTTTTCTTTATTGGGCCGAAATTATTGGGCTCCTCCTTTGGATCATGTTATGTTAAGTCATGGTTGGATCTGGTCACTTGGGTCATTCTTATTATTTGGGCCTAGTCATTATATTGGCCCATTATACAAATTATCACTTAATCCCAATTTTGACCAAGAATCATTATGTCAAAATGACGTTTGATTATTATGTGCCACGCCACTTTCTTTGCATGGCATTAATGAGGATGGAACTCGGATAATGACGGCGGTGACAAGCAAATGTGTGAGAGAGGGGTGAAAGTAGATCTGCTTACTTTTTAAATTTGAAGTGACCCAAGTAAGGGAAAAAGGTGTCGGGAGAGGTGGTGGGTGGTACGTGAAACCTGGATAGTGGAGTATGCATGGGGCTAAGATCACATAAGAGAGTAAGTAACACATACATTTTTTTCATTAGAATTCTTATTCTATCCCTCTCAGACACTAGATAATATTTTTCTCTCCATTGTTAACCTTGTGATCGCTCAGATCTTGACTCTCGTGGGAAAGCTATCCCTCGTGGTCGGTAGTCAAGCTTTTGGTGTTGACTTGTTAAACCGCATGCGGGATATTGGGACGCGCGTCTTGGTGATTGGGACGTGGAGAAAGATCTGGCATTAACATCAAGCGCTAGAAGGAGGGGTGAGTTCTAGTGTCTCGAATATTTTTCAATCACAAACCGTGTTTTTCTACATCAATATTCATGGTGAAAGTAGAACACCTACACACGAAGGGCGGTAGAGGGTCGCCAGTGAATCGACACCCGAGTGTCTTGTTAAGGATCGTTTGGGACCGCAATAAGTGTTCATGCAAGCACAGCGTCCAAACGATCCCCTGAAGATTTTCAATTGAAGAAGATGGGTAAGGTTAAATGTAGGTTAGTCTACCCTATCGAGCAAAATCATCGCCGCGATCGGGAAGCGAGTAGAAGGCACTTCGCCTAGAACTCGATACTGAGAAGACCAAGATGAAAAGGCTTCACGACTAGCCAAGATGGCTGATGAAGCGGATAAAGCTATGGAGGTACTTGTGAAGCAACGACAGGATATAGCTGAACAGATGGCCCGAATGACAGAATTGAGAGATGAAGAACTCAGTTATAATCAGTCCGAAGAGCAAGGACACCGAAGCGGAAAAGAACCTGTTCATTCAGGACGAGAGTCTCGAGGCCGAAATCGAGAAAGAAGAAGATCCCGAAGCCCTACTCCTCAAAGATCGAGGAGGGTACATCACCCTGTCGATTCTAAGGAGCAGGGTCGGAGGGAACGAAGAGGTCGGTCCAGGGATCGTACTCCTGAAACCACAAAGAGAGCCCTTATTGTTGCACATTCTCGCCTCGGCCCGAAAGCACAAAGGCGAAGCATATCTAGAGATTGTACTCCGAGAGTCTACCGAGGGTACATCGCGCCGGTAGACACTAAATCATAGAAGAAGCCCTTCAGAGTTGAAGGTTACATTGTAAGAAAGCCGGCCTACTCATAGAAGAAAGGAATCATCGGAAAAGGAAGCATCGTCTCAACCAGAAGGAGTAGATTATTTGGTTAAAGAGTTAAAAGAACTTGGAAGCAACTTAGGAAATCACGTAAAAGACGAAGGACACTTTGGAAAGAAGGAATCCCCTTTTTCGCGGAAATTCTTAGAGAAAAAGTCGACCCCACCAAGAAGTTACCCATATGGAGAGTTATGATGGATCGGGGATCCCCTTGACCACGATCGAGCGTTCAATCGATTGATGGATTATTATGACTTTAGCGATGTTGCTAAGTGTCATACTTTTCGTCCACAACACTTAGAAAGGATGTCCGTGCAGTGGATGGGGACTTTGCCCTCAAATTCAATTTCATCTTGGCGGAGCATATGCGCAATAAATTTCATGCTCGCTTTGGAAGCAACAAAAAAGGGAAAACCAACTGGTTCATTCGCTCAGTTCGACAGTTTTGAATGAGTCTTTGGGCCGATATGTGAAGAGATTAGTGAAGCGAGGGGCGTGTGTGAACTTGAATGATCTGGCAAGCCGTTGGATTGTTTCGAATGGGTTAGACGGTTAAATCGAGAAAAGTTAGTGAAGAAGTTGATGTTTCATCACCCGAAGAGTCTTCTTGCCGAGGCCTTTGACAAAGTGAAGGTTATATCGTGGTAGAGAGAAGCTATGGATGACCTTAAACGTCCCCGCTTGAGACCTACCTAAGGAGACAGATCGGATGTGAATCGATAAAGATCGGAGAAAAAATGAAGGTAATAAAGAACCGTTATGAGGCGGATCGAAAAAAGTTTAATAATTGGAAGCAGGGTGGAGGACGTTACGTCGCTCCAAAGACAACAAGTGAATAGAACGCATACACAACACTTAATACGCATTGACAAGTACATTATCTTGGATCAAATTAAGAACCAACCTATTTTGAACCACCTCGAGATAACATTAAGCCCGAAAAGGGAATTTCGTAAGTATTGTGATTATCATCAAGCTTGGTCACGATACAAACGATTATGCTAGTTTGAAAGACTTTATTGAAAAGGAAGGTACTGGCGGAGCTTTGATTCAAGATGTGGTCGCCAGAACCAATCAACAATGAGGACAGAGGGCTGTTCTCGTATCTCAACCAGATTCAACAAGTGTTACCCGCTCTTAACTACTGCAAGGCATGTGGTAGATGTCATCACCGGGGTACTTCCAGCAAACTTCGTTGGAAAAAGCTATGAAGCTACTTGGATCTTGATCACGACAGCGATTAAGGGGTACCTCCCGAAGATCGACAGACCTTATCCGGAAGTTGGTAATCTCTTTTTATTGATGAAGACTACCTTCGGAAATTATCGAACCGCACGAGGATCATTGGTGTTGACCGCACAAGTGGTTTTGAGTGAGATACGAAACGGATGATGGTGGATAATGGGTCTTCGTAGATATTCTCGTATGCCCACGCTTATCGTAGAGAATGCACTTAGATGGGCGAAAGATGGAGTTGGGGACAGAAGCTCCTTTATATGGTTTTAGTAATGACCTGGTTAAGGTGGTTGGAACTATTGAACGCCGGTATCTTTGGAGCGACCCCAACAGGTAGAAATTATTTGCAAATTTTATGTTGTAAATGTAGATTCTGCTTATAATGCTATTTTGGGAAGGCCTGCTTTAATTGTTTTGCAAGCTGTGACCTCTATTCCTCATTTCAAAATTAAATTTCCTACGGCTCATGGGGTCGGCGAGGTGAAGGGGGATTTGGATCTGGCCAGAAGATGTTATAGAAATGTTGTGATCACGTCGGAGTGGGAATATCAAAGCGAAGCATCTTATGGCAATAGAGATCGAACCTTTCACGAAAGTAGTTCGAACCATTGGTCATGCCACCAAGAAACAGAGAGATAGAGCTCATCCCGCAAAGCAAACAAAACGGTGAAAATAGGTTCGCATCTGCCGGAACCTCTCCGGACGAACCTCATGGAGCTCTTGCAAAGCTATGTTGATATTTTTGCCTGGGAGCCTCAGGATATGCCGGGGGTAAGCAGGGATATTGCTGAGCATCGGCTGGAGGTAGACCCATCGAAGAAGCCGGTCCGACAGAAGAGGAGGATTTTCGCACCTGAACGTCAGCGAATAATTGATGAAGAGATCGCGAAGAAAGCTATTAGCAAGCAGATTTCATCTTTGAGATTGACTACCCGCATGGATGGCAAATGTGGTCTTTGGTACGAAGCAAAATGGTAAATGGCCGGTCTGCGATCGACTATCTTGATTTAAATAAGGCTTGTCAGAAGGATTTCTACCCTCACCCCACATTGACCAACTAATCGATGCCACTTGGGGTATGCTTTATTAAGTTTCATGGATGCATTCTCCGGTTACCATCAAATTTCCATGTGTAAAGAAGATATACCAAGAGGCGGCGTTCATTACGCATCGTCGTTAGGTATATGCTTATAAGAAAATGACCTTCTACCTCATCAATGCCTTTGAGCCACATATCAAAGAATGATGAACCATTTTTCGGATATCGGTTGGGTAGGAATATGGAAGTGTATGTATTTGCGATATGATTGTCAAAAGTATGTTGGTACATAAACATCTGGATGATTTGGAAGAATGTTTTCAGACAATTCGTCAACACAATTTGAGATTGAATCCCACTAAATGCACCTTCGGTCTAGGAGCTGGCAAATTTCTAGGATATCTTGTCGACGAGAGAGAGAATCAAGCCAATCACGAGAAGATTCAAGCGATATCCGAACATGAAGACTCCTCGGTCATTTAAAGATGTTCAACGTCGACCTGGAAGGATTGCAGACTTTTAAGGAGGTTCATGTCCAAGTCTACGGAAAGATGTCTACCGTTCTTTGATACATTGAAAGGGCCGAAGAATGCAAAGACGTTTCAATGGACTTCGGAGTGTGAAGACGCCTTTCAGAGTATCAAGTCCTATTTATCTTCGGCGCCTTTGTTGGTGAAGCCCGTTCCTGCTGAACCTTTATATTTGTACTTAGCAGCTAGTTCATTGGCAGTAGGAGCAGTTTTGGTGCGTGAAGTTGGGGTAGCAAAGACCGGTTTATTATGTAGCCCATGTCCTTCGGGATGCTGAAATAAGGTACCCGAATATTGAAAAGTTTGCTTTTCGCTTTAATAACCGCTAATCGAAAGCTTAGACAATACTTCGAGGTAGATTGGTAATAGTATATACTGATCGACCTTTAAAGAAGATTATGGGCAAACCCGAGGTATCGGGAGATTAATTGCGTGGACGATGGAGTTGTCACAATTTTCATTGAATATCATCCCCGAATCGCCATCAAAGGACAAGCCTTGGCTGATTTTGTTGTTGAATGCTCGTTTCAAGCCGATGAAGTTGTAGCGAAGGTGAAGGATCGGACATGCGATAGCTGATTCTTCGTGCCAGGCGAGTTCGTGGGATTTGTGATGCAGATGGGTCTTCTACCACCTGACGCCGATGGAAAGCAGTGTTATTCTGACGAGTCCGGAGGGATTCAAGGTACAACAAGCCATCAGATTTCAGTTCAAAGCGACAAACAACGAAGCTGAATATGAAGCGGTACTTGCAGGGTTACGGTTGGCAAAGAGTCTTGAAGTGCAAAGAATAATCATCTTTAGTGATTCTCAGTTAATCGTTAAGCAACTTTCTGGGGAATATGAAGCTCGAGGCCCAAAAATGATCCAATATCTAACAGAATTGAAGGAGCAACTTCAGTATTTCCAATCTTATGAGTTTCAAGGGATTGAGCGTAATAACAATTCAATTGCCGATGCATTCTCCAAATTAGCCACTACAGATGTTAACGTCTTTGATGGGTCGGTTTATTTACAAACTTTGCAACATCCCAGTGTCTATTATGAATCGGTGATGTGCATTGACCGAACCAACTGCTGGTTGACTCCATATATAGAGTATCTGGCAGATGGCGTCTTACCTTCTGGACGGATGCTCGCCAAAAAGTTAAGTATAAAAGTGCTAATTTTGTTCGAATGATGGAGATCTGTTCCGAAGAGCTTTCTCATCTCCACTATTGAAATGCTTGACTCCATCTGAAGCTGACTATGCTCTTCGGGAAGTACATGAAGGTATTTGTGGTGACCATATGGCGGCTAAGTCATTAGCCTATAAGGTACTTCGCCAGGGGTACTATTGGCCTACCATCTTTAAAGAAGCAACTGAGTACGTCAAGAAGTGCGAGAAATGTCAACTAAACAGTCCGATCCCACATCAGCCACCAGAAGAGCTATACTCGATCTTATCTCCTATACCCTTCGCTGTCTGGGGGGTTGATATACTGGGTCCATTACCGAAAGCTAAAGGTCAGGTCAGCTTCGTCATAGTTGCTATTGATTATATGACTAAGTGGGTGGAGGCAAAACCACTTCGGTCAATAACGGAAAAGGAATGCCTAAAGTTTATAAAGGAGTCTGTGGTGTTTCGCTTCGGGATTCCTAAGGTGTTGGTATCGAGACAACGGACGCCTTGATTTGTGGGATCGAAATTTGAGGCATTCTTGAAAGAACTAGGGATTCAACACAGAAAGACCTCAGTAGCTCATCCACAGTCAAATGGACAAGTTGAAGTGACCAACAGAACGTTGCTGAATGGGATCAATTGTAGATTGAATGAAGCCAAGGGCAGATGGCCAGAGGAGCTACTTAGCGTGTTGTGGGCTTATCGAACTACTCCAAGGACTACAACAGGAGATTCACCCTTTAGATTGGCTTATGGTACTGATGTCTTAGTTCCAGTTGAAATTGGATCTCCCAGTCTTCGGGTCAGCCAATTCAGAGAAATTTATAATGAGGAAGGGCTTAAGGCCAACCTTGATTTACTTGAAGAAGTAAGAGAAACAAATTTTAATCAGTTGGCGACTTTTATCAAGAGTGGCTAAACATTATAATAAGGGAGTAAAATGTCAAGGTTCGAGGTGGGAGATTTTGTCCTCGGAGAAGTCAAGCATCTACACCTCGTAATATAGGAAAGTCGATGCCAAACCGGGAAGGACCGTATGAAATAATCAAGCGCCAAGCCGGAACTTATCGATTGAAAGCATTAGATGGGTCAGCAATTAAGAATACTTGGCACGCTGGCAGGCTTAAAAAATACTTTCAGTAAAAATGATGTATGTACATGGGAAGGCTGTAAATATTTATGTCATCATCAATAAAAGTTCCCTTTTTTCTCGAACAAATTTTGTCTTCATTCACGATCGCAACCATCAAAGTTAGGAGGTTCGGGTGGACTCATTTGGCCATTCGATGGCAGCCTTTTCGGCAGGTGGTCCTTATGAGTTTGTCAGGCCCTTCGTGGTAGGCAAACGTCATTGGTGTTAGGAGGTTCGGAGGGTGGACTCGCTTAATTATTCGATGGCGACCTTTTTCAGGCAGTGGTCCTTATGAGTTTGTCAGGCCCTTCGTGGTAGGCAAACGTCATTGGTGTTAGGAGGTTCGGGTGGACTCGCTGGCCATTCGATGGCAGCCTTTTCGGCAGGTGGTCCTTATGAGTTTGTCAGGCCCTTCGTGGTAGGCAAACGTCATTGGTGTTAGGGAGGTTCCGGGGTGGACTCATTGGCCATTCGATGGCGACCCTCTAAGTAGGTGGTCACTTAGACCTTATCGGGCCCCTTCGTGGTAGGCAAGTGTCATCTTTAAGACGTTGTCAGGCCCTACATGGTAGGCAATTGTCAACACTTAGACCTTGTCAGGCCCTTCGGGATAGGCAAGTGTCATCCTTCAGACTTTGTCAGGCCCTTCGTGGTAGGCAAATGTCATCTTTAGGTTTTGTTAGGCCTTTAGGGGTAAACAAATTCCTAACGAAGCAGATATGTCTCACACTTCGGTAACTAATAAGTATTCTTTTACTTTATTACCTAAAATTTTTCTAAGTGTTGAGTTCAGAAAGTTTCATTCTTACATTTCATCTGTTATATGGCATGTTTAGTTGTTACCTAACAGTTCAGGTTCAGCCCATGAAGGGGTTGGTGCATTTTTTCACTTAATGAAATATTGGAGTATTGGCAGATAATAAACCGAAGTCATAAGGAATAAAGCCATTTTCATTCAATATTTAATTTAATTACACTATTGACCATTTTTACAGATGTTGTAAATTAAAGACAGAAAAGACATAAACAGCAAACATCAGCTTCAGACTCCATCTTCGTCTGAAGAATCGAGTAAGGATGGGTCCAGATTGGCTGCAGACAGCTTCTCCTTGCCACGATTTTAAGAAAGCTCATAACTCTCGTGAGTATATCTTCATTATTTCTCCGTTGATCTCGTCAAAGTTCAGTCTTTCTTGATATTTGTTTGCGAAGGTGGTCGCTTATTAATGGAGGCCCAAGGTCCCAGAAGAGCCTCGAGTTCTCGGATTTCTTTCTCAAGTTTGAGCCGCCTACTCATGTGACGATTTTCCGCTGCCTCCAACTTATGGATGGTCTTGGTCAAGATCTTTGCATCAGCCTTTAGCTCCTCGATCTTTTCCATCCTTATCTCGCTCCTCTGAACCAAGTCAACGTTCATTTTCACGATCTCCTCGTGCTGTGCTTTGGTTGACTTCAATTCTTCCTTGGAGGCCTTCACATCTCCTTTGGCTTGGGCTAACTCTTTTTGAAGACCTTCATTTGTATGGAGAAGGCATTCACGTTGAGTTTTCTCCTTCGCCAAAGCAGACTTCAGCATGGCATTCTCCTTCCTCAAGATCTCTTCTTCTGCTTCAGCTTCGAGAGACCTTGGACGAAGACGTCCGAACACTGCATTGGCCTGTGTATTTTCAATACTATTTGATCAATTTTCAAATATACAAGTATGCAGATAAATTCAGAAATAAAGAAGATACTCGTTTACCTTCGCCAAGTAGCTCATGCTTCACTAAGTAGATCTCCATTCGAACTATTCTAACCGATGATCGCTTGCTTTCACTTAACAAAAGTGTTGAGCAGTTGGAATGGAAAATGAGCATCGAAGCCTGGGGCCACATTGTTGGAGAAGTCATGGCTTCCGATCAATCTCGGTGGTTTGTTCTCTTGGTGGGGAAGGTGGAGGTTCTTCGCGAAGAGGTGAGGGTCTACGTGTATGGTTTCGAGGAGAAGGAGATCCAGGCGGTGCGTTCAGGAGTGGCGAGGAATGAGAGATGCACCGTGGTGAATGTCGATGGGCATTTTTTTTTTCGGAAGGCGTGTGGGTTAGTTCGGTTGGTTCATTATCGTGAACAGGGGGTTTCGTGGATATGATTGGAGGAGTGACAATAGAAGAGGTAGGGACTCAAGCTCTTCTACAGCCAAAGGAGTTATTTTAGTTCTTATTTTCTTTACGAAGGACCTTGGCCCGATCGTGCAAAGGAATATCGAGAAGGCTTCTCTCACCGGATAGGTTCGGAGGTTGGAGGATTGGGATTAGTTGAGGAGGTTGTTTGGGGGGTTGTTTGGGGATTGTTTCGTGATCACTCTCGTGGTTTGTTTTCGATTGGATGATTTTGGTTCGTTTGGCGGATCTTTTTTCTTGGAGGTCTAAGGTTTTCTTGAGAATATTGGGTTTGGTTGCTCGAGGTTCGTCGGGGTTTGAAGGGAAGAAGTTGGAGGATCGGCAGTAGGAGGGTTAACACGGGAAGATCCTTCACGGGTGCTCTTTACTTCAGATCGACATTTTCCCCGCCAAAAATCTTCCGTGTCTCTCACCTCCAGAGAAGTCGGTTTGATCGTAGAGATCGCAAAAAAACACACATCGTAACATGTATCACTTATACAAATGACTCGTAAATTATATTGCGTAATTAATCAAAACTTACATTTGTGGTTATATAACCAAGCTTGTTTGGTCGAAGTGTAAAACTCCATTCCTTCGAGGAATTTTCTCTCGAAGTCCGCCATCTCCTCACCCGCTCTTCGGATATATCTCCGAAGTCAGCAGAGACTTGGTCAGAGGTGGTCCAGTCTGGAAGGGAAGAAATCTCAGGCCCCGTGATGAAAAACCACTTCTCATGCCAACCTTTATTTGCTGGAAGGAGTGTTCATCAAAGGTCTCCTCTCGAACCTAGTGTTGGGTCGAGGAGATTACTTACTCAACACTTTGAAGCCCCTGCTCGAGACCTACCAAAGAGAGAAGAGGTGAAGAAGATGTCAACCAGAGGAGTAATCCCAAGTTCGTGGCGTAAGGCAATGAATGCCAAGATGTGGATGTAGGAGTTGGGCACTAGTTGAGCGAAGCCCACTCCTATAAACCCTAAAAAGGGTAATGATGAAAACATGAAGAGGAAGCGAACTCCCTTCTCCGTAAGAAAGGACTGCGCATGGCGACCCAACCGTCCGATCGTTGATACATACGCTTCTTGAGAGTTAGGGCCCTTATTGCATACATATCAGAATCGATAACGACTCTCGAAAGCATGCAAATTTCCGATTCAGAGACCGAAGAACGGATGTTGGCATTAGGAAATTGTTCCCCGTCTTTGAAGAAGTCAGAAATAGAAGAAGTCAGAGAAGGGTTTCCCCCCATGGTGGATGATTGAGGGTTGGAGCTTGAACCCTCTTGGTTAGGGTTTGAATTGGGAGAAACGATGCTGATGGGAGTTGCACGCAAAGGAGAGTTCTGGTTAGAGGTTTCAGTCACCATTGTTTCGATTTTGTGAAGTAGAGGAAGAAATTTGCAGAGAAAACAAAAGCTCTAAGGTTCAAATTTTGAATTAGCAGGTAAAACCGTCAGAATTGGTAAAGTTTACCTTTTATACTGACAGTTGCACGGTAATTAAGGGCGGCACATTTAATTCAATCGTGAATGATGATGAATGGGAAGGGTTTCAATTGCTTTTAGACCTAAATATCTTCACTTTCGTGGGCTTGCATCTATTGGGTTTCTACTTACTCTGCACTGATGACAATTTGGGCTTTGGCAAGTTTCACTCTGGATCCCTTATGATTTTTTATGATGGTTACGCCCCGGCTATATATTGTTTATAGTCTTTCATTAAACAACTGCTTAATATAAGACTAGGGGTAATGTTCAGCCATAATCCTTTTCTTTATTGGTAGAAATTATTGGGCTCCTCCTTGGATCATGTTATGTTAAGTCATGGTTGGATCTGGTCACTTGGGTCATTCTTATTATTTGGGCCTAGTCATTATATTGGCCCATTATACAAATTATCACTTAATCCCAATTTTGACCAGTAATCATTATGCCAAATGACGTTTGACTATTATGTCTGCCACTTTGCTGCATGACATTAATGAGGATGGAACTCGGATGGCCATGGTGACAAACAGTGTGAGAGGGGTGAAAGTAGATGCTGCTTTACTTTTTTAACAATTTGAACCCAAGGAAGTAAGGAAAAAGGTGTCGAGGAGGTGGTGGGTGGCGATAAACAGGATAGTGGAGTATGCATGGGGCTAAGATCACATAAGAGAGTAAAGAATACATACATTTTTTTCATTAGAATTCTTATTCTATCCTCTCGCATTACACTAGATAATATTTTTTTCTCCATTGTTAACCTTGTGATCGCAGATCGACTCTCACGCATGGGAGTTATCCTCGACGGTCGGTAGTCAAGCTTTTGGTGTTGACTTGTTAAACTGTGCAGGATATTGGACGCGTCGTGGTGATTGGAACGTGGAGAAAGATCCTGGCGTTAACAATCTTCTTTGTTTAAAAGAAGGCGATTAAGTTAAAATTAAAGAATATATATATATGGAACCTGAATACAGAATAGATAAGTAAGTCGATCTACTTAATTATTGTGATGCCCTTTTTGTTTTACTCTATGCTTCCCTAGCTTATTAGATTTAATTAGTCAATTTTCACTTAATTAATTAGGATTAATGTGATTTTGATGATTGAAAAGTAAGTACATCCGACCAAATATATAATTCTTTGTAAGATGAATTTTTGAAATATTTTTTGGATATAAACCTTCATCAAACTTAAATATTAGCAGCAAAGAAAGATGGGATTTCTGTCTTTTTACCTTGTCTCTAGCTTTAACCAGTCAATTCTAGACATTCTATATGCATATGTACTTTCGGCTAAACAGCGCCCAAATCTCTTTTCACATGCACCCGGGGATCCACAAATTAATCTTATTTATTTTACATCATGGCAGTGACTTAATAATTACTAATTGGTAAAAAATAAATCCACAGGGTACTTAATTACATGCATGTGGGGATTCTTTTGCCTCTTTATTTCAGTGAAATTCACAATAACCAAGCAACATGCATATATATCAATTTTGCTGCTCAGCTTTAATTCAGTATATATGATCATGGTGAAAAGGCTTTGTGCTTAATTGCTTTGTCTGATTTTGACAGGAAATGCATGATATATATTACATATATGGTTTTTGTTGATGATTATAGAGATGACTCTATTGTCTCCACTCTTTGGAATATTAATGGAGCAATATATATAGGTCCATGGCATGCAGGCACTATGAGAAAGCAAGAGAATAACTCAATACACGCTCGCTCGCTCGCTCCCTCGACTTAAATATCCGGTCCTTCTTCCCTAGCTCATTTCCTACTTTCGATGATCACCTACTTTTCATGCATATTTTTATATTCATACATAGCGTCCAAATTAAGATAATTCGTGAGTTGTAAAGCCAAAGTATTGGGCTCCCCACCTTCTACCTGAACTCATCTTTTCTCTTTTTCACCTTATTCATGTGTTGATATAAACCCTAATATTAATATAACATGCACAGCTAAACAAATACAGCATATATAATTATATATATAGAGGTACGTACGTACTATCAGATTACGTTACTATATATATATATATATATATATATATATATATATATAACTTTTAGAATTAATAATCAAGTACTACTTTTATTGCGAGGTGCATACGACTTAGCCTCAAATGAATTAATCTTACAAACCAATAAGGACGTTATAGTATCGATCTACTTACGAGAGTTATCAAATATCGAAATAGTACATGTATTTATGACCTACATGTACTATATATGCTGCTATATTTGCGTGTGTACGCTTGTTAATTTGTTTATAATTACATGATCAAGTGCAATATTATCCCTTCGATCCCAGGTATAATAAGATGGAACAAATAATACTTTCTTTTCCTCGATCTCCTTTAACTTTTCTTCCTGAATATCAACATGGGATGGGGACATATCAAATGCCAAAGTACTTGAGAGTGGTGCTGTCTTGCATTCAGCAGAAAACTTAGAATCATTCTATCTTTTGAACTCCTCCTTTATATATTCCAGGGTCCTATATATATATAGATATATCATTGTCATGGACACATAAAAGGTTAAATTCTCCTATATGTATATAGCTAGCTAGATAAAGAGTGGCTAAAGAGAAACATTTTCTGCTTCCCAACAATCACAAATCTACCTTTCAGTGGGAGAGAGAGAGAGAGAAGTTTTTGTTCTTGTGCTTATTATCCGCACTTAGGATTCCTTACTTTACAGAAAAAGAAAAATAATTGTTCAGAATTGAAGAAAAAGAGAATGTCATGTTGGAATTATTAGTTTGATTTAAAAGCCTAATTGGGTAATTGGCCCTGCCATTCACATATATATGACACAGTACTTGAGTTCTTAAAGTTGCGCGCCTTTGGGGCCTCATGCCATTTGCGTTTTATATACCTTTTTACTAGTATTTCATTGATGCTACCGCTACGTATATATTCCCTTGCTGAATCATTCTTCGTACGTAAACTAACTTAATTTCTATTAAAACATACAATTCAAAGTAATTGTTGGGTGGGTAGACTAGCCTCTCACGATTATATATTAGGGCCGGGTTTTGTCTTATATTATTCGTCCAATATATATATATATATATATATATAAAATATATATATATATATATATATAATTAAGCTGTCTTAGCTTTTATATATAGTGGGGGTGGCGGATTATGGTGGGAACCTATTGTTGACAAAAATCCAAAATTTTCTTTAATCTCATGGTCCCTTTATCATATGCTACATTAATTTATCTTAGTCTCTTACCATGTACAACAAGATTGATGTGCATGCATTTTCTCACATTAATAAAATTTTGATATGAATATATATATAGTTACTTTAATATTATTGCTCGCTTTCCTTAGCTGTGTCCTATATATCATTTGTCTTATAATTCAATCAAGCTTTAATTTTGGGTGATTTCTTAATTTCATGGAGTGGGCTATGGTTTACTTAAATATACTAGTAGTATCATTATCGGTTGTTGATTACCAAACAAACCCACAAATTAGTTTAATTACACCTTATTAACGGCGAAATTGGTGTTATCGGTGAGATAGTCCAAATAGCAATGGTTCCTAGCTATTGATTGTCTGTCTAGTTAGGAAACGACAGTTGCCCGCTATGCTAATATATTGACCCTTCAACCTCAATAATTAAAAATCTGCACTACCGTTGTTGTGGATTCCAACACCTTAATAATGTTGTTGTGGGAATCAAAATATTGGAATGAGGCAGGTCTTATCCACTTGGATCATAACCTAAATGCACTTTAAATTTTCAACTTTTTTATTTTTAACTTTAAGACATTGAACAATAATGTTCAATGTCTTAGTCACCTGCCCCAAAGTAAAAAGACAAGTAAATATGACTCAACTCATTTTTACTACTCCTATGAGATTTGAAGCACACACACAAATGTAGATATCATCATATACGTACGTGTACGTATGCTTTGCGGTACCAAAATGTTATGTTGGTAACTGAATTTGTATTTGTACTACTAATACCCGGGGGCGGGGGCGGGGGCGGGGGCGGGGGCGGGGGCGGGGGCGGGTCCAAATTAAAGTCATAACCATCCTACAACGGAGTATGAAAGTACGACTACGACTAGGGCACATGTCCAACAGGAACCGGTAAAACTTGTACTGAACAAAATTCGTCTCTATGTTATTATTTTCTTCAAAGAGTTCCATCAAACAGCTGTGGTGATTATTCTGAGTGTGACCGAGGATTCTCCATCAAATGCATGAGGTCATAATATATATAGTAATGCTAAATGGAAGTACTGAACAAAACTAGCCATATAAATGTGCCTACTATATTACTAGCTCCCTCCATTTATTATTATTTTTTTGTTAAATTTTTTTGTAGATTAAAAAAACAATATACAATGACTAAGGAACATAGAGTAATACTATAGGAAACAACCTAAATAAATAGAAGTAAGTCATATAATTAAGAGGGATACATATTACAACCAAATACTCTCTCCATTCTATAATACTAATTAATATTCTTTTTATGAATTAAGAAAATAATTTAATCTTATAATTTAACAATTAAAATTTGTGTACAATTTCATTACTACGCACTGCAGCTCCTTTATATGAAAGTTGAAAATTAAAAATTAATTCATATATTAAAGATTTTTTTTGAGATAATAAGAGAAGTTAAGAGTAATACAAAAAAAAATTATTTTTCTAAAAGTTGCAAAGACTAGTAAATTGTAACAATTTTTTTCCAATAAAAAGTCTATTATTATTGAACGGACGAGTACTACTTTCTAGATACCTGCAAAAAATAACATGACATTTGTCGGGTATCCGAGGCTAATATTTTACCCGTGACTAAATGAAAATTTGAGAATTTTTTTGGCTACCCATCTCCAAAAATATTCAGTTCAATATACATCTAGCCCGGGTCATATATATATATATATATATATATATATATATATATATATATATATATATACACATACACGCAGATAGAGATGAACAAAAATGTACTGCAGGGAGGGGGAAGTTATGTGGAATGTCTTTATATAAGTAATTACGTACGTGTATATATGTAGTGACCACTGATCGGGATAAATAAGGTTTTTGATCGCGCGTCTTTGGAGTTAGGTTTTCGTTATAATTCACAAAGCTTTTTTATTCTGATCGAATAAGCTGTCTTTCGAAAATTTACTGAAATAGTCAACGTCCAGATTTTTCGTCAAAAAGCGTTAGGAATCTTGTTGTCTTGAGTTGACTTGACTTTTTGGCGGCGTGGAGCACAAAAAAGACAAATTAAGCGGATTATTATAAGACAAATGACCAAAACTATTAACTAGTTCATTTAAACAATTCCAAAACTAATAATAATAATAATACTAATAATTTCAAAATAATAATAATAAAAAAAATGTTAATTTTAAAAAATTTAAAAAGCGTTAATTTTCTAAAAAATTTAAAAAACGTTACTTTTCTAAAAAATTAAAAAAAATTCTGTTTTTAAAAAATTAACGTTTTTTAAAAAAACAGACTTTTTAAAAAAAATTGAATTTAAAAAACAGTTTAAAATTAAAAAAATTCTGTTTAAAAATTTTAAAAAATTAACGTTTTAAACTGATTTTTAAAAATTAACGTTTTTAAAATTTATTAAATTTTTTAAAAAAATTAACGTTTTTAAACTGTTTTTAAAAATTTATTTAAAAAAATTAACGTTTTTAAAAATTAAAAAATTCTGTTTTAAATTTTTTTTAAACTGTTTAAAAATTAATGTTTTTAAACTGTTTTTAAAAATTAATGTTTAAACTGTTTAAAAAATTTAAAAATTAATGTTTTTAAACTGTTTTTTAAAAATTAACGTTTTAAACTGTTTTTAAAATTAACGTTTTTAAACTGTTTTTTAAAAAATTAATATTTTTAAACTGTTTTTAAAAAATTAATGTTTTTAAACTGTTTAAAAAATTAATGTTTAAAAATTTTTTAAACAGAATTTTTTAATTTTAAACTGTTTTTTAAAATTCAATTTTTTAAAAAAGTCTGTTTTTCTAAAAACGTTAATTTTTATAAAACAGAATTTTTTAATTTTAAAAAACGTTAATTTGTTTTTAAACCGAACTAATATTTTTTAAAAAAGACTGTTTTTTTTAAAAATGTTAATTTTTATAAAACAGAAAATTTTAAATTTTTTAGAAAATTAACGTTTTTAATTTTTTTTAGAAATTTAACGTTTTTAAATTTTTTAGAAAAATAACGTTTTCAATTTTTTTTAGAAAAGTAAAGTTTTTTAATTTTTTAGAAAAGTAACGTTTTAAAAATTTTAGAAAATTAACTTTTTAAATTTTTTAAAATTAACATTTTTTATTATTATTATTTTGAAATTATTAGTATTATTATTATTATTAGTTTGGAATTGTTTGTGAAGTAGTTAATAGTTTTATTATTTCGCTTTATAATAATCACTGCTTTGTTTTTTTCTCTGCTCCACGTCAAAGAAAAAGTCAAGTCAACTTCAAGACATAACAAGATTCCTAACGCTTTTTTTGGACTGAAAATCTGATTTTGAGCCGACCAATTTTTCAGAATTGAAAGACAGCTTATTCGATCAGAATAAAAAATTTCTGTGAACTACAACGCAAAAACCTAACCCCAATACTGATGACTAAAACCTTATTTATCCCGACCACTAATCAGACATAAGAGGGATTAGGGAAGAGCGGGAGGCAGGGTTGTCTGAAATCAAAGGGAGATGAGAAAACAGGGATGGGTCAGTGTTCACGAGAAGCCACTACTATTCTAATTATATAGGGTCGAGTCATATTCAAATTATAGAGCAATATATATCTCTATCTATCTAATTATATATATATATATATATATATATATATGTAGAAATGTGTGATTAATTATATATCATTTCTTTTATTGGGCGAGGGGGCAGGTATATATACAAGTCTCCAGTCCTTTCACTACACTCGGCTATCCATATATATTTATATGCCTCACAAAGTTCCCACCTTTTGATCATTCATACAAAGTTGATAAAAACAAATGGGAAAGCTACAAATTCTTTCATTGTCATCTACATGCATGCCACGATCACTGTGTGTTTGTGTGTGTGTGTTTGTGAGAGAGAGAGAGAGAGAGAGAAAGAAAAAGAAAAACAAAAAAAAGAGAGAAGGAGATTGAAGTAAAAATATGCTAGTATATTGATGAAATTGATCTAAAAACAACACGCATGAAAAAGGCCCCAAAGACCTTTTGTATGGTTTGGACAAATTTAAGCCATCAAAGAAGGGACTTTTCTCCCCAGGAATATACGTACAAAAACTCAACAAAAATAAAAGAAAGTAAAATTTTAAATACACGCGTGTAACCAGCAATACACTCGTGTAATCACATCACTCAAAAGAGTCCAGTATATGGTTAGGACTTGGGACTGCTGCAAGAGGCCGTTCCCGCCAAAAATAAAAAAATAAAAAAATAGGCACACAAACTCACACGTGTGGAATCTTCTCACACTTACAAAATGAATACTAACATGTACACACACAGAGCACTCACATGCAACAAGTCATGGAGCCAACCAGCCATCTTAATTATGAATATGAATATGCTCTTGTTTTTTCTTTCCCCTATTTTCAATCAATTTGAAAAAAGAGCTCCGACTAGCTTGGTAGGGAGAAGTTGAAGCAATGATGAATGGGCTACATAAGGGAGCGCTTGACTTATTAGAGTATCACATGCAGCTCAAACTTCAAAGCCAGCTCTTATCACTTCCACACACACACACACACACACACATATATATGTGTGTGTGTGTGTGTGTGTGTGTGTGGAGTACTACCTTCTTTCCCCCAACCTTATGATATGCCAATAATGGTCCCACAATCTGTAGCTCATTAATCCCATCATTCAAAGGTAGCATTCATTCAATAATCAATTTTACCTTTGAATTCAATCACCTCCCCACTTCTTTCTCTCCACTCCATGTCCATGACTCCACTACTACCAGTACTCGTATTCATTAATCGATCAAAATCTCCTCACTTTTTCCTAATCCCCTTCCCTTGGGAATCTGCAAAGCCAAAGCCATTATTATGTTAATGAATGGCACTGCCCACCAATTTTTTTTAATAAATCTCTGGCCCCTCCTCATCATGCATACCTATATGTACTAATAATCTACATCACTCGTCAAATTATTATTATTTTTAATACCAAAACCTCCATTAAATATCGAGGATTGGTAGACCTAGCTACCTAGCTCTCTTGGACCACCATTGTCATCTTCTCACTTTCTTATTATTTATAGTAATTATTAATTATTCATCTTCTCCAGTTTTTTCTCTAGCACCTTAACCAGAGCTTCCTCTGTCATCATCTACCCACAAACTGTTATTTAATCTTCTCCTTTTAAAAGATGATGACGATGATGATGACGAAGATGATGACCAGTCACCAGACGACGACCCTATACTCGCCCGTGTCATGACTCTGAGTTGGGGTAAGGCTTTTGATCGCTTCCTTGGCCTATTATTGACCCCAATTTCTTGTACCAGTCGGTAGCAGCTGATGATCTTCTCCTGCCAAATTTAAGGAAAAAATAAATGGGACATATAATGTTTAGCTGGCAAATATATATATATAGATGCTTACTTTTCTAAGTCCGCCACACCATGATTCAGCATGGTCCGCATTAACAAGAGAAAAGTTTGGAATATCGTTGGCTGCACAAAGAATGGTAGCAGCAGCTATGCATGATGGCCAATACTCCAGAAAACTAGTCTCTGTATATATATATATATATATATATATATATATATATATATATATATATATATATATATATATCATCAAGCAATTGAATGTTACATGCGAAGTAAGAAGATTATATACATTATGTAGAATTTAGTATGTATGGACGTATGTATAATTAAATATACCTTGGATATTTGATAGGATAATATCCGTGGCTCTTGAGATAAGGAAGGCAGTACAAGTCCCCTGAGAATCAAGTTTGTATGCGAAGAAGCTGAGAAAGCTGAATGGTGTAATGGATCTTAGCCTCCAATCCAGTACACCAAGTACTAGAAACTCCATCCTTCGGATTGTTCTTGCTTCAAATATAAACTTTGCACCTTCAACCTATATATATGTGTGTGTGTGTAATCAGCGTGGACTTAATATTTGTACATATCATGAAATTTACACTCATTAATTAGTGAATAAATAAAAATTACCTGAAGATCCAAGAGAGAAGGAACCAGAGGCTCCTCCATCTTAGCAGCTAATGACAAGCAAGCCACGGATAAGAGTTGAAATGGCCACCCTTTTGTTTGCTGAAATTAATAATTAATTAATACACGATATAAAAGGCTAATTTCTATTAAAAAATAAATTTGCAGATTAATTAAGGTAGCTATTTATCTATAAAATATATTTTAGATTTATTAATAAAAATATACTGGATGGATAGGTAGAGCCTAGAGGACAAAGAGTGCCTTCCACGATAACACTTTAAAAGCTGGAGATTTACCTAACCTATCTAGAGGTTAAAATTGTCCAATTGAATATATTTAGTTTTAAAAAAAGAAAGAGAAAGATAATGAGCACCGGTGCCCTTGATTTTTATACTAGCCTAGTAGCCTGCAAATAGACGAGGTTTTGTTTTACACCATCAATTATTGCAAGGTTAGTCTAAAAACTACTCCTTTTTTTAATTTAAAAAAATATGTTACGTCCTAACACTTTAAACCTCAACAGTATAAACGTGTTGAGAGAATAAAATCAGAAAACTTTACACTTACAAAACATAAACCATAATTATGTACTTCAATTCTACTAAATGTAGATAGAGTACTTGCTTAGGTATCGGTACAACACGAGGCACCTCCCTGCTCTTTTAAATTTCGTTTTGAAAGTTGTGTTGTTTGACAGTTTGAATTAAGCATTAATGGTTTAGTTTTTAATATTTAAAATATTAAATATAATTTTAATTTTTTATTATTTTTTGTCCAATAAATACTATTCTATTTTTCCAATACAAGAATAATATAGTAATTGATAATATATTTAATGCGATACATTCATTTCTTTAATACTTACGCATAATTTCGACATAATATATAAAAAGACAGAGAGAGTAATAAAATAGTAACACATAATTAATTAATTACTCCATCCGTTCTTTTATTTATTCTTTTAGACAGTGAAATTGTATTTATATATTTTAAAAAAACATTAATGACTTATTTTATCATATTATTTTAACATTAAATATTAATTTATCTATCTATCTTTCAACTTTTTCATCAATAAATTTTAAAAAAATAATATTGAGATTTTAAACTCATTTTAATTAATTAAATTAAATATTAATTATATTTTTAATTTTTTGACGAGGGAGTAAGGGGGTGTTTGATAAAAACTGAATGAATCTAAAACTGAATAAGCTAAATCTAAATCTGAATGAAAAAAATTATTTGATAATTAACATGTCTGAAACATCTGAATGACAAAATTTTATTATTTTACTCCTTTGAAAAAATTCAAAATTGTTGTAAATTTATTCAATATTACTTAATATAATAGTTTTAAAAAAATTAATTTTTTTTTACTTTATTCAACTGTTTATTCAGTCATTCAGTCAAAAAAATTTGACTTAACCATTCAGCTCAATAATTTGACCGATTCAGTCATTCACATGATTTTTTTTCAAAACAAACATATTTAACCGATTCAATCATTCAACCATTGAAATGTATTCGATCCTAATTAAACAATCAACCCTAAGAATTACTACTTCTTCATACAGGCATTTTATTGGATACGGAAAGGAGTGCGTACTTCGCTTAAACGACACATCACAATTTCACCGATTCGCTTTAGAAAATTGGGCACTCCTCCTCACTAAAGTCATTTTTATTCTTTGGAAAAAGTCAATATCTTTAATTGATTACTATACTCTCTAATATAGATTTAGACAAATATTAAAAAAATAATAAGAAAGATAGGTACTACCCAACAATTTATTTTTCTACTGGTTAACTTGAGATGACGGAAGTAAATTACCGCCGGAAAGTGATGAGAGTAGAGGAAACGATCCATGTAGTTGACGGAGAGATACGCCGTTAATGGCTGGAAACCATAATAACGTTGCACCTGCAAAACATATCACGTGACAGATTTTCACCTCCATCCAACTGTTATGATTTATGAGAACCATAAATATATATATATATATATATATATGTAATAGAAATTATTGAGCTCCGATTAATATTTGATTCATCCCGATGAATGGACGCTTAACTCCATATATACATGTGAGTACCGGCACAAGTTAGCAGAGGAAGATGCTAAAATGCGCATCTGATCTCAAAGATGTGAAACGGAATACTCCACGTACCTAATAAGAATTATTGTGATTTTGATAAACCGTACTGATGTATCTGCGCAAGTTAGTGACGAGTGACGGAAAAGGGATGAACAGAATCGAATATTGTTGTATACCTTTAGAATCCATGCAACAGATTCTTCACGAGCAGACGCATCTAATGATTGCGATTGAATCCTCTCGGCATAATCGATTCCTGGAACGTACTTTCTCTCCTCTTCTATGAATCCGGCGATTGATTCCTCTATATCGGCCGGAAATTCCAAGTCTGACGAGCATTCCGGCAATTCTCCGGACAAGTTACCGGAGTCCTCACTGCAGAGTAAATCGGAGAACAAGTCGGTGCACGATACTGCTGACATGATCGATGATTGTTCGTCATGCTCTTCTCATCATCTTCGATTGTAATTAATTCGCCGGCATGTTAACGGAGGAGTCGCCGGAATACATGCGTCAGGAAGAAGGGAGGATTTTGATGGTGCTTCCTTCTGTTTACCTTGGATATAAATATATGCGAGTTATGAAATGCTTTTTCTTTTCTTTTTCTAATTATTTCAAAAAGATTGTAAATATATACCGTCTATATATATAAGCCAAAACCCAAAAGTTTTATTTTTTTTTCGCGCCTGTTATTAGTTTTCCAATTTCACGGGAGAAATGTTGGAGCTTTGGTTAATTAAGAAATATTGACTGAATAGCAAGGCCGCCAGAGATATTATTGATATGGGGGAGTAACAAAGATAGAATTGGACCGCATTAAATTAATGCTATATATTGAAATTAAAATTAATAAAATTGTATAATTAATTTTTAACTCAAGTTTTAAACATATGTATCATTTTATTTACACATAAATATAATTAGTAGTAGTAGTTATGTCATATTTATTGAGATATAAGGTTTTATATCAATACTCAATATATAATTTGAGAGGTTGCTTCACTCATTGTCAATTGATTTTAAGTTGAATGTTTCAGTATGATATCAGAACAGACACCACACCATTCATGTGCAGATCCAACGGCTCACATGCTCTACGTTACTCAATTAAAATTAATTAGAATATTTCGAAATAAAGTATCGTTAATAAAGTTTCATGATGCAATTTCCAGGGTGAGGTTGAGTATAATATTTCATCGGATAGAGCAAAATTGTCTTATTTTCAGCTGAACTAATGATGCTTTATAATTTAGTGAATGGTATATGTATGTGAACGGTTTTATTTTATGTGTTAAAAGATTTATTATTAATTTTTGTGGTATTATTAAGATTACATTTTACAAGTGAGGGAGGGGGAATTTGAACTTGCACCCTCTGCAATTCCTTCCCGACAATGTTTCGTTTTTGTATACCCAATTTGAAGTATTAGGAGAGGCCGTACCGCGTACGAGTCACGTGGCTTGGAGGTAGTAGTATTAATTATTTTAAGTCACGTGAAAAAATCTCAACTGTTTGATAAGGTGATCATTAATTATGGTTTGTCATTTACACTACTCAACTAGACATGGTAAATAAGGGCAAATTAAATAATGATACGCACCACTAATGTGTAAAATATTTTTATTAATTATCAAATAAGTAAAGGTGACGTGAAGATAAAATTATGATGATAAATTTATTAATATATTATAATATTATTAATGATGCTATCCAATCTGAACTATATTTATATTTATGTTCTTCTTTTGGCGGGAAGGAATATAACCAATTTTCAATTGATTTTGAGTCGACTCTTAATTAGTTAGGAGTTAATTTCATTTATTTGACCAAGTTAACAATAAAAATAAATCAATTTAGGTTTGGCTATAAATTCAATTATGTTAAATACGAGTGAGTAATTTAGGTTTGGCTATAAATTCAATTATATTTATGTTAAATACGAGTGAGTTTCGGATCGATAAATCTGGGTTGGAGATTATTTTTTATTTATTTTTGAATTAATAGAAATTAAGCAAATCTTTATTTCGTATCTTTGTTGGACTTTTGTTTTTCAAGAAATTAAAGAGGAGTGAAAGTTACTACTCCCTACTTCCTTCCTTCCCATTATGAGTTATGTTCTGTAAGTCATGAGTAAGCTTAGACTTTGTAATAGTATAAATGGATAATGGATGGATGTAGACGTTCATATCATTAATTAAACACAACTTATACTACTTTTCAACGTTTGGGTAATGGTTGGCAATTCTTGACAAATTGTCCCTCCATCTTCATTTTATTAATTACCACTTCCTCCTTATCTTTTGTACGAACAAGTTTACAAAATACTAGTTAATATATATTTATTTATTAATAATTCAATATATATAATTTAATTATCATCAATTAATTTAAACAAAAAACAATTATATATTTTTCGAGTTCAAATGTTAAATGATATACATATCTTAAATGTTAAATACAAATCTCGTTTATATGTTTCTTAGAGAGATAAATATTTTTTCAGTCACCGTACTATATGTCAACTTACAGATGGATAACTGAACTTTTTTTTCTTACAGTCAACTCACTGTACTCGATTTTACTAACAGAAAATTAAAAAAACCGTTAAGTCACAGTTGACTTAACGAAAATCGCCACATGGCAGCTGACTTGTCTTAAATAAAGCCTTTGTTGCAGTTAGTATGCGACGTGGCAGTGATGATATGGATTTGGAGGAAAATTTTTATGAAAAAATGGAAAAAAATATTTTAAAGTATAATATAAATTATAAAAATTAGCCAAAAAAACAAAAAAAAATAAATAAAAATAATTATTTTTAATAAAAATTAAAAAAACGTAGTTTTTTTTAATAAAAATAATTGTTAAAAATGCAGTTTTTTAATAAAAATAAAAAATTAAAATGCAGTTTTTTTTTTTTGCTAAATACTTTAGCTCATACATTCACAATGATGATCATTGTTTGAACGATATATATATATATATACATCACTCCCTTTATCTACCATTTCTCCTTAAATAACATTCTTTTATTAAAATTACGTCGCTTTGGATATTCTTTTAAAAAATAAGTGGGCCCGCGCACATACAAAACTGATTTAAAACATTCCTCTTAAATAGCATATTTTCATTAAAATTACGTGGTTTTGAATATTTTTTTTAAAAAAACAAAATAATATTAAAAGAAATATGAGAGTTAAAGTTGATCACAAAATCAAAATCTGTAGGGTTGAATCTAGTTATTTTGCAACTTAATTAAAGGTTCAATTTTATAAACCTTATAATTAACCATGCTAGGCTAGCACAGGTTTTTGGTAAAAATACTTCCTTATTTATTTACTCATGTGGGAGCATATAGGATAATATTTTCTTTATCGGAAAATAAATTACCATTTAAAATTTGTAAATCATTTTTCATAAAACACAACAAAATAATTCTTCAAAAATGTATCATGGAAAGTATTTTAATTCCTATGTTTTTTGAACCGGATACTTTTGGACCAAGTCAAAAGAATGTGGTGTTTGTTTATCTCTTAATACATATTCACAATTTCACATTTGTTTATATAAGAGGGTAAAGTAGTTTGATACAATTTGTTTGACTTTTATCATCTCTTCATCAGTATGAGAAAGATATAAATTTAAATCATTAAGAGCTGTCTCTTAATAAAAAATTTAAATCTATGGAGCTTCTATAAATATTGTACTCCCCCCAATTTATATTTTAAGATCATTTTTTATTTTTGAAAAGTCAATTTGAGAATTTTTTTAAATTTTAAATTTAAAAGTCATTCAGATATTTTATACTTTTTAGTTATCAAATAATTTTTAAGTTTAGATACAATTGCACTTAGATGATCTAATTTATTAAAATATTAATTACTCAGTTTTATAAAAGGGAAAAGAAGAAGAAGAAAAAAAAGGAATAACAAAAAAAATGCTAGAAATGATTTGACCTTTTTATCTTGAAGATTTGTATTAGTCGTCCCTAAAGATGATTATATATGTCCTAATCTCATTCATCGACAGTTTTAAAAAAGTTACTAATGAGGTCCCAATATTAATTAATTTTTATGGTGGATCATATCATTTTGACAGATAATAAGCTGGATAACTATCCAAAGGCCCTATATAAAACAAAGGCCATATGGCCCATTATATAGATTGATCTTGATTTGATGATCACGGGCTCAATTCAAATTTCTTCTTTCAGTTTGTCCGATAAAAGGGAAATACACACACACATATATGGAAAATATATATATACGATAATTATGATGATGAAATTTTGAAGCTATATATGACGGTTTCAATTCGTCATACATATTATTCTTCTATAAATGACAAAATTAACCGTCATGACAAATTTCAAAAAAACTCGTCATATTCCTAATGTATTATATACGATAAATGTGTATATATATATATATATATATATATATATATATATATATATATATATATATATATATAATATCATGTATGGTTGGGATGGACTCAGTCTCCTCTTAAATTTAATGCTTTGGAAATGAAGATGGAGAGAAGAGATGAGAACAGGAAGGAAAGTTTAGAGGAGGTAGGGGAAAAAAAGAAGAAGAGAAGAAAAGAATGAAAACGAATAATATTATTATTTCTTTTCCTAGTATATATGACATAAAATTAAAAAGAAAAGAAAGAGTAAAAATTAAATAAAATTCACTAGTACTAAAGATAAAAAAAAAAAAGGAAAGAAAACTAGATGCTTTCATTTCTTTTCATTTTTTCTTTTTCTTTCATCCAAATTTTATAAAATATTAAGCACATTAATGTTCTAAATACAAAGATAAGACACTTGTCAATAAAATCAGCTGAGACACTCTGTAAGGAAACTAATCAAAGATCAATAACGAGAGATTAATTATTTAAAGGCTTAAATATAAAGTGGTTCTTGAAAAGCTAGTTGATATACTGTATCCCACAATTGAAAGAAAAATAAAAAGGAAATTAATTGAAGAAAAAGACATGTCGAGACAGATGTTTCCAAACTGCTATTTTGTTATGTTGGATGTCTGGTAAAATATAAATGTGATCACTGAATTTTAAGTGTTTTTGGATATTGAGTCTCTCTTTTTTTGTCAACGCAAATCGAACCCATTTCTTTTAACAAAAAAAAATAGATATCGAACCCCTAGGTGCCACATGTGCATTGACCTACCTACATGACATTGTTGACATTTATTTTTTCAAAATTAATTCCCAAAATATGTTACTCCAAAAAATTGAACTCACGGCCTCGAATTTCAAATTTTAGTCAAAAGACCACCCAAGAACCACATATCTAATTTTTAGATTATTCCAAAAAATAAGATTTGTACTAAATAATGATAATAATAATGATAATTATAGTAATAGTAATAAACAATTCTTCTTTTTCTTCTTCATCTTCTTATTATAATTATTATTGTTATTTATTACTTATTATTATTATTATTATTTAATACACACCATCCATTTGACTAGAAAACCATTAATTAAGGAATGGTATGGTACCCAATAAAGATAAATAAATTAATCGACACCGAAAATACAAGTAGTTTGATGTGATAACAATAGTGTGTGACAATAATGTCAATGCTAGAGGGTAGGTTACCAAATAGTTTAGTATAGACTAGAGGACTATTTGTTAAGAAAAGTTAATACCAACATTTATTGAAAGACAAGATTTATATATATATATGCATCATGAAACTGTTGTCCCACATCTATTTATTGAAAGTTAATACCGACTTGATGTGAGTTGGACCACTTGTAACTATTTATCGTTTAGTAACATCTAAGAAACGGGATATATTATATGTCAATTTACAGATGGATAATTGAATTTATTTTTCTTACAGTTAACTCACTGTACTCGATTTTACTAACAGAAAATTAAAAATACCGTTAAGTCACAGTTGATGTAAGACCCCAGCTATTATAAATAAAGATGAATTTTCTATAAATATTATTTTTGAATATTATGGAATAAATTTGATATAATGTTATAGTTGTGGGTAATATTTATAAATTTTCTGAAAAGATGCAAGTTGTTATAAAATATTCGTTTGGTGGGGAATATTCTTTTTGTTAGGAATATTAAATACAACTACTCAATCGTCGGTGGACCCATTAATGTAATTATCATCGGATTGAGAAAACGACAAAAATATTTTATAAAAATAACGACGGATGTGTTACCTTTAAAAAGCTGAACTACCCCGGTGGTAAAAGATAAAGAATCTGGCGCAGTTACAAGAAGACACGATATTGATTATCGATCTTTACGTGAGAAGTTTCACCAATTTACGCTTAATTATCTTCTGAAGAATTCACGATCATATCTCTTATATTATTGATTCATTATTATCACACAAAGATCATCCGTATAATATGTTATAAGATTAAATCAATAATTGAGAGACAATGAGTTATAAATGATTAATAATTGTTGAAAGATTAAATATGTGTTGATTAAAATAAAATGATTTGTGGTAAGTTTGATTATTTTATGGAAATTTCGTATGTCATCATCTAAGAAATTCTCTTCGTCAATAGTAATTACCTTCGATAAGTAATTACCTTGTGAATAGTAATTACCTTCGCTAATAGTAATTACCTTTACCAGACGTCGAACCACTTTGTCGTTTCACATTACAAGCGATCGAACCACTTGTCGTTTCACATTACAAGTGCGTCTAAACCGGTCGTCTGCCCACTCGCTTTTCACATTATGGTAGAAAAGTTTAGAAATCTTCTATAAATAGAGCCGCTAGTCTTCATTATTTTTCACTTAATTCATTCAGTTTATAGAGAGAAAGTATAGAGAATAAGAGAGAGAAAGAAGAAGAGTTTTTATTCTTCTGTTCTTTAAAGATTCAATCTCCTACCAAAAGTAAGGGTGTTATTCTTTCTTATTCACGAAGAAGGCTGTCATATTCCATTTATTATTATTCATTGGAATAACTCTGTACGCTGTGATTTATTCTATCTTGGTGACATTCTTCTATTATTCATTGGAACATCCTGCGTCATGTTTCTTTTTTAGGATTTTAATTCCGTCGTTATTATTATTATTCTCATTTTGGAACATCGCATCGCATGTGTTTTACAGCACTCGTTCCCGTCTTTATTATTCTGTTGGAATATCTCATCGTGTTTTACACCGGACCTTGTTCCGCTCTTTATTATCTCATTGGAATATCCTCGCTCGCTGTGTTTTACATGGGACCGGTTCCGTTATTATTATTCTCATTGGAATAACTCGCTTCATGCAAGATCCGCATGCGTGGTGATTTCTTTTGTTATTCCATTCTTTATTATACCTGGGTTGGTTAAAACGACTTTTATACTTTCCATGAAATTAGTAGAATATCCTCGATATTTGCGTTTCATCCAAAGATCTTTTCATAAAAATATTCTTCGATCATTCTTGAATTTTACTACAAAACGAAGATCGTGTTGACAATTTGGACGTTAAAATTCGCGGATAAAATAATTCTTGAACTTGTTTTATTCAATTCTTATATCATTGTCATCATCCCTCACGTTTATATTTTTTTTAAAGTCATCTCATGGCGTAGTGCGTAGATGGACTTGGTATGATTATAATGAGAGACTATTGATTATGTAATCATGACCAGTAATGTTACAAATGATGTGGTAAAAAATCCTCGATTGGTAGTAGTGCATTGATGGATGATTGTTGGCGTGATCACGTAATTATTAATGAATACACAAATATTCTCTTTACCAGAAGTGCGTGAATAATTGTGGTCGTGATACTAAAAGAATATCCTCTACCAGTAGTCAAAGGGGTGATTCGATGATGTGGAATATTTATTAAAGTTTTGAGTCTCATTTATTATATGATGATGAAAAACCTTTAAAACCTAAAAGATAGTAGAGATTTTATTTTCTACTTGACTCTTTTAATGGATTCAGATATTCACCGCAGATTAAACCATTGCCTATTGTATTTTATCGGTTTAATATTGTTGAAGACTATTGATA
This sequence comes from Panax quinquefolius, assembly GCA_020205615.1. Classification (NCBI taxonomy): domain Eukaryota; kingdom Viridiplantae; phylum Streptophyta; class Magnoliopsida; order Apiales; family Araliaceae; genus Panax; species Panax quinquefolius. The sequence continues at coordinate 3,286,150 of CM035151.1, forward strand.
ATTTATTCGCATTATCTTAGTATAATATTTCTTACTTTGAAATTTAGTTGAAATTTCACCCTTTCTTTCACCTTTTCTTCTGTGAAATGAGAATATAAATTTGGGACGAAGAGTCGGAGAAACGAAGTGATGGTCCCGAAGATAAGATTAGTAGTCCTCACTATTCCGTGAAATAGTGTGATAATAATTATAATGAGGACTCTTTTTTGAGTTCAGTATAATATCTAAGAGAGCGATATTTGTATTTAAACTCACGATTTATGTATTAAGTCAGATTTAAATTTGCATCATGCATATAAGTGGCGGTACCCAAGATGGGTGATGTATACCTAATTTTAGAAAAGGCCACACAACAATATCGTAGCCTGAGGATATGATCCCGGCTAAGATGTGAGAATAAGATTAGGAGGGAGAGACGGGAATACCTTCATTTAGTATGACCTCACGTAAGACCCAAAAATTTTTAAATAAAAGGAATTTCCTTTATTTATTATTTTGAAATAGTAAGGGTTGATTTGATTAATGTGGATAGTTAAGGGTTAAATACGCAAATATTTCAAAATAAGCAGTGGTTATAAAATATTCATTATAAATTAGGAATATTCGTTTGGTCGTGGAATATTCAGATCATTTGTCGGGGAATATTAAATGACAGCAAATGTATACCGTGTGTATAACATAAAAGCGAAGCGATTGGAAGAAACGACAAATATAAGTTATTTTTAAATAGCTTGGCGTAGTTATTCATAGATATCTTGTTGGAATATCTTTGGTTAAAACACAATAATACGCGTTGTTGAACAAAGAAGCGCGCAGTATTGCACCAATTATTGATTCTTACGAAGGCACTACTCAATAATGGTTACATGTGAATTACCGCTCAAGATTTTATTGAGTTAATAATTCTTTGCGTTGATATTTTATATTCTTCATTGTTTCAATAATTATCATTACGATATTTTTCATTATCGAAGCAATAATTCATATTATCTGAATAATATTATTAGATAACATTATTGGCAATGTCTCAGAAAGTTACATCTAAGGAGAGGTTTGGTCACCTAATCAATTGCCGTAGAAGAAGAAATTCTTATTGGAAGTTCCCCTCTTTCGCAGGAAGGCCGCCGGTTGTCAATATTGTGATTCGTAATATTATTTGTGAATAATTAATTATTTATTTATATGATGAGGAAAATATTAATTTTATGTGGATATAGATGGAGAAAATTTTTAAAATGACAATTGTTGAAAATTAATATTTTATCTTTTTTACGATAAAATAATTCATTTAAATATATTATTTTAATAATATATTAACGGTGATATTTTTACAACGAATGTGGGATATATGAGTATACTGAGGAGAAAGAGTATTTTTGTTGCAATAAATGTTTAAAACATGTTAAACATGTAAATTGGACCCCATTTATTAACCGAAATTTGATTATAATTTGTAAAATCGTCTGTTTGTGGATTTTTGGTCAATTTCTATTTGGAATTTGGAAAAACTTTCTTCTGCAAAGTTGTAGAGAATTGAATTTCCTATAAAAACTCGCGAGATTCGAATTTTCTGATGAAAAGGGCTATTTATTATGAATTATTGAAGTTCAAGCTTCAAATAATTGATTTTGTAAGTTTTAATTATTTATTTTATGAAAAACGTTTTTTATCATTTCTTTCTAGAAGGTTGGCATGTGGGAAATGTTGGGATCTGATTTCCAAAGAGGCGTAGGAAATTTATTAATAATAATATATTTTATTAAATTTTTCTTTTATTGTTTCTAAGCGTTTTCCTATAAATAGGTGTCTTAGGTTAGAATTGAAAAATCACACCGTAAATCAAGTTTTCTCTCTATATTATCGAGCGTATTCTTGTGAGTATTTTGAGTATACTTTGAGTATCGCTTATACTGTGCAAGTCCAAGTCATAGCCTTTATATCCGATGTTACATTAAAAAGATCGATCTTTCGAGGTAAGGGATATTATTTTTTTTCAGTAATGATATTATTTCTTCAATATCATTATCAAATGTTGATCCAAGTTTTTATCAAATTTGGAACTTTTTCATGCTTGGGGTTACTTATTCAGCTGGGTTCTTATTCATGGGTTACTTATTCACGTTGATTATTATTCACGAAGTTCTTATTCATGAGTTCTTATTCACGAAAGTACTATTCATGAAGCGTGAAGATGTTTTTGTGGAATTTCTATCTTTTGATGTTGAGTTACTTATTCACGATACTCTGACTATTCACGATATCTAAGATTATTCAAGAAAAATAAAATTTCTTCTTTTCGTCTAAAACATCTATTCGGATACTAACTCGATCGTATCCATGTTTTGATCATTCTTGAATTTTTTACACCACTATGATTATTTTTGAGGTATTTTGGACGATGGATAAAACCAAGTACGAATCCTTAATCCTTAATCCTTGTCATTTTGTTTCACTTTGGATTCGTTTTTTTAAAAAATATTTTTATCATCCTCGATCTTAAATGATGATATTATGGAATATCTTTGGCTCAGTAGTGCAAAAGATGAATGATTTCTTAAGAATATCTTTGGCTGTAGTGCAAAGATGAATGATTTTGAAGAATATCTTTGGCCCGTAGTGCAAAGATGAGCAGTGTTTAAATGAATATGACTAATGATGAATATCTTTGGCCAGTAGTGCAAAAGATGAATATTTGATTCCGGATGTATATTGATTGATGTTCTGGGGATAAAAGATAGACGATGAACTTTTAAATTCATACATAGTAAGATAGTAGTTTGCATTCTCTACTTAACTCTTCTAATGAATTATTATTTCATTGCGAATATTGATTTAAAATTTGTTGTCTATTGTATTCTATTATATTTTTTCCTGTTGAAGACTAACGATAATTTGTTGTATATTATCTTAGTCATAATATTCTTTATCGAAGCTAGTTGAGCTCACCCTTTTCCTTTTGTTCCATTTTTCTCGGGAGGCGAGAATATAGCGAAATATTTAGTCCTGGTATGGAATGAAGGTTTTAGAAAGGATTGTTTAGTAGTCCTCACCATTTTGTAAAATAATGTATCAATAAATGTGATGAGGATTTATTTGAGTATAGATATTGTCAGAAGATAATATTTGTATTCAAACTCACAGTTTTCTTGTTGTAATAATAAAGTTGTAGTTGTTTACATACTAGTGTACGACAACTCGGAATAGGTGATGTATACCTATTTTGGGGTGTCACACCTACCTAAGTTTATATGCTATTTTATTGGTTGGTCAAGGAAGATAGGGATAATGTAAGACCTCGAAATTTTTTAAATAAAAAGGAATTTCCTTTATTTATTATTTTGAAATAGTAAGGTGGATTTGATTAATGTGGATAGTTATGGGTAAAATACGTAAATATTTCAAAATAAGTAAAGTGGTTATAAAATATTCATTGTTGTCGGGGAATATATTAAATGCTTGTGAATATTCGAATATTAAATGCGGCAAGCTTGACCATGTGGGGCCCCATAACGAAAGCGATTGGATGAAGAAAGCGACAAATATAAGTTGTTTAAAAATAATCATGGCGTAGTTATTATCAATTAATCTTGTTAAAATACTAAATTGGTTAAAACACGAAGAAGATTACGGTATTGCACCAATTATTGATCCTTACGTAGAAGGCCTTACTCAATAATGGTTATGTGAATTCTTGCTCGTAATTTTATTGAGTTAATAATTCTTTGCGTTGATATTTTATATTCTTCATTGTTTCAATAATTCACATTACACAAGTATTTTTCATTATCGAAGCAATAATTCATATTATCGAATAATATTATTAGATAACATTATTGGCAATGTCTAGAAAGTTACATCTCAGGAGAGGTTTGGTCACCTAATCATTGGCAAGTAAGAAGAAATTCTTATGGAAGGCCCCTATCCAGGAAGCCTTTGGTTGTCAATAATGTGATTTCATAATATTATTTGTGAATAATTAATTATTGATTCATATGATGAGGAAAATATTGATTTTATATGGATATAGATGGAGAAAATTTTTATTGTGACAATTGTTGAAAATTGAAATTTTATCTTTTTAGATAAAATAATTCATTTAAATATATTATTATATTTTAATAATATAATAATGGTGATATTTCTACAACGAATGTGGGATATATGAGTATCTGAGGAGGAAGAGTATTTTTGTTGCAATAAATGTTTAAAACATGTTAAACATGCTCGGTGGACCCCATTTATCGGTGAAATTTGATTATAGCCGTGTAAAATCGCCCTGTTTGTGGATTTGGTCAATTTCTATTTGGAATTTGGAAAAACTTTCTTCTGTAAAGTTGTAGAGAATTGAAATTCCTATAAAAACTCATGAGATTCAATTTTCTGATGAAAGGGCTATTTATTATGAATTATTGAAGTTTCAAAGTCTCAAAATAATTGATTTTGGAAGTTTAAAATATTTAAAATTAGAAAACGTTTTTCTTACTTTTTCTAGAAGGTGGCATGTGTTTGATGGCTGAAATCAGATTCTAGGCATGTGTAAGAAATTTTATAATTATATTATTAATTTATTAAATTTTTCTGCTTTTGGTGTTTCTAAGAATTTCCTATAAATAGGGTGCTTAGGTTAGAATTGAAAATCACAATTTAAATCAAGTTTTTCTCTCTATATTATCGAGCGTATTCTTGTGAGTATTTTGAGTATACTTTGAGTATTGCTAGCGGTGCTGTAAGTTCCTTCAAAGACTATACCCTAGATTCCAAATTTAAATCTTAATTTTTCGAGGTAAGTGGATGTTATTTTCTTCTCAAATAATATTATTTCTTCAATATCATTATCTTTGAAATATTGGTTGGAACTTTTATCAAATTTGGAACTTTTTCATGTATGGGATTACTATTCATGAGTTCTTATTCACGAGTTACTTATTCATGAGTTCTTATTCACGAAAGTTACTATTCACGAATACTATTCATGAAGCTTGAAGATGTTTTTGTAGAATTTCTATCTTTTGGTGTTGGGGTTACTTATTCACGATATCGACATTATTCACGATACTCTGACTATTCAATTAGAAAAATAAAATTTCTTCTTTTGTCCAAAATATTTATTACGGATACTAGCTTTGATTGTATCCATGTTTTGATCATTCTTGAATTTTACACCACTATGATTATTTTTGAGGTATTTTTTGAACATGGATAAAACAAAGTACGAATCCTTAATCCTTAATCCTTGTCATTTTGTTTCATTGGATTCGTTTCTTTAAAAATATTTTTCATCATCCTCGGTCTTAAATGATGATATTATTGAATATCTTTTGCCAGTAGTAGCAAAAGATGAATGATTTCTTAAGAATATCTTTGGCCGTAGTGCAAAGATGAAAGTGTTGAGATGAACACGACCGATCGATTATTATCTTTGCCCGTAGGCAAGCAAAGATGAGCAGTGTTTAAATGAACATGACTAAATGATGAATATCTTTGGCTTTGTAGTGCAAAAGATGAATATTTAATTCTAGATGTATATTGATTGATGTTACAGGATAAAAGATAGGCGATGAACTTTTAAATTCATACATAGAAGATAGTAGTTTGCATTCTCTACTTAACTCTTCCAATGAATTATTATTTCAACTGCGAATATTGATTTAAAATTTGTTGTCTATTGTATTCTATTAGATTTTTCCTGTTGAAGACTAACGATAATTTGTTGTATATTATCTTAGTCATAATATTCTTTCTTGAGCTAGTTGAGCTCACCCTTTTCCTTTTTGTTCCATTTTTCTCGGGAGGCGAGAATATAAGCGAGTACGCAGTCGGGGTATGGAATGAAGGTTCTAGAGAGAGTTGTTTAGTAGTCCTCACCATTTTGTAAAATAATGTATCAATAAATGTGATGAGGATTTATTTGAGTATAGATATTATACAGAAGATAATATTTGTATTTAAACTCATAGTTTTCTTGTTGTAATAATAAAGTTGTAGTTGTTTTCGTACTCATGTATCGACAACCTCAGAATGGGTGATGTATACCTATTTTGGGGCGCCACGGTTGGTATCGAGCTTAGGATATGATCTCCGGAGGAGATCCGGGAATAGAACTAGGAGGGGGAGACGAGTAAATCCTTCGCTAAGTGTGTCCTACCTAAGCTTATTTGTTAGTTGGTCAATATATAGGGATATTATGTGATATATTTATTTCCTTAATTAACCCTTGTTTTATGACAAGATTTGAGAATGTCGATCGAGAATATTAACAATGGAAATGAGACCGTGGAGACGCCTGTACTCACCAACGAGGAGAACGTCGCGGTAACAGTGGCAATGTTCCTCCGTGAACAACACCATCGAAAGCGAGATGATGAACGACGGGATGTTTAGAAGTTTTTGCGATTCATGCAAAATCGCACGAGATAGACTCGTGTTCAAAATACAGGAGAAATGATAGCAATTCACGGGTTGTCTGCATAAGCGATTCAAAAGTTGGGACCACTGAATTTAAGTGGAAAGCCAGATCCGATCATGGCGAAAACATGGGTCAAGCAAATTACCAAGATATTCGATGTCTTGGGATGCACGGAGGAATGAAGGTTCCATTCGCCATCTTTATGTTCCATGGCGAAGCGTATCACTGGTGGGAGTCTCGTGAAGCGTATCCATCCAAACCAAGACTCAAAGATATCTTGGGAGACGTTTCAGAAGCTATTTAATGACAAATACTTTCCGAAAGTGTTCGTCATATGAAGGAAGTGGAGTTCATCGATTGGAACAAAACAATATGATTTGTCTCGAAGACGAGGCAAAGTTTGCAGAGTTATCCAGTTTGCACCTCATTTGGTGGAGAATGAGGAACGATGACGCGGATGTTTCGAGAGGTTTGAAACCCTAAGATACGACAATATCTCATTTCTCATAAATTTTCTCTCTATTCGGATGTTGTTAATGTGGCTCAATTGTTAGAAGCGAGATAACGAGTATATTCAACGAGGACCATAACCGTGGATCGTACTGCGGAGATAAAGAATCAATGAGAATAATGATAACCGGCGGAGAAAGAAACAGACAGACAAAAATGGAAACCACTCTGGTGGTAATCATGGCCATGAAAATAGTAGAAGCGAAGTCGGGGAGGAGATTTTAAAAGAGGAGATTTAACAATGACCATGTGAAGATTTACAAGCGGTCTGGCGAAGAATCGGGTTCTAAGGGAGGAGAACGACTACCAGGTATATCTTATAAATGCGGAAAGAGGGACATATCACCAAACCGCCCACAACAGATTCAAGGTATGCTATAATTGTGGAAAGGAAGGACATATCGCTTTCGAGATCAGACGAAGGCGAAACCTAGTTCAATGGGGATGGTGACTCAAAAGACTATCCGTAAAAGTCAAAGTCAACGATTAGGAAAAGCGTTTGTTGATCGGTCATAATGCGAGAACCCAAACGAGGTGATCACGGGTAAGCTATTTATAAATTCTTGCGAAGTTTATACCTTACTTGATCTGGGGTCTTTACCCATTCATTTATCTCTCCCGCTTTGTGCTCAACGTTTAAACTTGACTCAGGAGAAATTAGACTTTGACCTATCTGTGGAAACTCCGTTAGAAAACTTTCATCACATCCATCGTTTATAAATCTTGTTTGATTCAAGTTGGCACCATTACCTTACCGTTGACCTTATCTCTTTAAAGATACTTGCTTTTGATGTGATTTTAGGGATTGATTGGTTAACTACTCATCATGCCAAAATTGATTGTTTTCGTAAGGTTGTTAGTTTTCATATTCCTAACCAAACTTGTTGTATTTAATTCAAGCAACTAAACCATTAAAATCAATCACTATCATATCTAATCATAAAGCTATTCGTTTATTGAAAAACGGATGTCAAGCTTTCTTAGCCCATGTTATGGATTTGAATAAAGACACGCCAAATTTGAATAATATTCTGTTGTTATCGACTTTCCTGACGATTTCTGAAGAACTTCCCGGTCACCCCTTAACGTGAAGTTGAATTCTTTATTGATCTTGAACCCGCATACAAAGCCCATTTCTAAAACCCCATATCGAATGGCTCTATTGAACTTCGTGGAGTTAAAGGTCCAACTACGTGGAATTGTTGGACATCGGTTTCATTCGGCCCCAAGACATTTCCTTGGGGTGCTCCTGTTTTATTTGTAAAGAAGAAAGAGCGGAGTATGCGACTTTTGTATCGACTATCGGAATTGAACCATGTCACCATAAAGAATAGGTATCCTCACCTCGTATTGATGACTTGTTTGACCGATTCAAGAGGGCACAATTCTTTTCAAAAATCGATCTTCGATTCGATATCATCATCAAGATTAGAATCGAGGATATTCCAAAGCGCGCTTTAGAACCCCAGACGGGCATTATGAATTTTTAGTCATGTCTTTCGGATTGACTAATGCTCCTACGGCTTTCATGGATATGATGAACCGAGTATTCAAGGAATATTTGGATCAGTTCGTTGTTGTTTTTATTGATGCATCCTTATATATTCCAAAAGTCGTGAAGATCATGAGCACCAATTCCTTTATTTATTATTTTGAAATAGTAAGGGTTGATTTGATTAATGTGGATAGTTAAGGGTTAAATACGCAAATATTTCAAAATAAGCAAGTGGTTATAAAATATTCATTATTGTCGTGGAATATTCGTACTGTCGGGGAATATTCGTTTGGTCGTGGAATATTCGTACTGTCGGGGAATATTCGTACGACGGCGCAGCCATGTGTGGGCCCCAGAACGGAAAGCGTTGGGATGAGGAAAACGACAAAGTTTGGGTGGTTATAAATAACGACGTAGTTGTTACCGTTAAGACTGTTGGAATACCCATTGGTTAAAATACATGAATACGCGTGGTTGCATTAAAGAAGATTACCAGATGTGCGCAGTGATTGTTGAATTATTGATCCTTACGTAAGAAGGCACTACTCAATAATTTTCACAAGAATTATTATTCAATATTTTATTTTATTGATTCAATAATTGTTGCGTTGATATTTTATATTATTATTGTTTCAATAATTGTCATCGCACAAGATTTCCCATTATCGGATCAATAATTCATATTATTTGAATAATATTATTAGATAACATTATTGGCAATGTCTAGAAAGTTACATCTAAGGAGATGTTTGGTCACCTATTTGCGGCGCCAAAGAAGGAGAGATCCTTATTCGAAAGCCCCTCTTTCCGGGAGCACATTTGGTTGTCATAAATGTGATTCGTAATATTATTTGTGAATAATTAATTATTGATTCATATGATAAGGAAATATTTATTTTATATGGATATAAATGATGGATTTATTTATTATATGTGGTTATAATTGAAGGATTTAATGTTGAGGTGTTTTATCAAGATTTTTTGTCTGAATGGAGATATTAAAAATAAAATCGATTATTTTTACGATATATTGCATGAGTTATAATTTGTAATCGACCGTTGGATCGATCGCGATGATTTTTGGATATGTTATACATATATAAGTTGAGTATATGTCTACAAATTTTGAACCGTTAAAATGAAGCGAATGATTTGTTATAAATTTTAAGAGGTGTTTGATTAGGAAAGTAGGGTTATAATTGATTTTGGTGGAAAATTCTAGAATTGAGAGGGCCCCACTTGTGGTTGGTGAAAAAATGTGCTGAAATTTATTTCAAATGTGGTGGGTGGCAATAGTAGCAGGTAAAGCCATCGTAGTTGGTCAAGTCTGTTTTTACGGCTAACATTTTCCTATAAATAGAAGAGGGCTAAGTTAGAATTGAAAATCACACCGTAAACAAAGTTTTTCTCTTTCTCTCTATATTATTGGCGTATTTTGTGAGTATTTAGATACTTTGAGAGTTCTCGTCAAAGATCAAGTTTCATTCAAGATCACTTCCGACCTTCCAAATGTAAATATTATCTTTCAAGGTAAGGGATATTATTTTTTTCAGTAATGATATTATTTCTTCAATATCATTATCTTTGAAAATGTTGATCCAAGTTTTTATCAAATTTGGAACTTTTTCATGTCTGGGTTACTTATTCATGAGTTACTATTCACGAAGTTACTATTCATGAGTTCTTATTCACGAGTTACTATTCATTTAAAGTACTATTACGTAAGCGTGAAAATGTTTTTTTTGTGGAATTTCTATCTTTTGGTGTGAGTTACTTATTCACGATATTTGCAGATTATTCACGATGATACTAAGACTATTCACGATATCTGACACTATTCATCGAAAAATAAAATTTCTTCTTTTCGTCCAAAATATCTATTCGGATACTAGCTTTGATTGTATCCATGTTTTGATCATTCTTGAATTTTTACACCACTATGATTATTTTGAGGTATTGTTGGACATGGATAAAACAAAGTACTTAATCCTTAATCCTTAATCCTTGTCATTTTGTTTCATGGATTCGTTCTTTTAAAAATATTTTCATCATCCTCGGCCTTAAATGATGATATTATTGAATATCTTTGGCCTGTAGTGCAAAAGATGAATGATTTCGAAGAATATCTTTGGCCTTTAGTGCAAAGATGAGCAGTGTTGAGATGATGAACACGACCGATTGATGAATATCTTTGGCCTGTAGCAAAAAGATGAATATTTGATTTGAGATGAATATTGATTGATGTTACAGGATAAAATATTGATGATGGATCGTTAAATTCATAGATTATAGTAGATTTCATTCTCACGTAACTCTTCTATGAATTATTATTTCATTGCGAATATTGATCCGAAACTTGTTGTTTCTATCAGATTCATCGATTTTTTCTGTTGGAGACTAACGATAATTTGTTGTATATTATCTTAGTCATAGTATTCTTTTATCGAAAGCTAGTTGAGCTCACCCTTTTCCTTTTTGTTCCATTCTTCTCGGGAGGCGAGAATATAGCAAGCACGAAGTCGGGTATGGAATGAAGGTTTTAGAAAAGGATTGTTTAGTAGTCCTCACCATTTTGTAAAATAATGTATCAATAAATGTGATGAGGATTTATTTGAGTATAGATATTGTCAGAAGATAATATTTGTATTTAAACTCACGCTTTCTTGTTGTGATAATAAAGTTGTAGTTATTTACATACCATGTATTTGGCGATTCGAGAATGGGTGATGTATACCTATTTTGGGGCGCCACAAATTTCATAGAAGGGAGGTTGTAAGACCCCAAATTATTATAAATAAAGATGAATTTTTATAAATATTATTTTTGAATATTATGGAATAAATTTGATATAATGTTATAGTTGTAGGTAATATTTATAATTTTTGCAAAAGTATGCAAGTTGTTATAAAATATTCGTTTGGTCGGGGAATATTCTTTTGTTAGGGAATATTCGTGACAACGGCTAAATCATTGGTGGACCCCACAATGTAATTATTGTTTGATTGAGAAAACGATAAAAATATTTTATAAAAATAACTACGGTGGAGTATTGTTACCGTTAAAGCGTTGAACTACACCGGTGGTAAAAAAGTACGATGTCTGCGTGGTCGTTAAGTAGTAGCATTACGATATTGATTATTGATGCTTACGTGAGAAGTCACCAAATTTATGCTTAATTATTGCTACTGAGAATTGTCGTGATCATATCTCTTATATTATTGATTCAATTATTGTCACGATTATCATACGTATAATGTATAGTATTAAATCAATAATTGAGACGACAAGTTATAAATGATTAATAATTGTTGAAAGATTAAATATGTGTTGATTAAAAATAAAATGATTTGTGGTAAGTTTGATTGATTTTTTATGGGGGCTCATATGTCATCATCTAAGAAGTCTCTTCGTCGATAGTAATTACCTTCGTCAATAGTAATTACCCTTGTGAATAGTAATTACCTTCGTCAATAGTAATTACCTTTACCAGACGTCGAACCACTTGTCGTTTTTCACATTACAAAGCGTCGAACCACTTGTCGTTTCACATTATAGCGGTCAAATGTGACGCCCCCAAAATTAGGTATACATCACCCATCTTGGAATTCAAACACTTACATGGTATGTAATTTAAATACAACTTATTAACATAACTGCCGTATGCAATACGACATAAAGCGTGAGTTTAAATACAAATATCGCGTCTACTAGATATTATACAAACTCAAACAAAAGTCCTCATTACAAGTTTATTATCACACTATTTTACGTAATAGTGAGGACTACTAATGCTATCTTCAGGACCATCACTGTTTCCCCGACTCGTCCCAAATTTATATTATCATTTCTCAAGAGAACGGAAAGAAAGAAAGGGTGAGCTCAACTAGCCCAAGAAGAAATATTATGACTAAGATAATGCGAGAATAAATTATCAATAGTCTTCAATAATGTTAAACCGATAAAATACAATAGAATGACCGTTTAATCTGCAATGAATATCTGATCCATTAAAAGAGTCAGTAGAAAATAAAGTCTACTATCTTTTTGGTTTTAAAAGGTTTTCATCATTGTTATAAATTTGAGACTCAAACTTTAATAAATATTCCACATCATCGAATCACCCCCTGCATTACTGACCAAGGATATTCTTTTAGTATCACGACCATTAATTATTCATGACCTACGTGCAAGAATATTTGTGTATTCATTAATGGTCATGATCATGCCAACAATCGGTCCATCAATGCACTACTACTAATCGAGGATTTTTACCACATCATTTGTAACATTACGGGCCATGATTATAACCAAGAATAGTCTCGTATCATAATCATACCAAGTCCATCTATGCACTTCTGTGCCCGTAGATGACTTTAAAAAAATATAAACATGAGGATGATGACAATGATATAAGAATTCAATAAAACAAGTTCAAGAATTATTTTATCCAGAATTATTAACGCCCAAATTAGTAAAATTCAAGAATGATCGGAAGAATATTTCCATGAAAAGATATTGGATGAAACACAAATATCAAGGATATTCCACTAATTTCATGGAGTATAGAAGTCAAAGTTTTAACCAATTGGGTATAATAAAGAATGGAATAACAAAAGAAATCACCGTGCATGCGATAGACCGCACAGAGATGTGTTATTCCAATGTAGAATAATAAATAACGGAACCAAAGTCGTGAAATTACACCAAGCGGGATGTTCAAAGAATAATAAAGATGGAACTGCATCCGGTGTAAAACACACATGATAGATATTCCAACAGAATAATAAAGAAGCGGTGTCCAGTGGGTGTAAAACACACGTATGTGATGTTCCAACAGAATAATAAAAGACGGAACCAAAGACTTGTAAAAACACATGCATGTGATGTTCCAATGTAATCATAGAAGAATGTCACCAAGTATAGGGTAAATCACAGATACGGAGTTATTCCAATAGAATAATAAGCAATGGAATAACAATGTTTCTTCATGAATAAGAAAGAATAACACCCCTTACATTTGGTAGGGATTGAATATCGCAACGAAGTAGTAAGAATAAAATACTCTTCTTCTTTCTCTTATTCTCTATACTTTCTCTCTATAAGCTTGAATGAATTCGTGAAAATAATGAAGCCCTCAGCCTCTATTTATAGAAGATTTTAGCTTAAGCACCCGCCGTGAAAAGGCAAAGTGGGCTCGATTTAATGGTTTCGACGCTCGTAATGTGAAACGACAAGTGGTTCGACACCTGTAATGTGAAACGACAAGTTGTTCGACATCGGTAAAGGTAATTACTATTAACGAAGGTAAATACTATCGATTGAAGGTAAATACTATTCACAAGGGTAATTACTATCGACAAAGGTGATTACTATTGATGAAGGTAAATACTATTCACAAGGGTAATTATTATCGACGAAGGTAATTACTATCGACGAACGTAAATACTATTCACAAGGGTAATTACTATCGATTTGAAGGTAAATACTATCGACGTAAGAGACTCTTAGATGATGACATATGAGTCCCCATAAAATAATCAAACTTACCACAAATCATTTTTTTTCATTAACACATATTTAATCTTTCAACAATTATTAATCATTTATAACTTGTCATCTCAATTATTGATTTAATACTATAACATATAATACATGATGATAATCGTGACAATAATTGAATCAATAATATAAGAGATATGATGCAAAGAATTATCGTAGAAATAATTGAGCATATTTGAGTGACTTTCACGTAAAGATCAATAATCAATACTAGTGCGCTACTACGCAACCACGCCAGACATCGCATTTCTTTTACCAATTAGGTAGTTCAACAGCTTTTAATCAGTAACACCTCCGTAGTTTTTTATAAAATATTTTTTGTCGTTTTTCAATCCGACAATAATTACATTGTGGGGTCCACCAATGATTGAGCCATTGTACTTAATATTCCCTAACAAAAAGAATATTCCCGACCAAACGAATATTTTATAACAACTGTGATACTTTGCAAAATTTATAAATATTACCCACAACTATAACATTATATCAAATTTATTCCATAATATTCAAAAATAATATTTATAGAAAAATTCATCTTTATTTATAAAATTTGGGGTCTTACAACCTCCCTTCTTATGAAATTTCGCCTCGAAATTAGGTACGACTGGTATGTCAAGAGGTAAGGATACCTTGATTTCATTTGATTCTAACTCCCAAGTCATTTCCTCAACATCGTGGTTCCTCCACAAAACTTTGACTTGAGGTATAACTTGGAGCGTAGAATATGTTCCTTCTTATCCAAAATTTGAACAGAACCTCTTCATACGCCAAATCTTCCGCTATTTTGTCCTGGTTCTAACTCAATAATATGGTTCGGGTCTTTCACATATTTACGTAATATAGATATGTGAAAACATTATGAAACACGAGACATATTTGGCAGAAAGCGAGTCTATAGGCCACGATTCCTACTCGATCGAGGATTAAAATGGACCGATGAATCGAGGGTTAAGTTTTTCTCTTTCCAAATCTTGTAACTCCTTTCCATGGAGCGAACTCTTAATAAACACATGATCTCCTATATCGAATTTCACGTCCTTTCGATGAAGATCAAGATAACTCTTTTGTCGATTTTGTGAGGTTTTTATCGTTGTCGGATCGTTTGAATCTTTTCCGTAGTCATACGCATTCAACTCTGGTCCCAACAAACGTTTTCACCCACCTCATCCCAAAGATAATCGAGAACGACACTTTTTTCTATACAACGCTCGAATGGAGCCATGCCAATACTTGCTTGATAACTGCTGTTGTAGGAAAACTCCACCAATGGTAAGAACTTGTCCCAACTCCCCTGAAATCAAGGACACGAGTCTTAATAGATCTTCAAGAGTTTGAATAGTCCTCTCCGATCGTCCGTCCGTCTCGAGATTGATATGCCGAGCTAAATCGTAAGTCTGCGCCCATAGCTTTTTGCAAACTAACCCAAAATCGTGAAGTGAATCTTGGGTCTCGATCGGAAACTATGGATCCCGTGATACCATGCGATCTTACAATCTCGTTTATGTACATACGAGCAAGAAGTTCAAGTGTATAAGTTTCTCGATCGCAGAAGAAATGAGCGGACTTGGTCAACCTATCAACAATGACCCAAATCGCATCAATGCCTTGAGAAACCTTGGGAAGACCCAGAATGAAATCAATGGTAATGTGCTCCCACTTCCATTCCGGAATTTCAAGTGGTTGCAATGGACCTTTTGGTACTTGATGCTTCGCTTTAACTCGTTGACAAGTTAGACACCTTGAGATAAACAAAGCCTCTCTCTCTCTTCATATTGCTTCCACCAAAATGTATATTTAATATCATGATACATTTGGTACTCCTGAGATGGATTGCAAATGGTGTGTTGTGTGCCTCCATCATGATATTATACTTTAAAATCAGGTCGTTAGAACACAAAGTCTGGAGTTGACTCAAGTATTCCTTCTTCATCGATTCTTGCTCCGTGATAAAGACCTTCTTGCACTTTTCTTCCTCATACGATCACCTGTGTGTCTCAGCTTGAAAGCAGCCTTTAACTTTATCAATTAAAGTCGGTTCTACTCAGATACTCGCTTATCATCACACGCGTCCCCTGAGTCTTTAATTCTATCTCCATCCTTTGCAAGTCACACAAAATGGGCCTTTGCGTTGACAATATCGCACTTCGATTGCATATGATTTTCACTCAATGCGTCGGCTACCTACGCTCTTTTTTCGAGGATGGTATTGGATGGTATGATCATAATCTTTCAACAGATTCAAGCCAACGTCGTTGTCGCATGTTGAGTTCCTTTTGAGTGAAGAAATATTTGAGGCTTTTTATGATCCGTAAAGATCTCCACTTTCTCCCATACAAGTAATGCCTCCAAATTTTAAGTAAGAAGATAACAAATGCTAACTCTAGATCATGAGTAGGATAATTCCTCTCATATTCTTTGAGTTGTCATGAGGCATAGGCTATAACTTTTCTATGTTGCATAAGAACACATCCCAACCCTTTGCCCAAGCATCATCAGTAGATGACAAATCCTCCGAAAGCCGGATGGTATTGTCGTAGCAGGTTCGAAATAAGTCTCTCTCGAGTTCTTGAAAACTCTTCTCACATTCTTCGCCAACCGAACTTTGTATCTTTCCGAGTCACCGAGTCGATGGAATAGCGATTCGAGAAAATCCTTCCACGAATCTCCGATAATAACCAAATTTAAACCGAGAAAGCTACGACTTGATCCATCGATTTAGGTTGTTCCCAACTTTGAATAGCTTCAATCTTTCTTTGGGTCAACAGATATTCCATGACTTGATATTACGTGCCCAAGGAATGCTACTTCTTCAAGCCGTAACTCGATTTCTTCAACTTGGCATAAAGCTTATATTCACGAAGCTTTTGGAGTGTCACCTCAAGTGTTGCTTTCATGATCTTCACGGCTTTTGGAATAAATAAAGATGTCATCAATAAAGACAACCACAAAGTGATCTAAATATTCCTTGAATACTCGGTTCATCATATCCATGAAGGCAAATAGGAGCATTAGTCAATCCAAAGGACATGACTAGGAATTCATAATGCCCATACCGAAGTTCGAAAGTCTTTGGAATGTCGGTTTCTAATCTTCAATTGGTGATATCCAAACGAAGATCAATCTTTGAAAAGAATTTGGCTCCTTGAATCGGGTCAAACAGGTCATCAATACGTGGCAATGGATACCTATTTTTGATGGTGACATGATTCAACTCCCCGATAATCAATACAAAGTCGCTTACTCCCATCTTTCTTCTTCACGTATAGAAGCAGAGCACCCCAAGGAGAAGTACTAGACTAATAAAGCCAATGTTTAACAATTCCTGCATTGGGTCTTTAACTCGAAATTCAATAGAGCTATTCGACATGGGGCTTTGGAAATAGGTTTTGTCACCGGGTTCAAGGTCGATACAAAATTCAATTTCACGCCCGGGGTAGGCCAGAAGTTCTTCTGGGAATACGTCAGAAATTTATTAACAATAGAATATCGCTTAAAAATCGGCGTATTTTTATTTAAATCGTGATATGAGCTAAGAAAGCTCGACATCCGCTTTTCAATAAACGAATAGCTTTATGGCTTGAGATGACCGTGATTGATTTTAATGGTTTGGTCGTTTGAATTAGCATAATAGGTTGATTAGGAATATGAAAGCTAACAACCTTACGAAAACAATCAATTTTTTGCATGATAAGTAGTTAACCAATCAATCCCTAGTAATCACGTCAAATGCAAGTATTTTTAATGAAATAAGATCGATGTGTAATGTGAGGGTACCGATTTGAACCAAACAAGACTTATAAACAAGTGGATGTAATGAAGGTTTCTCCCAACGGAGTTTCCACAGATAAGTCAAAGTCTAATTTCTCCGAGTCAAATTTAATCGATGAGCGCAAGTAGGAGAAATAAAAGAATGGGTAAACCCAGATCAAATAAAGTATAGACTTCATTAGAGTTTATGATAAGCTTACCCGTGATGACCTCATTCGGATTCCTTGCTCTTTGGGAGGTCACAACAAATGCTCTCCTTGCACCACTGGGTTTTGAATTTTCCGGGATGGCCTTTGGTGTTTCCATCCTACCGAATTTGTCTTCTAAACGACAAAATCGAGCTAAGTTGACCTTCTCTTCCACAATTATAACATGCTTTGACTGCATTACGCATTTTGGATCGATGTGTCCTCTCCTCCGCATTTGAAGCATATGATAGGTGGTCTTTCTCCTTCCTTAACAATGGGTCTTTGGTGCCGACGTCTTTCCATCATTGTTGAATCTCCTTTTCTTGAAATGTCCATTCTTATTGTTTTGGCCCCGATTACCACCAAGTGGTTACCATATCTCGACTGTTGATTCCTCCACGCTTGTGTTGTCACCTACCGATGACTATTCTCACCGGTATTATAATTTTGCTTACCGCTTTTCTTTTAGTGCGTTGACTCATTATCGCGCTCCACTAATCGAGCCCTATTTACAACATCCGAATACAAACACGGTTTATGAGAAATAAGATGTTGGCGTATCTCCGCTTCAAACCTCTTAAAAATATTCGCGCCATTCTCTCTTCATTATCCACCAAGTGGACGAACCGTGATAACTCCGCAAATTTTGCCTCGTATTGCGCGATACACGGCCATATTGTTTAGTTCCAAGTTGATAAACTCCACCTCCTTCACGTATGTAATACTTTCGGGAAAGTATTTGTCGGTGAATGACTCTGGAACTTCTCCCAAGATATCTTCAAGACAATTTGGTTGAGTATCGCTTTTACCGATCCCCACCAAGAATCCTTTCTCCGCCAAGAACATAAAAGCGTGAAAGGAACCTTTGCTCCTCTCTGAGTATCCCAAGACATCAAATATCTTGGTAATCTGCTTTATCCATGCTTCGCCGGAAGTGGTTTTGGCTCTCCCTTAAACTCCGGTGGTCCCAGCTCCTTAAATTGTTTAGCGGTGACCGCCCGAGAGTTTTCCGTGTTTCCACTACGTTTTGGACAAGAGTCGCTCTCTTCATTGCCGATAAATTGCATAAAGCCTCGAACATTTGATCATTCGTCATTTGGTCGTTGTTGTTGTTTGCGTAGATTTATCGCCTCCTCGATGCACATTATCCCGATTATTGATATGTGGTGAATCAACGATCGTCTGCGCTCCATCAATTTATTCTCAACATTCTCGGATGTCATTTTCGACATCGCCACAAAACAAAAGGTTAATTGACATGTAACAAATTATCCCTATCTTCCGACCAACCAATAAAATAAAGACATAAACTTAGGTAGTCAAATACAAAGGTATTCCCCGTCTCCCCCTCCTAATCTTATTCTCACATCTTAGCAGGATCATATCCCTAAGCTCGATACTAATTGTGACGCCCCCAAAATTAGGTATACATCACCCATCTTGGGTCGACACACTTACATGGTATGTAATTTAAATACAACTTATTAACATAATATGGTATACAATGCGATATAAATCGTGAGTTTAAATACAAATATAAATCTACTAGATATTATACAAACTCAAACAAAAGTCCTCATTATGCTTATTATCTGCTTTATTTTCTGAATAGTGAGGACTACTAATGCTATCTTCAGGACCATCACTCGTTTCCCAGGCTTCCCAATTTATATTATCATTTCTGAAGAGATCGGTGAAAAGAAAGGGTGAGCTCAACTAGCCTAAAAGAAGAAATATTATGACTAAGATAATGCGTAATAAATTATCAATAGTCTTTGATAATGTTAAAGCGATAAAATCTGATAACAGACAACCGGTTTAACTGCGGTGAATATCGCAATCCATTAAAAAGTCAAGTAGAAAATAAAGTCTACTATCTTTTGGTTTTAAAGGTTTTTCATCATTGTTATAAATTTGAGACTCAACTTTAATAAATATTCCACATCATCGAATCACCCTTACACTTACGGCCGAGGATATTTTTTAAGATCACGACCATTATTATTCATGCACTCACGTGCAAGAATATTTGTGTATTCATTAATGGTCATGATCATGCCAACAATCGTCCATCAATGCTACTGCTTAATCGAGGATTTTTACCACATCATTTTGTAACATTACGGTCATGATTACACCGAATAGTCTCACGGGTCATAATCATACCAAGTCCATCTATATGCACTTTACTGAGCCCACGAGATGACTTTAAAAAAATATAAACATGAGGATGATGACAATGATATAAGAATTCAATAAAACAAGTTCAAGAATTATTTTATCCAGAATTATTAACGTCCAAATTAGTAAAATTCAAGAATGATCGGAAGAATATTTCCATGAAAGATCTTGGATGAAACACAAATATCAAGGATATTCCACTAATTTCATGGAGTATAAGTCAAAGTTTTAACCAATGGGTATAATAAAGAATGGAATAACAAAAGAAATCACCATGCATGCGATGAAGCGCACAGACGGGTTATTCCAACGAATAATAAATAACGGAACGGTCGTGAAATTCAACCAAGCGAGGATGTTCCAATGAGAATAATAAAGATGGAACCGGATCGGTGTAAAACACATGATAGGATATTCCAGAATAATAAAAAGCGGAAACGTGTCGGGTGTAAAACACATGACGGGATGTTCCAGCGAGAATAATAATAAAGACGGAACCGAGTCGGTGTAAAACACATGCGACAGGATGTTCCAATGTAATCATAGAAGAATGTCACCAAGTATGTGGTAAATAGCGATCTGAGGTTATTCCAATAGAATAATAAGCGATGGAATAACAACAATTCTCTTCATGAATAAGAAAGAATAACACCCTTACATTTGGTAGGAGATTGAATATTTATGAAGATGTAAGTAACAAAATACTCTTCTTCTTCTCTCTTTTCTCTCTATACTTTCTCTCTCTATATAGCTTGAATGAATTCGTGAAAAATAATGAAGCCCTCAGCCCTCTATTTATAGAAGATTTCTAGCTTAGCACTTAGTGTGAAAAAGCAAGTGGCTTGACCATTGGTTTGACCTTTTGTAATGTGAAACGACATAAGTGGTTCGGCGCTTTGTGAATGTGAAACGACAAGTGGTTCGACGTCTGGTAAAGGTAATTACTATTAACGAAGGTAAATACTATCGACGAAGGTAAATACTATTCACAAGGGTAATTACTATCGACGAAGGTAATTACTATCGATTTAAGGTAAATACTATTCACAAGGGTAATTACTATCGACGAAGGTAATTACTATCGACGAACGTAAATACTATTCAAGGGTAATTACTATCGACGAAGGTAATTACTACTCGACGTGAAGGTAAATACTATCGACGAAGAGACTCTTAGATGATGACATATGAGTCCCCATAAAATAATCAAACTTACCACAAATCATTTTTTTTCATCAACACATATTTAATCTTTCAACAATTATTAATCATTTATAACTTGTCGCCTCAATTATTGATTTAATACTATAACATATTATACGATGATGATCTTCGTGACAATAATTGAATCAATAATATAAGAGATATGATGCAAAGAATTATCAGAAGTAATAATCGAGCATACCGAAAGTGACTTTCACGTAAAGATCAATAATCAATACCGTGTGCTACTACGCAACCACGCCAGACATCCATTTTTTTTACCACCTGTAGTTCAACAGCTTTTAATTCAGAACACCTCCCAAGTTATTTTTATAAAATATTTTTGTCGTTTTCTCAATCCGACAATAATTTGCTAGGGGTCCACCAATGATTGAGTTATCAGCATTTAATATTCCCTAACAAAAAGAATATTCCACGACCAAACTAATATTTTATAACAACTTGCATACTTTACAAAATTTATAAATATTACCCACAACTATAACATTATATCAAATTTATTCCATAATATTCAAAAATAATATTTATAGAAAAATTCATCTTTATTTATAAAAGTCGGGTCTTACATCAAACCACTTTTCTTTTCACATCATCACCGTCAAGCCACTCGCTTTTTCACACTAAGAAAAGCAAGTTTAGAAATCTTCTATAAATAGAGGCCTAGTGCTTCATTATTTTCACTTAATTCATTCAAGATATGTAGAGAGAAAGTATAGAGAGAATAAGAGAGAAAGAAGAAGAGTATTTTGTTACTACATCGCCGCAGATTCAATCTCCTACCAAAAGTAAGGGGTGTTATTCTTTCTTATTCACGAAGAGAATCATTGTTATTCCATTTATTATTATTCTCATTGAATAACTCTGATACGCATGGCTTACCCTATACTTGGTGACATTCTTCTATTATTCTCGCTGGAACATTCTCATCGCGGTGTTTTACACCGGGACCGGTTCCGCCTTTATTATTATTATTCTGGAACATCCCGTCTAAGGTGTTCTACACCGACCTGGTTAAAATTTTTTATTATTATTCTCGTTGGAACATCCTGCTCGTGTGTTTTACACCGGACCGGTTCCGCTCTTTATTATTCTCGTTGAATATCCTCGTCATGTGTTTTACAATGGGACCGGTTAAAATCTTTTATTATTCTATTGAATATCTCGTCTCGTGTGTTTTACACCGGAACCGGGTTCAAGCTATTATTATTCGCATTGAATAACTCGCTCATGCGCAAGGCACCGCATGCATGGTGATTTCTTTTGTTATTCCATTCTTTATTATACCCAATTGGTTAAAATTTTGACTTATACTCCATGAAATTAGTAGAATATCCTCGATATTTGCGTTTCATCCAAAGATCTTTTCATAAAAAATATTCTTCCCGATCATTCTTGAATTTTACTCTACAAAACAAAGATCATGTTGACAATTTGGACGTTAAAAATTCTGGATAAAATAATTCTTGAACTTGTTTTATCAATTCTTATATCATTGTCATCATCCTCATGTTTATATTTTTTTTTAAAGTCATCTGTGGCTCAGTATATGATGTAGATGGACTTGGTATGATTACGACCGAGAGACTATCCGGTGTAATCATTTAAGTAATGTTACAAATGATGTGGTAAAAATTCTCAATTGGCAGTAGTGCATCGATGGACAAATTGGCATGATCATGATTATTAATGAATACACAAATATTCTCGCCCGTAATGCATGAATAATTGTGGTCGTGATACTAAAGAATATCCTCTACCAGTAAGCAGCGGTGATTCGATGATGTGGAATATTTATTAAAGTTCGAGTCTCGCCTATAATGATGATGAAAAACCTTTTAAACCTAAAAGATAAGTAGATTTTATTTTCTACTCGACTCTTTTAATGGATCAGATATTCACCGCAGCTTAACCCGGTTGTCATTGTATTTTATCGCTTAACATTGTTGAAGACTATTGATAATTTATTCGCATTATCTTAGTCATAATATTTCTTAACGGAAATTTGAAATTTCACCTTTCTTTTCACCGCCTTCTTGTGAAATGAGAATATAAATGACTAAAGGGAAACGCAGTGATGGTCCTCAAGATAAGATTAGTAGTCCTCACTATATTCGTGAAATAGTGTGATAATAATTGTAATTAGGACTCCTTTTGAGAGTTCAGATAATATCTAGTAGAGACGATATTTGTATTTAAACTCACGCTTTATGTATTAAGTCATTTAAATTGCACGTACTATGTAGTAAGCGACCAAGATGGTGATGTATACCTAATTTTGGGGGCGCCACATTGATTTTTTATGAAATCGCCATTGGCAAATTGATTTTGTCTTAAATAAAGCCTATGTGACAGCTTAAGATGCGACGACGCTAAGAAATAAGACAATGGATTGGAGGAAAAATTTTATGAAAAATGGAAAAAATATTTTAAAGTATAATATAAATTATAAAAATTAGCCAAAAAACAAGAAAATAAATAAATAAAATAATTACTTCTAATAAAAATTAAAAAACGCAGATTTTTTATTTTTGATTAAAAAATAATTAAAATGCATTTTTAATAAAAAAGCGCACTTTTTTTAATAATTTTTTATTAAAATTTTAAAACGCAATTTTTAAATTAAAATAATTGTTAAAATGCAATTTTTAATTAAAATAATTGTTAAAATTGCAGTTTTTTTAAATAAAATTAAAATGCAGTATTTTTATTTTTATTAATAAAACTGCTTTTATTAAAAAAACTGTATTTTTAAAAAATGCAGTTTTATTAATAAAAGTAAAAATTATGCTTTTTTTTAATTAAAAATGCAGTTTTAATAAAATGCATTTTTAATGCAGTTTTAATAAAATGTACTTTTTTAATAAAAATGCATTTCTTAATAAAAATCAGTTTTAATAAATTTTTTTTTTAATAATAAAATTTGTTTTTTTTAATAAAAATAAAAATGCAGTTTTTTAATAAAATTCAGTTTTATTAATAAAATTAAAAAATGTTTTTTTATAATAAAAAACTTTTTTTTAAATAAAAATAATTAAAAACGCAGTTTTTTTAATAAAAAATTAATTTTTTAACAGATCTGTTAATAAAAATTGTGTTAAAAAAACGATATATATATATATATATATCGTTGAAACAATGATCATCATTGTGAATGTATGAGCTAAAGTATTTAGCAAAAAAAAAAAAAAAAGGTATGAGCTAATGTATGATGCTACCATGACTATATATAGAGTAGTATTTTTTTTAATTTGCGAAGTGATATATTCTTTTGTCATATATATGATGAATTATATATAGTTTGGTTTTGCATGAAAATAATTGTATCTGTGATCTCTACGTACTGAGCGGCTATGAAAAACTAAAAAATGGCACCTATATATTTAATTAGGGGTACATATATTGTATGATGGATCGGTAGTCCATTATCTAAAGATATTAATTTCATGAATCGTGATGAACAAATAAAACTTTTATTTGTCTTTTTTTATCTTAAAAGATTTTAATTTCATAGCCTTTTTTTTAGCAAATAAAAATTTAAACTTATAAAACATAAAATTGAATAAAAGTGACATGGATAAACTGATTAGAATATTTGATTGTTAATTGGATGGATTAAGGCCCTAATTAACAGCAATGAGTCACTGACATTGGGTTTGAAATTAAATTCCAAGTTAATTTGTTCTGCAAGATCTTATTTATTTGTGTACTTGTATAAACATTAATTTAATTACATGGATTTGGATATTCATTCCTGCTCATGCTTATGGCAGACGGCAACATTTTTAATGATATGGGAGAGATAAATATAGGGTTATATATAATTAACCAATACTACTTATATTTAATTAATTTGTCAAAATCACGACTCCTCTTCTAAAAAACAACTTAAAAGAGTTTTTTCTTAAAACAAAAGTAAATTAAGAGTTCAAGATTGCATGGTGGTATTTTAAAAGGAAGGGAATCCTTCCATTCCATGCCCATCCTTAAACAACATAAACATTATATATATATATATATATATATATATATATATATATATATATATATATATATATATATTTAATCGGTCCTAGGACTAATTCGATCAAATTCAGACCTTTTTTTTTTTTAAACAACTAATTTTTTTTTATTATTTTATGGAATCGAACTTTTTCCATAATACAATGTTTTAAGCGCTGCTTTTATACCTATACCAAAAAATATATATACATCCGCATGCACTGCTTTTATATAATGATCCAAATCACATCCAAAACACTGATTATATAAAATTCCAGCCCATAAAATATTAATTTTTTAGTTATTTAAAAAATAAAAATAAAATTAATTTTAATTCCATTCAGGTAGTTCAACCCGATCCGAATATATATATATATATATATATATATATATATATAGAATAACTACCCCAACCAATTAACCATAACCCAAAGTGCATATATGGTCTAAGGAAATGTATACTTGTAGTAGTGTCAATCAACTAGACAATGAAAGACAGGTACATATACCTACAACACTGATCAGGTCCGGAATTCCGGACCTGATCAAAAACAAATTCAATTTTTTTTTTTTTTTAAATAACTAAAAAAAATATTTAATATTTTATGGAATTAAATTTTTTTCATAATACAATGTTTTGGAAGTGTTTTGAATACCTATACTAAAAAATGGTGGTACAGTCTGTACATACATGTTATGCTATACGTACCCAAAACACTGTATTATGAAAAAATTTCAATTCTATAATTTTTTTATTATTTTTTTTGATGTGTTTTAAAAAAAAAAACCAAAAAAAAAAAAAAAAGACTTGATTTTAAACCTGTCCGGGAGTCCTGACAGGATCCGGTTCCCATATACTTAATGCCAAAAAACTTATAATGGATATATGACCCATCCCCCCCACCCCCGACCCCCACCCCCCAAAAAAAAATTCCATTGAGAAGAAAACACTAAATTTTAAACCTGTGGAAATTACTTGTTAAATTGTAGGTCAGGTCATGATATTGCATTGTTCGTTTCCAAGCTCGCATTTTGATCCATACCCATCTCTTCTTTCCTTTTCCTCCATTACTAATATTATGCTAGTACTAGTATAAATCGAGTCAAAAATAATAATACTAAAGAAAAGGGCTCTTCTATTTTACAACCAAGTGATTAAAGGGAATTTATTAAGCGGAGTTAGGGAGTGTTTGATAAAATTGGATGAAATAACTATGAATGTTTAAATAATCTGAATGAAGAAGAATTCTGAATACTGAATGAAAAAAGTTGTTTGATAATTGATGTCTCAAACTTCTGAATAACAGATTTTTATTATTTTACGTCTCTAAGAAAATTCAAAATTGTTGTAAATTTATTTAATATTACTTAATATAATAGTTAATATTGTAATATATATATATATATATATATATATATATATATATAATACTTCATTCAGTCAATTCAGCCAAAAAAATTATACTTGGTCATTAAGCCAAAAAATTTGACCGATTCAGCCATTCAAACTATTTTTATTCAAAACAAACGCACTGAATGACTGATCGATTTAACCAGATTTAAACAAACACCCCTTACCCCGAATATTCTGCCATTAATACGTCATCGAAGTCTAATTATAGTATTGCATGGTTGCATAATTAATAAATTTGGAGCCTCAATATTGATTTAGGATTTGCAATGGGTTGGACAAGACTGAAGACTCGTCCCGTAAAACGCTATAGGCTCATATTTCTAATTTTGTTCCTAAGGACCGAGTAGTTTACATCGAATAAACAAAGTAGCTTTAAAATGGGAATTACAAACATATCGCATCAATAAATAAACTTCCAAAGAGAATGTCACACTTATTACTATTAGACTTGATAATATAGTTGGTTAATTGTTGAGTCAATTCATATTAACTAGAACTAAATAGATTTGTTAACTATTTTTATTTATTTGAATTGAGTAAAATTTGGAACCATATTTTTAAAAAGAAATATAGTTTCAACCCGGTTAACCATTTTTTGACCCATATTTTATTCCAAATCCAAATCAAAAGTTCTTTCCACCCATATTTACATATTCAAGAAGCTCAACCACCCACCCCATCCACCCCACCACACCACACCCACCCACGCACCCCATCCCACCCACTCACCCACAATATTGACATGACATTAAACAAGAGTCTTGTTAAAATATTCGGCCTTTGGGTTAGCCCAACCTATATTCACATGCGAAGTCCAAAAATATATTTGAGATGAGACAGCTTTGTTCAGTCTTGGAATTTGTCAAAATGAGAAATACCAACATTACACAAACTAACCTATACCTTGACAATATCGGCATCTGTTTTTTTTTTCAAAATCATTCAAGGAGTCTCTCAGACTATAGCCCAAATTGTACCAGCCTGGGCAAATCTAATCCAAGTATGAAGAATATCACTACAATCTTATTTCTTTCATGTTAGATTTTAAGAACGAATAATATTACAATCACATAAATATTATATGAAAGAAGATTCATTAATTTGATATTCGTCCATCAATCTATTACTCAAAATCGATGTAAGTTAGAAAAAGAAAATAATTAATAAACATAATTTAGAAGGATCGATAACGAGACAATAACTCTTTTAAGACGATGAACTACTAAACAACTTCAATGAGGAATTCTAAAACTCCATCACTTAATCTTTTAAGTAAACTCGATCTCCGGAAGTAAAATCAATTTATAGAAATACTATCAAATATGCTTTATACGTTATTAGGGAAAAAATTACTTGCTTCTATATTTTTACTTTGAAATATGAACCGGATACTTTTAAACATGAACCGGACTAAAACCCTTCTGGACCAATAACCTTCCGGTCCAACGCGCTAAAACCCCATCCAACACAATCATCCCTCTATTACCCGGTATCTCTACTTGGCGGAGGCCGGAACCAGCTCCCCAGATTCGTCGTCTACTATTGAATTGGTATGTTCTTTTACATATATACTTTCATATGCACGCTTGATTTCAACGTATTTATATTTATTTTCTACTAGCTTTGATTTCAGTCACTTCACTGTTTGTACTCACGATTATCCTACCCTCTCCGCAATCAAACAAACACTAATTGAATCCAAACCTAATTAGACCTTTTAGAGGTTTAATATATCTTGATTTCAAACTCAGAAAACATATTCCTAATTCAGGATACGGAATCCATTAAATTGAACTCAACTGAAATCCCTTGGCCCATTTTACTAAACAAACAAAAAATTAGAGATAATTGAGACTCGTTATGCATTAATTTAACGAAGACTCTGGCTGAATTAGTTTTCATTATAATTTATTTTATAATGTTCTTTCAGAAATCTGGAGAATTTGGGGAAAGCTACTGTGTAATGAACTGCTTGTTTCATACTTATTCAGAAATTATATTTTCAAGGACTAGCTTTGTCTTTAGGAACTCAGTTTGTGGACTTTCAACTCCCTCATGGAAACGGCACTCTGAATACGCCGCTGTTAAAACCGTTAATTTGTACTTTCTATTGACGACATTTCGTGCTCAGTGCTACTCTACTCAAAGGGTCACTGGAAGTAAGTCTCGTTCAAAGAAGCTAGATCAAGAACCAAAGCCAGTGATGAAAGCAGAGAAGGACAAGTTTTTCGTTGTCCGGAAAGGGGATTTAGTTGGTGTTTATAGAAGTTTAAGTGAATGTCAGGCGCAAGTTGGAACTTCGGTAATTAATCCTTTACCACTTGTATCGTATTTGTCCGAAGAAGCATCAGCTTTTATCTTCTGAATTGTGCATTTTCATTTTCTTGATAATAGTTTTGATTTTTTTTTTTCATTGTAATTGATTTTGATTTGTACCATCCAAAGGCCAACTTATACATATTTACACGGGGCATACCCTGTGAGACACATAGTTTTAATTTGTTTATCCCTCTGTGTTTATTTATCTCCCAATGGGGATATGCAAATTTTGTGATTAGTTTAAGGCAAAGTGGGCATTGTCGATCCATGAAATCTGTGCATTAGTACCTCTACATAGTTTCAAGTCTGCCCTAATTCTTCTAAACTTGTGACCAGGCGGAACATTTATGCTCATAAAGTCTGTCACATTTTACACTTGATGGCGTACACTAGGAATATGTCCAACTAGGCCAATCTGCAAGCGTAAAATTATATTCCAACACTATGATGTGCTTAGTGGTGGGGTTCCTCGGATTTTCCTTGGAAACTAGAAAGGGATCTGGACCATCTGGTGCACCACGGCACTTCTAGGTCCCTTATGTGGTGTTTTCGTATGTTTGTGTCCGGTAGTTCTTAAAGTTTTCTCATTAATGATGATTGAAACTTGAAACAAGAGGGTAAGATTTGCCAACTGGCATATCATGTCTATGGAAGTGTGGGAAAGTGTCGACCATCTACTGCTTGTATATGGTGCTGCTATGGAGTTTTGGTGACTGTCACTTTTTTATTTGGTATACAATAAACAGTGCCAGATCTGCCTGATTCCCCCCCCCCCCTTTCCTGCTTCATATTTGTGACCTCTTCAATATCTATGATTTGCTATCTATGGTGCGGTTGTTTTGATTTCATAAGTTTGAGAATGTTTGAATGGCTGCTTTTGTTTGGTTATTATCAGTAGGTTTGCAGATGCCAGTGTGCTGATATGAGGTTAAATATTTGGATGATTTTTTTACTTCTTTGCTATATGCCTATATAATCCTTGGGATATATTTAACAAGTTTAAGAGATGTAATGCATTGCTCATATAAAGCATGAAAACTTCCTTCAAGTCACATGTATGTTAGAAATTGTTTTGTAACCTGAAACTCTAAGAAAACATGGATAAACTTCTCCAAAACGTGATTTCAAGTTTCTTATATCTTTTAAGAATAATTAACTTGGCAACAGAGAGAAATTGCTGGGGTTCACAACTTGATGTAACCAAAATCTGGGGTCGGAAAAATTTGGGCGACAACTTTGAAATTTGGAAGAGTGTGGGTAAAAATGATAAAGTTTCATATTCATCTCTTTTGATTGAAATAAATATAAACTATTATGTGATATATATAAAAATGCATGCCTACATGCATACATACATATACATATATATATGTATAATATATAATATATATGTATTAATAAAGTATATAGTGTTTCCTCTGTGTCTTATATCATATGCTATCAGAAAAAGACGTTTCTATGTTTTCTGTTTCTTTAATGTCTATTTCTCTGTTCAGCTTCCCTGATACTTAGTATTTCACAGGTTAAGTATATGACTTGCTATGGACTTAACAAATGATTTGCCTTTTCCTTCATCTGATAGATATGTGATCCTCCTGCCAGTGTGTACAAAGGGTGCTCGTTGCCTAAAGACACAGAAACGTATCTTCTATCTAGTGGGCTTAAGAATGCTCTTTATTCCATAAGAGCTGCAGATCTAACAGAGGGACTCTTTGGTACTCTTGTGCCTTGCCCTTTTCAGGTGAGATGTTTTATCATATAATACATATGACTTTTGCAATCAGATTCCCACCCCAAAAAAAAAAAAAAAAAAAAAAAACAAAACAAAAAACAGTTTCGTGGAAGTAATCCATTTGAATGTAAATATACGGAGTTTGGACCTCTCATTAGTGAAAAACAAAAGCGTTAAAATGAACTAGATAAGGACTAAGATCTCATTCCATCTACTTTAGTTGAACTCCAGAAGTATGCATACTTTTTAGAATTTACACTGATAGCATGGGTTGTTTGCTATGTTCTGACCCCCTCCCCCCAATATAGGGATGTCATGCACCTATTCTAATTTAACCCACACCTTCACTGTTGATATTCCATTTTGGTACATGCTGAATGGTTTGTATTGGATTCCCTTTTTTCTTCTTGGTCCAGGTATATGAGAACTTTTCATTCAGTAATCTTCTAAAACATATTAGTTAAGTTCATTCAGATACTTCCAAAACATAAAATATTTGTACTAAGCATCAGTAATTCTATAAAGATGAACAAATCGTTGTTTTGACAAAATGAATATAGAGAGTAGATAGAGTGCAATTATTAGTATTGCCTTCCATAGTCAATACATATATACATATATATGTGTGTGAGTGTGTGTGTATGTGCAGTATGTTAAAAACTCTCAAGGTTCCAACCAAAGTGTTTACTAGTAATTTTCATCTTTTCACATCAGTCAGAGTTTATTTTCCATTCATAACTCTATTATAAGATCTTGTCATTGTCAGTATTAGGGGTGAGCAATTCGGTTATAACCGAACCGAATAGCTTATTCAGTTATAACCGAAAATCGAAAAGAGCAAATTTCTGGTATCCGAACTGTTAACCGAATTAGTAGATAATCGAATTACCGAATACTGAATAAACCGAACTTATTAGTCGGTTATTCGGTTAATAACCGAAATGAAGCTCAACAATTAACTGAAAAAGATACATATGAAATACCCAAATTTATAAAATCAAAGAGCAACACAAGGACTGAATTAAGCCTCCAGATTTATACCCAGATTTGTACATATGAATTATTTTTACAGAATTAAGAATTTTTTTTCAAAATAATCTAATCTTTCCACAAGGAAACTCCAATTAAACCTCAGAAATAATCTACAAACAATTTAAAACTAATTATGATTGTTTCTTACATACAAAGATACCCATAAAGGTAATGAACAGAACAAATGAATAATAATAAATTCCAGATCTATACTTACCAAGGAAATTCCAGATTTAGAACTCACGATTTGGGGTGGGTTTTGATTGGAATTAGTGCCTATATATGTATATATATGGGCAGTTTTCGTGTATTCTTAGAGAGAGATGGGGAAGCTATGCTTCTTTGCTAAATGGTTATATCCATGCGGAATTGCGGGTAGTTCATGGAATTGACAGAAGCTCAAAAGCTGTTGAAAAATGGATCCCTAAAACTAAGCCATAACTTTTGGTTGGGAGTAGACCTGGCAAACGGGCGGGCCGGGCAAAATGGCCCGGGTTTTGGCGGGCTGAATTTGTCAGGCCCGGGTTGGGCCGGCCCGGCCCGCGGGCTTCTTCCTTTTTTTTTTTTGCAAAATCTTGATACACCAAAAATAGTAATAATAATAAATATTAAAAATAATAAAATAATTTATAATAAACAATAATTCTAATTACTTATATTAAATTGGTCTCTCCAGTTTGGTTAGTGACTTAGTGCAGTAGAGCTGCTTTGATAAAACTTGTTCAGGCACTTGATGGACAATCACTGTTCAAAACTAGAGATTCTCAATTCACTGTTTAAATAGCTTTGCCTATATTGTAGGTATAACTTTTTGTGTAGAAATTTATTGACTTGTTAAAAAAAATATGATCATTAGTTTTAGGAACTTTTCTTTTCCTTTTCTTTTCTATAGAGATTAGCAATCTCGTTAGGCTTTGAATCTAATTTGTGGAGAACAATATATCAAAAGAATTTTTATACTTCATTGTACAGTTAGTCTTATAGATGCTTATTAATTCACGAGGATGTTTATACAAATATAATTGCTTCTGTGATAAGATTTCCTTTTCAAATAAATTTGATTAAATCTTGCTTGCAAATATATGCATTGTTCCCAATTTGCATTCATAATTTGACGTTCTTTTACTCATCTATTTAACTTTGTTTAAAAGATTGTTATATGAATACTTTTTAAACTTCCGAAATTATTAGTTCTTGAATAAATAAACCTGGGTCAACTTATAGATCTTACATTTGCTATCAATATAGAGGATATATTGAGGGAATAAACATTTCCACCAATAAAATTAAAAACGATATCAATAGTTGTTGTAGTTCAGTTGGTTTGAACTCTTATTTATTTACTTACAAGTCTTGTGTTCAAGCCTCACAACCCACAAGTAGTAACATTTTATTTTTAAAAAAAATAATCATGGGCCACTTGGGCAGGCCGGGCCTTCATGGGCCGGGCTAAAAAGGCCCGGGTTTTGGCGGGCGGGCCGGCCCGGTCCGCGGGCTTTGGGTCCGTTTGCCAGGTCTAGTTGGGAGTGAGAGATCAGAGAGAGTGAAAGTGAGAAAGATATGAGAGATGAGAGAAAAACTGAAAGTGAGAGATGAAAGATCAAGGATTTGGGTTTTTTTTTTTTTTTTATCCGGGTATTCGGTTAACCGAATAATACAAAATTCAAATCCAATCCCGAACCCGAAAACCGGATAAAAATTCGGATATAACCGAATTACAAAAAATACCCGAATTATCAAGTAATGTCGGTTAAAAAAATCCGGTTCGGTTATATCCGTTTTTTGCTCGGTCCTTGTCAGTATAGGTTGACTTCTTAGTTTATTTTTCATATAAAATCTTGTTAGTAAAGGTTTCTCTTTAGATCTTATTTTCTCATTTTACATTTTCTGTAAGTTTGTCTATTTTACACACACACACACACACATACACATACATGTGCATTAATATGCTCTTCATGAGCTTGGAGCTGCATATTATTTTAGTGGCGGACTTAAGCTTGTTAGATGATCCGCTAATTGCAATGAAGGTTTGATTTCTCTTTTACTCCCTTTGAACTGGTTATATAGTTTAATCTAATATATCATTTTCCTTACAGCAACTAGTTCCTGTCGAAGGTGAAACATCTACCGAAGATCTTCCAAGGAAGAGATTGTTGGAACTGCTTGGGCCAGAAACTGGGGTATGTTGGTATCTTAATAACCGCTGAATGCAAGTGTGTTTTTCCTAGAAAGAAAAATATGTAAATAAATATATAAATAAATACCAAGACAGATGGTATTTTAAATTTACTTTTGGTTGGTACTGTAAGATATTCTCTTTGAGAGCGTTGGACTTGTTATTAGCTAAGACCTAGAAGCTACAGCTGCAAATTTAACACAATCATTTAGGCACTGTCTTTTGCAATACATCTTTTAGAGTTTGTGACTTGGATTTCAAGACGTCTCAGAAACATATTTAGATATTATATTTTTTTTTAAAGATTGTAACATAGTTTAAACTATAATGTTTGAATAATACCAAAATATATAAATCTATAAGACAATAGAATATTTAAATACACTTTTGTCATGTCTTAAACGCTGTGCACAAACACTTAAAATTGTGTTGCAATAATCTGGGACAGAGATGGTATTATTTTTTATGTTTTTGAAGAAATGATTATTGTCACCAATCACCATTTCTCTTTTGCACGTCTCTTTCTCTCTTTGCATACATCTGTACAGCGATTTAGGGATCAAGTGTTTTGTATGCAAATCTGTTTTTGGACCTAGCCATAATGAATGTTAGGTCGCTTGAAGATGTGGTTCACATATTATATACTAGCGGTAGGCATTATACTCTCTTCGATTCATCATGAAATAGTAATCTACTGGATTTAGGAGTGTAATGTATATTGGAACAGGCTCTCTTAATTTCTGATGTTTCAGTGTCCCAATCAAGATAACATAATTGCATAGAAGTATGGGCATCCCTAAGGTTTGAAGCTCCGATATTCCGTCTTTTTCCCATTTGCTTTATTGTTCCCTTTTGGAAGGACTTGTCGTCCTCCATCTGCGTTGTAGTTTTCTCTTCTCTAATAAATTATTCTTTTCTTATCTAAACAAATGTCATTTTCTAAGCTATAGCCCGTTATATGGGGTTTTGATATAAGATTGGTGTAACTTGCTATAGGTATTCTATGAGATTACAATGTTACATGCCTTGCAGGATGTGTTAACTTACTTTATTTTGTATCTTTTCTGTTTATCTGCATTTAACTTGGCAGGAAGCACCAGGATCTACATCTCTTTCAAATGCTCCCAGGAAGCACGTCAAGTTAGATCATCATCTAAAGACTGAAGCTCTAATTACTGGTGTAAGTGGTTGCAGGCCGATGCCTTATAATTTCCCAAATATTTATTATTGTTTTATCTCCTGGTTATTTGATAACTTGGAAATTTTTGAGTCTCCCTTCTCTTATTCTTTTGTTATTTTTTAATTTGGCCTCTTAGAGTACTTTGAGTAATTCTCAAAGACAAGCAGCCCCCCTGCCACGTTAAAAAACTACCAGGGGATGCTGCTTTTCTATTTGAGAAGGATGCAACTCCAACAGTTCCTCAAATGATTTATTGAATGAGAAGTAACAGATAAATTTGAATTAATGTGCTATCAAGTTCCAAAGATGTAATTGTTATGTTTTCCTGATCCTTTGTGTTGATCTGCAGCGCTCATGTATACTCGAATTTGATGGTGCATCAAAAGGAAATCCTGGACAAGCTGGGGCAGGAGTTGTTCTGAGAGCTGATGATGGAACTTTGGTAAACATCACACTCGTTTGGGGTTTGTATGTCCTTTTTCTTTTACATCCATATTTTGTATCTCTCATAGTTTTGTATAGATCTGTAGATTGCGTGAAGGCTTGGGTATAGCAACCAATAATGTTGCTGAATATCGAGCCATGATTTTAGGGCTGCGATATGCACTTGAAAAAGGTTTTACAAGTATTCGTGTTATGGGTGACTCCAAACTTGTCTGTATGCAGGTTGGTTCCTTTGTTATGTCTATTTTGCTTTCAATTTTATTGTTGTTGAAGTTTTGCCTGTAATTTTTTACTAACTTCTTTGTCCTCCCTTTACCCTCTCGAATTCAAGTGGTTATTTTGTTATTTTCAACTGAAATGGTTTAATATCGAATAGAATAATATTTTTATTTATCATATATATTGTGTTTGTCTAATTTGTTGATGGATATCTAACCTATATGATTGTGAAAGAATTTTAGCATTTCTTTCATTTTTAGTATTAGCAGGTCATCAATATATTAGGTCGGCAAGCCAAAGCCTGGGTCGGCTAGTTATATTTTCAATTATCTATAATGTTTTCCATCCCTGGTTAGCTGAAGGCCATATGTGTGACTTTCGTCTTGCTGCCTAGCCTTTTATCTTCAAATGTACCATGATTAAAGGCTTCACTTGTTTTACATACTATGTTATTTCAACTCCTCTTGCTTAAGCCGTCCTGCAATTTCTTTCTTCAAGTTTTCAAACTAAAGGTACTTTATGGAGTAGGTACAAGGTCTATGGAAGGTTAAAAATCAGAGCATCTCCAGGTGGTATGAGGAGGCTAAAAAACTGATGGATAAGTTTCTGTATTTCCAGATCACTCATGTTCTGAGGGTAGGTTTTGTAGTGTCCTTTGCTTTTTCTCCCTCTTCTCAAATCTCATTTTACCACTGTAGTGCTTTATCTTTTGTTTCTTCAATTGCTTGTGTTATATCCTACAATAGGCGGATTCATAAATGACCTGTTGGTATGTATATTGGGTGGAATGCCTGTTATTGGTTTTTGAAACTTTTTTTTTTCTTGTTTGCTTAGGACTTGAACTCCGATGCTGATGCTCAAGCAAACTTGGCTGTTGGCCTTGCTGGTGAGACATTATTAAACTAAATATGTTTATTTGTTCTGGATCAATGTTGTTGGTGTTTATAGGATCTCTCTATTGTTATTGCTGCTGCTGCAGATGGTCAAGTTCAGGAGGAATTTGATAATTAGTTCAACTAACATAGGCATATCGAAATTGTGCCCACTGTAGACCATTCATTATATATGAAAGAATCGCCAAAAGTTGCAATGTCATGACTTGATGAATTGGAGAGCAAAGCTTGCGTCCAAAACTGAGCAATGTATCAACACTATTTTCCTAAATGATTATGGTTTTAGCTTTTTTGAATTCTGGTTGGCACAAGAATGAATTAGGGAGCGGCTGTACGATTAAAGAAAGATACCTTATGTGGTATGTCATATACAATGTAATGTATGTACCGGAGTCGTTTATTCTTTTACTACAAGATATTCTCTTTTTACCGGTCGTAAAAGGCAGATTTCTGAGTCAGCCCCATGGAGGGGAGGGGAGGGGAGGGGAGGGGTGGACAAACCACCGTCAATCTAAACCACATTACTTTGACTAGTTTTTGATCATCTATTTTTTTAGTTGTTGCTCCTCATCAATTTTCATTGGCTCTACTATATTTATACATCTTCCTTCATCTCAAAGTCATCAAATACAACATAATGAAAATAACAACTTTTTTCCGACATCGCAATAATTTATCAGTTCAAGACATTTATTCAATTTTTTAATGGGCCTCAATTGTAAAAGTTGATAAAATAGCCAACTTAAAAAAGTGGTTCGACTTGAGTTTTATTAGTCAAATTTTTTTATTTATTATTATTATTTTTAAAACTCCACTTTTAAAAAAAATGGAAAACATTAATTTTCCCCTTCATGTCTTTCTTGTGCTCATAAAAATTATGTATCCAATAAAAGGAGGAAAAGAAAACTGCCCCAAAAGGCCAAAAACGACCAAATAAAATTTTATGCTCTCACAAGTGAGTGGGTGAAGTCGTCGGAGGGTTTATTAGGGTTAGACTGATTTAGGGTTTTAAAAGGGTTGCACACTTGCACTCTCTATTCAACTCTGCCTCTCTCTGGCCCTAAAGAAACGATTATCGTTCCTTTTCTTTCTGCGGCAACCTTGCGTTCGGATATTCTCCTAACTCGGAAAGACTCAACCATCAAGTATTCACAATCTTTCTTTTCGTATGCATGCAGTATACGCATATATATATATATATATATATATATATATATATATATATATATATGTATTTTGTATTCTATGGTTGAATAAAAATCAACATTTTTGTTCGTTTTTGTGTGTTTTATTTCTGTGTTCTTATACTTCATATATACAGTTAGTCTTAGGTTTTGAATTATTTAGTTTATAACCGATTTGCGAGAGCATCTCATTAAGAGTTGCGAAGTTCTCTATTGATGTTCAAAGGTTTAAAACTATTAGCTGAAAATATGTAATGTTACTTATTTGGTACCATCTTTATCAAATTTATCTACTTGTTAGGCCGTATTTTGTTATTCAAGAGGGCCAATTGCACTCCTTAAAGACC
This sequence comes from Panax quinquefolius, assembly GCA_020205615.1. NCBI lineage: Eukaryota > Viridiplantae > Streptophyta > Magnoliopsida > Apiales > Araliaceae > Panax > Panax quinquefolius. The sequence continues at coordinate 3,324,420 of CM035151.1, forward strand.
AATTAACTTTTGCCCGTAATTATCCTTGGGATTGTTTGCCATTTTGTAATCAATTATTATTATTAAATTTTTTCCCAGATAAATGAAGGTTTCATTTTTCCTTATTCTCTATCAAGTATGTTATGGATCTTACGAGAAGTTAGTATTTGAAATTGCTGTTCTTTTCACACTCGATGATTATGATGCTAATGGTAAACCTTGTATTATTATGATTATTATTATTATTTTTGCGTGGAATTGGCTTGGATTATTTTCTGTTTTAATTCCTCTGTGGGTAGAACTCATATTCATAAATTAAATTGACTTTTGGGGCTTTATTCTTTTGAATTGAACTTCAATATTTTAATATTTTGTCCAGATAAATGAAGGTTTCATTTTCCCTTATTCTGTGCTATAGTTTCTCAAGCACGTTGGATGGATCTTATGAGAAGTTGGTATTTGAAATTGCTGTTCTTTTCACTGTGATGATTCAGATGCTATGCTAATGGTGAACCCTTCAAAAAAAAATTAAGTGTGGAGTTGGCTTGGAATATTTTTCGGGTCAATTCTTTGTGGTAGAAGTAGAACTCATATTCCATAAAATAAATGGTGGGGGATTAATCTTGTGAATTAAACTTCAATACTAAGTCACGAAACTAAAATTGCTGTTGTTTTTGGTTTTTCGTTGTATATGCAAATTGGTTGTTTACAATAGTTTAATATTTGTATTGCAGATTTAAGTACAAAACCTAAGTTATGGTGCAGTATAACTTCAAGAAGATTACAGTTGTTCCAAATGGGAAGGATTTTGTTGATATTATCCTCTCCCGAACCCAGCGTCAAACACCAACAGTTGTTCACAAGGGTTATGCTATATCCCGCATTCGTCAGTTTTACATGCGCAAAGTGAAATACACACAGCAAAACTTTCATGAGAAGCTTTCCACCATTATTGAGGAGTTTCCTCGGCTTGATGATATCCATCCTTTTTATGGTGACCTTCTTCATGTTCTATACAATAAAGACCATTACAAGCTTGCCCTTGGTCAAATTAATACCGCAAGGAATCTCATTGGTAAGATTTCAAAGGATTATTTGAAATTGTTAAAGTATGCTGACTCACTATACCGATGCAAGTCTTTAAAGGTTGCAGCTCTTGGCCGCATGTGTACTGTGACAAAGCGAATAGGCCCTAGTTTGGCTTATCTTGAACAAATCAGACAACACATGGCACGTCTTCCTTCAATTGACCCCAACACCCGTACTATCCTGATTTGTGGGTATCCAAATGTCGGCAAGAGTTCATTCATTAACAAAATCACCAGGGCAGATGTGGAAGTTCAGCCTTATGCTTTCACTACTAAGTCTTTATTTGTTGGCCATACTGACTATAAATATCTAAGATATCAAGTAATTGATACTCCAGGTATTTTGGATAGACCATTTGAAGATCGTAACATCATAGAGATGTGCAGTATCACTGCTCTGGCACATCTAAGAGCTGCTATATTGTTCTTTTTGGACATTTCTGGGTCTTGTGGGTATAGCATTGCCCAGCAGGCTGCTCTTTTTCACAGCATTAAGTCACTCTTTATGAACAAACCACTTATTATAGTATGCAACAAAACTGATTTGCTTCCGTTGGATAAAGTTCCAGAGGAAGACATGAAATTGGTCATGGAGATGAAAGCAGAAGCTACAAAGACTGTGATTGGTCAGGGGGGTGAGCCCACAAATGACGAGGGAGTACTTTTGGCTATGAGCACTTTGAATGAGGAGGGTGTAATCGCTGTAAAGAACGCAGCTTGTGAGAGGTTGTTGGATCAGAGGGTTGAATTGAAAATGAAGTCTAAAAAGATTAATGATTGCCTGAATCGCTTTCATGTCGCAATGCCAAAGCCACGCGACCAGAAAGAAAGGCCGCCATGCATACCTCAGGCTGTCTTGGAAGCTAAGGCTAAGGAAACTGCAGATAAGGAGAAGAGGAAGCTTGAAAGAGAGATGGAGAACGAGAATGGAGGTGCAGGCGTATATTCTGCCAGCTTGAAGAAACATTATATCTTAGCAAATGATGATTGGAAAGAAGATATAATGCCAGAAATTCTTGATGGGCACAATGTATATGACTTTGTTGACCCTGATATTTTACAAAGGCTTGAAGAGTTGGAGCGAGAAGAAGGTATTTCGGAGAAGGTTGAAGAAGAGGATCTCGAGATGGATGAAAATGAGTTAACCCCAGAAGAGCAAGAAGCACTTGCTGAGATTAGGAAGAAGAAAAGCTTACTTATTCAACAGCATAGAATCAAGAAGAGCACTGCAGAGAGCCGACCAACTGTACCCAGGAAATTTAACAAAGACAAGAAGTTCTCGTCAGAGAGAATGGGAAGGCAGTTGTCATCTTTGGGACTTGATCCAACTTTAGCAATAAATCGAGCCCGTAGCAAATCGAGGGGTCGAAAGAGAGTGAGGTCGGTTGATCCAGATGATGCAATGGATGTAGATGCTGACCAATCCAATAAGAAGTTGCGCTTGAGATCGACATCCCGGTCAAGATCTAGGTCGCGTCCTCCAAATGAGGTTGTACCTGGCGAGGGATTCAAGGATTCTGCTCAGAAAATGAAGGCTCTTAAAATGGCTAAGAAATCTGCTAACAAGAGGAACAAGGATGCTCGGCGCGGAGAGTCGGATAGAGTTATTCCTAATCTAAAACCAAAGCACTTGTTCTCTGGCAAGCGCTCCATTGGTAAAACTGATAGACGCTAATGGAATTGAGGTAGTACTTATTTGTTCAACCAATTTACTTCAATTTTTAACTATCAGTTCATTTCCTCACTTTTAGATTAATTTGTTTTGGTTTTGCCTTCACCAATTTATTGTATATTATTGGTTGCTTGCTAATAAGTAATAACATGCTTATGTTATTAGGGATTCATGAATATAATACATGATAATACTATGTGGTGAAATAAATTATTCATTTCATCAAGTCTAGTTACAATTTATTTGCACTAGACACTAAAGCTGGAGCTGGTGGTATGTCACGCACCTGTATGTTGTTGGGTTTTACAGAAAACCACATTTTCCCCCTTTGTTTTTCTTTTTGATCCATCGAATGGATTCTTTCATCTGTTCTCTTCTTTTAAAATGCTATCTGCTCCTGCGTCAGCTTCTTACACATTGTTTGTTGCTGTATATATTTGATGAGAAGATGGTATTATCACAGTTAACGAGCCATACCTTGTAAAATGTCTTTTCACTAGTGACCTTTTTTTGTTTCTTAAATGCTTACATGATTGGTGACCCACTTTCTACAGGATAACCCTCATCTACAGAAGATATGATACCTGTTTTCTGAGTTGTGGTACCCTTCTAGTCTTTAGTTGTGGTTTTGATCTAATAATTAGAACATAAAACCTGAAATTTATTTCTTGTTTACATGTTGTCTATGGAATTTCAGTTAATTATATCAATTTATGTGTTTGGTAGAGTTGGAAAGTACTTCCGCCGTTGGAATAGAACCTCCGTGTGTGTTGTCTAGTAGTGATTTTGTATCTAACCTTGTAGTTTCTTCGGTTTCATCTTGCAGGGGAAGTCGACATATATCTTGCCAAGAAGGTATACTGATGCAGGGTGTGTTGCTATACCAGTGTCACGGTTAATGGAGTTCCTGGTGTGGGTTTTTCAGTCTGATAAGTTGGTACCTTGGAATTGAATTTACCTTCTTTTATGTTTTCATTTGCAATTTAGAAATTTTGGTTGCCTGTTAGACTTCTAAACTAGTAGTTTTGATATCTGTAATGACATTCAGTCTTTTTGGGGTTGCACTTGATTTTGAAATTTGGTATGGTGTTTGTAACTGGGAGAGACATATTCATTACTTTTTAAGTACTGGTTCCCTAAAGTCAGTTTTGTTTACAAATTAGAATAAAAGACTTGTGTTTCTTTTTAATAATTTTTATCTAATGGTGTAGTTGGTCATGTTTCAGTTTGTAGTATGTTTAAAAGTGTTCCCTAAACTTTTTTTCTTAGCACAAGTCTTCTTCATAGATATATTAGTTTTGCAAAATTGTTCCTCTTTTGTCAATAAAAAACTGATTTTTTTAAAATTAAATTTACAATTTATATTTACAATTGAGAAGGACAAAACTTAAATTAGGGTTTAGATTCATTTTAAACTATAAGTTTTAAATTAGGTTTAAAATTCATTAAAATCAAATTGTATTTTATAAAATTAAAGTTATAAGTAGTTGTTATGGTTTAATTTAGTGTTGTAAATGGAGCGGGATACATTGGAAACATGATAGCACATTTTTTAGCACTACAATAATCTTAATTTATGATAGTTTTGCATGACTAATATATCTATGAGGAAAATTTGTGCTAAGAAATAAGTTTGGAAAACAGTTTCGTAAAAATATAACAAATAGAAGGATTAGATTTATAATTTAGTCGTTTTGTACTTTTGTTTGCTTGAGAATGGTGTAGGAGAAGGAATTTAAATGGGAAGATTAGGGAGAATAGGGTAAAAAAGGATATATTTTTTTCCTTTTTTTTAATGATATTTGATATACTTTTGTCATTTTATCGTTCTTCATTAATAGGGCAAAAAAGAATATTTTTTCACGTAATTTTTTTCCAAGTTAAGTTTTTTATTATTTACTTAATAAAATTACATATTTTTTTTAAGATTAAGTTTTTTAATTTGAACTATATAAATAAAATTAAAACTTATATTTTATACAAAATTATGTCGTTTTGTTAAGTAATATTAGTCGAGCAAAATTGACTCTAGGGGATGCCAAACATAATGTTTAAATAGACTAAGAGACCTTCTAGGGGGACCGTCGAGGTAGTGACCGGCCGATATTTATTTATTTATTTATTTATTTATTTTTTGCTTTTGATTATAAAATAAATAATATGATTTATTAGAACTAAAATTTTTACAAAATACAATGATTTGTGTCTTTTTAGATACACGTAACAAACAGAATTATATAGTTTGTACAACTTTGTTTTTTACGTGTATTCAAATGACACGTAAATCACTGTATTTTGTAAAAATTTCAGTTCTAATAAATCACATTAATTATTTTATAATCAAAAGCAAAAAAAAATTAAAAAAATTCCGACCTCCCCGTAGACTTTTTTATTGACTAAAGATAGCCGTTAAAATTAGAGGAAGCCCATGGATGGATGCCAAACAGAATGTTTAAATAAAATGTTAAATAAACCAAGGGGATGTATGTTTGAAAATAGTATAATTATTTTTATTTAGAATGAAATAAAGTATAGGATAATTGTGTTATTTAATAGGGTTTATTAATATAAAAAGATTCATTCATCATTTTATGAATATTGTTAGACTGTTAAGGATAAATTTGAACTTTATTTATTCTCTTTCTTTTATTTTTATTTTTTTTAATATGTGTGAAATTTGTATTTTTGCTCGTAAGGTCAAAAGAGTAATAATATTGCAAATGATAAATATTCCTTCTAGTAGCATAAAAAATACAGATTATACCTTATGTTTCATAAAAAGTATTGATCTTATTTAATTTTTGAAATTTTAAAACTTAAATTGTGATTAAATTTTATTACAATTTTGAAAATAATAATTTTGTTCTTAATAGTATTTTAAAGTAATTTATAATATTAATTATTATATACTATTAATTAAAATTTAATAAATTTACATCAATTTTAAAATTTATATTTTTCACAAATTGGTTAGGAAAAAAGAACTCAAATGAGTTTTGTTGTGGGAATTAAAATAAAAATAGAAATAAAAGAAGTCACTTTATTCCAGGAAATGGCCTTACTGCAGTATACAATCGAATCTCTATAAATTAATATTTGATAAATTAATAATTTTTAAAAATAATATTTTTAATTTGGACTAATGGGATAAATTAAAAATTTCGATAAAATAATAAAATATTTTTTAAAAAGACCCTTATATAAAATATATGGCCTCATCAAAATCATAAATTAATAATTCTTCTAAATTATAAATATATCTAGGGTAAATTGATGTTTATATAGTAGTTCTCTTTATCATCATATATGAAATGTATTAAATTCTAGTACAATGAACTTATATATACAAATTAATTAAACTTAATGTGAATATAATTTTTTTAAAATAAAATGTGAATGTAATTTGAAAAGTGGATACAATGAACATTATTTAATTATTAAAATAATTAATATCACTTAAAATGGATTCTATTATTACATTAATTTAATAAGTATAATACATTGCCTCAAAAAAGTATGATATAAACATTAATAAAATAAAATAATTTTAATGTAATTAAATTTATATTTACCGAATAAAAAAAATACTCTTTAAATTAATAAATTATTAATTTATCAATTAAATAATAATTCTCTAAATTAATAAAAAAAATTCAGTACAGTATTAATTTATGTATTGTACTGTACTCTAGTTGTACATGGTCAAATTGTATAATCGATCTATCGACGGCCCAAATCGAACGACTAGAGTGGGTCCCTTCACTTTTCACATTCCATCATCCGCTAAACCGACTTGGGGATTAAGAAACGAATGAAATAAAATGGTAATAAAAATGGTGTATAAATTCAATGCAAACCAGAAGAAATTAAGCAATTTGAATTTGATGATGTTGAGGACAAATGTACGGGCATTAGCCGCTGTTAGAGTTCGTCATCAACCATCGTTCATTCATTCCACTTTCTCATCGGAAACTGTAGCTGCCTGTGGTGCCGCTGATGTCGCCGGAGAGGATCTGCTGTTAGACGATGCAGCGGTTTCCACTGCAGCTGCTACGGCCGCTGCCGTCTCCAAGCCAGAAATGATACCCACTCTTCTTCAGCCTCGCGTCGTCGTTTATGATGGCGTTTGTCATCTCTGTCACAAAGGTATATTTTGGACCATTTTCTAATTTCCACTATATGTTTAAACAAATGCATAAATTACTATATATTAATAACTCTGTTCCAAAATTAGAAATATAATTTTACTTTTGTGGTCAATCAACGACACATTTAATTTTTTAAATTAGTATGATTTATAAAAATTTATAATAAAATAAATTTTATGATTAATAGTTTTAGTTATATGGAGTATCTAATTATAATAATTGTATAAATTAAAATTAAATAAATTCATGTGAATTTTTATTACTACTTATTTGTCTTTTTCTGTTGATTATTCTATTCCATTGCCATTCTGTGACTCTAATGAATATTGCTGACATTTACTACACTAGATGATCTTTCATTTTGCATACTGGTGGATACATTAATGCAAAATTAGGTTCTAGAGTTTGAGGAATAAAGTAGTATAAGTTTTATGTATAATTTTGGGGGTATTATGCGATTTTAGGATAATCCTAAAGCTTGTTCTTGTGATTTTGTGTTGCGCTGCAATAGAGTGGCAGTAATGTAACTAGCTGAATTATTTGGAATAAAGGAGAGAGATTAGAAGAAGTTTCACTTTCTAAACTGCATTGCAAACAATAAAAGGTGTAAAAAAATTATGAAGCAGATGACAACTGAGATTGTTCATATCTTACCGGAGTAAATTTTCCTTGTTTTATCAATTATTTTCAGCAAGCATTCTTATCCCAAAGTTGTCCTACATCACTAACCTCTGTTTTTTCTTCTTTTTGTTTTTTGTATTCATGGTCATATGCCACATTATCTTAATACTCATCACTCACATTTTTCATGACCTAAAATAGTTGTCGTCTTTCTTTAACCGCATCTTAATTTGTAGGAGTCAAACAGGTGATTAAAGCAGACAAGCACAGGAAAATTAAGTTCTGTTGCCTTCAGTCTAAGGCCGCTGAACCTTACATGAGAGTGTGTGGCGTTGACCGAGAGGATGTTCTTCGTCGCTTCTTGTTTATTGAAGGCCCTGATCTATACCACCAAGGATCCACCGGTTAGAACTTTCTTTCTTTCTTTCTTTCTTTCTCTCTTTCTCTATGTCTGGCTCCTTTCCACACAAGAACACTTACATATACATAAGAATGATTCTAACCACTAGCACAAATTTTTTTTGTTGCTAATGAAAAAAGGGAAATTTGTTTAGATTGGCTTGATTTACAACAGACTTGCATACATAAGTATTTGTGTGTGTGTGTAGCTTAGGAAACATGGTTGCTAATTAAGACTAATGACATGGAGTTTTTGAACCAATTGACTTGTTGCGATGTCTACCTTTTTAACCAAATAAGAGGAGTATTGTGATTATTTTGCACTAGGTATTTTATGGAAATCTTGGTGTATTGGCCTATTAAAATAAGAGAATCGTTACACATCACTTGTATGCTTGGTTGATGTTATAGCTGCAAGCATGAGGTCATCATATAGATTCATTTTTATGGCAAAGTTACACTGATGTAGGACAGATTTAGGATGAAGAATTAATAAAAAATAAACTAGAATTTAAACTCCACGTTTAAACCGCTAGGATCTCTCAAATGTATCACCTTCACGTATCAACACCAAGATGGATAAAATACCTTTACGGTATAAATAAAATAATCAACTTCAATATCAATAGTATTCTAAAAGACTTGTGAGGATTACATCACTATTTAAAGAAACCCAAAACCCAAATATTACTTGGGGAATAATAAAAGTACTAAATGACTAAAATACCCTTATTAATAATTCATAATTACTAATTAATATCATAAATCCACTAATAAATTAAATACATAAATCACATCAACTATTTTTATATTAAACATAATAAAAATTCCAAATAATAAATATAAAAAATCTCTTCTTTGTTCTTGACTTGGAGTCCCCATCAGCTACATGAAGATAGTTTTAGGAAATCATATTGGCAAAGGTGGTTTTTACTCTTTTAGATGCTAAGTTGTTGTAGAGATTGATTGCTATCCTAAATGAAGTACTGGAACTCTTAATATCAGTAAAACGTTTAGGGTCAAGCTATCAATAAGTTTAGGTAGTGGTATGTGCTTTTACCTAGCTTCTCAAAGCTATTAGTCAGTGATTGCTCTTAGTCATGAACAGGTAATTGGATTTCATATGAAAAATGGAGATCTGAAAGTAGGTAATCAGAGGCAATAATAAAATTATATTCAAGTTTTTTATAAACTTGTTGTCGATCTTGTAATTTAGGGATTTCTTCATTGATTTTTGGGTGGTCATTATTTGTATGATTAAATAAGCTTTATGTTACAGCTATACATACCAAGTCAAATTATACAAGGCTAAACTAATCAACTTTAAATAGACCATTTCCTTTTCCAGAATTCTACGGTCTCTCTGGTCTTGGCCAGGATTCTTCTATGCTTTCTCTGTCTTGAAGGTACTTACAATGCAACAATATATTTCAATGATTGATAGCTTATATTGTAGTTTTTTATATTACTCTTCTAATAAGTAATCATACACCTTAGCTTAATACATTGGTATTTTCTTATGTTGGGGAGGAGTTGGTATCCCCTTGCCGTTTGCTTTGGACTGTTGTGGAGGTAGCGCAACCAGAGATGCAGAGTGTTCATTCTGGATGTTGTGCCATTCCCTTTTTTTTGGATAAGTAAAATTAAGAATGTAGAAAAAGGGATGTATTTTATCATTTTTTTTGGGTGGGTAAGTGGTGAAATGTAATTATTTTGTTCCTTTTTGGTAGTTTTGAACGTTTAACTGTCTGTTTTTGGGAGGGCCACATTTTTGCCATTTTATTTTGCCTTCCTTTTGTTTATGGTAAACTTCTGGTTATATTGTGGGTTCTACTCTTTCTAGTATAATTTATTAATTAAAAAAAACTATTAACAACACAGAGGGAGGGGGAGTTTGGTAATGTGCATAGGGGATGATGTTGTTTTTTTTTTTTGGTATTTCCAGATGTGAGACCCATCAATCAGATTGTACATCCCTTTAAAGGAATTTGCCCCTTTTGCCATTGGATTAAAGTGGGGATATTCCGTGCTAGGGGATTTCATGCAGCATAGTTTACTCAACTTTTGCCTTAAATAATATATACACTGCTCCATAAATATAACACACTCTAATAATGTGACAAATCTAAATCTAATTTTCCGTGTTTTTTCCGTCCGCAGCTGCTCTGAGAGTATTGTCTTACTTGCCTTTACCCTACTCTATCCTGAGCACTCTCACAATTGTCCCAACACCTCTAAGGGATGCTGCCTATGACTACATTGCCAAGCGGAGGTATGACTGGTTTGGGAAAGAGCACGATTGCTTAGTTCTGCAAGAGAAAGAACTGCTTGAGCGTTTCATAGATAGGAATGAGTTGATGAATAAGAACCAACCAGATTAGTTATTAGCTCCCTCTCACTTCTGTTGGGCTAATATTGGACGTTTTCCCCCGGCAGATGTGTAGTTAGTTGACATTACTTGGTAGGATATATGCAAAGGTTTGTTATGGGAAAGACTTCTACTCATTAAATTTAAAAGAGAAGTTAGAAGTTTCGACTTTCGCGACAATGTGAAAAATTGTAGTCAGTCACTTGATGGAATGAAAGTTGCTCTGCACTATTTTGGTTTCATACCACTATAGAAGTATAGATAATTGTAGATTTTAGACCTTTACTGCATGCTTGTTGAAGAAGAGGGTTTCAGGAGTTTGTCTATGTCAATTTTATGTGCAACAATTCATCAGACTGGTAACCACTGCATTTTTCAGCAGCAAAAGTAAATACTTAATTATCATCTAGAAGGATTTACCTTGACTAGATGTCGGGAGAGCAGTACTTTGTATACTACCTCCATTCCAAAATATTATGACAAAATGACTTGTGCTAAGTTTGGATTGAAGGAATGGAATGAAAAGTGAAATGATTCATTCCATTCTAGTTGGAATGAATTATTCCATATTCTCCCTTTCCCAAAGAATAAAATTCATAAATTTGGGAAGAATAAGAATGGTTCAATCCATTCCAATCGCACTCAAACACATTTTTTTTTCATTTCATAGGAATTAGTTATTCCATTTTCACATTCGTTACTCCTATCCAAACGTAGCATTGTGTAGTTTTGTTCTTAAAGCATGAGCAAAATGACTTTTAGAGGTATAAATATACAAAAATAAAAGCAAGTGCCTCATCTTCTCAGCTATCCATTTAATTTCTAAATGCTCTTGTATTTTTGGGATGGAGGGAGTACACTAATTTTTGATATTAAGAGAAATCAGAAACTCCAATCTCCTTATACTTCATAAAGGAATTTGATAGCCATGAGCCAACTCTTGCTAATCAGGGATGACCTGACTCCAGTACCAATAACAACATAAGAAGAGATAAACATGTTAATAAGCATGGCATCCAGTAGACTGATGGTTTGTAATACTTTTCCAGTGACATGCAGAAGTATATTTTCCAACAAAAAACAGTGGAAATTTCCTGTATTTTTATTGTGGAAAAAGACCGAAGATAAAAATAACACAAGAACAATATCAATAATAATATAAGAGGCTGTTTCATCATTCATGCTCACAATGTAGCCCTGCAAGCTTGGATCAATAGAGGGTGAAGAACAATACTACTACAAGCTGATCCCCCGACTCCATGTCCAAAATAGAAAGAAGATCTCCCTCCACAGTACAAATGGGAGCTAATCTTCCACTTAAAATTTTGTTAACGGATCCAGCTTACAATCCTTCATACAATGGAAATCATTCATACCTCTACTTCTTCTTTTCCAGTTCTGAAGAGCCCAGCAAGCACGAAAATTCTCTCTAAAAGGAAATTTGAACATACTACACTAGTGTCCTGCTGTGGTCGCCATTGCTAGTCCATTCTTTCCAGTCCTTGTCCACATGCTTTTGGGCCCATTTAACAGCTGCTCGTGCAGCTTGAGGTCCTCCAGGCAAGCCCCGCTCGTTTAGAGTATCGGCCATGTCGATGAAAGGTACAACCAAGAGAGTTCCTGGACTCCCATACTCGGTCTGCAAAAATGTGCTGAAGATCTGTCCAGAAACACAACACGTAAGTCTTCAAAATTGTCACTCAAGAAATAGTATTTATCCTAAAGACTCTATGGAATGAATGATCCACGTGGTTCCACATTACACAACTTATGACTGAATGAATAAGCAAATAGAGTCGTATGAATTTCCTGTTATGAAAAATTTCTACTTGGCTTTATGTCTAGTTCTAGCTATAGCAAATTCGTCATAGAAATGATGAATTTTTCTTTTCTTTTCTTTTCATCTTATATATAAATTTATTTGTGTTGTAGTGACATAAACAAAAGATGAAAGAGGGGATGAAAAATTATTTTGACATAATTCAAGTCATCTCTACAAAAGCTTGTGACTTGTATCTTAAAGTAATGATGGTAGGGAATTGATATTTCCACAAGGACAAGCTTGTGACTTGTATCTTTTAAGGGAAATTGATATTTCCACACGGACATAACACAGGACATGGTTGGTTTCCTAGTGCCTGAAAAGTTCTAAAAGCACAAAAGAGTAAAATTGGCAGCAAATTTACCTCAGTGCAGAGTCCAATGACCTCTTCAATTGAATCTCCATATATATCTTTCTTGGAGAGTTTGGTAAGCAGATGGGTCCTAAATTTTTCTGTCTCCTACAACACAGTATTTGATTCAAAAAAACAAACAAACAAGAAACAAGGAGATTAATAAAAGAAGTAAATTCATAGGTGCATATGTATGTATACATATATCTATATCTATATATATATATATATATATATATATATATATATATATATATGGAGAGACCGAGAGAATATATGAAGAGACCTCTTGAGCAAATTCAGGAATAGGGTCAGGGAATTTATACTCAGCCGCCCTGCAAATGAGCTTATTGGGGTTTGTTGTGTTGCTCCATAAAGGGTATAAAGAGGAAGATGAATCAGTGGATGTAAGGCCACGACTGGAAGCTTGGATTCGAATTGCCGATGAAGTAGAATGGGTAGATGGCAGCAGCGAAGGAGAAGGATAAGAAAGTGAAGAAGAGGGTGATGAGTTGATTGTTGAAGATAGAAGAGGGGAAGGGGAAAGGGAAAGGGAAATAGATAAAGCCGAAGCCATCTCTATCCCACTAATAAATTCTCAAATCTTTCTTTACCCTCTCTGTATCTTCTCCCCTTCCTTCTTCTTGTTGGGTAATTATTAGAAGCTTATCTATCCCGACCGCTGTGAAATGGAGTAGAAAGGAAAACAAATACTCGCTCCCCATTTATCAAATAAAAAAAATTCAATTTTTTTAATGTTACTAATATATTAACACATTGTTCACAAAATTTATTGTCATGCCACATTTTCTATATATTTATATGGAATAACAATATATTCAAACTTTTAACAAATGAGACATATATCCATGTTAGATACTTTTAAATGGAAAACGATACTCTTTGTTTTTCTTACGAGTTCAGGTCAAAAAGCAATCGACTATTGTTAAGGAAAAAATAAAAATAAAAATAAAAAGAAGCAAGACTTTGATGATTATGATTCTAAATTTCTTTGACGTCCAAAAAGTATACGATTCGTAACTATGACAGCAAACATCTATAATTAGATTATAGATGAAAATTACATAAAAACTTGAACTCTTCGACTGATTGTGTAAATACAATATGAAAAAATAACTCCACTTTTTAAGAAACCTGTAGGCTAATTTTTAGCACCATGTTTATTAGCATATCTACAACTTTGAATTTATTAGCCTATCACAAGTATCAAATTAGAGTTTGAGTCCTTCAAGAGTCATACTCGACTCTAATACTACTACATCACGTCGGAGGCAAATGTGAGAGTACAACCCTACAAGGAACCTTTCACCCACAGCTTTTCTAGAGTTATCTTGAGCCTGCTCCATTCAACTCAAATCATATTTCACTGCATGATGTGCCTTATGCTCCACCCGACCCAACTCTAGTTGCTCCACCACGTGGACTAAGTAACACACGGCCTGCAAATTCTCCACCCTAAAGTGTCAACCTCATACTTGGGTTAAACCATCATCTGCACCGAAAAACAATAAATCTGGAATTCTTAGTGAAGAAAAAGCTAAGCAGACCCTTGTATTCTACAAATTACCACCCTTCAAACAAACTTCAGAACAACAAAAAAATGTCTCCTGCATACGCTCCTGAAATCTTGGACAACATGCATATGTTGCTGAAAAACTATGCTTTGACGACGATTTTGAATTGCAGTTGATCCAAATAAAAGGTGCAACTTGCCCAAATTGCTTCTTTGGCAATGTAAAAAATCTGATGCCCCACTATATAAAATCAAACTTGATCCCACGAAATTACATTTGTTAAAATTCCTACTGCATTTCTACTTGGATCTCTAAAATCCTGAGGACCATATCTTCCATAAATTCTCCAAGTTTCTGCAACTTTGTTGTGTTCCAAATGGATAATAATCCTCCTGATTGACCCACTGCGTCTGATGCTACTCATTCACATTGATCATTACCACACATGACCCTGTCAAACGAACATTTGATTACCTCCATTTTAGTTTCCTGCAACGTTACAAAATCTTGTATTTCCACACCCACCCACAATTTTGAGCACCATAACAGATTTTATTGTTTTACTAACCCAACGAACATTCCTATATAGAACATATCTACAAGGCAAAACAAAATCGTGGATGTACAAATGTTTCAAAACACACAAGTTTTTGTACATTACAAAACCAGTTTGTTGCCTTAACTAGATTGATCCATATATATACAAAAACATAAGAAAGCTATTCAGAGATTCCTTTCATGTGGTTCCAACCGAGGAAATCCAAGGAAATCAAACACCTCATTTTCTGTCTCAAACTTCAAGCTTGCACTAGCTCTAGTGCCCTGCATGACACGGTGATGTCATATAAGAAATATACATGATCCAAGTATAAATGAGAGGAACAAGAGTAAAAATAGCGTAAACCAATTTATTACCCGCTTGCCTCCTGAACTTTGAGTAGCTGGGAACAGTCCTGTATCATCAAGTCGGAATCCTTTGGCCTCTGCTAGTAACCTCAACCTGCGCTCATAAGACATCCATGTTAGATACTTTTAAAGCGAGAGTGAGATGGAAGAACATGCCTCGAGTAACCAAACGAATTTAAAAAAGAAAATACATTGAAGCTAATTTATAACACTATTGACCGAGGAAGGTAAATATTAGGCAGTATAAAATGCACAAAGAACAAAACCATAATTAGTTCAATCACTGGGGCACAAAGCACTACAACCAATTAGCTTCCATAGGAAGGGTTCCATATTAAATGCAGAAAGGACTAAACCATAATGACTTCAAGCATTGAAAAGGATTCTAGAAAGCTCATGCTCATTAGTTTATTCATTCGTAGAATATTGAGTAAGCTTTAAGTTATGATTATTTTCGATATTAAAAGTTGGGAGGCTACTTTCTAGGACAGTCTGGATTTTCCCTGCCTCAGTATCACATTGTAGTAACTGATATACTTTATATAAACATTTATACGCACCTATATATACAGATCTAATTCAACTGCATCATCGTTTGTCTTGCATTTAAAAACAAACATGAGTTTTAGTTTCTTACATATTCCACAACATGAAATAAGTTCTTCATATACAAAATCCAGAGCCGTCGGCAAAAAGTAAATTTAAGAATTATCGAAACATTCTCACTATCGGGAGGATAAAAGGGTTCAAACTTGGGTAATGAGTCGATATACCTCCTGTTCAGTACATCATTCCCCGTCCATGCTATTAATCCAAATGCATATATGTCTCTTGGATATACCTATAAATACAAATGAGTTCGGTAGCATTAAAGTGATCCAAATTGTCTCAATAATCATTTAGCTAACAGTCAACAAGAAGAAATAATGCAGAAAATTATTTCCTACCATAATTTATAGGGAAAAACTGATGATATAAATTAAGAAAAAATATTTACAATACTTGCCAAGTTTAATCAATGAAGTTAAACAATAATAGTAGAATTCTCATGCGCCATATCTCGGGCCTTCTCTCCCTTCCCACCCCGAGAAATTTTGCAATTTCTATGAAAGTTTGACCACTAATATAGCATAACCACAAGTTGCACAACCAAGCAGTGGAGCAGCCTTGTGTCAATCGCCTCTTCTCATTGAAGGATATAATTGCAGTCAGGAGGACACATTGCAATCTTAGTTATCTATGAAAATTACAATCACCACATATCCAATTACCCATGTATCCCAACTATACAAGCATAATCAAGCCCATATAACCATTAGTCTCCAACTACATGATCTCTACATCTGTTGTTTTTTACAATTTGAGTTTATGCCGCAGCGTCCCAATGGCACCAATATCAGATACAAGTGTCGAATTAAAGAGATTCCAACTCTTTGAACAATATGTTTGTACATCGTTCATTTAGAATCATGATATATTACTCGAGTTTTACAAAGCTAGTTTCATGTGTTATTCACAGGAGCATTAGGATACATATTATTCCAGAAAAGGAACAAAATTCTCTCTTTAGGGATATTCTTTCTCTTTTTAAGTACTCTGCCTCAATCATAGTTCTATTTCTGAAATTTGGGAACCATTACAAGTATGAGCTCGAACCATCAAAATACCTTGAAATCAATGCGATGTCGCAGCTGTCGCCCAGGATACGTGCAAAGACCAAAGTAAGTGTCAACTCCCAAGTCAGTACCCTGTGCATAAAAAAAGAGCTCTCTCAAAGGATGCAATGCCAGGCGTGGCGTGGAAGATATATAAGCACATTATAGAGAATGTTCTGTCAAACATATCAGTATAAGATAGAAGCCAAACATAGGAAACAAACTAACAAACAAAGTGTGCATGTGCAAATAAAAGTAATTAAGCCCAAAAAAGAAGAAGAAGAAGAAGGCTGAGTAGTGTTAGAAGTGATGTATATAATCAAATACATGTGCAAAATTTGTAACCAGCCCTAATATTTAGCATATGTTCATAAGGTTCATTTTAAAAGATTATTCATTCACTTTTCTTGAACTTTTATATGTTAAACACAAGTGTAGTTTAACTCTACCAAAAATCAACTTGAATGAATGCTTTTGAAGTATTTTATAAAATTCATGCAAGATTTCAACCTATAGTATTCAGAATATGATTCTTGCGTCTAAGGGTACCAAGTGCAGTTTTTAATGTAAGTGTAATTAGTTCAAAAGACTTCATAAGGAAAGAGTTTCAACCATTTTAGTGCATTGCTATACAAGAAAATACATGCTGAATTATGGGAAACGCTGATAGAATACTAGTTTTATGTTTATGCAATTTTTTGGTATTTGTATTGTTACTACTGTAATATGTGATGAAAAGCTGATAAATTTCATATAAATATGGGATTGTTTTGCGTATGATCATTGATACTTGTAAATCATGCATTGATTTAGGATTTAAAATTTGAGAACTAAGAATGGTGATAAGGTGCTTATGAGGTATTGAAAGCTTGATTGTGTTGCTGAAGTTGGAAATGATAAAGGTTGGCTCATAGTCTTAATGATTACCTCAAGGATGACTCGAGACAAACCCCGTTGAGAATGGTTGGTTCCTAACCAAATTAGGAAGATATTATGGCTGGTTCCTAGCCAAAATTAGGTTGTTACTATGATTAATTCTTAGCCATAATTTGGAAGTTACTATGGTTGGTTCTTAGCTATAATATGGATGTCACTATGGTTGGTTCTCAGGGCCGGCCCTGAGTTTTTCAGGGCCTAAAGCGACAAAAAAATATTGAGCCCTTTGCGAGTTGCTATTAAGATAGGTATAAAAAAAATTAAGAACTTTCTCTGAACAAAAGAGCATAAATACGAAAGAATATCAAATATAATAACCGACTATTTTAATAGTTTCAAAGCATCATTCAGAAATTTTGGGCCTAGAGGTATGAATAAGTTGCAACTCAATTCATGGTCAAGTAAATGCATTAAGGGTTCAGAAATTCAGGATTTCGCTGTTGTAGATATGAGTTTTGTGAAAATAAATGGTTTAGATGTTTTCAGGAATTTTACAAGGTATTCACTAATATTGCTAAAAAAATAACAGGAGAAAACATTAAAAGCGGTGAATGGGTTATCTACAGGAGGACTTATAAAAGTATAAGAAAATAAGATATGGTGAGGAGGAGATTGAGGCTTTGAGGTTTCTTGGGCTAAGGTATGTACTAAGTAAAAGGAACAATTTGCAAAAGGAGTACATCTCTTGTTTAAAAACTAAGAAAAAGAGATAAGAAAAAGGGGTCCTAAAAAGTTTTGGGCCTAAAGCCTGGGCACCTTGGGCTTTAGCCCAGGGCCGTTGCTGTTGGTTCTTAGCCAAAATTAGGATGTCAATTTTTTGGTAATGTGATGAAAGTTATATTCTTATTGTATTGAAGGATTGTGAAAAGAAAGAAAAAAAGGTAAGGATAGCATGTCTTATTGAAGTTTGATTTTCTTCAATTGCATGATTTGTTTGTGGTTGCATAACTTTGATTTAAAGTTATATTAGTATTCTCTACAGGGCTTGTGAAGCTCACTTCGATACGTTTTCAGGATCCTTCAAATTGGAATACAAGAGAAGACAAGAGGTTTGACCGTTTGAGATGACTAAACACTAATTTTATATGCTAGATGAGACGGTTAAAGTATGAACATACTTTTGAGTGATTACATATGAAAGATATTTTTGCTTTTGGTCTTTTAGATATCTAAACCTGTAAATATAAGTGTGGTAACAAATACTAAACGGTACTTTTCTTAGATCTTATTGTTGTTTGAATTGAAGCGTTCAAAATATGACTTCTTGAAGCCACAAGGATTACATCTAAAACTATTTCCCCATTCCCATTTCCCTTTATATAAACCTCCCGAGGGTGGGGGTGTGAGATAATATTATAAGGCTCGAGTAATGGAAGATCGTGTGGACTATCAACATCATGAAATGGGTCAAGGTTCTACGATTGCTTTGAACTTCAGTGGTTACTATTACTTTGGCTCTACTAAATTCTTCATTTTGACATTTTATTGCTTGAGTGAACATATGATATCAGGTTTAATAAAGTATTTCTTTTGAGTTGTGAGTTCTTAAAGTGATCTCCTAGCCTAAGGATTATGCCAAGTTTCATTTGCTGGGTTGGCTTAATATTCTGCTGCTAATATGTTGGTGGATGCTTTGTTATTTAAATGGATGCTAATGTTGTCAAGCTGGTGGATAATTGACCTGCTATAATGTTAGTAAATGGTGGTTAAAGTGATAATGATGGGGCAACGATAAGGGGCAAAATAGTTCCTTTGCAGGAGTAAGAATCAATGTATTTCCACGGGTCACCCTCTCTGTTTTGTAAGCTTGCAGTAACCATTGGTTTGCTGTCGTAACTCCTTGATGATGAAAGGCCCTTCCCACGCCAAAGCGAACTCTGAGAGAGAAACAATTGCTGGACAATCTGATGAAAGTATCAACATGACACATTTATTTATTCTATAAACCCTAGTGGAAACACATTATCAGTGGACCTGGTACCAACAATGTGTTTAATATACTGAGAGTAACCGTGATAAAAACATCATTAGGTATAGATACGAAGGCTCTTTCAATGGTCAATGTCAGTTGAAAAAAAGAAGTTTAATGAACTTCAGGATTTATGTGGAGAACTGCTCTAATCTGATGTTGGAAACCAAAAGACCTTAACCATGAGGTCCATGACTCTTTCATGAGAACGTCATATGATAAAGAATTGGTCGCAGAGATCTCTTTCTCTCTCTCTACTTGCACCCAAGTGGTTAGCATTATTTCTGAGTTATCAAAAGCTCAAGTACAAACACTAGAAGACAACAATTAGAGTTACTTCCTCACTATGAATATTGACGACCAAATCCTCTTTCAAAAACTTCATATCTTTCAGATGCTTTATGTATTTTGGTAGAAAATAAACAGTTGAAGACAACAATCATAGTTACCTCCTCACTGTGAATACTGACGACCAAATCCTCTCTCAAAAACTTCATATCTTTCAGGTGCTTCACGTATTTTGGTAGAAAACCTCTGTGACTGGAAGAATGAAGTTGACTGGTCAGTGTACTAGAAACAATATAAGCAGTGGAAAGCATGAACTTTGCAACTTAGAGATTAAAACTTTGTGCACAATATAAGCATGAGAAGTTGGAATTCTTTTTAACAGCAATTATTATCACCAACCATTGGCATTCAATAAGTGAAATGCAGATAAGCATACAACATCTAATTGTTGTAGACTGGCAAGATGTAAGCACTCCAGTAACCATACAAACTTTACAATTATGTGTTTTTTCAAGTCGAGTCGAAGGACTTCGGTGTCTAAACAAAGCTACAAATATTGGTACTGATTACCTTTAAGTATATCTTGTAGATAAAGGGTTGAAATACAGGAAAGGACTTCTAAAAAAATACCTCACATTTTACATAATAAGCTTTTTTCCTCTTTTTTTCTTCTTTTTTTTTTGGGTTGGGAGTGGGGGAGGGAAGTTCAAGAACTCGGGCTTGGGGAGGGGGGATTTGATTCCAATGTCTAAGGATGTTGGGGTGAGGAAACATTTACATTAGGTTTTGCTTTTTGTAAAACTTTATGTAAGCATTAACTTGAAAATTTCCTATGCTCCTGGAGCAAAAGATTGGGATCCACGGTAACAGAAATAAGAGGAAAATATACCCTTTCCCATCAGGATGTGTAATTATTATATCCATATCTCCACAAGAAGCCTTTCCACGTCTGAATGATCCTCCACAGAGAATCACCAGCTGCAGCACAGAATTTATAAGAGGTATATTAATCCTTATCAGCAAGATAGGCACATTCCTTGAGGACAAGGCATTCAAGCTTTCCAAGATTGATTCCAAACCATAGAAAGATCGAACAAACTTTATTAGATGTTTGTGTATAGAATCATATTCATGAAGGTTCTTATTCCAGATTTCTCGAGTAAAATGAAGCAATACATGAAGCACTACATGGAATAATATATGTCAGGTCTACTGATTAGTGAACTTTGCTAAGTAACCAATTTCTGTACAAGCTTCAGCAGTTGGTGAAAGGGCCCAATAAAGTACTCCCTCAATCCCAAAAGGACGAATTAAGTGGTAAAAAATCTTATCCTCAAAAGGATGACAAAAGTACAACATAAATTTTTATTTAGACAAAATTACCCTCGACTTACTATCATATTTTACTTACCTCAATAATCAACCAGCCACATCATCAATTCTCTCTCTACCCAAAACCCAATTAAATATATTAACCCAATACAAATATCAACTCATCACATTACTCGAGGACAGTGTTCTAAAAAGTGGCTTAGGCAGCCGCCTAGGCACTAGGCCCCCTGGCACCCAAGGCGGTAAAAAAATTCTTTCAAAAAATTAGGCGGGGCAAGCGGACCTAGGCAGGAAAGGCGGGTCTGGGCGGGAAAGGCAGGGCCTAGGCAGAGAGTTTTTTTTAAATTTTAATAAATAATAACTAACCAAACCAGATCTTGATATATTTATTTTTCTAATGACTTGCCATATTCATAATGCAGATTGTAGCATATCAAATCACAACAAAAAATGAACAAGATCAAGTCAAAATGAATAATTTTATTATAGTTGTACTTTTTTGAACTTGTACCAACTTCAAATTAATTATAAATGATGATACATTTATAATATTTAGTTTAATTCAATATAATTCTTAAATTTATTTTAGTTTCTTTTGAATTCTTGAAATTTTAAATTTTATTATTTAATAACAATTGTTTATGAATAAAACTAATACGTTAAAGATATATTAGCCATACTTAGCATATGGTATTTTTCAATTTCTTAAAGTCCTCAATTTTGAATATTACACAAATAAAAATAATTTCATAATTAATAATATCAAATGTCTCATTCAATAAACTTCACACTAATTTTAAAAATAACATTTATTTAAATTTAAAAATATCTCAAATTGATTTTTTTTTTAAATTAATATTAATTTTATAATAAAAAGATATTACAATCTTTTCCAATAAAATAACAAATAATCTGAATTAAGCTTAGTGGGGGATGGCATTGGCACATATATAAAATAATATTTAGTCATTCATCCACTTGAAACTTCCCTTCCCGATATATTCCCTCTTTCTATGCACCGTTGTCATTTCAGCTCCATTACAACACCATTACTGAAGAAGAAAAGGCAGAAGAAGAAGAGGCAGAAGATCACATCGCAACGACCGCCACTCCATCGCAGGTAACTTCTTCTTAATTTTTTGGTTTGTGATCTTGATGCATCACTCCATACCTGTGATATATCTACAAGCACAAGAAATATAAACAGAGATTTTCTTGCCTCTGCTTGCTTCTGCCTTATATAGTGAATTTGTAGGTTTGTTTCAAACTTTCAATGACACAAATTCTTTCTCCGGGAGCATCTAATTTCGCCAATGTACCTGAATCACAATTGAAACATGCATCAAATGACGTTGGATGGGAGTATGGGATGTTGATTAATCCTAAAAATACGGATAAGGTGAAATAGAAGTTGTGCGGACGTTGTGTTAGCGGAGGGGTTTATAAAATAAAACAACACATTGCGCAAATTACGGAAAATACTAGACCGTGCCCAAAGGCTACTGATGAAGATAAAGCAAAGTGTAAAGCCGCAATAGAAGAAGCAAAAAGGAAGAAGCAAGATAAAAAGAAAGAGAATGAAGAAAATAGAAGTGACAGGGTCAAGAAAAAAACCACAATTTATTGGGGCTATGGATAAATTTGCATCAACCATAAATCTTGATTCTTCAATGAATGCAAGTAAGAACCTACGACAACAAAATATCAATGATGCACTTTGGAAGGAAAAAACGCATAGTGTGCATCAATACTTGGCTCGGTGGGTGTATGAAGCCGGTATTCCTTTTAATGCTTTCGACTGTGATAGCTACAATAGGTTTTGTGAGGCGGTTGGTTAATATGGCCCGGGTTACTAACCTCCAAGCCAATACCAACTAAGGGAGCCATTATTAAAAGAGGAGGTAGAGAGGACTAAGAAGTCACTCAAGAAGCAAGAAGAAGAATGGTCTTTCAATGGTTGTTCTATCATGACCGATGCTTGGACCAATAGAAAAAAAAGAAGTATCATGAATTTGTGTGTGAATTGCAAAGAGGGCACAACTTTTCTTTCTTCTAAAGAAGATTCTGAGGAAGCACACACCGGAGAATATATTTTCAAATATGTTGATGATTGCATTGAACAAGTTGGGCCACAAAATGTAGTGTAAGTTGTTACTGATAATGCTTCCAACAACATGGTCGTGGCAGACTTGTTAATGATAAAGAGGCCACATATGTTTTGGACTTCTTGTGCCACTCACACTTTGAATCTCATGCTTGAAGGAATTGGTAAGCTACCAAAGTTTAAGGGAGTGATTGAGAAAGCGAAGGCCTTTATTATCTTTATTTATGCACATCATTAGACATTGGCATTGATGAAGGAATTGGAAAACTACCAAAGTTTAAGGGATAGATTGAGAAAGCGAATGCCTTTACTATCTTTATTTATGCACATGACATTGGCATTGATGAGGAAGCATACAAAAAAGAGACATAGTGAGGTCGGGCGCTACTAGATTTGCAACTTCTTTCTTGACTTTGCAAAGTTTGTTGGAAAAAAAAGAGAAGTTGAGGAATATGTTTACTAGTAGTGAATGGGATCAATGCAAATGGACGAAAAATACAAAGGAAAAAAAGGCGTATGCTACTGTCTTGAGTTTGAGTTTTTGAAATGGAATAACACTGCTTGAAAGTGTTTGCTCCATTGGTAAAGGTGCTTCGCCTTGTTGATGGAGACCGAAAGCAATCAATGAGTTTTTTATATGGAGAACTCAAAAAAGAAAAGGAAGAGATCAAAGAGTCATTCAAAAATAATGAGACTAACTATCGTCCCATTCTCGAGATTATCGATGCTAAAGCCAAAGACCGGTTTGATAGTTCATTGCATTTGAAGGCCTACCTATTGAACCCTTATTACTTCTTTAAAGATCCTAGCATACAAAGTGATCCACTTGTCATGGATGCGATGTTTACTTTTGTTGAGAAGTTCTTTCCCGATTACTTTGATATGCAAAATCTTGTTATAAATACGGAGTTGTTGAAGTATAAGAAAAAAGATGGTGGGTTTGGAAGACCTTTAGCGGCAGCTGGATGTGCAACAAATGATGATAATTATGATCCAGGTATAAATATTTATTGTTTAATCTTTACTATTTAATACTTGTTAAAATATTTGTTACTAATTTTGATTCTTTAATGACTAGTTGGATGGTGGTCCAATTATATGACAATAGTACACCCAACTAAAAAGGATTGCAACAAGGATTCTTTCGTTGACTACTAGTTCATCCGGGTGTGAGAGAGATTGGAGTATTTTTGAGGGGACAAGTATCAACTATCAAGTATATAGTAACTATTAAGTAGTTGTGGTTTATTAAGTAAAATCTAATATAAATATATAATTTGTTGATTTTTTTTAAAAAAAAAAATTATAGATTCATACAAAGAAAAGAAATAGACTAGACGCAACAAGGTTGAACAATCTAGTTTATGTCCAATTTAATGCAAGGCTTAATAACAGAAAGCAACGTGAGAAAGAGAGGAAAATAGATGTGCTACTAGCAAGTGATGCTTCAAAAGCGCAAGGATGGATTGTTGAAGGTGGTGATGATGAAGTTGAGGGTTGTTTGGGCCTTACTTGAGAGGCGGTTGGTGAAGCATTCGAAGCGGATAGCGTGCTAGAGTCTAGGAGAAGTAGTAGAAATGTTGGAGTAAAAGAACATGACACGAAGGAAGAGGGAGATGAGGAGTACGAGTGTGAGTCCGATAGAGACATTATCTTGGAGGGATATGGAGAAGAAGAGTTAGAGATATAAAGAGACATGGAAATGAGGACTATTAGTTTGTATTTTTTATTATTTGTTTGTGTTCGAACTTTAAACAATTGCATTTTTGTGTTTGAACTTTGACATTGGCAATATGGATATGTGTTTGAACTTTAAGCAAATGCCTTTATTATATTATAGATTATTTTGCTTTATATTAATTTTTTGTTTGGATAAATGTAAGATAAAATATTAAAATTGACTTAAAATAAAAAATCCCGCCTAGGACCCCGACCGTCCGCCAAACGCCTTGGACAAGGGTAGATTGGGAAAAAATTTATACTCTCACCTAATTTTTTTCACCACCGTAATTTGTGTGAAAATTGTATTTCCACTATCTTTTAGGGACATAGGAAGTATATCAAGATCTAATACATTTCCTCACATGAACTCCTCATACATGGAGACACAAAAACAAAGAGAACGATTGACCAGATGTAGACAAGGAGCTACGACGAAACACTAGAAAATCAAATTAGATCAAAAGCTTAAGTCTTGAGGGATATGCAAGCAATGCTCGCATATATATATATGATCGCATAACCTCCACAACTACTTCTCTTTACCTACATCTACTCTATAAGTGTGGAAAACATCCTCTTCTTCTTAAGGTTGTATCTAGTATCTATTGACCATTAAATTTGACTATAATTTCATTTCAACTTAAAACCCAATATACTCCTTTGACTTAAAAACTTGAAAGGTTTACTTATCTTCAAATTTTCATACTTCAAGTTGATCCAAAGGTAGCAACTGAATCATACTATCAAGTACCAAAAATGAAAATACCAATTAAATTTTATTGCTAACAACAGATTCAACAGTAAAAGAGCCAACAGCCTAAATAATAGTAAGTCAAAATGTGTACCACATTGGTAAAGTAGTTGTAATTCATACCCCTGGCAAAATATTTTCTCCAGCTTTCTGTAAAATACGCTCCATTTCTCGAACCTATATAAGAGATCATGCTCATACATCTCTCATGCAAAATAAAGTAAATATAAATAACCATTGTACAGTTTCATGAAGAAGCACAAAAGTCAGACCTCATGACGTGGAATCCTTGTTTTTATATCGTAAAAATATTTCAACCCCATCCTCTGTGCATACGTCAATGAAGATTCATTCTTCAAATCATCAAGAGTTCGGTATCCTTTGTCATAAAGTTTCAGTGCAGTGGCTGGACCGATGCCCCATACTTCCCCAAACAAGCTGATTGTTCGTACCTGCAGAAATTACAAAAGGACCAGTTTTTGGTTATGAACCTTGAAGACGTACTTATGTTGAACATGATTATCAAATTTCAAAAGATGAATTTTCTGAAAAATATAAAGCAGTTCCATCCTGCAGCCCTTTAAGTATATCGTAGAATTACAGTTGACAACGACCATCGCAAAGGAAGCTCTAAAATATGAATGAGAAGAACAAAATTGTTAACCGCGAGGCTTTCACATCAACACATTTTATTGCATATAAATCCAAATAAACTAAGCTATTCTAATGGAATTGTTCAGGCAAAAGGGTGATAGACTACAACGGAAAGATTTACACATTACTAAAGATAATACATAATAACTATACACCTTTTCATCAGTCTCAAAATGCTCCAACTTGGATAGCTTCCCAGTAGTCACTATCTCCTGGATCTGCAATCAAAGACCTCATGCATTTAACTTCTTTTCAAGGAAAATGGAAGGGATCCATCTATAAACAAAATATATTGTTCTTTTACAGTGTGTTTCTCCAAAACTAAAATTATATACCTTATACTCCTTGCATAAAGCTAGAATCATGCATAGATGCAAAATTCTTTGCATCTAATACATATCAAAGACCATAAGATAGCATCAACATCGTTAAATAGTACACACATGCATGCAACCATCAAACGTATATTCATGCATATCTTCATCTATACATATGAAATATCCAAAGCAAAGAACATCTATACTACGAGGAAATGGGATAACGAAAAGGATACACAAAGGGAACAATTAAGTGAAAAAGTGTTACTCTTGTCATATAAGGACCAAGAAAACACATCAATATGTAATTCTATGAAGATTAAAGAATTAATGTAGCTAGTAAATATAATCAAGACAAGAGAGAAGCTTGTCACTTACATGGTCCTGCATTGATTTTCCAATGGCAGGTAAGTGCATGTGCTTCAACTGCTCCACATTTTCAATTTTAAAGGGCAACTTTTCAATAACTGGGATAGCTTTATAATAGCTGAAGGACCTCCGATCATCACCCAATGCTATCATTGAAAACCGAATCTATGATAACAGACCCCTAAAAGATAAAATACATACACTGCTACTGGTTTACAAATAAAACTAGATATATGAAGTAAAGTTTACCTCTATATATGTTAATAAGCTTGCCAAATATCTCAGTAATACTCTTGTTTAAATCAGGAGGTTTATATTGCAAGGATGATTCTGATGAACTTACCTGAATATAAACAGTCAAAATAGAAAATTAAAGATTAACTCAAAGCATAAATGCGCACATATAACTCCCTCCCCACACATTCACAAAAAGAAACCTGCGACGCCAAAACACCCCTTTGCCCATGCCAAAGAAACAGACAAACTAAGAAATCCCAATTATTGCAGATTTATCTACATAGGACGTCATTGAATGATTTGTGTGCAGACCTATTTATATAAAATGTGAGTGTGCAGAAAGGTAAAAAATGGCATGAATTAATCACACAGTAGATTAAATTTCCCAATGTTTCAATAAATTAATCAAGAACTTTAGTTAGTCTTACAGTCTTATCTTGAACACCAGATATGATTGGACTGTCAATTTCTGGGCTTAAATAGTGAAATGAGTCACCAGACTTGCTGCCACTATTGGGGGCCTCAGATACAGCATTGTTTATTATCGCTTCCCTGTCTTCTGAAATAGCACTTCTGGAGTCCTCTGAAGTGGTTCTTCTCCTTTTGTGCTGGGTCATTTCATCACCACTGGAGCCCTTCCCTTTGGCTGATTTAGGAAATGTTTCGTCACCGGTGGAGTTGTTCCTATTAGCTGATTTAAAATTTTTTGGCACAGAAGAGTTGGTCAATGATTCTCCTTCTCCTCCAGTATCCAATGATAAAACATACGAATCTTCAGATACTCTTTCTCCTAATTTCAAGCTGTCCATTATCCACTCATAACGGAGAACATTCTGCAAGAAGACATATTATCAAGATATAACACCTCAGCCGCTCAGTGAACCTCTGGAGAAGATATGTAGCCTCTATAATATGCATTAAGCAGCTGATATAAGCACTTCAGAGAATAATAGTATGCCAGCTAGTCTTATTGTATACACAAAACAAGTTAAAACTTAATAAGTAAAAAATAAATAAAAACACCCTCAACATCATAATCGCATATCGTATATTCAGTTCCTTTATAAGACAGCTAGTATCTTAATAAAGTTCAACATGTGGTTGAGTAGGCAACTGATGGTTTTAATTGGAGTTTAGAAATTAATTAGACATCATCCAATAGGAAATTATCACCAACAGAATTGTGATGTACCACAACCGAGTTGAATTTATAAAGAGAAAAAGAAACACACCTCCCACTTAAATTGCAGTCCTAGGAACTAATTACTTTGTTAGTAGATAATAATCATAAGATAAAGACTTCAATAAATATGGAATAAATAAATATTGCACTTTGGGATCAAATACTAGCCAAAAGGGTGTTGTGTGTGTTGTCATATATTCATCTTCCATACAAGAAAGATAAAATTTTGAAACTGATCTTAAGTAGCCAGTAAGAAACATAAATGTTAGCAAATAATGACTCCATAAAAAATTCAACACGTAATTAGAAATAACCTACTCCTTTGAAGAGCGATAATTGCTGGCGACCAAATTTTTGGAGAAGGGAATCTGAATCATTAGCAAAGACATGAGTGACCCTTTTAGAGAAGGTATCATCTGCGGTAGCTCCCATTTGATATAATTTCGTCTTCCAAATCTAAGAATCATCAATTAGCTTCACTATTAGTGTGTGCGCGTTAGTACAAACATATATAGAGAGAGAATAAGGAGTACAACCTGTAATCGAGCTTTGGAGACTCCATTTTCGACAAAGAATACGAACATTCCGGTAAACATCCCCTCAGGATCGCGCGGTGGGGATTCATTCCTTTTTCGTGACCTTGGCGCCATTTTTGATTTCCTTCCACGAGCTTCTACGAGAAGCCAAGCTGTAGACTCTGTTTCAGTGTTTGTTTGTAATTTATTTTTTAACTTATAAAATGATTTACAAATTATTTTTGAGAAACAACAATTTTTTATTTTTTTAAAAAAATGACTTATTATTTTAAAACAAAAAAAAATATAAAAACTAGTTTATCATTATTTTAATTAGGCTTAAATATGAATTAGTACCCTAAACTATATGTCATATTACACTTGTGTGATCCACCTTTTAATTTTATCAATTAGATTATTAAACTATTAAAATTTTTCAATTACAAAAAATTGAACATGTCACTTCAGAAATTGCGAACGTGACAACTTGTGTGAGACCTTATGAAGATGGTGTGGCAAAAAAAAGAGTTTTTTAATCATAATATTGTTTGTTTTGTATTAATTAGTTATGTTATATAATTTGTTGTTTGACCATTTTACCACACACCACATTAGATTTATTTATTTTATGATTAAAAAACTCTCTTTTTGCCACACTTAGCTTCCTAAGGTTACATTGATAAGTTAAGCGTCGACAATTTCGACGTAGGCGTTCAATTTTTACAATGAAAAAAAATTAATAATTTAATCTTCTAAGTAATAAAATTGAAAGATGGATCACCGAAAAATAATATGATATATGGTTTAGAGTATTAATTAATATTTAAGCCATTTAATTATTCTTATAACTTATTTTAATTTATAAGTAATTTTAATCAAACACTTTTCGTAATTTATTTTAATTTATACCTAAAAAGCGATGCCAAAATCAAACACGAAGTTTGTTTATTTATCTCTTAACAATCTTACATCTAATTCAATAAAAAGATAAAATTATTTGATAAAATTTTGTTTTTATCTCTTATAGTCATTTTCGATATAAATTATTAAGAGTGGTCTCTTAATAAAAAAATTAAATTTATAAAATATTGTAATACCTCTATTCCAAAATTTAAAATTATTAATGAGTTTTGAAAAATTAATTTAAAATATTTTTAAATTTAAAATTAATATTTTTAAACTTAAAAATTATTTAAATATTTTAATTATCAACAAACTTTTTAAATTCATATGGTATTTATTTCACATCTAATTTATTAAGATATTAACCATTAACATTGATTAGTTTTATCATGCTCAATTTTAACAAACACGAATGGATTTGTGCCATCTCTGTTACCGGTGGCCCGGTGGCTTAGTCTCCATTCTCCAACCATGAACTGCAAAGCATCTAACATTTCCTCCCTTTTCCATCAAAACGTTAGCTGAGTTCCTACTATACTTATTAATAGTATCCAAAAGTGTTAGCTGAATGAGAAAATAATTGTACCTCCATAAACCCCAACAAAACCTCTCCAAAAACACAAATTAAGAAGGGCCACCACCATTGAAGAACAAAAACCCAGTCATGATTTCACAGCGTTCAATTTCAATGCTCAATTTCTTCAAACTATCATCATCTCCGCCAAAATTCATCGTACCCTTCAAACAATTTTCACCATTTTCTTCTTCTTCTTCTTCATCACTTTTCATAACCTTATCCGGGCTTCAAAAGTTACCACTCCGCCGAATACGGTCCTTCTCAACGGCAGCTGCAACCGCGGTCGCCGATGAAAACACTTTCTTTGCTGAAGAAAGCGTGTCATGGGCATCTCTCGGCATTTCGGATAGGTTATCTCGGGCTCTCTCTAATATCGGCCTTGATAGACCTTCTCTTGTTCAGGTCTTATTTTTTCCCCAACTTTTTATTTATTAGTGATATTTTATTTTATTTTCAAGTATTACACCTAATGAATTTTCAGAAAGATTGAAACTTTTAGACAGAAAAAAAAAAGCATTTAAAGAATTTATTAAATTCTTTATATAGTTAAGTACAACATCATTGGAGTTGTTTGTGTCAGTAACAAAAAATAGTTTCTTAAATTGTTATGCTAAGGAGCTGAAATACATTTAGATAAAAAAGGAGTCCCCCCTCAGTCATCAGCAAAATAAAAATAAAATGGAGGATCCACCTTGCAAGTGATAAATATGAAAGCAAAAGGTCGACACAATTTTTTTGACAAGTGAAGATTTAGGACAGTTTCATGGTATCATCAAAAGTATTTCATGAATTCTGAGGGATGGATGTGTTTTTAGCTTTCAAATGCCATGTAATGTTGTGAATATCAGTGTTCTTTTAACCTTACACAATTGCCTTTTGAAACACGTGCTTAATTGTTGAAATTTATCATTGAGTTTGTGTTTGTATACACACACTGTCTAATGTGCGATCATTGCCATCATAAGTTATGTAGAGACTATGAAAAGTCATTTTGTGTTACTATGATGTACTTGTTTGCAATTCAGGCTGCTTGTGTACCATGTATACTTTCAAAAAAAGATGTAGTGGTTGCAGCGGAGACTGGTAGTGGCAAAACTCATGGATACCTAGTTCCGCTAATTGATAAGCTATTCAATACATATGATAAGTCTGTGGATACTCCAGCTGATCAGGGATTAACTCAGCCTCATTGGGTTTCCCTTGTTCTTTGTCCTAATGTCATGTTGTGTGAGCAAGTGGTTCGAATGGCCAATTGTATTTGCGACGATATTGGTGAACCACTTCTCAGAGCGGCAGCTGTTTGTGGACGACAGGTGTTAAATCTCTCCATATTCTTTTTCTGAATACAGCAATTGAGCATTTTGTCTTGTGATCGTGGAATCTGTGCATTCATTGTTACGATACGTGCATGAAGCTCAATGTTATGAATGTTTTTTTCATCTATAATATAATTTGTGGTTATAACAAATCAGAACTTTCGTCTGCAGGGTTGGCCAGTTAATGAACCAGATATTATTGTATCAACGCCAGCTGCTCTGCTTAATTATCTTTATGCAATTGACCCAGAGAGACGTCGTCGTTCTGATTTTATACGCGGTGTCAAATATGTGGTAATTTTTTCCTCCACCTGGAGTTAACTTCGGTTGCTTAATGAATTTTGAATCGGAGTTATTTATCTTCAATGATTTATAGGTTTTTGATGAAGCAGACATGCTGCTCTGTGGGAGTTTCCAGAACCAAGTTATTCGTCTTATAAACATGCTCCGTTTTGATGAAAAGTTGTTGTCTCGGGAGAAGAATTCTGCAGTTGAGAAATTAGTGGACTCAAATTCTGATTTCTTGACACAGTTTGAATTAGAAGATTCTGAAGATCTCAACATTGATTTCATCCCGAAAGAGGAGGAAGATGCTGAGAATGATGATGATGATGTGGAAAACTTAACCGGAGAAACTGAAGTTGGGGCTGAAAAAAAAAAGGATTGGAGGAGGGTGAGAAAAATTTACGAGCGTAGTAAGCAGTACATTTTCATTGCGGCCACTCTTCCTGAGAATGGAAAGAGAACTGCTGGAGGAGTGTTAAAAAGGATGTTTCCAGATGCCAGTTGGGTTAGTGGAAGTTATCTCCATCGTCACAATCCAAGGTATCGCCTTACCACCTCTCCTCATTTCTTTCTTTTTTCCTTTCTTCCCTCTTTTGCTGGACCACCTTACAACCTTGTTTCCTATGTTCTTTCTTTCTCTCTGCTTTTCCTTCCCCATATTTGCTAGACAAGCTTACTATATTTTTATTTTAATTATTTAGAGTGCTTTGCAAGGTTTACCTCATACTTTATCGTTACTACTTCACTTGATCAGCTATGATTCTCTCTGTTGATTGGCCTATTGAACACATACACCACATCAGTTGTACATTGTACCCATGTGTGCTGGCCGAAGTTGATGACCTATGTAAAAGTTCATATTACATACTGCGTTTAACTTCACTATACACACACTTCTGTGACTTCACAAGTCTTCAAAAGAATGTTTATATTAGACCAAGTATTTAGGTGCCGCAATGGTATTCCCCTTTGTGGGTGTGGGTCGCTTTGAGGGTTCAAGTTTCCTCTTTTTCTCTTCTCTCTAAGAAATGTTTGTATTAGTATTTTTCATTGTTCATTGTAATTTGACAAATGTATTGTGCTTGATGGTGCAATAGTCAGTTTGTTCTTACTCATTGTAATTCATTGTTTCCACATACTATTGACTCTTCATGCCAATATGTTGCGTATAACTTCAGAGTTTGTGTGATTCATTTGCCAATATATATATATATATATATATATATATATATATATATATATATTGGTAGATATTCTGGTATTGGGGGAAGAGAAGACATAGAAACAAACAATTTGTTTGTCCTGTTTGAAACTATTAATATTAGAAATGGATCCTGACTTGGTCTCCACTTCTAACCATGAGATGACCTTGCACATTATTAACAAACGAATCATAAATTGCCTTTTCTAAATGGATGACCATAGTGTTTTTTTTTTACTTTACTGAATAGATTTTGCTAGTGTTATTCCCAACTAGTCCAACACAACTCTGTAAATAGAAAGTCAATATGCGTACTCATGATGTCACATGTATCTAGTTCTACATATGACATCGTCTTATCAGTCAAATTGCTCTGTAATCCAAGTCCCAATATGTTCATTCAGTTTTCTGATGAGGTCCCTTTTTTCCGCTTAAGATTGGAGCAGAATTGGGTTGAAGTTACAGTCAATACACAGGTGGATGTTCTCATCGAAGCTGTGAACCAAGGATTTAACTCTACAAAGCTAAATTCTGGCTCTGGGTTAAGTCGAACCATGGTGTTCGCCAATACTGTCGAGGCTGTTGAAGCAGTTGCCAATATCTTATTGGGAGCTGGGATTCATTGTTGTCGTTACCATAGTGATAGCTCTCTGGAAGAACGTACAAAGAACTTAGTTGATTTCCAACTGAAAGGTGGTGTTTTTGTGTGCACTGATGCTGCTGCACGTGGTCTTGATGTTCCAAATGTTTCTCATGTAATACAGGTGCGTGATATCAAATAAGTTATTTTCCTGATTCGCAGCATGGCTCAATGTTAAAAGTTCAGGCTTTCATGTCAGAACACAAACTTGAGTCTGAGCTAATGTAATAATTCTTATATTTGGTATTGAACGAAATTGCAAAATCAAACTTAAACTAAGAATTTATACATTGCTGTACTTGGAAAAATTTAAGAGGGACTATAAACGAGTGCAGATTGTGGAGGAAGAGGGGGGGGTGTTGAGGGAGAGAGGTAAACTAGAAAAAATTCTGTTATTGTAGACAAGAGGTGGAGAGACGAAGGAAAGAAGAGGGGATGTCTCTACCTATATCCAATTTATTGCTTTTCAATGTTTTAAAAATTCCCGCCTAGATCTGATTAATCCCTGCCTAGGCATTAGGCGGTCCTTTACCGCTTTGATTTGGTTGGGCACCTATGCCCCTGCCTAAGCAAAATCATACCTCTACTTTGAAAAAAACTTTTAGGTGGAATATTCACGTCCTTCTCTTTTTTTTTGTTATTTTACACCAGTACCGAATTCAATCACTAAATTGTTTTTTTCTCCATCACACTTATTGTGAAGAGACGTCTACAACAACGAGTCTTGGGCAGTTTATTTGTAAAAATGTATGTATAGCCAAAAATGGACCACACGGTCCACACCTAAAACAATTTGTCAAGCCTAAAAGTTTCATGTAATTTTTTTTAAAAAAATTCATCTACTATATGTTTTGTATAGAATAACAAGTATGTACAATAAAAAGTAAATAAATGAGAGCGCCTAAGAAAACACGTAGTCTGTCTGCGAAACACCTAGGCCCCGCCTAAGTGCCTGACAATTTTTAGAACACAGTTGCTTTTTACACCTTATGCGGAATTATTCCACTTTTCTGAGTAGCACCTTGCTGAGGTGATGGTCTACTTGGGCCAGGTTTATATCTCTCATCAATTGAAGCAAACAGATGATTTTCAACAGTTTTTCTCATGTGTCATCTTTAATGAAAAAATATTTTAAGATTCAAAAAACATAGAAATGTAGCTGCTCCACCTTTGATAACAAATGATCTGCTCTTTTTCCTTTGGTAGATTTTGAGTTTATCATTGAAGGTTCAAATGTGGAGCCAATAACACTTGAATTCATTTATACTAATATGTTATCAATCTATATGACTCCTACTACTGCCATTCCAAGCTTAACCCCTCACCATATTAGAATCTCTGACCTTTTTAGTGCAACAGTTTTAGTGTGCCACCTGTTAGGATTCTAGTTATAGGTTGATTTTATAACCTGATTAATATCCTAAAGGAATCTAACTCCTGCAATCTCTTCTTTCATTATAGGCAGAGTTTGCTACTTCGGCTGTAGATTTCTTACATAGGGTTGGTCGTACTGCTAGAGCAGGTCAACCCGGCCTCGTTACTAGCCTATATACAGAATCAAATACAGATCTTGTTGCTGCAGTTCGTCAATCTGGGAAGCTGGGTCAGCCTGTGGTAATCTTTGAAACTTCTTTGTAAATAATTCTAAGATCTTATGCAATGTAGGTTTCTGGGATATTGCGTGCACCCGTCATTTATACGTTGCAATACATGATATTCTGCTGCTCCTTGAGCCTGCTTTGACTAAATAGATGGCTTTTATTTATTGTTTCACATCCTGGGCATTCTTTCTGGTAGCTGTGCTATACGCCTATACCCTGAGTCCCGACCATTAATATTTTTCTGTATTAAAGAGCTAATTTTTTCTGGTTCATGATGAACAATACAGTAATGCACACAATCACTGTTTCCACCAGACTTGGTTTCACTGATTTATTCTTTGTCGCCTTCTATGGAATTACTCAAGTCCTCTTTATTGGTTATAGGAGAAAGCATTTAGCAGGAAAAGAAGCTTCAGAAATAAGCTGAAGAAGAAAGGTGAGGTTTTACATTGTGTATTTCTTATATCTCAAGTTGAAAATGGAAAGAGAAGCATTATTGTCGCTTGTCCGAGACTAGAAAAGTTGATACACAATGACTAAATCGTCATTCATTATTTTTCAGCAGGTTCCAGCAAAGATAGGGAGACATTATCTATCCGAGAAAGAGTTCAAGCATGATACAATTAGGTTAGGTTAGGTTAGGTTAGGTTTAATGAAGTTGATATCAATCAAGGCATACTGACGGTCATAAATCTTACTCCGATGTAAATCCTTTTGTATCGAATTATATTTCTTGATTCATGTCTTTCCACATACTTCATTCACCTACCTACAGTTGACAATATTAAATTTTGAATGGCAATTGCATTTGTTTTTGGTACAATTGAAATTATCTACTCCTTGCCTTGTGTATAAAGCTGATATTAGTTTATTTTAGAATTTCTTATCAGTTGCTTGAGAAAATACATATGAATCCTCCTTAGGAATTCCCGATGAATTATTAAGTAATAATAAATGTAACAGATGGTCAATACAATACCATCATGAACTTATGGCAGGTGATTTAAATTTGAATACAATTGTATCATCTATCACAAACAGAATACCAACTCTAACTTATCATAAAATCTTTTCTACATTGTAAATCAAATGTAAACTCTCTAGGCCAAAATTTTCATTATTCCCACAGTATGCGGGCATCGGTTTAAGCTTCAAAGAATAGAAACTATGAGGATTGGTTCTTTAGTCACACTTGTTAGAAGGAGAATGCGTCAAATAAAGGGCCTTGTTTCAATATTAGTACACATACAACAGCTCAGGGTAACTCGTCTAGAAGGCAATGAGTTTCCTTGTCATTAATCTCCTACGCCTGGCCTCCTATCTCTGATAACACTGCAAGAAAATACAGTTGATTTTTAGTTCAAACTAAAAAAACATTGATTCATAAAAACGATTATATCTCTATAAGCCAATGCCAGTTAGAACATGAAAGGATAAATAACCATGAGGATAGATTCTTTACTCACATATGCTAGGAGAAAAATAAGCCAAATGAATGGCCTAGTTTAAATATTAACACTCAATAATTTCCGTAGCTCAACTGAAACATCTAGAAGAAAATGTTGAGTTCCTTTTCATTCATCTCATAGACATGGTCTCTTGCATCTGCAATTGCACTCTGCATGATATTATATTTTATTTTTAGTTATAGCTTTACCAACAAGGGAAACAACAATACAGGTACATACAGCAAAGTCACAGAAAAAGACCAGTCAAAGAATTAAGAGAGGAAATTACCTGCCCCAATTTGGTAAGGAAGTTGCTGGCAAGATTCAGAGATGTGAGTCTCACATCTTCATTAGCTTTGAGTGCTTGAGAAATGGAAAAAGCTCCTTCATCCTGTATACAAACCATAGTGAATGTTGCAAGAAGTTACTATGCGGCTGAAAAGTTCCCAAAAAAAAAAACACAGCAAAAAAGTGAAAAATAAAATAAAAGAGCATACTCTAATTTCATTGAAGCCTAAATCAAGTGATATCAAAGCTTCATTAACCACCTTCAAGCTGCGAGCTAAGCAGATTGCACCCTGCAAAAATACTTGTAACTAAGAAAGGGAAAATGAAAATAATCTTTAGCAATCAATTTTCCGAGATGCAATAGATAGATAGTATAGTTATCTACAGAAACGAACATCATCCCTAAGTCCATTAGCTCGTAGGTCTAGAGTTGATATGGTATTATTGTACTTCAAGGTATCTGCAATATACTCAGCGCCCTTTGCTCCTATCTGTAAGATATTCCATAAATTGGTCAAAGAAATCTTTGATAAGGCTCCATGCATTTTAAACTCAGAAAATTACCTGACACCAACCAAGCATAAGGGTTTTTATATTTCCATGAAACTTGAGAACTTCAGATAAAGCTTTTGCACCATCAGGTCCAATCGGATTATAACCAAGTTCCAACTGTGCGTGAGAGAGGGGGGTGGAGCACTTAGATTGTGCTTTTCTATTTTCCAACGGCATTAAAAAAATTAGAAGAAATAACATAAAACAAAGAGACGAAAAGACTCACAGTTTCGATTACAGTATTATCTTTCAAAACTTGGGCTAATTCAGTGACCCCTTTGGCGTGAATGTCATTTCCCCCCTGTAATCCTCATTATACCATTACAAATGGTAAGTCTAATACCATTTTTGAAATCAAATGTTTCAATGAGTATGAACACAACGAAATACTTTCTTCCTACCAGATCGATGTTTGTTATTGTGCGGTTCTCCTTCAAAGCCTCCGCTATTTTTCCAGCTCCCTGATAATTCCAGGAGTCAAAAAAATAATGACATTGAAAGAACAAAAAAAAATCATTGAGTCTGTGAATAAGTCCAAAGTTGATCTTCCAGGTAGGTCAACCATGTCTATACATAGGTCACCAAATTCACACATTTTCCACTGTCTACCAACAGAAAATATATTAAAAAGAAAAGACAAAAAGGAAAGGTAAGACTGTAAGAGCATTAAATAACCATCATTTCTTTCTTGTCGTCCTCATCAGAACTTCTTTAAATACTCCATTCAAGTGCTCAGAAGTCTTAGTTAGGAACAAAAATAAAATCAGGATAATACATGTAACTGCAGTTAAATATCTATTAAATCTCCTTTAAACAGTATAAAGAAACATGAAATGCTAGAGAAGATTAAATACGCAACTTAACAGATTATATTTCACCTCTTTCACGAAAATGAGGGGAAAAAGAGGAAACAAGAAAGCCTCTCCGGACATCAGTCAAGCAAGTGAATCTACTTCTCTCATTCCATATTATCTAAAATCAGTTAATTATAAAGACAACGTGTTTTTCCCACCTCAGTTCCCATCAGAGAACGTGCTTCTCACAACTAGAGGGCCATAGGCAACCCATGATCATTGTTTTTTGGTTCCTTTCATAGAAAATAATGCAGGTTGCCAGAAAATTGTGTTGTTGGGATCCACTGAGTCAACATAAAAAACATTCATTTTAATTATGCCCTATCCTTATTTTGGTACAAAGTTCTGAAGCCGATTTCATATAATTAACGATCGTTTTAATTGCTTCTTTATCTTTTCTAAAGAGAAAAAACAGAAAGATCATAGACAGAACAATACTGCCCAACTCAAATTTAAGAGTTTTCATTCATATATAACTGAGTAGGACAAAACCGGGTCATGCCAATTTAAAAAAAAAAGGGGGAAACACAGAATTTATTCGAGAAAACCTAAAGATGTCTTCATTTTCATAATTTAAGTTAATAGAGAAACTATTACCTCGTCTCCGATGTCATTCATGTAAACATTTAACCACAATAAGCTTTTGCTTCTCTTGATAAATTCAGCCACATGAAAGGCACCTTTTGAACTAATTGCATTGTTGCCAATATCTAAAGCAGTAAGTTTTCCTGTAGAGAAACTAGTCAGATACTCCAGAATGCTGATTAAGAGCGATAAAAATGTTCAAACTCGAATGCCAACTGATACTTTCAAAAGCAAACCTTTATGTGAAGATAAACCAGACATTAAAGCACGAACACCTTCATCTCCTATAGAGTTTCCATGCAAATAAAGTTCCTGAAAATAATATTTTCATCCTCAAATCTAGTTAGTAGAAAGCAAACATTAAAAATTCATTCTTTCCTAGCTCGACTACAAATTATATTTAGTAATAATAAAGCGGACACATAGAGTACTTGGTAGTATCAAGATGTTGTTCAATCTTTTAACTGCTACCAGCAATGTCACTTCAGTGACTCAAGTAGGTGCTATTCTGCCTTCATCATGTTTACAGTTTGCCAAAAGTCATTTTTATAAATAAACAAACAAAATCAAACAACAAGGGCGTTTAATACAGAACCTAAAGTCTTAAGACTTTGAAAACTACAACACACCAGCAGTCAGAGACATCTGTCATTTATGAGGTAGATAATTATGAATTGGTGGATATAGGTAACTATATAACTCATACTAGTTATTAGGTTTGCCATCACACAGTCAATAGGTAATCCAAGAGTCGAAATGACAACAAAACTTCCAGCAAGCAGAATAGAAAGATATGACGTGAGTGGAAAAGAAACATGTACCCTCAAGGATTTGTTTCCCTCAAGCCCTTTAGCCAGAGCAGCAGCCCCCAAAGCACCACCGTAGTTTCCACTTGATCATGAACAAAAGCATAACAAAATTACCACGGAACAATAAAATTTAATAGGTCAATATGGCTATGGACAATAATTT
This sequence comes from Panax quinquefolius, assembly GCA_020205615.1. Classification (NCBI taxonomy): domain Eukaryota; kingdom Viridiplantae; phylum Streptophyta; class Magnoliopsida; order Apiales; family Araliaceae; genus Panax; species Panax quinquefolius. The sequence continues at coordinate 3,364,564 of CM035151.1, forward strand.
TGCATATTTCACCCAAATTTGTATACTGTAACAGAGGAGACAAGGTAGATTTAACCTTTTCTTTTACTCACTTGAGATATATTGTGTGTATAGTTTTATTCTCGAGAAGTGATCCAGCAAGACTTGAAAATCCCTACCCTCCATTACCAAGATGAAAACAAAATAAGAATTGGTCTTGCACACCACAAAAATTTTAGTAGAAGCTGGAATATGATCAAAATAATCAATCTTAATCACATACAGAATAATCAATCAAATTGTTGTTGAGTTCAAGAACCCGCAAGCTTGAATTTCTTTTCAAGATCTCAGCTATAGCCTTTGCTCCCTGTGCAGAACAGTAATAAACACTTTAGGCACTAGAAGAACATAATCTGCAGTATAGTATTTAATGGAAAGAGTAACCTAACCTCGTCTCCTAACCCAGTACTGTTTAGCTGGAGCTTCTGAATACCGGTATTATCCACCAATATATCACATAGAGACTGTTAATAAGAAGATATCAAAGAACATGTAAAGCTCAAAATGTGAAAATTAGCATAAACCAAATTCTAAACCATGAAGTATCAGGAAAAGAAAATTCTGAGTAACTAATTTATTTATTTTTATAAAAAAGATAGGCTAAAACAAAATTAGTTCACAGATGGAAAACCATAGCACTACATACAAAAGCTACAAAGAATGAAAATTATCAAGACATAAACTAGATCAGTTTTTTTTTTTGATAAAGTAGATCAATTTAAATATAGTCTGCATGTTCCTTGCAACTAAGTTACTACGTTGAGAAGTGGAGCACCTGTGAACTTCTTCGTAACTCCTACGGAGACAACATGAGTAGAAATCAGTTCTTATATACTTTGGATCTAAGAAACACTGGGACAAAGCAGTATGTATTAGGTTAAGGAATGGGAAATCGCCAAGGACGACTTCTGAAACAAAGGGCTATTGAATGCAGAATCTTTTCTGATTTATTGCCACTGGACTTTTTTTGTCGGCGAGTAACCTTGAACAAAACTAAGAAATATGGAGAAGGGGATTTTTTTATAGAAAAACATCAGGTCTTAACCAGCCACCACTAGAGTATAAGTTATTTTCACAAGTAACACCGACTTGAAAACCAATGTTGAGAATAAACGGTAAGTTCAAGAACTAATACAACAAATCAAAACAAATCAAGCATGAAAACTCTTAGAGTTTGCATATTTAAATTTGATGAAGAATGTGCTTAATGTATATTTGTATCAGTATGATTTGTACCGTCCTTATAATGATTTGATTCAATGTAGAAGGACTTAGAATAGAAAGATCAAATAATGTTAGGTTGATCTTGTAGAAGCTGATCTGATGTATAGTTGATAGGTTTTTCAATATTTGTAAAAATACTGCTATTTTGAGAGATGGATCACAGAGTAAGCGCATGATCGCAAAGTGGACAAATGAATCACCTAGCCAAGCAAAGCTCGTTGAGAAGAACTGATCGTAAAGTACTCAAGTTGACAAACTGACTAACATTGGAGCGTATCTTTGGTTGAAATCGAAGATCAGAATGTGTCTACCAGGCACCAGCTAGTTGGTGATAGTGACACATCAAGGGTGTTAGGTGAAAAAACATACTGATATAACAAGCAAGCTAAAAAGAAGCTGACACCAAGATTTAAAACGTCCACATCAAGGATCCTAGAATATATAAGCATTAAATGCACAAACGGGCATCTAGCAACGGGAAAATTTTCAGCAGATAATAAAAGGCAACAAGAATTCAAACTGAAAAAAGGAGAACATTGATCAAAAAGCCAATCTCTGCAAAATAAAAAGAACGAACTCAACGATCCTAAATATCTCACGTTGCTAAGTACTTGAGAAGAAAAGCTTTACGCCATCTTAACAGCACCTCTCAACAAGAATCATTCACCAGATCATCAGAGGGTTGATAGTCCTTGTCTTAGTGACTAAACATCCAAGTCTGTTGGACTTGAAGAGGTCTTAGTAGTCTGTTGGGCTTGAAGAGGTCTTAATGTCCTTGTATTTTAACTAAATATCCAAGTCTGCGAGGCTTGAAGAGGGCGGAGTGTCCTTGTCTGTGTGACTAAATCCTTATTGGAAATCCTACTCGAGAAGTAAAAGAGTGGATTAGGAGTTGTTTAGTCTCCGAACCACTTAAAATTTGTTTGTCTTTACTTTACTGTTCTTACATTTCATTTGCTTGCTTATCGTATTTATCTTGCAAATATTCATAATTGAGATTCATTTTCAATCTTCAAGGGGTTTTTCAAAAGACATATTCCGTTGTGCTTAATCTGATTAATAACTATTTGGTAATATCTTATTAACTAACAAATTTTTTAAAAGATCTATTCAACCTCCCTTCAGATCTATAAGTGTCTTTGGGAAATAACAAAAACAAATACTTAAAATAGCTTAAAAACCTTCTCCCTATTTCGGAATATCAGTTTTGTCTCATTCAGAATGCAATCAGGAAATAATGTCTAGTTTGAGGTTTCATGCCATTTATGAACTATTAAACACTTGAGCATACCTTCACCCCTTCATCTCCAATAGCATTTCCGGAAAGGTTAAGAGTCTTTAGTACAATGTTTGATTGCAGGACACCGTCAAAGGCTTTCAGTCCATCGCCAGTTATTCCATTAGCAGAAAAATTCACTTCTTCTGCAGTCTTAAAAGACAACACGCAGTAATTGTATAAAAGAATGAATGTACATATGCGAAGTAGATTTTTTCTTTATAAAAAAAAAAAAGAAGAAGATAAAATTATGTATACTTGTATATGTTATTTCAGATTACACAAGTATATCCTATGTGGACATGGCTTCATTCTTTCAGTGATATCAACAAATAAAACAAAAAAAGGATACCATAATAACAAGATTAATAGATAGGTGTATTCAGAATTGAAACAAAAGTAAGGGGAAATCTAACCTGATTGTAAGCTAGGCTTTCAGCAAGGAAAAAAAGACCTTCATCTCCAAAGTTGCGACCTGCAAAAACCTTCTTATATGGTCAGTCCATGTTTCAGTAGCAAGGTCCGGGATTTTGTAAAAATTGATGATTGAAGCAAATCAGAAAGAGCCGATACGGAATCATGTCCTCCATAGAGATATTTATTTACCAGTTGTCCATGAAAAGAAAATGAATAAATATAAAACAATGTCTTCAGGACATCATTCCAAATCATAAGGAGCCTATAACAAAAGGTAACTTACTTATATCCATACTGTTGATGTTCATGTGAAGAAGAAATCTGGATTTGGATATTTGTTTGTAGAAAAATCTCATAAAAACGGACATTAATGACTAAGAAAAAAAATGCATTATCAATGCAGCATCTCAGACTGGTTTGGGTGGCAATTTAATTGTCACTTACCTGACATATCAACGTTTCTGAATGATCTAAGTTCTTTGGCAAATTCATTGAGCCTTTGCTTAGATTCTTTTTCAATTTTTGCACCGAAACCGGGTAACAGATTTGTACCAGGGGCAAAGGACCATTTCATTCCTTGAGTTTCAGAATTTTTTTCCCCTGACGAAGTCTTTGACGGTATAGGCAGAAGGACCTTCTCCACCAATTTCCATAGAACTGTCAACTGAAGACATAAATTAGTCATCCATTGAGAAGAATCTTATCTAAAAAACTCACCTTTCCTTACAATTATTTTGTGCAGACAACATTGACGAACATCAGTAACATGTAACATGAAGAGTAATCGTCTCAATCAAGAGTATATGTGGCATGGCATTGCATACACAAATACTTCCTGAATAATAAAATAAATTTAAGACATAAAAGGCCCAACAAAATGATTGACTTTGATGGCATCCCACAATAGGGCGAGGTTGAATGTTAACAATATAAAAATTTTTGCAGATCAATATGATGCTGTGACAGATGGATGAGTAGAATGGATAATCAAACTCGATAATAATCTTTTCTTAAAGACATCTAGGTAAACATAAAGCTTGAGAAACTTTAATTTTGACATTACTGATCAAAATTGGCTTCCCCATTACTGAACCTCCTATCACACTCACTATGTAAACGTGCATAATTGATAAGAATTATTGCCTACATAATTTATAAGAATTAATCTAAATCTTCTACATTGCCCATACAAGGAATATCACCAACAATAAAATTAAACACAAAATCAATAAATGGCATGAACCGTACCAAAAGTAACCACCACAAATGTGCCAACAGGAACAACAAATGAAGCAACTTCCTTCAATGCAACGGCCGGCAGAGGAGCTTGCGATTGAGATTGATTATAAGCCCTACGACCATTCCTAGCCGGCCGGCCCGAAGCAGAAGCAGCTCTAACGGCGAAGCTTCTAAACGGTAAAAATCCACATCTTCTTTTACTCATGTATAGAACCTCCATCGTACAATAGCTCTCGGAACTGTTCAAGAAATTACCTCGTACATCGTGCTTGAGCCGATGGTCTCCTAGAGAAGTCTAAAAAAAAGATGATAAATTTAGGATTTTTATAAATATATGAATAAGCATAGACAGGGAAAATGGATAGATTACCTTGGGATTGGAGTAGAGCGAAAGTGTAGAAGTATATCCCATGTAGAATGTGTATGAAAATGGAGCTCGAAGAGCATAAACCTCTTTCTAGTGTGGTTTATACACACAGACTTGAGAAATCGTACTGAAAGAAGGAGATAACCATTTCGCCGATGGACTAAAGTCTTCGCGAGTTACCATGTTTTGGGCCCATTTTATTTTTAAATCTGGCTCAAAGTTGCTCAGGCAGGCTGGCCCAAAATATTTTTTGTTGTATTTCAACCCGAGTTGGGCCCTCAGTAGGCTGCTTTTGGGCTAATATACACGTAACATGAATTAAAAGTTTGTCCGCGTGAATATATCAATTAAGTCTACACCGACATGTTTTTTGGACCGGACAATTGGACGACTCAAGTTTTTTTTCTTTTCTTTTCTTTTCTTTTCTTTTGACTCTCAAAATAATATTTATTTAAATTTAAATTTTTATAAAATTCAGTGATTTAGGTATAATTTAAATACATGTGAAAAATAGAATTGCACAAACTGTACAAAAGAAATGAAGATAAAGGTTATGCATCAAAAATCTCCACTAGCTAAATTTTTACAGAAGGAAATTGCAATGATTATAATATGAGGATTCTAATTCAATCTCAAGACTATTAATTCTATGATTATAATCTCGAGATTGTTATAAAACTTTAGCAAAAGTATAGAAATATACTCTTATAATTGCTCTAATAATATTTAGAGAGAAGCAAGAGAGAAAAGAGAGAAGAAAATTATTTTGGAAGTTCCACACTCTTTCATTCAGTAGCATCCCTTTTATAGAGAATGCAGGAGAGGAAGAGGAGGAGAAGGAATTCAAGAAGGGTGGGCGGGTGAACAGGTTCCCTCATCATGAGGGAATCAACTTTTTAACACTTTCCCTGATTCCCTATGATATAAGATTATGTCTCATTAAAAACTTTGTTAAGAAAATCCAGTAGCAAAAACTTAACGAAGGGAAAAAGAGTACATATCTTTTACATAAATATCTTAATTGACTGTCTCGTTAAAACCTTGTCAGGAAAAATCCATTGGGATAAAAACCGTGACTAAGGAAAAAGAGTACAGTCTTCCCCTCAAAAGGAATTCATTATTCCTTGATGAAATATTGTCACAAGTCTTTCAGTCGACACATTCCGATCTTTTTTTGAAGTTTTGTAAACGTTACATTTGGTAGCGACTTTGTGAATAAGTCGGCTAGATTATCACATGATTGAATTTGATGCACATATATATCACCATTCTTTTGTAGCTCATGTGTGAAGAAGAATTTAGGTGAAATGTGCTTTGTTCTATCTCCCTTGATGTATCTTCCTCTAAGTTGAGCAATGCATGCAGCGTTATCCTCATACAAAATTGTAGGAATGTCTTTGATTGATGGTAATCCACATGACTTTTGAATATGCTGAATAATTGATCTCAACCAAACACACTCTCTGCTTGCTTCATGTATAGCGAGAATCTCGGAGTGATGTAGTAGGCATGGTTTGCTTTATGGATTTCCAGGATATAGCAGGTATCCTGATATGTAAATACATAACCCGCATTTGTGATATTCCATTGTGTGGATCGATAAATATCTGCGTGATCTAAGATATCCAACCAATTCATGACGTTGAATTTCTTGGATAAAATAACCCAAGATGTAAGACCCGGCTTTTATAAATAAAGATGAATTTTTTCTATAAATATTATTTTTGAATATTATGGAATAAATTTGATATAATGTTATAGTTGTGGGTAATATTTATAAATTTTGCAAAAGTATGCAAGTTGTTATAAAATATTCGTTTGGTGGGGAATATTCTTTTGTTAGGGAATATTTCGTACAATGGCTCAATCATTGGTGGACCCCTAATAATGTAATTATCATTTCGGATTGAAAGCGACAAAAACATTTTATAAAAATAACGGCGGAGGTGTTACCGTTAAAGCATTGAACTACCCGGTGGTAAAAGTACGATGTCTGGCGTAGTTGCGTAGTAAGACACACGGTATTGATTATTGATGCTTACGTGAAGTCACTTTCGGTATGCTTTCAATTATTACTCTGATAATTCTTTGATCATATCTCTTATATTATTGATTCAATTATTGTCATTGTATCATACGTATAATATGTTATAGTATTAAATCAATAATTGAGACGACAAGTTATAAATGATTAATAATTGTTGAAAGATTAAATATGTGTTGATGAAAAAATGATTTGTGGTAAGTTTGATTATTTTATGGGGGCTCATATGTCATCATCTAAGAGTCTCTTAAATCGAATAAGTAATTACCTTCGTCAATAGTAATTACCCTTGTGAATAGTATTTACCTTCGTCAATAGTAATTACCTTCGTCGATAGTAATTACCTTGTGAATAGTATTTACCTTCGTCGATAGTATTTACCTTCGTTAATAGTAATTACCTTTACCGTAGACGTCGAACCACTTGTCGTTTCACATTCTGAGCGTCGAACCACTTGTCGTTTCACATTACGAGCGCCGAACCACTTGTCGTTTCACATTCTGAGCGTCAAACCACTTTTCTTTTCACATCATTAGTCGTCGAGCCACTTGCCTTTTCACTAAGCGGGTGCTTAAGCTAGAAATCTTCTATAAATAGAGGCTAGGGCTTCATTATTTTCACGAATTCATTCAAGTTTATATAGAGAGAAAGTATAGAGAGAATAAGAGAAAAAAGAAGAGTATTTTATTCTTACTGCTTCTTAAAGTATTCAATCTTCTACCAAATGTAAGGGGTGTTATTCTTTCTTATTCATGAAGAGAAGCTGTTGTTATTCCATTGCTTATTATTACTGTTGGAATAACATGTATAAGTGGTTTACCCTATACTTGGTGACATTCTTCTATTATTACATTGGAACATCACCGTCGTGTGTTTTACACGGACTGGTTCCGTCTTTATTATTATTACTGTTGGAACATCACATGCATGTGTTTTACACGGGACTGGTTAAAATCTTTATTATTACTGTTGGAACATCACATGCGTGTGTTTTACAGGACCTGAGTTCTGTCTTTATTATTACATTTGGAATATCTATCGTGTGTGTTTTACAGGATCACAGTTCCATCTTTATTATTACATTGGAACATCACATGATTGTGAATTTCACGACACTGTTTAGATTCTTTATTATTACATTGGAATAACTTTTATGCGTGTGATTCATCGCATGCATGGTGATTTCTTTTGTTATTCCATTCTTTATTATACCCAGTTTAGTTTAAAACTTTGACTTCTATACTCCATGAAATTAGTGGAATATCCTTGATATTTGCGTTTCATCCAAAGTATCTTTTCATGAAAATATTCTTACGATCATTCTTGAATTTTTACTACAAAACGATATCATGTTGATAATTTGGACGTTAATAATTCACGGATAAAATAATTCTTGAACTTGTTTTATTGAATTCTTATATCATTGTCATCATCCTCATGTTTATATTTTTTTAAAAGTCATACATGGCTTTGTAGTGCATAGATGGACTTGGTATGATTATGACCGAGAGACTATTCGATGTAATCATGTGGTAGTAATGTTACAAATGATGTGGTAAAAATCCTCGATTGGTCGAGTAGTGCATTGATGGGCCGAGTTGTTGGCATGATCATGACCATTAATGAATACACAAATATTCTTGGCCCGAGTGCATGAATAATTGTGGTCGTGATCTTAAAGAATATCCTTGGCAGTAGTAGTGAGGGGTGATTCGATGATGTGGAATATTTATTAAAAGTGAGTCTCAATTTATAATGATGATGGAAAACCTTTTAAAACCTAAAAGATAGTAGACTTTATTTTCTACTTGACTCTTTTAATGGATTACGTATTCATTGCTTGATTAAAGCTGGTTTGTCTATTGTATTTTATCGGTTTAACATTGTTGAAGACTATTGATAATTTATTACGCATTATCTTAGTCATAATATTTCTTCTTTGGGCTAGTTGAGCTCACCCTTTCTTTCCTTTATTCTCTTGAGGAAATGAGAATATATATTTGGGACGAGTCTGGGAAGCAGTGATGGTCTGAAGATAGCATTAGTAGTCCTCACTATTACGTGAAATAGTGTGATAATAATTGTAATGAGGACTCCTTTTTTGAGTTTGTATAATATCTAGTGAAGCGATATTTGTATTTAAACTCATAGTTTATATAAATATTATTACCACAGCAGTTATGTTAGTAAGTTGTATTTAAATTACGTACCATGTAAGTGGCGACCCAAGATGGGTGATGTATACCTAATTTTGGGGCGTCACAACAATATCGAGCTTAGGGATATGATCCTGGCTAAGATGTGAGAATAGTACTAGGAGGGAGAGGCGGGGAATACCTTCGTTAGTATGACTACCTAAGTTTATGTCTTTATTTTATTGGTTGGTCAGGAAGATAGGGATAATTTGTTACATGTCAATTAACCTTTTGTTTTGTGGCGATGATCTCGAAAATGACATCCGAGAATGTTGAGAATAGCGATGGGCGCATGAGCGATCGTTGATTCACCACATATCGATAATCGAGGATAATGTGCATCGAGGAGGCGACAATCCTCATGCAAACAACAACAACCGACCAAATGATGAATGATCAAATGTTCGGAGGCTTTATCTGATTTATGCACAATGAGTAGAGGCGACTCACGCCCAAAACGTAGGTGGAAACACGGAAAACTCTCGGTGGTCACCGCATTAAACAATTCAATTTGGGACCACCGGAGTTTAAGGAGAAGCGAAAACCACTTACGGCGGAAGCATGGATAAAGCAGATTACCAAGATATTTGATGTCTTGGGATGCTTCGAGGAGCAAAAGGTTCCTTCGCAGCTTGCTTTAAGTTGCGGAGGCGGATTCTTGGTGGGAATCGGTAAAAGCGTACTCAACTTCTTTGTCTTGAAGATATCTTGGGAGAAGTTCAGGGAGTCATTCAACGACAAATACTTTCACGAAAGTATTCGCCACATGAAGGAGGTGGAATTTATCAAGTTGGAACAAAACAATATGGCCAGGTGTCATGATACGAGACAAAATTTGCGGAGTTATCACGGTTTTCGTCCCACTTGGTGGATAATGAAGAGAGAATGGGCGAATGTTTTTAAGAGGTTTGAAGCGGAGAATCGTCAACATCTTATTTTCATAAAAGCGTGTTTGTATTCGAGGATGTTGTAAATAGGGCTCGATTAGTGGGAGCGATAATGAGTCAACCTGACTAAAAAGATAGCGGTGCAGCAAAATTATAATACCGGTGAGAGTAGTCATCGAAGCGGTGACAACAAGCGTGGAGGAATCAAGCAGGCGGATATGGTAACCACCGGTGGTAATCGGAAGCCAAAACAATAAGAATGGACATTTCAAGAAAGCGGAGATTCAATGATGGTGGAAAGAGCGTCGACCAAGCACCCGTTGTTAAGGAAGGAGAAAGACCACTATCATATGCTTCAAATGCGGAGGAGAGGACACATCGATCAAAGCTGCGTCATGCCGAGTCAAAAGCATGTTATAATTGTGGAAGAGAAGGTCACTTAGCTCGATTTTGTCGTTCTGAAGACAAATTCAGCTAGGATGGAGGCACCAAAGGCCGTCCGAGAAAATTCAAAACCCGGTGGTAAGAGGGAGGCGTTTGTTGTGACCTCCCAAAAGAAAGGAATCCGAATGAGGTCATCACGGGTAAGCTTATCATAAACTCTAATGAAGTCTATACTTTATTTGATACCGGTTCTACCCATTCTTTTATTTCTCCTACTTTGCGCTCATCGATTAAATTTGACTCAGGAGAAATTAGACTTTGACTTATCTGTGGAAACTCAGTTGGGAGAAACCTTCATTACATCCCTTTGTTTATAAGTCTTGTTTGGTTCAAATCGGTACCTCACATTACACATTGATCTTATTTCATTAAAAATACTTGCATTTGGCGTGATTCTGAGGGATTAATTGGTTAACTACTTATCATGCAAAAATTGATTGTTTTCATAAGGTTGTTAGCTTTTCGTATTCCTAATCAACCTATTATCGCGAATTCAAACGACCAAACCATTAAAATCAATCACGGTCATCTCAAGCCATAAAGCTATTCGTTTATTGAAAAAGCGGATGTCAAGCTTTTTCTTAGCTCATGTCATGATTTAAATAAAAATACGTCGAGTTTTAAGCGATATTCCTATTGTTAATAAATTTCTGACGTATTCCCCATTCCCTAGAAGAACTTACAGCCTACCCCAGGCGTGAAATTGAATTTTGTATCGACCTTGAACCCGGTACAAAACCTATTTCCAAAGCCCTATATCGAATGGCTCTATTGAACTTGAGGAGTTAAAGACCCAACTGCGAGGAATTGTTAGACATTGGCTTTATTCATCCTAGTACTTCTCCTTGGGTGCTCTATTACATTCGTGAAGAAGAAAGATGGGAGTATGCGACTTTGTATTGATTATCGGGAGTTGAATCATGTCACCATCAAAAATAGGTATCCATTGCCACGTATTGATGACTGTTTGACCCGATTACAAGGAGCCAAATTCTTTTCAAAGATTGATCTTCGTTTGGATATCACCAATCGAAGATTAGAACATCATCGACATTCCAAAGGCGGCTTCGAGAACTCGATGCGGGCATTATGAATTCTAGTCACGTCCTTTGGATTGACTAATGCTCCTAACGCCTTCGTGGATATGATGAACCGAGTATTCAAGGAATATTTAGATCACTTTGTGGTCGTCTTTATTGATGACATCCTTATTTATTCCAAAAGCCGTGAAGATCATGGAAAGCAACACTTGAAGGTCGACACTCCAAAAGCTTCGTGAATATAAGCTTTATGCCAAGTTAAAGAAATGTGAGTTCGGCGTGAAGAAGTAGCATTCCTTGGGCACGTGGTATCAAGTCATGGAATATCATTGACCCGGTGCAAAGATTGAAGCTATTCAAAGTGGGAACAACCTAAATCGATGGACCGAAGTCACGTAGCTTTCTCGGTTTAATTTGGTTATTATCGGAGATTCGTGGAAGGATTTTCTCGAATCGCTACTCCATTGATTTCGGTGACTCGGAAAGATACAAAGTTCGGTTGGAGCGAAGAATGAGAAGAGTTTTCAAGAACTCAAGAGGAGACTTATTTAAGCACTGTTTTGACAATACCATCGGCTCGGAGGATTTGTCATCTCTGATGATGCTTGAGCAAAGGGTTGGGATGTGTTCTTATGCTGACATGGAAAAGTTATAGCTTTATGCCTCATGACAACTCAAAGAATATGAGAGGAATTATCCTACTCGTGATCTAGAGTTAGCGGTTGTTGTCTTTGCACTTAAAATTTGGAGGCATTACTTGTATGGGGAGAAAGTGGAGATCTTCTGGATCATAAAAGCCTCAAATATTTCTTCACTCAAAAGGAACTCAACATGCGACAACGACGTTGGCTTGAAGCATTGAAAGATTATGATCATACCATCAATACCATCTGGAAAAGCGAGCGTGGTGGTGGCGCATTGAGTAGAAAATCATATACAAGCACGAGTGCGATATTGTCAACGCAAAGGCCCATTTTGTGTGACTTACGAAGGATGGAGATAGAGTTAAAGACTCAGGGGACGCATGTTGTGGCGCCCCAAAATAGGTATACACAACACCCATTACGAGTCACCAAATACATGGTATGTAAACAACTACAACTTTATTATTACAACAAGAAGCTGTGAGTTTGAATACAAATATTATCTTCAGACAATATCTATACTCAAATAAATCCTCATCACATTATTGATTCATTATTTTACAAAATGGTGAGGACTACTAAACAACTCTCTCTAGAATCTTCATTCCATACCCCACTAGTATTTTCATTACATTCTCGGCGCCTCACGAGAAGAAAAATGGAACAACAAGGAAAAGGGTGAGCTCAACTAGCCCAGTAAAAGAATATTATGACTAAGATAATATACAACAAATTATCGTTAGTCTTGACGAGAAAAATCGATAGAATGATAGGCAACAAGTTTGAGATCAATATTCGCGGAAATAATAATTCATAGAAGAGTTACGTAGAGAATGAAATCTACTTATAATCTATGAATTTAACGGTCCATCATCAATATTTTATCCTGTAACATCAATCAATATACATACGGAATCAAATATTCATCTTTTGCTCTGAGGCCAAAGATATTCATCGATTGGTCGTGTTAAATCTCAACACTGTTCATCTTTGTACTAAATGTAAGACCCTGAACTTTTTTAATAAAGATGAATTTTTCTATAAATATTATTTTTGAATATTATGGAATAAATTTGATATAATGTTATAGTTGTGGGTAATATTTATAAATTTTGCAAAGTATGCAAGTTGTTATAAAATATTCGTTTGGTGGGAATATTCTTTTTGTTAGGAATATTAAATACTGATGGCTCAATCATTGGTGGACCCCATAATGAAATTATTGTCGGATTGAGAAAAGCGACAAAAATATTTTATAAAATTAACGGCGGAGGTGTTACAGATTAAAAGCTGTTGAACTACCGTTGGTAAAAATACGATGTCTGGCGTAGTTGCGTAGTAAGACACGGTATTGATTATTGATGCTTACGTGAGAAGTCACTCAAATATATGCTCAATTATTACTACGATAATTCACGCATCATATCTCTTATATTATTGATTCAATTATTGTCACGATATCATCGTATAATATGTTATAGTATTAAATCAATAATTGAGGCGACAAGTTATAAATGATTAATAATTGTGGAAAGATTAATTATGTGTTGTTGAAAAAAATGATTTGTGGTAAGTTTGATTATTTTATGGGGCTCGTATATGTCATCATCTAAGAGTCTCTTCGTCGATAGTAATTATCCTTGTGAATAGTATTTACCTTCGTCGATAGTAATTACCTTCGTCGATATAGTAATTTACTTGTGAATAGTATTTACCTTCGTCGATAGTAATTACCTTCGTCGATAGTAATTACCCTTGTGAATAGTATTTACCTTCGTCGATAGTATTTACAACCGTTAATAGTAATTACCTTTACTGCACGTCGAACCACTTGTCGTTTCACATTCTGAGCGTCGAACCACTTGTCGTTTCACATTCTGAGGCGCCAAAACCCGATTAAATCGAAGCCACTTGCCTTTTCACTTCACGGCGGTCTTAAGCTAGAAATCTTCTATAAATAGAGGGCTGAGGCTTCATTATTTTTTCATTTAATTCATTGAGCTATAGAGAGAAAGTATAGAGAGAATAAGAGAAAGAAGAAGAGTATTTTATTCTTTACTCAGCTGCGATATTCAATCTCCTACCAAATGTAAGGGTGTTATTCTTTCTTATTCATGAAAGAAGCATTGTTATTCCATTGCTTATTATTACATTGGAATAACTTTGTATATAAGTGGTTTACCCTATACTTGGTGACATTCTTCTATTATACATTGGAACATCACATGCATGTGTTTTACAGGACTGGTTAAAATCTTTATTATTATTACATTGGAACATCACATGTCGTGTGTTTTACAGGACTGGTTAAAATCTTTATTATTACGTTGGAATATCTATCTCGTGTGTTTTACAGGATGCAGTTCCATCTTTATTATTACATTGGAACATCACGCCGATTGTGAATTTCACGACACGGTTCAGATTATTTATTATTACGTTGGAATAACACATGCATGCGGTCTACATCGCATGCATAGTGATTTCTTTTGTTATTCCATTCTTTATTATACCCGGTTGGTTAAAACTTTGACTTCTATACTCCATGAAATTAGTAGAATATCCTTGATATTTGCGTTTCATCCGATGATCTTTTCATGGAAATATTCTTACGATCATTCTTGAATTTTACTCTACAAAACAAAGATCGTGTTGACAATTTGGACGTTAATAATTCACGGATAAAATAATTCTTGAACTTGTTTTATTGAATTCTTATATCATTGTCATCATCCTCATGTTTATATTTTTTTGAAAGTCATCTATGGCTTGTGTAGTGCATAGATGGACTTGGTATGATTATGACCGAGAGACTATCCGATTGTAATCATGGGTAGTAATGTTACAAATGATGTGATAAAAATCCTCGATTAGTAGTAGTGCATTGATGGGCCGATTGTTGGCATGATCATGACCATTAATGAATACACAAATATTCTCGCCCGTAGTGCATGAATAATTGTGGTCGTGATACTAAAGAATATCCTTGGTAGTAGTGCGGGGTGATTCGATGATGTGAAATATTTATTAAAGTGAGTCTCGACTATAAATGATGATGAAAAACCTTTTAAAACCTAAAAGATAGTAGACTTTATTTTCTACTTGACTCTTTTAATGGATTAAATATTCAGCTGCAGATTAAAGCGGTTATCTCATTGTATTTTATCGGTTTAACATTATTGAAGACTATTGATAATTTATTCTGCATTATCTTAGTCATAATATTTCTTACTGGGCTAGTTGAGCTCACCCTTTCTTTCACTGTTCTCTTCAGGAAATGATAATATAGCTGGGACGAGTCGGGGAAGCGAGTGATGGTCTGAAGATAGCATTAGTAGTCCTCACTATACGTAAAATAGTGTGATAATAACTGTAATGAGGACTTTTTATTTGAGTTTGTATAATATCTAGTAGACGATATTTGTATTTAAACTCACAGTTTATGTCGTATTATACACGACAGTTATGTTAATAAGTTGTTTTTTAAATTACATGCCATGTAAGTGTCGACCCAAGATGGGTGATGTATACCTAATTTTAGGGGCGTCGCGGTTGGTATCGAGCTTAGGATATGATCACTGGCTAAGATGTGAGAATAGTACTAGGAGGGAGAGGCGGGAATACCTTGTTAGTATGACCTACCTAAGTTTATGTGATATTTTATTGGTTGGTCGGGAAGATAGGGATAATTTGTTACATGTCAATTAACCTTTTGTTTTGTGGCGATGTATCGAAAATGACATCCGAGAATGTTGAGAATAGAATGGAGCGTGGCGATTGTTGATTCACAGCATATCAATAATCGAGGATAATGTGCATCGAGGAAGGCGACAATCCTCATGCAAACAACAACACCGACCAAATGACGAATGATCAAATGTTCGGAGGCTTTATCACGATTTATTTGACGGTGAGAAAGCGACTCTGTCCAAAAGCGTGAGGTGGAAACACGGAAAACTCTCGGCGGTCACCGCTTAAACAATTTAAGGCTGGGACCCACCGGAGTTTAAGGGAAAGCAAAACCACTTACGGCGGAAGCATGGATAAATGATTACCAAGATATTTGATGTCTTGGGATGCTTCGAGGAGCAAAAGGTTCCCTTGCCACCTTTATGTTCTTGGCGGAGGCGGATTCTTGGTGGGAATCGGTAAAAGCGTACTCAACCAATTGTCTTGAAGATATCTTGGGAGAAGTTCGAGAGTCATTCGGCGACAAATACTTTCACGAAAGTATTCGCCACATGAAGGAGGTGGAGTTTATCAAGTTGGAACAAAACAATATGGTGGTGTCGCATGATACGAGGCAAAATTTGCGGAGTTATCACGGTTCGTCCCACTTGGGTGGATAATGAAGAAGAGAATGGCGCGAATGTTTTTAAGAGGTTTGAAGTAGGAAATACGTCAACATCTTATTTCTCATAAAGCGTGTTTGTATTCGGATGTTGTAAATAGGGCTCGATTAGTGGAGCGCGATAATGAGTCAACCTTAACTAAAAGAGAAGCGGTAAGCAAAATTATAATACCGGCGAGAATAGTCATCGGCGGTGACAACAAGCGTGGAGGGAATCAGCAGGCGGATATGGTAACCACCGGTGGTAATCGAGGCCAAAACAATAAGAATGGACATTTCAAGAAAGGAGATTCAACAATGATGGAAAGACATCAAAGACCTGGCACCCATTGTTAAGGAAGGAGAAAGACCACTATCATATGCTTCAAATGCGGAGGAGAGGGACACATCGATCAAAGCTGCGTCATGCCAGTCAAAGCGTGTTATAATTGTGGAAGAGAAGGTCACTTAGCTCGATTTTGTCGTTCACAGAAGACAAATTCAAGCTAGGATGGAGGCACCAAAGGCCATCCTAGAAAATTCAAAACCCATTAGTCTAAGGAGAGCATTTGTTGTGACCTCCCAAAAAGCGAGAATCCGAATGAGGTCATCACGGGTAAGCTTATCATAAACTCTAATGAAGTCTATACTTTATTTGATCTGGGATTCTACCCATTCTTTTATTTCTCCTACTTTGCGCTCATCGATTAAATTTGACTCAGGAGAAATTAGACTTTGACTTATCTGTGGAAACTCGGTTGGGAGAAACCTTCATTACATCCACTTTTTTTATAAGTCTTGTTTGGTTCAAATCGGTACCCTCACATTTACTGTCGATCTTATCTCATTAAAAATACTTGCATTTGGCGTGATTCAAGGATTGATTGGTTAACTACTTATCATGCAAAAATTGATTGTTTTTCGTAAGGTTGTTAGCTTTCATATTCCTAATCAACCTATTATGCGAATTCAAACGACCAAACCATTAAAATCAATCACGGTAATATCTCAAGCCATAAAGCTATTCGTTTATTGAAAAGCGGATGTCAAGCTTTCTTAGCTCATGTCTGATTTAAATAAAAATACGTCGGTTTTAAGCGATATTCCTATTGTTAATAAATTTCGACGTATTCCCAGAAGAACTTACGGCCTACCCCAGGCGTGAAATTGAATTTTGTATCGACCTTGAACCCGGTACAAAACCTATTTCCAAAGCCCTATATCGAATGGCTCTATTGAACTTCGAGGAGTTAAAGACCCAGCTGCAGGAATTGTTAGACATTGGCTTTATTCGTCCTAGTACTTCTCTTGGGGTGCTCTGTTATTATTCGTGAAGAAGAAAGATGGGAGTATGCGACTTTGTATTGATTATCGGGAGTTGAATCACGCCACCATCAAAAAAATAGGTATCCATTGCCACGTATTGATGACTGTTTGACCCGATTGCAAGGAGCCAAATTCTTTTCAAAGATTGATCTTCGTTAGGATATCACCGATTGAAGATTAGAGCCGTGACATTCCAAAAATGCGGCTTTCGGAACTCGATGCAGGCATTATGAATTCTAGTCGTGTCCTTTGGATTGACTAATGCTCCTCCTTTGCCTTCATGGATATGATGAACCAAAGTATTCAAGGAATATTTAGATCACTTTGTGGTCGTCTTTATTGATGACATCCTTATTTATTCCAAAAGCCGTGAAGATCATGAAAGCAACACTTGAAAGGTGACACTCCAAAAGCTTCGTGAATATAAGCTTTATGCCAAGTTGAAGAAATCGAGTTACGGCGAAGAAGTAGCATTCCTTGGGCACGTGGTATCAAGTCATGGAATATCTGTTGACCCAAAGAAAGATTGAAGCTATTCAAAGTCGGGAACAACCTAAATCGATGATCGAAGTATGTAGCTTTCTCGGTTTATTTGGTTATTATCGGAGATTCGTGGAAGGATTTTCTCGAATCGCTATTCCATTGACTCGGTGACTCGGAAGATACAAAGTTGATTGGAGGCGAAGAATGTGAGAAGAGTTTTCAAGAACTCAAGAGGAGACTTATTTCAAAGACACTGTTACGACAATACCATCCGGCTCGGAGGATTTGTCATCTCTGATGATGCTTGAGCAAAGGGTTGGGATGTGTTCTCATGCAACATGGAAAAGTAATAGCTTTATGCCTCGCGACAACTCAAAGAATATGAGAGGAATTATTCCACTCATGATCTAGAGTTAGCATTTGTTATCTTCTGCACTTAAAATTTGGAGGCATTACTTGTATGGGGAGAAAGTCGAGATCTTTCGGATCATAAAAGCCTCAAATATTTCTTCACTCAAAAGGAACTCAACATGCGACAACGACGTTGGCTTGAAGCTATTGAAAGATTATGATCATACCATCAATACCATCCTGAAAAGCGAGCGTGGTGGTGACGATTGAGTAGAAAATCATATGCAATCTGAGTGTCGCGATATTGTCAACGTATGAGGCCCATTTTGTGTGACTTGCAAAGGATGGAGATAGAATTAAAGACTCGAGGGACGCGTGTGATGATAGCGAGTATCTGAGTAGAACCGACTTTAATTGATAAAGTTAAAGCCGCCTTTCGAGATTCTGGACACAGAGTACGATGCGTTTGAGGAAGAAAGTCTGTGAGAAGGTGCTATATAGGAAGCAAGAATCGATGAAGAAGGAATACTTGAGTCAACTCGGACTTTGTGTTCTAACGACCACGATTTAAAGTATAATATCATGATGGAGGCACACACACACACCATTTTACGATCCATCTGGGAGTACCAAAATGTATCATGATATTCGTCATACATTTTGGTGGAAGCAATATGAAGAGAGAGATATATTTGTTTATCTCGAGGTGTCAAACTTGTCAACGAGTTAAAGCGGAGCATCAAGTACCAAAAGGTCCATTGCAACCACTTGAAATTCGGAATGGAAGTGGGAGCACATTACCATGGATTTCGTTCACGGTCTTCCTAAGGTTTCTCAAGGCATTGATGCGATTTGGGTCATTGTTGATAGGTTGACCAAGTCCGCTCATTTCTGCAAATCACGAGAAACTTATACACTTGAACGTCTTGCTCATTATGTACATAAAGCGAGATTGTAAGGCTCGCATGGTATCTGCGGTATCCATAGTTTTCGATCGAGACCCAAGATTCACTTCACGATTTTGGGTTAGTTTGCAAAAAGCTATGGGCACGGACTTACGATTTAGCTTCGGCATATCATCCTCGACAGACCCGGACAATCGGAGAGGACTATTCAAACTCTTGAAGATCTATTAAGACTACGTGGTCCTTGATTTTAAGGGGAGTTGGGACAAGTTCTTACCATTGGTGGAGTTTTCCTACAACAACAGTTATCAAGCAAGTATTGGCATGGCTCCATTCGAGCGTTGTATGGAAGAAAGTGTCGATTCTCAAAGTATCTTTGGGATGAGGTGGGTGAAAGCAACGTTGTTGGGGATGGGAGTTGAATACGTATATGACTACGAAAAAGATTCAAACGATCCGATGACATATAAAAACCTCACAAAATCGACAAAGAGTTATCTTTGATCTTCATCGAAAGGGCGTGGAATTCGATATAGGAGATCATGTGTTGTTAAGAGTTGCTCCATGGAAAGGAGTTACAAGATTTGGAAAAGAGGAAAACTTAACCCTCGATTCATCGGTCCATTTTAATCCTCGATCGAGTAGGAGGCGTGGCCTATAGACTCGACTTTACTGCCAAATATGTCTCGTGTTCATAGCGTTTTTCACATATCTATGTTACGTAAATATGTGAAAGACCGAACCATATTATTGAGTTAGAACCGAGACGAAATAGCGGAAGATTTGACGTATGAAGAGGTTCTGTTCAAATTTTGGATAAGAAGGAACATATTCTACGCTCCAAGGTTTTACCTCAAGTCAAAGTTTTGTGGAGGAACCACGATGTTGAGGAAATGACTTGGGAGTTAGAATCGAAATGAAATCAAGGTATCCTTACCTCTTCGACATACCAGTATCGTACCACTAATTTCGAGGGAGAAATTTCATAAGAAGGGAGGTTGTAAGACCCCGACTTTTTAATAAAGATGAATTTTTCTATAAATATTATTTTTGAATATTATGGAATAAATTTGATATAATGTTATAGTTGTGGGTAATATTTATAAATTTTGCAAAGTATGCAAGTTGTTATAAAATATTCGTTTGGTGGGAATATTCTTTTGTTAGGGAATATTAAATACAATGGCTCAATCATTGGTGGACCCCACAATGAAATTATTGTCGGATTGAAAACGACAAAAATATTTTATAAAATTAACGGCGGAGGTGTTATTGTTAAAAGCTGTTGAACTACCCGGTGGTAAAAGAAATGCGATGTCTGGCGTAGTGCATGCGTAGTAGCACTCGGTATTGATTATTGATCTTACGTGAAGTCACCAATTTATGCTCAATTATTGCTTCTGATAATTCTCACGCATCATATCTCTTATATTATTGATTCAATTATTGTCAAGATTATCATCGTATAATATGTTATAGTATTAAATCAATAATTGAGACGACAAGTTATAAATGATTAATAATTGTGGAAAGATTAATTATGTGTTGATGAAAAAAATGATTTGTGGTAAATTTGATTATTTTATGGGGCTCGTATATGTCATCATCTAAGAGTCTCTTCGTCGATAGTAATTACCCTTGTGAATAGTATTTACCTTTCGTCGATAGTAATTACCTTCACAATAGTAATTACCCTTGTGAATAGTATTTACCTTCATCAATAAGTAATTACCTTCGTCGATAGTAATTACCCTTGTGAATAGTATTTACCTTCGTCAATAGTATTTACCTTCGTTAATAGTAATTACCTTTACCAGACGTCCCGAACCACTTGTCGTTTCACATTACAAGGCGAGCCAAACCGATTCGTCAAGCCACTTGCCTTTTCACACGGCGGTTTAAGCTAGAAATCTTCTATAAATAGAGGCTAGGGCTTCATTATTTTTCATTTAATTCATTCAAGCTATAAAGAGAAAGTATAGAGAATAAGAGAAAGAAGAAGAGTATTTTGTTACTACTTCGCTGCGATATTCAATCTCCTACCAAATGTAAGGGGTGTTATTCTTTCTTATTCATGAAGAGAACTGTTGTTATTCCATTGCTTATTATTACATTGGAATAACTTTGTATAAGTGGTTTACCTATACTTGGTGACATTCTTCTATTATTACATTGGAACATCACATGCATGTGTTTTACAACGGACTGGTTCCGTCTTTATTATTATACATTGGAACATCACATCATGTGTGTTTTACATGCGGACACGGGTTAAAATCTTTATTATTCTCATTGGAATATCCTATCGTGTGTTTACACCGGATCTGGTTCCATCTTTATTATTCTGTTGGAACATCCAGCCGATTGTGAATTTCACCGACTGGTTCAGTTATTTATTATTACTCCGTTGGAATAACTTTATGCATCTTGATCTATCGCATGCATGGTGATTTCTTTTGTTATTCCATTCTTTATTATACCCAGTTGGTTAAAACTTTGACTTCTATACTCCATGAAATTAGTAGAATATCCTTGATATTTGCGTTTCATCCGATATCTTTCATGGAAATATTCTTACGATCATTCTTGAATTTTACTCTACAAAACAATGATCGTGTTGACAATTTGGACGTTAATAATTCCCGGATAAAATAATTCTTGAACTTGTTTTATTGAATTCTTATATCATTGTCATCATCCTCATGTTTATATTTTTTTTGAAAGTCATCTATATGGCAGAAGTGCATAGATGGACTTAGTATGATTATGACCGAGAGACTACCGGTGTAATCATGGTAGTAATGTTACAAATGATGTGATAAAAATCCTCGATTAAGTAGTAGTGCATTGATGGACGATTGTTGGCATGATCATGACCATTAATGAATACACAAATATTCTCGGCCGTAGTTCATGAATAATTGTGGTCGTGATCTTAAAGAATATCCTTGGCCGAAGTAGTGTGGGGGTGATTCGATGATGTGAAATATTTATTAAAAGTTGAGTCTCAACTATAAACGATGATGAAAAACCTTTTAAAACCTAAAAGATAGTAGACTTTATTTTCTACTTGACTCTTTTAATGGATTGCGATATTCAGCCGCAGATTAAAGCTGGTTGTCTATTGTATTTTATCGGTTTAACATTATTGAAGACTATTGATAATTTATTACGCATTATCTTAGTCATAATATTTCTTCTTGGGCTAGTTGAGCTCACCCTTTCTTTCTTTGTTATCTTCTTGAAATGATAATATAATTTGGGGACGAGCCTGGGGAAGCAGTGATGGTCACGAAGATAGCATTAGTAGTCCTCACTATTACGTAAAATAGTGTGATAATAAGCTGTAATGAGGACTTTTATTTGAGTTTGTATAATATCTAGTAGGCGATATTTGTATTTAAACTCACGGTTTATATCGTATTGCATACCAGCAGTTATGTTAATAAGTTGTTTTTAAATTACATACCATGTAAGTGTCGACCCAAGATGGGTGATGTATACCTAATTTTGGGGCGTCACACTAAAGGCCAAAAGATATTCATCGATCGGTCATGTTCATTTAAACACCTGCTCATCTTTGCACTACTGGCCAAAGATATTCTTGAAATCATTCATCTTTGCACTACTGGGCCAAAGATATTCAATAATATCATCATTTAAGGCCGAGGATGATGAAAAATATTTTTAAAGAAGCGAATCCAATTGAAACAAAATGACAAGGATTAAGGATTAAGGATTAGTACTTGGTTTTATCACGCCAAAAAATACCTCAAAAATAATCGTAGTGGTGTAAAATTCAAGAATGATCAAAACATGGATACAATCGTAGCTAGTATCCGGAATAGATGTTTTAGACGAAAAGAAGAAATTTTATTTTTAAATTGAATAGTCATCAGTATCGTGAATAAGTCTAGTATCGTGAATAGTAACTCGACACCAAAAGATAGAAATTCCACAAAAACATCTTCACGCTTCACGTGAATAGTACTTTCGTGAATAGTAAATCGTGAATAGTAACTCGTGAATAATAATTAATGAATAGTAACTCATGAATAGTAACCCATGAATAGTAACCCGACATGAAAAAAGTTCCAAATTTGATAAAACTTCAGATCAACATTTCGGTATAATGATATTGAAGAAATAATATCATTCTGAAAAAATAATATCCCTTTACCTCGAAAGATCAAGACTTACATTTGAAACAGGATATAAAGGCTATGACTTGGACTTGCACCAGTATAGCAATACTCAAAGTATACTCAAAATACTCACAAGAATACGCTCGATAATATAGAGAGAAAACTTGATTTACGGTGTGATTTTCAATTCTAACCTAAGCACCCTATTTATAGGAAATCGCTTTAGAACACCAAAGCGAAGAAAATTTAATATAATATATTATAATTTTTCCACAACTTCATACGCACACTAATAATCTGAATTCAGCCTCCTAACCACATGTTAAATGAGTTTCAAAAATGAAAAAAACGTTTTTGTAATTAAAAATATTTTAAACTTCCAAAAATCAATTATTTCGGAACTTCAGAACTTCAATAATTCATAATAAATATCCCTTTCATCAGAAAATTCGAATCTCGCGTGTTTTTATAGGAAATTCAATTCTCTACAACTTTGCAGAAGAAAGTTTTTCCAAATTCCAATCAAAATTGGCCAAGAAATCCACAAACGGGCAATTTTACAAATTTATAATCAAATTTCGATCGATAAATGGGGTCCACCAGAGCATGTTTAACATGTTTTAAACATTTATTGCAACAAAAATACTCTTCCTCCTCGTATACTCATATATCCCACATTCGTTGTAAAAAATATCATAGTTAATATATTATTAAAATAATATATTTAAATGAATTATTTTATCGAGAAAAAGATAAAATATTAATTTTCAACAATTGTCATTTTAAAAATTTTCTCCATCTATATCCACATAAAATCAATATTTTCCTCATCATATAAATCAATAATTAATTATTCACAAATAATATTCTGAGAATCACAATATTGACAACGAGGCGGTTCAAGGAAAGAGGGCTTTCCAATAAGAATTTCTTCTTCTTGGTAGCTTGATTAGGTGACCAAACCTCTCCTTGATGAACTTTCTAGACATTGCCAATAATGTTATCTAATAATATTATTCAGATATTGCTTCGATAATGAAAGATCTTGTGTAATGACAATTATTGAAACAACAAAGAATATAAAATATCAACGCAAAAGAATTATTAACTCGATAAAATCTTTGAGCGATAATTATCTGTAACCATTATTGAGTAGTCTTGTGGCGCCCCCAAAATAGGTATACATCACCCATTACGAGTTGTTAATACATGATACGTAAACAACTACAACTTTATTATTACAACGAAGAAAGCTGTGAGTTTAAATACAAATATTATCTTACAGCACAATATTTATACTCAAATAAATCCTCATCACATTTATTGATACATTATTTTACAAAAATGGTGAGGAATACTAAACAATCCTTTCTAAAACCTTCATTCCATACCCGGCTCGTACTCGCATTTATATTCTCGCCTCACGAGAGAAGAATGGAACAAAAAAGGAAAAGGGTGAGCTCAACTAGCTCGGTAAAGAATATTATGACTAAGATAATATACAACAATTATCGTTAGTCTTCAACAGGGGAAAAATTTAATAGAATCTGATAGACAACAAGTTTTGGATCAATATTCGCATAATGAAATAATAATTCATAGAAGAGTTACGTAGAGAATGAAATCTACTATAATCTATGAATTTAACGATCCATCATCAATATTTTATCCTCGTAACATCAATCAATATTCATCTCAAATCAAACATTCATCTTTGCACTACTGGGCCAAAGATATTCATCGATCGGTCATGTTCATCTCAACACCTATTCATCTTTGCACTACTGTGCCAAAGATATTCATCGATTGGTCGTATTCATTTAAACACTCATTTCATCTTTACTTCTGGAGCCAAAGATATTCTTGAAATCATTCATCTTTGCACTACTGGGCCAAAGATATTCAATAATATCATCATTTAAGACCGAGGATGATGAAAATATTTTTAAAGAACGAATCCGGTGAAACAAAAATGACAAGGATTAAGGATTAAGGATTCGTACTTTGTTTTATCCATGTCCAACAATACCTCAAAATAATCATAGTGGTGTAAAATTCAAGAATGATCAAAACATGGATCTGATCAAAGCTAAGTATCCAAAATAGATATTTTAGACGAAAAGAAGAAATTTTATTTTTTAAATTGAATAGTCAGATATCGTGAATAGTCTTAGTATCGTGAATAGGCCAGATATCGTGAATAGTCTTCAGTATCGTGAATAGTAACTCAAACACCAAAAGATAGAAATTCTACAAAAAAACATTTTCACGCTTCATGAATAGTACTCGTGAATAGTAACTCGTGAATAGTAACTCATGAATAGTAACTTCGTGAATAGTAACTCATGAATAGTAACCCACATGAAAAAGTTCCAAATTTGATAAAAACTTGATTAACATTTCAAAGATAATGATATTGAAGAAATAATATCATTACGAAAAAAATAATATCCCTTACCTCAAAGAATCGATTGCCGGAAGGAAAGGTCGGAAGTGATCTTTGAATGAAACTTGTCTTTGAGCAAAGAACTCTCAAAGTATCTAAATACTCACAAAATACGCTCAATAATATAGAGAGAAAGAGAAAACTTTGTTTTACGGTGTGATTTTCAATTCTAACTTAGCCTCTATTTATAGGAAAATGTTAGCCGTAGAAAGCGGACTTGACTGCTTTACACTGATGGCTTTACCGCTACTATTGCCACCCACCACATTTGAAATAAAATTCAGCACATTTCTTCACCAACCACAAGTGGGGCCCACTCAATTCTAGAATTTTCCACCAAAATCAATTATAAACCTAATTTTGAATCAAGCACCTCTTAAAATTCACAACAAATCATTCGCAGTGCATTTTTAACGGTTCAAAATTTGTGGACATATACTCAACTTATGTATGTATAACATACCCAAAATTACCACAATCCAACGGTCGGATTAAAAATTATAACCCCCATAATATATCTCAAAACCCCGATTTGATTTTTAATACCTCCAATCAGATAAAATCTTGATAAAACACCTCAACAATAATTTCTTCATTTATAACCACATAAATAAATCCATCATTTATATCCACATAAAATAAATATTTCTTTATCATATGAATCAATAATTAATTATTCACAAATAATATTCTGAGAATCACAATTATAATGACGGTAGTTCGAGGAAAGGGGGCTTTCAGATAAGGATTTCTCTTCTTCTTGCCAGCATGATTAGGTGACCAAACCTCTCCTCGACAGAACTTTCTAGACATTGCCAATAATGCTATCTAATAATATTATTCAAATAATATGAATTATTGATCGATAATGGAGATAATGTGCGGTGACAATTATTGAGCAATGTAATAATATAAAATATCAACGCAAAGATTATTGAATCGATAAAATAAAATATTGAGCGATAGCTACTGTGAAAATTATTGAGTAGTGCCTTTCTTACGTAAGGATCAATAATTCAACAATCTTCATGCAATACAGGTAATATCTCTCTTGTGCGACCACAGCGTATTCACGTATTTTAACCGGGTATTCCAACGATCTTACTTGGTAAATAACTACGCTAGTTATTTTTAACCAACTTATATTTGTGTGTTTTCTTCATCCAATCGCTTTCAGTTATGGGGCCCACACATGCATTTGCATGTAAATACGAATATTCCCTGACGATGCGAATATTCCCCGACCAAACGAATATTCAAGAAAAAAATGAATATTTTATAACCACTTGCTTATTTTGAAATATTTTGCGTATTTAACCCTTAACTATCCACATTAATCAAATCAACCCTTACTATTTCAAAATAATAAATAAAGGAAATTCCTTTTATTTAAAAAAATTTGGGGTCTTCAAGTGCCTTCTTACGTAAGAATCAATAATTGGTGCAATACTGGTGTCTTTCTCATTCAACAGCAGCGTATTAGTGTGTTTTAACCACGGGTATTCCAATGAGTAATATACGGTAACAACTTCTGCAGTTATTTAAAAACAACTTATATTTGTCGTTTTCTTCATCCGATCACTTTCCAGTTATGGGGGGCCCACACGTACATTTGCTTGGCGTAAATACGAATATTCCGATGCAGTACGAATATTCCACGACCAAACGAATATTCCCAAACAACAATGAATATTTTATAACCACTTGCTTATTTTGAAATATTTGCATATTTAGCCCTTAACTATCCACATTAATCAAATCAACCCTTACTTATTTCAAAATAATAAATAAAGGAAATTCTTTTTATTAAAAAAAATTTGGGGTCTTCGTATGTGATGATAAGCGAGTATCTGAGTAGAACCGACTTTAATCGATAAAGTTAAAATTGCTCGAGCTACTGGACACGGAGTCGATGCATTATGAGGAAAAAAATCAAGAAGGTGCTTTATCAGGGAGCAAGAATCGATGAAGAAGGAATACTTGAGTCGACTCCGGACTTTTGTGTTCTAACGAATACGATTTAAAGTATAATATCATGATGGAGGCACCACAACACACCATTTGCAATCCATCACAGGAGTACCAAAATGTATCATGATATTAAATCGTATATTTTGGTGGAGCAATATTAAGAGAGAGAGATATTTGTTTATCTCAAGGTGTCTAACTTGTCAACGAGTTAAAGCGGAGCATCAAGTACCAAAAGGTCCATTGCAACCACTTGAAATTCTAGAATGGAAGTGGGAGCACATTACCATGGATTTAGATTCTTAGGTCTTCCTAAGGTTTCTCAAGGCATTGATGCGATTTGGGTCATTGTTGATAGATTGACCAAGTCTGCTCATTTCTACCGATATGAGAAACTTATACACTTGAAGCGTTGTGGCGCCCCAAAATAGGTATACACTGACACCCATTCACGAGTCGCCAAATACATGAGTACGAAACAACTACAACTTTATTATTACAACAAGTAAAAGCGTGAGTTTGAATACAAATATTATCTTCAGACAATATCTATACTCAAATAAATCCTCATCACATTATTGATTCATTATTTTACAAAAATGGTGAGGACTACTAAACAACTCTCTCTAGAATCTTCATTCCATACCCCAGTAGTACTCATTTACTACATTCTCGCCTCACGAGAAGAAAAATGGAACAACAAGGAAAAGGGTGAGCTCAACTAGCCCAAGTAAAGAATATTATGACTAAGATAATATACAACAAATTATCGTTAGTCTTGACGAGGAAAAATCGATAGAATACAATAGACAACAAGTTTGAGATCAATATTATAGCCGGAAATAATAATTCATAGAAGAGTTACGTAGAGAATGAAATCTACTATAATCTATGAATTTAACGATCCATCATCAATATTTTATCCCTGTAACATCAATCAATATACATACGGAATCAAATATTCATCTTTGCACTCTGGGCCAAAGATATTCATCGATTGGTCATGTTCATCTCAACACTGTTCATCTTTGTACTAAAGGCCAAAGATATTCATCGATCGGTCGTATTCATTTAAACACCGCTCATCTTTGCACTACTGGGCCAAAGATATTCTTGAAATCATTCATCTTTTGACTACTGGGCCAAAGATATTCAATAATATCATCATTTAAGGCGAGGATGATGAAAAATATTTTAAAGAAAGCGAATCCGGTGAAACAAAATGACAAGGATTAAGGATTAAGGATTCGTACTTGGTTTTATCCACGCCCAAAAATACCTCAAAAATAATCATAGTGGTGTAAAATTTGAGAATGATCAAAACATGGATACAATCAAAGTTAGTATCCGAATAGATATTTTGGACAAAAAGAAGAAATTTTATTTTTAGATTGAATAATATCAGAGTATCGTGAATAGTGTCTCAGTATCGTGAATAGTCCGAGATATCGTGAATAGTAACTCAGACACCAAAAGATAGAAATTCCACAAAAAAACATCTTCACGCTTACATGAATAGTACTCGTGAATAGTAACTTCGTGAATAGTAACTCATGAATAGTAATCGTGAATAGTAACTCATGAATAGTAACCCCGAGCATGAAAAAGTTCCAAATTTGATAAAACTTGAGATCAACATTTCAAAGATAATGATATTGAAGAAATAATATCATTACGAAAAAAATAATATTCCTTACCTCGAAAGATCAGTACTTCTAGCTGAAACACCGGATATAGGCTATGACTTGGACTTGCACCGTATAGCAATACTCAAAGTATACTCAAAATACTCACAAGAATAATACTCGATAATATAGAGAGAGAAAACTTGATTTACGGTGTGATTTTCAATTTAACCTAAGCACCTATTTATAGGAAATTGCTTAGAACACCAAAGCGAAAAATTTAATATAATATATTATAATTTTCCACAACTTCATACGCACACTAACAATCTGAATTCAGCCTCCTAACCACATGTTAAATGAGTTTCAAAAATGAAAAAACGTTTTTGTAATTAAAAATATTTTAAACTTCCAAAAATCAATTATTTGAACTTGAACTTCAATAATTCATAATAAATATCCCTTTCATCAGAAAATTCGAATCTCGCGTGTTTTATAGGAAATTCAATTCTCTACAACTTTGCAGAAGAAAGTTTTCCAAATTCCAATCAAAAATTGAAAGAAATCCACAAGCGGGCAATTTTACATTTATAATCAAATTTCGATCAATAAATGGGGTCCATTGAGCATGTTTAACATGTTTTAAACATTTATTGCAACAAAAATACTCTTCCTCCTCGTATACTCATATATCCCACATTCGTTGTAAAAATATCACGAATTAATATATTATTAAAATAATATATTTAAATGAATTATTTTATCGGAAAAAGATAAAATATTAATTTTCAACAATTGTCATTTTAAAAATTTTCTCCATCTATATCCACATAAAATCAATATTTTCCTCATCATATAAATCAATAATTAATTATTCACAAATAATATTACAGAATCACAATATTGTGACCGAGGCGGTTCAGGAAAGAGGGCTTTCGATAAGAATTTCTTCTTCTTGGTAGCGCAATTAGGTGACCAAACCTCTCCTTAAGCGAGAACTTTCTAGACATTGCCAATAATGTTATCTAATAATATTATTCGGATAATATGAATTATTGCCGATAATGAAAAGATTTGTGTAATGACAATTATTGAAACAACAAGAATATAAAATATCAACGCAAGCAATTATTAACTCGATAAAAATCTTTGAGCAGTAATTACGTAACCATTATTGAGTAGTGCCTTCTTACGTAAGAATCAATAATTGGTGCAATACGGGTAATCTTCTTGTTCAACAAGCGTATTATTAGTGTGTTTTAACCATAGGGTATTCAACGGTGATAACTGTGAATAACTACGCGTAGATTATTTAAAAACAACTTATATTTGTCGTTTTCTTCATCCAATCACTTTCCGTTATGGGGCCCCAAAAGAAGGCTGCGTCAGTAAATACGAATATTCCACGACAAACGAATATTCCCAAACAATAATGAATATTTTATCACCACTTTGCTTATTTAAAATATTTGCGCATTTTACCCATAACTAACCACATTAATCAAATCCACCCTTACTATTTCAAAATAATAAATAAAGGAAATTCCTTTTTATTTAAAATTTTGAGGGTCTTCAAAGCGTCTTGCTCAGTATGTACATAAGCGAGATTGTAAGGCTGCATGGTATCTTAGGTATCCATAGTTTTCGATCGAGACCCAAGATTCACTTCACGATTTTGGGTTAGTTTGCAAAAAGCTATGAGCACAGACTTTACGATTTAGCTCGGCATATCATCCTCCTCGACAGATTGAGACGGTCGAGAGAGGACTATTCAAACTCTTGAAGATCTATTAAGACTACTGGTCCTTGATTTGAGGGAGTTGGGACAAGTTCTTACCATTGGTGGATTTTTCCTACAACAATGAGTTATCAAGCAAGTATTGGCATGGCTCCATTCGAAGCGTTGTATGGAAGAAAGTGTCGTTCTCCGGTATCTTTGGGATGAGGTGGGTGAAGCAGCGTTGTTGGGGCCGGAGTTGAATACGTATGACTACGGAAAAGATTCAAACGATCAAACAACGTATAAAAACCTCACAAAATCGACAAAAAAAGTTATCTTGATCTTCATCGAAAGGGCGTGGAATTCGATATAGGAGATCATGTGTGTTGTTAAGAGTTGCTCCATGGAAAGGAGTTACAAGATTTGGAAGAGAGGAAAACTTAACCCTCGATTCATCGGTCCATTTTAATCCTCGATCGAGTAGGGCTGTGGCTATAGACTCGTTTTTAATCGTCAAATATGTCTCGTGTTCATAACGTTTTTCACATATCTATGTTACGTAAATATGTGAAAGACCCGAACCATATTATTGAGTTAGAACCGCAGACGAAATAGCGGAAGATTTGGCGTATGAAGAGGTTCATGTTCAAATTTTGGATAAGAAGGAACATATTCTACGCTCAAGGTTATACCTCAAGTCAAAATTTTGTGGAGGAACCACGATGTTGAGGAAATGACTTGGGAGTTAGAATCGAAATGAAATCAAGGTATCCTTACCTCTTGACATACCAGTCATCGTACCCTAATTTCGAGGGCGAAATTTCATAAGAAGGGAGGTTGTAAGACCCGACTTTTATAAATAAAGATGAATTATTTTTATAAATGTAGCGCCCCCAAAATTAGGTATACATCACCCATCTTGGGTCGCCACTTACATGGTGCGTAATTTAAATACAACTTACTTAACATAAGCGTAAAGTGTACAATTCTACATAAACTATGAGTTTAAATACAAATATAAATCTACTAGATATTATACAAACTCAAAAAGGAGTCCTCATTACAATTATTATCACACTATTTCACAGAATAGTGAGGACTACTAATCTTATCTTCGGGACCATCACTCGTTTCCCAGGCTCGTCCCAATTTATATTCTCATTTCTGAGAGAAACGGTGAAAGAAAGGGTGAGCTCAACTAGCCCGATGAAGAAATATTATGACTAAGATAATGCGAGAATAAATTATCAATAGTCTTCAACAATGTTAAAGCGATAAAATACAATGAATGACCGGTTTAAGCTGCGGTGAATATCTGATCCATTAAAAGAGTCAAGTAGAAAATAAAAGTCTACTATCTTTTAGGTTTAAAAGGTTTTCCATCCTTTGTTATAATTTGAGACTCGACTTTAATAAATATTCCACATCATCGAATCACCCCTTGCTACGGCCGAGGATATTCTTTAGTATCGCGACCACAATTATTCATGCACTACTGGGCGCCAAGAATATTTGTGTATTCATTAATGGTCGTGATCATGCCAACAATCGTCCATCAATGCACTACTACGGACTTTGAGGATTTTTACCACATCATTTGTAACATTACGATTAAATGATTACAAGAATAGTCTCAAGTCATAATCATACCAAGTCCATCTATGCACCTCTGGGCCCGAGATGACTTTAAAAAAATATAAACATGAGGATGATGACAATGATATAAGAATTCAATAAAACAAGTTCAAGAATTATTTTATCCGGGAATTTTTAACGTCAAATTATCAATATGATCTTTGTTTTGTAGAGTAAAATTCAAGAATGATCGGAAGAATATTTTCATGAAAAAATCTTTGGATGAAACGCAAATATCGAGGATATTCCACTAATTTCATGGAGTATAGAAGTCAAAGTTTTAACCAATTTGGGTATAATAAAGAATGGAATAACAAAAGAAATCACCGTGCATGCGATAGGCCGCGCAGACGAGTTATTCAATGAGAATAATAAATAACGGAACGGTCGGTGAAATTCACACCTGCAAGCGGGATGTTCAACGAGAATAATAAAGATGGAACCGGATCCGGTGTAAAACACGAGATAGGATATTCCAGCGAGAATAATAAAGGCGGAACCCGGTGGGTGTAAAACACACATGAGAGGATGTTCCAATGAGAATAATAAAAAGCGGAACCCGGTTAAATTGTAAAAACACACGAGCAGGATGTTCCAACAGAATAATAAAAAGCGGAACCGGTCCGGTGTAAACACCTGAGCGAGGATGTTCCAATGAGAATCATAGAAGAATGTCACCAAGTATAGGGTAAACCGCGTATACTGAGTTATTCCAATGAGAATAATAAGCAATGGAATAATAATGATTCTCTTCATGAATAAGAAAGAATAACACCCTTACATTTTTGGTAGGAGATTGAATCTGCGGCGGCGGTGTAGTAACAAAATACTCTTCTTCTTTTCTCTCTTATTCTCTCTATACTTTCTCTTTATAGCTTGAATGAATTAATTGAGTGAAAATAATGAAGCCCTAGGCCTCTATTTATAGAAGATTTCTAGCTTAGCACTTTCTTAGTGTGTGAAAAAAAGTGGCTTGGCTTATTTGGTTTGGCCTTTTGTAATGTGAAGCGACAAGTGGTTCGGCGCTTTTGTAATGTGAAGCGACAAGTGGTTCGGACGTCGGTAAAGGTAATTACTATTAACGAAGGTAAATACTATTCGACGAAGGTAAATACTATTCACAAGGTAATTACTATTGTGAAGGTAAATACTATTCACAAAAGGTAATTATTATTGATGAAGGTAATTACTATTGTGAAGGTAAATACTATTCACGAGGGTAAAGGGTAATTACTATTATTGAAGGTAATTACTTATTGTGAAGAGACTCTTAGATGATGACATATGAGCCCCCATAAAATAATCAAACTTACCACAAATCATTTTTTTTCATCAACACATATTTAATCTTTCAACAATTATTAATCATTTATAACTTGTCGTCTCAATTATTGATTTAATACTATAACATATTATACATATAAGACCCAAATTTTTTTAATAAAAAGGAATTTCCTTTATTTATTATTTTGAAATAGTAAGGGTTGATTTGATTAATGTGGATAGTTAGGGTAAAATCTGTAAATATTTCAAAATAAGCAAGTGGTTATAAAATATTCATTGTTGTGGGGAATATTCGTTTGGTCGTGGAATATTAAATCTTTGTCGGGGAATATTATTAAATGCGTGGTATGACCATGTGTAGCCCCCCATGTGAAAGCGATTGGATGAAGAAAAAGCACAAATATAAGTTGGTTAAAAATAGCAGGCGTAGTTATTCTGAATTAAATTGTTGGAATACCCGGTGGTTAAAATACGATGTCTGGCGTGGTTGCCGCGATGCTATGCGGTATTACGAGTATTGTTGAATTATTGATCCTTACGTGAAGGCCTTTACTCGATAATTTTCACGGTGAATTCTTTATTCGATA
Organism: Panax quinquefolius; assembly: GCA_020205615.1. NCBI lineage: Eukaryota > Viridiplantae > Streptophyta > Magnoliopsida > Apiales > Araliaceae > Panax > Panax quinquefolius. Next base: position 3,399,164 of record CM035151.1, read on the forward strand.
TTTTATTTTATTGATTGATAATTCTTTGCGTTGATATTTTATATTATTGTTGTTGATAATTGTCCTTTTACGATATATTCTCATTATCGGATCAATAATTCATATTATTTGAATAATATTATTAGATAACATTATTGGCAATGTCTAGAAAGTTACATACAGGAGAGGTTTGGTCACCTAATTGCGCACCGATAAGAGAGATCCTTATTGGAAAGCCCCTCTTTCTGAGGAGCGGCACTGGTTGTCATAAATGTGATTACGTAATATTATTTGTGAATAATTAATTATTGATTCATATGATAAGAAATATTTATTTTATATGAATATAAATGATGGATTTATTTATGTGGTTATTAATGAAGGAATTAATCTTTGAGATGTTTTTTATTTTGTCGGATTGGAGGTATTAAAAATCAAATCGGTGTTATTATAGCTTTATTGCGTGAGTTATAATTTTTAATCAAATAGTTGGATCGTTGTAATTTTTGGATATGTTATATATACATAAGTTGAGTATATGTCCACAAATTTTGAGCGAATTAAAAAGCGAGCGAATGATTTGTTATGAATTTTAAGAGGTGGTGATTAGGAAATTGGGGTTATAATTGATTTTGGTGGAAAATTCTAGAATTGAGTGGGCCCCACTTGTGGTTGGTGAAGAAATGTGCTGAATTTTATTTCAAATGTGGTGGGGCAATAATAGTAGCGAGTAAAGCCATCGGTGGCGGTCGAAATCTGCTTGGGCGGGCTAACATTTTCTATAAATAGAGGGCTAAGTTAGAATTGAAAATCACACGAAACAAAGTTTTCTCTCTTTCTCTCTCTATATTATTGGCGTATTTTGTGAGTATTTAGATACTTTGAGAGTTCTTTATTCGGTACAAGTTTCATTCGACATCACTTGAGCCTTTCCTTAGAAATCTTGATTCTTTGAGGTAAGGGATATTATTTTTTTTTTTTAAGTAATGATATTATTTCTTGATATCATTATCTTTGAAATATTGATCTGAAGTTTTTTATCAAATTTGGAACTTTTTCATATCGGAGTTACTATTCATGAGTTCTTATTCACGAGTTCTTATTCATGAGTTCTTATTCACGATTCTTATTCACGAGTCTTATTAAATGAAGCGTGAAAATGTTTTTTGTGGAATTTCTATCTTTTGGTGTCGGAGTTACTTATTCACGTATCGACTTTATTCACGATATCTGATCTTATTCACGATCTGACCTTTATTCATCGAAAAATAAAATTTCTTCTTTTCGTCAAAATATCTATTTTGGATACTAGCTTTGATTGTATCCATGTTTTGATCATTCTTGAATTTTACACCACTATGATTATTTTTGAGGTATTGTTGGGCGTGGATAAAATAAAATACGAATCCTTAATCCTTAATCCTTGTCATTTTGTTTTTCCTTTGGATTCGTTTCTTTAAAAATATTTTTCATCATCCTCGGTCTTAAATGATGATATTATTGAATATCTTTGGCTTTGTAGTGCAAAGATGAATGATTTTGAAGAATATCTTTGGCACAGTAGTGCAAAGATGAGCGGTGTTTAAATGAACATAATGAGCGGTGTTCGATGAATATCTTTGGCCTTTGGCCTTTAGTGCAAAGATGAGCAGTGTTGAGATGAACATAATGGATTGATGAATATCTTTGGCTGAAGTGCAAAGATGAATATTTGATTTGAGATGAAAATTGATTGATGTTCTGAGGATAAAATATTGATGATGAATTTTATTAAATTCATAGATTATAGTAGATTTCATTCTCTACGTAACTCTTTATGAATTATTATTTCAGCTGCGAATATTGATCTGAAACTTGTTGTACATTGTATTCTATCGATTTTTCCTGTTGGAGACTAACGATAATTTGTTGTATATTATCTTAGTCGTAGTATTCTTTCTTGGGCTAGTTGAGCTCACCCTTTTCCTTGTTGTTCCATTCTTCTTCTCGGGAGGCGAGAATGTAGCGAAGTCTTAGTAAGGGGTATGGAATGAAGGTTCAGAGAGTTGTTTAGTAGTCCTCACCATTTTGTAAAATGATGTATCGATAAATATGATGGGGATTTATTTGCGTGTGGATATTGTCAGAAGAGATATTATATTTAAACTCACATTATATCTTGTCGTATTTCACGACATTTGTATTAATGAAGTTGTAGTTTGCTTCTTGTACCATGTATTTGGCGACTTCGAGAATGGGTGTTGTGTATACCTATTTTGGGGGCGTCACAGTTAATATCGAGCTTAGGGATATGATCTCTGGCGGAGATCGGGGAATAGAACTAGGAGGGGAGAGGCAGAGTAAATCCTTGTTAGTGTGTCCTACTAAGCTTATTTGTTAGTTGGTCGAGTATATAGGGATATTATGTGATATATTGATTTCCTTAATTAACCCTTGTTTTATGGCGGTATTTGAGAATGTCGTGAGAATATTAATGATTGGAGTAAATGAGGCCAGTGGAGATGCTGTCTTTTACACAGCGAGGAGAGCGTCTGACAGGTGGCAATGTTCCTCTGTGAACAATACCTTGGCGAGATGATGAGCGAGGGGATGTTTAGAAGCTTTTTGCGGTTCATGCAAAATCGAGACGAGGAGACTTCGTGTTCAAAATCTGAGGAGAAATGATAGCAATTCACGGGTGGTCACGGCCCAAGCGATTCAAAAGTTGGGACCACGAATTGCAGGGAAAGCCGGATCCGATTAAAGGCGGAGGCATGGGTTAAACAAATTACCAAGATATTCGATGTCTTGGGATGCGGAGAGAACGAAAGTTCCATTCGCCACCTTTATGTTAAAGTGGCGGGCGGATTCTTTGGTGGGAATACGTGAAGCGTACCCATCCGGTACATTTTCGGCGTATCGTGGGAGAGCGTTTGAAGCAGTTCGATGACAAGTACTTCCACGAAAGTATTACGTCATATGAAGGAAGTGGAGTTTATTAGACTGAAGCGAGAATAACATGGCGGTGTCCCGATCGGCGAAGTTCGGCGGAGTTATCGAGTTGCACCTCATTTGGTGGAGAATGAGGAGCGTATGGCGGATGTTTACGAGAGGTTTGAAACCCGACATCGTCGATATCTCATTTCTCGTAAATTTTCTCTCTACCGGATGTTGTCAGCGGGGCTCGGTTGTTAGGCGAGATAACGAATACGTTCAACCAGGGGACCATAACCGAGGATCATCTAGAAGATAGTAGTCAACAAAATAGCGATAACCCGGCGGAGAAAGAAGAATACGGACGAAAGCGGTTACCACTACTGGTGGTAATCGTGGCCGTGAAAATAGAAGAAGCGAGTCGGGAGGAGATTTTAAAAGAGGAGATTCAACAACGACCATGTGAAGCGTCGGTGCCTTGATGTATTGGTTCCAAGGAGGAGAAAAAACCATCGGTCGTATGTTACAAATGGGAAAGAGGACATATCACCAAAGCGCCCACAACAGTTTAAGGTATCTTTATAATTGTGGAAAAGAAGGACATATCGCTCGAGATTATGCGGTAGCGAAACCTAGTTCATTGAGGGACGGTGACTCGAAAAACATGTCGAGAAAAGTCAAAGTCAGCGGTTCTTGGAAGAAGCGTTTGTCGTGGCCGGTCAAAATCACGAGGAACACGACGAAGTTAGCGGGTTAGTTAATTATAAATTCTTGCGAAGTTTATACCTTACTGAATCTGGGTTCTACCCATTCTTTTATCTCTCTTGCTTTGCGCTCAGCGTTTGAACTTGACTACGGAGAAATTAAACTTTGACTATTTATGGAGACTCCGTTAGGAGAAACTTTCATTACATCCGTTGTTTAAAAATCTTGTTTGATTGAGTTGGCACTTTATCACATTACTGTTAACCTTATTTCTATAGAGATATTTGCTTTTGATGTGATTTTAAGGTTAACTACTCATCGTGCCAAATTGATTGCTTTTTGTAAGGTTGTTAGTTTTCATATTCCTAAGCAACTTTGTTATTGAATTCAAGCAATCAAACCATTGTAGTCAAACATTTTCATATCAAGCCGTGAAGTCGTTCGTTTATTACGGATGTCGAGTTTTCTTAGTCCGTGTTATGGATTTGAATAAAGACACGTCGATTTGAATAATATTCTGTTGTTATTGATTTTTCTGGCGTATTTCTGAAGAATTTCTTGGCTTACTCCCAAAGCACGATATTAAATTTTGTATCGACTTTGAACCGGTACAAAACTCATTTCTAAAATCTTATATAGAATGGCTCTATTGAACTTGGGAGTTAAAAATTCAACTATAAATTTGGTACTGAGCCTTTTTCTTGTGACTTCCTTTGTGGAATTCACTAAGCGAGACTCTCTATAGGGGGCGTCGTATTAGATGCGATAGTAAAGCGATAGGTGTCATTGTGACGTCTTATCCAAGATTGGGATATGAGTCGCGATTGAAAGCAACCTAAGTCGATGTCGAAATCGTAGCTTTCAGAAGCTTAGTTGGTTATTATCGGAGAGATTCGTGGAAGGATTTTTTGAATCATTTATTCCGTTAACTCGTGGTGACTCGAAAAGATACAAAATTTCGTATGGAGCGAGGAATGCGAGAAGATTTTTCAAGAAGAACTCGAGAGGCACATATTCTAACTCATTTGGAAAAGCGAGCGTGGTTACGACCAGTAAAAGATCATATGGGGAGCGAGTGCGATGATGTAGGCGTAGAGCCGACTTTAATAGAAAAAGTTAAGGTTATCGAGAGGCCGGTGATGTCGTATGAAGAAGAAAAGTATAAGGAGTTATTAAGCGAGATTGATGAAGAAGGAATACTTGAGTCCGTGATGAGACTTTGTGTTCTAATCGAAACGATTTAAAGTTAAGATTTATGATGGAGCCAATCGCCATTTGCAATCGTATGAAGAAAAAAGTACTTGAAGGAGTTTTGTTTTGTGAATGACGATTTGGTTGTTTTTGTTTTGAATTGATGAAGAAGAATACTTGAGTCCTACTGAACCCCGACTGTTCTAACTATGACGGTCGATTTGAAGAAAGAGATTATGATGGAGGTTTTGATACACTAATCGGTTGCGATCCATCTAAATGAAATACTAAAATGTATCGTGATCTTGACATACATTTTGGTGGAACAATATGAAGAGAGAGATTGCAAAGTTTATCTCGATGTGTTTAACTTGTCGGCGTGTAAAGGCGAGCATCTAGTACCTAAGGGTCCGTTGCAACCACTTGAGATTAGGAATGGAAGTGGGAACACATTACCATGGATTTCGATTACGGGTCTTCCTACGGTTTCTCAAGGCATCAATCTTATTTGGGTTATTGTTGATAGATTAACCAAGTCTGCTCATTTCTTCTAAATCGAGAGACTTATTCCTTGAGCGTCTTTCTGGTATGTACGTAAATGCGATTGTGAGATTGCATGGCATGCGGTATCCATAGTTTTAGATCGTGACCCAGATTCACTTCATGATTTTGGGTTGGTTTTAGAAAAGCTATGAGCGCAATTTCTGATTGATTTGGCATACCATCCTCGAAGCGGATGGGCAATCGAGAAAGGACTACTCGAACTCTTGAAGATATATTAAAACTCGTGTCCTAGATTTCAAAAGAAGTTGGGATAAGTACTTTACCATTGGTGGAATTCTCATCTACAACAATAGTTATTAAACAAATATAGGCATGGTTCCATTGAAGCATTATATGGATGAAAATGTCGATTTCTCGATATGTTGGGATGAGGTGGGTGAAGCAACATTGTTGGGACAGGAGTTAAATGCGTATGACTCTAGAAAGATCAAATGATTCGACAGCGTATACAAAGCGGCACAAGATCGACAAAAGAGTTATGCGGATCTTCATCGAAAGGGCGTGGAATTTAATGTAGGGGATCATGTATTATTACGAGTTGCTCCGTGGAAGGGAGTTACAAGATTTGGGAAAGAGGAAAGCTCAAATCCACGATTTATTGGTCCATTTCAAATTCTTGGTAGAGTAGGAAATGTAGCCTATAGACTTGCGTTACCTCAAAGTATGTCTCGTGTTCATAATGTGTTTCACATATCGTACTTCGTAAATATGTGAAAGACCGAACCACGTTATTGAGTTAGAAGCAGGACGAGATAATAGAAGACTTAGCGTGTGAGGAGGTACTGTCAAGATTTTGGATAGGAAGGAGCATGTCCTACTGCATGAAAGGTCATACCACAAGTTAAAGTTTTGTGGAGGAATCATCTATAGAGAAATGACACAGGAATTGGAAAGCGGAAATGAAAGCGAGGTATCCTCATCTTTTTGAAACACCAGAATGCGTACGTCGATTTCGAGGGCGAAATTTCATAAGGAGGGAGGTTGTAAGACCGAAATTTTTTTAAATAAAAGGAATTTCCTTTATTTATTATTTTGAAATAGTAAGGGTTGATTTGATTAATGTGGATAGTTATGGGTAAAATCATAAATATTTCAAAATAACGCAGTGGTTATAAAATATTCATTGTTGTCGGGGAATATTCGTTTGGTCGTGGAATATTAAATGCTTGTCGGGGAATATTAAATGCGGAGCAGGTGACCATGTGTGTGAGCCCATGTGAAAGCGATTGGATGAAGAAAGCGACAAATATAAGTTGGTTAAAAATAACTTGGCGTAGTTATTCTGAATTAAGGCATTGGAATACCGGTGGTTAAAATACGATGTCTGGCGTGGTTGCGCGATAGCTGCGGTATTGCGCAGTATTGTTGAATTATTGATCCTTACGTAAGAAGGCCTTTACTCGATAATTTTCACGATGAATTCTTATTCGATATTTTATTTTATTGATTTGATAATTCTTTGCGTTGATATTTTATATTATTGTTGTTCGATAATTGTCATTTGCTGATATTTCTCATTATCGGATCAATAATTCATATTATTTGAATAATATTATTAGATAACATTATTGGCAATGTCTAGAAAGTTACGTATCAGGAGAGGTTTGGTTCACCTAATTGCTTGGCGCCCGATGAGGAGAGATCCTTATTGGAAAGCCCCTCTCTCAGGGCGACTGGTTGTCGTAAATGTGATTACGTAATATTATTTGTGAATAATTAATTATTGATTCATATGATAAGGAAATATTTATTTTATATGAATATAAATGATGGATTTATTTATGTGGTTATTAATGAAGGAATTAATCTTTGAGATGTTTTATTCGGTATTTTGTCGGATTGGAGGTATTAAAAATCAAATCGGTATTGTTTTATAGATTTATTGCGTGAGTTATAATTTTTAATCAAATAGTTGGATCGTTGTATTTTTGGATATATTATACATACATAAGTTGAGTATATGTCCACAAATTTTGAGCAGATTAAAAATGAGCGAATGATTTGTTATGAATTTTAAGAGGTGGTGATTAGGAAATTAGGGTTATAATTGATTTTGGTGGAAAATTCTAGAATTGAGTGGGCCCCACTTGTGGTTGGTGAAGAAATGTGCTGAATTTTATTTCAAATGTGGTGGGTGGCAATAGTAGCGAGTAAAGCCATCGGTGGCAGGTCGAAATGCGCTTGGTGGGGCTAACATTTTCTATAAATAGAAATTTAAGTTAGAATTGAAAATCACACGAAACAAAGTTTTCTCTCTTTCTCTCTCTATATTATTGGCGTATTTTGTGAGTATTTAGATACTTTGAGAGTTCTTTATTCGATTACAAGTTTCATTGACATCACTTGAGCCTTTCCTTAGAAATCTTGATTCTTTGAGGTAAGGGATATTATTTTTTTTTTCGTAATGATATTATTTCTTGATATCATTATCTTTGAAATATTGATCTGAGGTTTTATCAAATTTGGAACTTTTTCATGTCGGGGGTTACTATTCATGAGTTCTTATTCACGAGTTCTTATTCATGAGTTCTTATTCACGATTCTTATTCACGAGTACTATTAAATGAAGCGTGAAAATGTTTTTTTGTGGAATTTCTATCTTTTGGTGTCAAAGAGTTCTTATTCACGTATCTGGACTATTATTCACGTATCTGACCTTATTCACGTATCTGCACTATTCATCGAAAAATAAAATTTCTTCTTTTCGTCAAAATATCTATTTTGGATACTAGCTTTGATTGTATCCATGTTTTGATCATTCTTGAATTTTACACCACTATGATTATTTTTGAGGTATTGTTGGACGTGGATAAAACAAAATCGAATCCTTAATCCTTAATCCTTGTCATTTTGTTTCCTTTGGATTCGTTTCTTTAAAAATATTTTTCATCATCCTCGGTCTTAAATGATGATATTATTGAATATCTTTGGCTGTAGTGCGAAGATGAATGATTCTGAAGAATATCTTTGGCTGTAGTGTAGTGCAAAGATGAGCGGTGTTTAAATGAACATGTGTTTAAATGAACATGTGGTGATGAATATCTTTGGCCTTTAGTGCAAAGATGAGCAGTGTTGAGATGAACATGATGAGATTGATGAATATCTTTGGCTGTAGTGCAAAGATGAATATTTGATTTGAGATGAAAATTGATTGATGTTCTGGGGATAAAATATTGATGATGAATTTATTAAATTCATAGATTATAGTAGATTTCATTCTCTACGTAACTCTTACATGAATTATTATTTCATTGCGAATATTGATCGAAACTTGTTGTCTATTGTATTCTATCAGATTTTTCCTGTTGGAGACTAACGATAATTTGTTGTATATTATCTTAGTCGTAGTATTCTTCTTGGGCTAGTTGAGCTCACCCTTTTCCTTGTTGTTCCATTTTTCTTCTCGGGAGGCGAGAATGTAGCGAAGTCTTAGTCGGGGTATGGAATGAAGGTTAGAGAGAGTTGTTTAGTAGTCCTCACCATTTTTGTAAAATAATGTATCAATAAATATGATGGGGATTTATTTGCGTATGGATATTATACAGAGACAATATTATATTTAAACTCACAGTATATATTGTCGTATTTCTACGACATTTGTATTATTGAAGTTGTAGTTTGCTTCTTGTACCATGTATTTGGCATTTCGGAATGGGTGTTGTGTATACCTATTTTGGGCGCCACAATCTGAATGATCTTGTGATAATGATAATAATTGAATCGATAATATAAGAGATATGATGCGGCAATTCTTGTAGCAATAATTGAGCGTACTCTCTTGGTGACTTCACGTAAGCATCGATAATCAAATCTTAGCTACTTTCTTTTGACTCTGGCGTATTCTTGTACTTTTACCACCGGGTAGTTCAGCGGTTTTAACGGTAACACCTCATAGATTATTTTTATAAAATATTTTTGTCGTTTTCTCGATCAAAGCCAATAATTACATTGTGGGGTCCACTGATGATTGAGCCATTATCACGAATATTCCACTAACAAAAAGAATATTCCCAAAATGACGAATATTTTATAACAACTTGCATACTTTGTAAAATTTATAAATATTACCCTAACTATAACATTATATCAAATTTATTCCATAATATTCAAAAATAATATTTATAGAAAAATTCATCTTTATTTATAAAAGATGGGGTCTTCTGACCTCCCTTCTTATGAAATTTAGCCCTCGAAATTAGAAGTGCGATACTGGTATGTCGAAGAGGTAAGGATACCTTGATTTCATTTGATTCTAACTCCCAAGTCATTTCCTCAACATCGTGGTTCCTCCACAAAACTTTGACTTGAGGTATAACCTTGGGGCGTAGAATATGTTCTTCTTATCAAAATTTGAGCAGGAACCTCTTCATACGTCAAATCTTCCGCTATTTAAAATGGGTTCTAACTTTCGATAATATGGTTCGGATCTTTCACATATTTACGTAACATAGATATGTGAAAAGCGTTATGAACACGAGATATATTTGGCGGTAAAAGCGAGTACATAGGCCACGCAGTTCTACTCGATCGAGGATTAAAAATGGGCCAGATGAATCGAGGATTAAGTTTTCCTCTATTTCCAAATCTTGTAACTCCTTTCCATGGAGCGACTCTTAACAACACATGATCTCTATATCGAATTCCACGTCCTTTCGATGAAGATCGGTATAACTCTTTTTATCGATTTTGTGAGGTTTTTATCGTTGTCGGATCGTTTGAATCTTTAAAAGTAGTCATACGTACCAACTCGGTCCCAACAACGTTGCTTCACCCACCTCATCCCAGATATCTTGGAAGCGACACTTTCTTCCATCTGGCGCTTGAATGGAGCCATGCCGATACTTGCTTGATAAGCTTGTTGTTGTAGGAAAACTCCACCGATGGTAAGAACTTGTCCCGACTCCCCTTGAAATCAAGGACACACGAGTCTTAATAGATCTTGAGAGTTTGAATAGTCCTCTCCATTGTCCGTCAAATCGAGGATGATATCTTGAGAGCTAAATTCGTGAAATCTGTGCCCATAGCTTTTGCAAACTAAACCAAAATCGTGAAGTGAATCTTGGGTCTCGATCGGAAACTATGGATCTGCGGCATACCATGCGATCTTACAATCTCGTTTATATACATCTGAGCAAGGCGTTCAAGTGTATAAGTTTCTCGTATCGGTAAGAAATGAAAGCGGACTTGGTCGATCTATCAACAATGACCCAAATCGCATGATGCCTTGAGAAACTTTAGGAAGGCCGTGCTTGAAATCCATGGTAATGTGCTCCCACTTCCATTACGGAATTTCAAGTGGTTCTGATGGACCTTTTGGTACTTGATGCTCTCGCTTTAACTTCGTTGACAAGTTAGACACCTTGAGATAAGCGGTATTATATCTCTCTTCGTATTGCTCCACCTGAAAATGTATAGCCGAATATCATGATACATTTTGGTACTCCCGAGATGGATTGCAAATGGTGTGTTGTGCGCCTCCATCATGATATTATACTTTAAATCGGTCGTTAGGAACACAAAGTGCTGGAGTTGACTCGAAGTATTCCTTCTTCATCGATTCTTGCTTCCCGGCGTAGCACCTTCTTGCACTTTTTTCCTCATCGCATCGGCTCGAAGTGCGTAGTTGAAAGCGACTTTAACTTTATCGATTAAAGTTGGTTTACTTTCGTATACTACATTATCATCACATGCGTCCACAGAGTCTTTAACTCTATCTCCATCCTTTGCAAGTCACAAAATGGGCCTTTGCGTTGACAATATCGCTTTTCGTGCTTGCGTATGATTTTCTACTCGATCGTCGGCTACCACGTTCGCTTTTCGGGATGGTATTGGATGGTATGATCATAATCTTTCAGCAGTTCAAGCCAGCGTCGTTGTCGCATGTTGAGTTCCTTTGAGTGAAGAAATATTTGAGGCTTTTATGATCAAGTAAAGATCTCCACTTTCTCCCCATCAAGTAATGCCTCCAAATTTTAAGTGCAAAAAACAACGGTATGACTCTAGATCATGAGTAGGATAATTCCTCTCATATTCTTTGAGTTGTCGCGAGGCATAAACTATAACTTTTCCATGTTGCATGAGAACACATCCGACCCTTTGCCGAAGCATCAACAGATGACAAATCCTCTCCGAGGCGGATGGTATTGTCGAGCAGTCTTTGAAATAAGTCTCTCTTGAGTTCTTGAAAACTCTTCTCATATTCTTCGCTCCAATAGAACTTTGTATCTTTCAAGAGTCAAATTTGAGTCGATGGAATAGCGATTCGAGAAAATCCTTCCACGAATCTCCGATAATAACCCAATTTAAGCGAGAAAGCTCGTCTTGATCATTTGATTTAGGTTGTTCCCGACTTTGAATAAGCTTGATCTTTCTTTGGGTCAGCGGATATTCCATGACTTGATACCACGTGCCCAAGGAATGCTACTTCTTGACGAACTTCGCATTTCTTGACTTGGCATAAAGCTTATATTCACGAAGCTTTTGGAGTGTCGACCTCGAAGTGTTGCTTTCATGATCTTCACGGCTTTTGGAATAAATAAGGATGTCATCAATAAAGGCGACCACAAAGTGATCTAAATATTCCTTGAATACTCGGTTCATCATATCCATGAAGGCGGCGGGGAGCATTAGTCGATCAAAAGGACATGACTAGGAATTCATAATGCCGTCTTGGAGTTCGAAAGTCGTCTTTGAAATGTCGGTGGTTACAATCTTCAATTGGTGATATCCGGAGCGAAGATCAATCTTTGAAAAGAATTTGGCTCCTTCTGGTGGTCGAAACAGGTCATCAATACGTGGCGATGGATACCTATTTTTGATGGTGACATGATTGACTCCAGATAATCAATACAAAGTCGCATCTCCCATCTTTCTTCTTCACGAATAGAGCGAGGAGCACCCGAGGAGAAGTACTAGGACGAATAAAGCCGATGTCTAACAATTCCTGCGGTTGGGTCTTTAACTCACGAAGTTTAATAGGAGCCATTCGATATGGGGCTTTGGAAATAGGTTTTGTCTGGGTTCAAGGTCGATACAAAATTGATTTCACGCTTTCTGGGGTAGGCGGGGAAGTTCTTGGGGAATCGTCGGAAATTTATTAACAATAGGAATATCGTTTAAAAGCGGCGTATTTTTATTTAAATCGTGACATGAGCTAAGAAAGCTTGACATCCAGTTTTTCGATAAGCGAATAGCTTTATGGCTTGAGATGGCCGTGATTGATTTTAATGGTTTGGTCGTTTGAATTAGCATAATAGGTTGATTAGGAATATGAAAGCTAACAACCTTACGAAAACAATCAATTTTGCATGATAAGTAGTTAATTGATCAATCCACAGAATCACGTCAAATGCAAGTATTTTAATGAAATAAGATCGACGGGTAATGTGAGGTGCAGATTTTAGACAAACAAGACTTATAAGCGAGTGGATGTAATGAAGGTTTCTCCAGCGGAGTTTCCACGAGATAAGTCAAAGTCTAATTTCTCAGGAGTCAAATTTAATCGATGGCCAAGTAGGAGAAATAAAAGAATGGGTAAAGCCGGTATCAAATAAAGTATAGACTTCATTAGAGTTTATGATAAGCTTACCGTGATGACCTCATTCGGGTTCCTTGTTCTTTGGGAGAGGTCACTGACAAAAGCGCTCTCCCTTGCCTTCTAGGTTTTGAATTTTACGGGATGGCCTTTGGTGCCTCCATCCTGCATTTGAATTTGTCTTGATGGCGACAAAATCGAGCTAAGTGACCTTCTCTTCCATAATTATAACATGCTTTGGAATGGCATGGCGCGATTTGATTTGGGTGATGTGTCCCTCTCCTCGCATTTGAAGCATATGATAGGTGGTCTTTCTCCTTCCTTAACAATGGGTCTTTGGTCTTTGGCGTCTTTCCACCATTGTTGAATCTCCTTTTCTTGAAATGTCCATTCTTATTGTTTTGGTACGATTACCGCAAAGTGGTTACCATATCGGCACATTGATTCCCTCACGCTTGTTGTCTTAGCTTCGATGACTACTCTCATTTGGTATTATAATTTTTTGCAATTTGCTCTCTTTTAGTTGTGTGTGACTCGTTATCGCGTTCCACTAAGCGAGCCTATTTACAACATCTCGAATACAAACCACGGTTTATGAGAAATAAGATGTTGGCGTATCTCGACTTCGAACCTCTTAAAACATTAGCGCCATTTCTCTTCATTATCCACCGAGTGGGGAATATGGCAAGTGATAACTCATGAAATTTTGCCTCGTATTGCGACACGGTCGTATTGTTTTGTTCGACTTGATAAATTCCACCTCCTTCCGTATGGCGAATACTTTCGGGAAAGTATTTGTCGTTGAACGACTCTGGAACTTCTCCCAAGATATCTTGATCAATGAGGTTGAGTCGTTTCTACGATTCCCACCGATGTAATCACTCTCTCGCATGACGTATAAAAGCGTGAAAGGAACCTTTTGCTCCTCGGAGCATCAGACATCAAATATCTTGGTAATCTGCTTTATCCATGCTTAGCGAGAAGTGGTTTTGGCTCTCCCTTAAACTCCGGTGGTCGGCTCCTTGAATTGTTTAGCGGTGTGGCCTTGAGAGTTTTCAGTGTTTCCACCTACGTTTTGGGCGAGTCGCTCTCGCTTTCTTTGTTGCATAAATTGCATAAAAGCCTCACGAACATTTGATCGTTCATCATTTTAGTCGGTGTTGTTGTTTTGCGTGAGGTTATGTCGCCTTCACGATGCACATTATCACGATTATTGATATGTGGTGAATCAAAAATCGCTGCGCTCCATTCTTTATTCTCAACATTCTCGGATGTCATTTTGAATCTTGCCACAAAACAAAGGTTAATTGACGTATAACAAATTATCCATATCTTGACCGACCGATAAAATAGCACGTAAACTTGGGTAGGTCATACTTAGCGAAGGTATTCCCGTCTCTCCCCTCTAGTATTATTCTCACATCTTAGCGGGGATCGTATCCTAAGCTACGATACCTGTTATGGCGCCCCAAAATTAGGTATACATCACCCATCTTGGGTCGCCACTTACGTGGTCTGAAATTTAAATCAACTTCTTAACATAAGCGTATGGGTATGCAATCTGACATAAAGCTATGAGTTTAAATACAAATATAAATCTACTAGATATTATCTACAAACTCAAAAAAGAGTCCTCATTACAATTATTATCACCTTTATTTCACAGAATAGTGAGGACTACTAATCTTATCTTGAGGACCATCACTCGTTTCCCAGGCTCGTCCCATTTATATTCTCATTTCTGAAGAGAAACGGTGAAAGAAAGGGTGAGCTCGACTAGCCCGATGAAATATTATGACTAAGATAATGAGAATAAATTATCAATAGTCTTGACAATGTTAAGCGATAAAATACAATAAACAACGGTTTAAGCTGCGGCGGAATATCTGATCCATTAAAAAAGTCAGTAGAAAATAAAATCTACTATCTTTTAGGTTTTAAAGGTTTTTCATCAACTTTGTTATATTTGAGACTCGACTTTAATAAATATTCACATCATCGAATCACCCACCTTTTCTGACGAGGATATTCTTTAGTATCACGACCACAATTATTCATACCTTCTACGGGCGAGAATATTTGTGTATTCATTAATAAGTCGTGATCGTGCCAACATTTGTCCATCGATACACTCTGACCCTTTGAGGATTTTTACCACATCATTTGTAACATTACGATTCGTGATTACATAGAATAGTCTGGTCGTAATCATACCAAGTCCATCTATGCACTTCTGAGGCCACGAGATGACTTTAAAAAAAATATAAACATGAGGATGATGACAATGATATAAGAATTGATAAAACAAGTTCAAAAATTATTTTATCCGGGAATTTTTAACGTCAAATTATCGATATAATCTTTGTTTTGTAGAGTAAAATTCAAGAATGATTAGAAGAATATTTTCATGAAAAGAATCTTTGGATGAAAGCATGAAATATCGAGGATATTCCACTAATTTCATGGAGTATAGAAGTCGAAGTTTTAACTTATTTGGGTATAATAAAGAATGGAATAACAAAAGAAATCACCGTAAATGCGATAGGCCCATGCAGACGAGTTATTCAAGCAGAATAATAAATAACGGAACCGGTCGGTGAAAAATCCGCAAGCGAGGATGTTCAACGAGAATAATAAAAGATGGAACCCGGATCCAGGTGTAAAACACACGAGATAGGATATTCAACGAGAATAATAAAAAAGCGGAACCCGAATAAATGTAAAACACTGTGAGCGAGGATGTTCAGCGAGAATAATAATAAAAAGCGGAACCCGGTTAGGTGTAAAACACTGTGACGGATGTTCAGCGAGAATAATAAAAAAGGCGGAACCGAAGTCGGTGTAAAACACTGTGACGAGGATGTTCAGCGAATAATAGAAGAATGTCACCAAGTATAGGGTAAGCAGCGTATCTGAGGTTATTCAAGCGAGAATAATAAGCGATGGAATAACAGCAGTTCTCTTCATGAATAAGAAAGAATAACACCACTTACTTTTGGTAGGAGATTGAATCTTTATGGCGGTGTAGTAACAAAATACTCTTCTTCTTCTCTCTTATTCTCTCTATACTTTTCTCTCTCTATAAGCTTGAATGAATTAAGTGAAAATAATGAAGCCCTAGGCCTCTATTTATAGAAGATTTCTAGCTTAGCTTTTCTTAGTGTGAAAAGGAAAGTGGCTTGTATTGTTGGTTTGGCCTTTGTAATGTGAAGCGACAAGTGGTTCGGCCTTTGTAATGTGAAGCGACAAGTGGTTCGGCGTCGGTAAAGGTAATTATTATTATTAGCGAAGGTAAATACTATTGTGAAGGTAAATACTATTCTGAGGTAATAGTAGGTAAAGGTAAATACTATTCACTGAGGTAATTATTATTATTGTGAAGGTAATTCTTATTGTGAAGGTAAATACTATTCATGAGGTAATTACTATTCGAAGGTATTGTGAAAGTAATTCTTATTAATGAAGAGACTCTTAGATGATGACATATGGGCCCCCGTAAAATAATCAAACTTACACAAATCATTTTTTTTCATGACACATATTTAATCTTTCAACAATTATTAATCATTTTATAACTTGTCGTCTCGATTATTGATTTAATCTTTATAACATATTATCGGATGATCTTTGTGATAATAATTGAATCGATAATATAAGAGATATGATCACGGCAATTCTTTGTATGATAATTGAGCGTAGGTGAGTGACTTCTCACGTAAGCATCGATAATCAATCACAGTGTCTTCTTATCGATTCTGGCGTATTCTTGTACTTTTACCACTAGGGTAGTTCAGCGGTTTTAACGGTAACACCTCGTAGTTATTTTTTATAAAATATTTTTGTCGTTTTCTCGATCAAGCCAATAATTACATTATGAGGGTCGCTGATGATTGAGCCATTATGCGAATATTCCACTACAAAAGAATATTTCCAGAGCGAACGAATATTTTATAACAACTTGCATACTTTGCAAAATTTATAAATATTACCCATATTTATAACATTATATCAAATTTATTCCATAATATTCAAAAATAATATTTATAGAAAAATTCATCTTTATTTATAAAAGATAGGGTTGAATGTGAAATCAATTGATATAAATACTTGAAGTTCTCAAATGCAGTTATTTATCGAACCAATAACTTTGATAACATTAATTCCACATGGTTTCACATTCTATAAACAAGGCCCAGTGCTTCAATCACGAATCATTCGAAGCTCTGAGAGAAAGTATAGAGGTTTCAAGAGTATTTTCGTCGAAATCTTTATTACTGGTCTTTTCTCCCAGAATGCAGTAGAAATCTTTCATTGTTAAGCAGCTGTCGAATTCACTTTCACTTTCATTCTTTGGTAGCGAAAGTCTTTGAGAATCAGATGAAAGTAGTAGTGATTTTCTTTTATTATTCCATTCTTTATTTAAGTTGGTTGACTTTCTTTCAGTTATTCTAGAATACTGGAGTATCGCTTCATTATTTGCGTTTGATCATTCTTTCATGAAAATATTCTTCGATCATTCTTGATTCTGAAAGCATGTGAATTATTGATTTTGGAATAATAATTCTGGTTAAAATAATTCTTGAGCTTAAATATCAGTGTATGTTTTATATTTTTTTCCCGGTATCTGATAAATAGACTTGTATATTTTGATGTGAATTAGATATTGATGTCTCTATCTGTTGATGTTATTTATATAAATGCCGTCTACAAATATGACAATTGCGTGGCGTGAATATCGAGTAATATGTTGAATGGGTGATCGATGGAGGTATCTATTAAATATATTTTTGATCCCATCCCGAGTCTTCTCTTGGTAGGAGAAAAGCGTGTATCGAATGAAGGCGTATTACGTGGATTGATGAACAAAAATTCCGGATGCTAAATGCTCCACTTGTATTCCCAAATGTAATTTTGTCTTTCCAAGATTTTTCATTTCAAATTCATCTTTTAAATAAGTAGCAGATTCTAGTGAGTTCTTGAGAGTACCTACAAGATTCAAATCATCCACATATCAAAGAATAATGGAAAATCCACTTTGTGATTTCTTAATAAAAATACATGGACATACTTGATCATTTATATATCCATCTTTTATTAAATAATCATTAAGTCGATTATACCACATGCATCTGACATTATTTCAACCCATCTGATGATGGCGTTGTAACTTGATTGAATATATGTGGACGTGGCCTTTGTGATTGATCATTTTCAATCCTTGAGGGATTCTCATATAAATCTCTTTGTCGAGTGAGCCATATAGGTATCTTTGTTACAACATCCATCGACGTGTTTCCAAACCTTCCACGGTTGCCATACCTATCGAAAAGCGAAAAGTAACTCCATCCATTCTGGAGAGTATGTATCCGATAATCAATACCGAGTTTTGTGAAAACCCTTGAGCTACAAGTCGGGCTTTGTATCTCACAATTTCATTTTTCTCATTTCGCTTTCGTATAAATACCCATTTCTTTCCAACCGGGATTACACCCAGTGGTGTTTGGACTACTGGTCCAAATACTTCTCTTTTCAACAGAGATTGTAGCTCAGTTTGAATAGCATCTTTCCATTTTGGCCAATCTTTTCTTTTCCGATATTCTTCCACGTTTTGTGGTTCAGGATCCGTGTCAGGAATCAAAGTAATATCTGGATGCTATAGAGAAAGCAATATATCATCAATCATGACTTTGCTTGATCCCATATTTTCTCATCATGTACATAATTTATTGAGATCTCTTGGTGTTCATCTCTTATCCCTTCACTGAGATTTTGAACCTCTTCTGGGGCTATTCACACTCTTGGAATATGTGCTTCTTCTGGAGCGATTTGTACCTCTTCTGGAGCTATTCCCACTCTTGGAATAAGTGCTACTTCTGGAGCGGGTATTCCTTCTGGGATTCCCTTATTTGCTTTTGATTTTCGTGGTACAGTGTCTTTTGCACCAACCGGTCTTCCACGTTTCTGGCGTGGTTTAGATTCTTCTATTATCTTATTCATCAATTCTCCAGGAATTGATTTTTTAAAAGGTATTTCTATCCTTGCTAGAGTATTCACAACAGGTGTATGTGACTTTATCACTTTTCTAGCATCATTAAATGCATCTGGCATTTGATTTGCAATATTTTGTAAATGAATAATTCTTTGAACTTTAATTTCACATTGTCCTGTACGAGGATCAAGTGAATTTAAATCTGATGCATTCCATGATATTTCAGAGGGTTTTTTATTTAAAACTTTCCCTCCTAATGTTGGAAATCTGATTCATCAAAATGACAATCTACATAACGTGCGATAAAAAACATCTCCGATTAAAGGTTCAAGATATCGATAATAGAAGGAGAATCAAAACCAACATAAATACCTATTATTCGTTGGGCTCCCATCTTAGTTCTTTGTGAAGGTCCAATTGGAACATATCACGCACTTTCAAAAACTTCGAAAGTGTGATATGTTGGGTATCGTCCAAGAACTAACTGTAGAGGAGAGAATTTATGAAGAGCCGTTGGTCTTACTCGAATGATAGCTGCAGCATGAAGAATTGCATGAACCCAAACTGAGGTAGGCAAGTTAACCCTTAACATTAATGGTCGTGCAATTAGTTGAAGTCTTTTTATTAAAGATTCGGCTAAACCATTTTGTGTATGAATATGAGGAACAAAATGCTCAATGGAGATTCCAATAGTCATACAAAAATCATTAAAAGTCATTGATGAAAATTAATTGCGTTATCAAGTCGAATTGACTTGATTGGATGATCGAGAACCGAGCCTAAAGTAACTTGATTATTTGAGCAAGAAGTTTTGAGAAGGCAAAGTTTGAGAAGAGAAGACAAACATGAGACCATCTAGTTGAAACATCTATTAAAACCATGAAATATCGAAATGGGCGGACAATGGTTGAATAGGTCCACAAATGTCTCCTTGAATTCTCTCTCTACAGGAATTTTGGGGCTTCTTTATAAACTTTTCTTGGTGATGGTTGAACAATTAATTTTCTCGAGAACACGCATGACCTGAGGAAATTCACTACTAGGAAAAACCTTCTTATCTTTTAGAGAGGATGACCGGTAGAATTTTCAATAATCTGACGCATCGTAGAAGTACACGGATGGCCGAAGGAGTCTTTCATGCCAAAGCATAAGGGATTTGGGATCTATGATTTTTGGAATCATAACATTATGAGACTCAATTGCTCTAATTCTTATAGTATATAATCTAGAAGAAATTGAATGAATTTTTTCTAAAATATTCTTTTTTTCAGAAATAGTAGAAGTAATGAGAAGATATTCATTATTATTCTCATTGGTTGTTTCAATGTGAAAACTATTTAGTCGAATATCTTTAAAACTAAGCAAATTTCTTCTTGATTTACTAAAATATAGAGCATCTTTGATAAAAACTTGTGTCTCATTTGGTAGCAAGAAACTAACTTTTCCAAATCCCTTGATTAAATTTGATGTGCCAGAGATAGTTCCTATATTTCCCTCAGCTTTGATCAGTTGTGAAAAATATTTCTCATTTGAAGGATTGTATGAGTTGTTGTCACACTGTCTGCTAAACATATATCCTCCATATCCATTAAAAAAATGGTCGGACACATATAAAACATAAATAAGAAAAGTTACATTTCAAATATAATTTTATTCATGAGAAACACATACCACATATAGAATGAAAACTAATAATATTATATGCAAGGTGTTTAATTAAAATAAGAAATTAAAGCGATATCCCAAAAGATACTCTCGGAAGGTTCGATAATATCATCAACCTTTTCCTCATTGTTGGTCATTGGTGAATCATCAACAATATTCAATTGATGATTAACAAAGTTTGTTTCTACCTCCATTACTTTGTTCTTTTGAGACTCCTGAAATAAATTAGCCAGGTGCCTCGGCGTACGACAGGTACGCGACCAATGTCCATTCATCCTACACCTAAAACAAACATCTGGTTTGTTCTTTTTCTGTGTTGCATTTTCTTTATTTTTACCCGACTCAGACACTTGCCACTTCTGGTGGCCTGAATTGTCGCGGTTCTGAAATTTGTTGTTACGATGGCCTCGTTTATTCTTTCGTCCCCAAGGCTTCTTTTTATATGAGCATCTCTTGTCACGTTTATTCTGCTGGAATGACGTGCTGTTAATATCCGGCAATGGGGTAGCACCCGTTGGCCGCACTTGATGGTTTTTCAACAACAATTCATTATTCTTTTACGCAATGAGGAGGATGAGCAATAATTCTTTGAATTTTGTGAACTTTACTGTCTATATTGTTTGTGTGAGAATCATGTTGGTGGGATAAAAAGTTGAGAGTGTTTCTCTAACATTTGAGAGTCGAAGCTGGATCTCCGTCATGAAAGCCAAAGTAGAGGTTATTCTATAAACATTGGAACTATATTAGTAATTGATTTGTAATCTTGTAGCCTTAAATTAAGCCACTCAAATTTGGCATTCGGAGAACAACCAATTTTTGGTGATCAAATCTTTCCTTGATTGTGTCCATAAAGACAAAGGATCTTTATTTATTAAATACTCGATTTTAATCCTTCATCAATATGGTGACGAAGAAAAATTATGGTTTTTGCATTTTGTCAAAGTAATTTGTATTTCTGATTGATGGTCTTTTCTAACTCATTTGCACTAAGGTGCAATTCTGCATCAAGTGTCCAAGCCAAATAGTTGTCTCCAGATATTTTCAAAATAGAAAAATCTATTTTTACCAAATTTGTCATCTATTCTGGGTTAAAACACAATTATTATTTATTAAAACAATAAATAATTGCATATATGGAATATGAAAAATAAACTACGTCACGACCTCAAGTGGTGATAAAATGCAAATATAAATATTCTTATATTTATGTTATTAACATAATGCAAATGGATCTTCACCCGACATGCAGTAGTTTGCATAGACAGATTATTCTAATAGAATAATAAATAATGGAATAACATAAGAATTTCACCATGCATACGGTGAGTCCGCAGTGGCGCGAGTTATTCAAATGAATAATAAATAATGGAATAATAGAAGAATTTCACCATAAATGCGATAAATAAATCAATATGCAGAACGAGGTTATTCTCAATAGAATAATAAATGCGGAATAATAAATAATGGAACCCGAGTCGGTGAAATTATGCATCGACAAGATATTAAAATGAGAATATTAAATGCGTAATAATAATGGAACGAGGTGTGGGTGAAATTCACCACACAATGAGATATTCAAATGAGAATATTAAATGCGGAATAATAAATGGTAAAAAGGTTCCCACTTAGTCTTGTAAGATTAACAAAGATAGATGGTACCATTGTAAATAACAGAATTTAAATGCAATTATAAGAATAAAATTATATTATTGGTGGTATAGCCCAACCAGTAGTATAATAATAAATTGCAAGAATTTAATTTTACCCTCTCAGTTGGTTAGAGCCTCGTGCTGATAACGTGTTATAAAACTTTAGCAAAAGTATAGAGATATACTCTTATAATTTCTCTAATAATATTTAGAGAGAAGCAAGAGAGAAAAGAGAGAAGAAAATTATTTTGGAAGTTCCACACTCTTTCATTCAGTAGCATCCTTTTTATAGAGAATGCAGGAGAGGAAGAGGAGGAGAAGGAATTCAAGAAGGGTGGGCGGGTGAACAGGTTCCTCATCATGAGGGAATCAACTTTTTAACAGAGATTATAATTATAATTTCAAAACTATTAAATTATTTTATAATCTAGACTAGTCTAAATTTGAAAACAGCTATTAATATTCATATCTCCTTGCAAACAAACATAGCCTAGAAGAAATTAAATGATCCCGTACTAGAAATCATCGGCTACTACAAACAAACATCAGCATCATCAATCATAGCTATTAGCTAATTACAAATTGAAATTAACGGAACAACAATACAATTTCTTTGAACGTGCGGATTGTACAGCAATCACCAGCTCATACATGTGTCTCTACTCTATCCTCATTATGTGTGTGTATATATATATACATGTAGATTGCAATGAAACAACAATAAGCGATTAGTACTAATTCTTAAACATTCAAACACTTGTGTCCACACTCCTTCACCCACAGGCATTAAAGATATGGCTTTATCGGCTTTTATTTTGGCTGTTTGTTTAGCGATTCTTGTTGTTACTGGTGCTGCTGCTAATGAGGGTATGCCGGATAACATGCCAGGCATGACCCCTGCCCCTGCCCCGAAAGCTTCTGGAAGCACCCTCGCTTCTTTTCCATCGGCATATTTAGCTATAGTCCTTGCTTCAGTTGTTTCATTTATGATTTTTAAGTGAAGGGCTCAAGTTTTCTTCTCTTTGTATGTGTTGGTACATCTTGTTCTGCTTTTGGGGTGGGTCTGTCATAGGCTCTGTGCTTTTTGGTTCATTTTTCTCTCCCTATATGCTGTTTCATATCCTGCCCGTTTAAGTTCTCAACTTTTTCCCTTGCTGTAGTTTTGTGGTACTAGTTACTATAATATATATGTGACCTTTTTTATCTAGCAATCATGGTGTAACCATATACTCATAATGCAAGTAATGTAATAACAGTTCAGTTGGTACCCTGGGCCTCTTCAAAGAGAGTTCAAACCCACCCCCGAATTAGCAAAAATTAAAATAACCATTACCGTATAATGCAAGGATGCAAATTCAGAACTGTATCAACCTCCATATATAATTTCCAGCAATCCATTTGACTACTACAATGAACTTCAAAACTGCTTCATTGCTCATTGTCTATAATGCAGAAAGAAGTTTGCATGTGAAAATTTGTTAGAATGGAGAAGCTATTAAACTAAAAAAAATTAGTAGTAGGAATTGCAGTTGTTGGTTAGATAAGAATACGCGAATGTGGCATGAATTGCTGCTCCTATAGGAAGAACATCTTCATCAATGGTATAATAAGGACTATGTGGAGGATATATACATCCAGTTTTCTCATTTCTTATACCAAGAAAAAGGAAAGTTCCAGGTATCTTTT
The DNA here is from genome assembly GCA_020205615.1 of Panax quinquefolius. NCBI lineage: Eukaryota > Viridiplantae > Streptophyta > Magnoliopsida > Apiales > Araliaceae > Panax > Panax quinquefolius. The sequence goes on from CM035151.1 coordinate 3,423,039, forward strand.
CCAAGTAAAATGCGAAATCTTCACTCCCCATGAAGCTAGGAGCTAACTTTGTGTTCTGTTTTCCTACAATCGTACTCGAGACATGGCGTACAAGCTCATATATTCTTTCATCATTTACAGTTGGGGGAAGTGTGGGATGTTCCTTTCCATGGAAGTTGATCTCAACTGAGCATCGATGTACAGCTGCTTGCGCTATAATTACCTGATACATAAATCATACACCATCTACAAACATTCAAATTAATGCAGAATAACTGAACAAAAGATCGAAAATGGCTGAAATGGAAATTTGTAAAAAAAAAACTTAAAAACTTAAATTAGTCCCTTGTGCCATTATTTTAGTAATTTTGTTACCTCTTCTATTCTTTTTCTTAGTGTATAAAAGCTCTCTTTGTTGAATGCTCTATAAGTACCGGCTAGAGTTGCTGGCTCGGGAATGACATTATATTCACTTTCCCCTTCTACAATTGTTACAGAAACCACCTGCATTTCAAATTCTCATCAGGAGAGGAATAATATATATATTAGTTGGTAAGAACAGAATAAAATACTTGATACAAACACATGACAATCTGATAAATTTAGAAACCCTTTGCTTCATGGATTGTGCGAGGGAAATTGGCATTCGGTCCCTCATTATCCTGTCAATAAATTTTCTCCTCTTCTTGTTTTAACAAATCCACAAATCAACAGCAGCTTAAAAGAACTATTGAAACTTAAGGTTAATTACCTTAGGATCCAAAGGGTCTGTCTCCCTTGAAACAATATTCTGCAAGCTAATTATGGATGTTGAAACTGCCAAAATGGGATCAATAGCTTGTTGTGGAAACGCAGCATGCCCCCCTGTCCCTCTAATTGTAGCTTTGAAGCTCCCACAGCCGGCTAGAAACTCTCCTGGCCGTGTTGCAACTGTTCCAATAGGATACTTGTGGACCGCGTGCATCCCAAAAATGGCCTCTATGTTATTGAGTACCCCTTCTTGGATCATGTCTCTTGCACCTTCACCTCTTTCTTCGGCTGGTTGAAATATGAGAATGACAGTTCCCTACACATACAAAACCTTCTAGTCTTCAGAATGTTCATATAGTACTACTGTGGAAAATTCATGGTTTCTTAATCATCGAATTTCACCTGTAATTGTTTTTTGAGTTGTTGCAGTACTTTTGCAGCCCCAAGTAGCATGGCAACATGGACATCGTGTCCACAGGCATGCATTTTTCCATCTACTTTGCTCTTGTGCTCCCACTCCACCATCTCCTACATGTAAATATTAATTAAACTTAAGCAATAAGCTGGCAGAATTCTGATGATATCACTCAATGCATTTTAAGGATTGTTTATATATATAAAATCATTAGTTGAATACCGAGGAAAAGAGCAAACATGTTATAATTCTACCAACTGGAACTTTATTTAAAACAAAAAAACATAACTCTATTTAAAGATAGGTGTTACTTTCAAAAAGGTTGTGGTTTTTGTAAATGATTCCTTTCCTTTAAGGCATTGTCCTATTGATAGAGAGAATCCAACACCAAAAAAACATAGAATTCAATAATAAAAAATTATAATTGAAGAACTGGCCAAGTCCTAACCTGAATGGGCAGAGCATCCATATCTGCTCTAAGTGCAACAAATGGGGAGGAACCAGATCCAATGGTAGCTACGATTCCGGTCTGGGCAACTGGCCACCGATACTGTATACCCATCTGATCAAGCTCATGCCTAATGAGTTTGCTTGTTTCGAATTCTTCAAAAGCAAGCTCCGGGTTCTTGTGAATTTCCCTCCTTATATTCTTCATCCACTTCAATGTTTTGGGATCATTAGCTAGCTTCATTATTTGGTCTTTCGCTGAAGAATTTTGATCCGTTTGAAAGCAGTTTTCATGGGGAAAAGAAGAAGCTTCAAGTTTGAAACGGAGGAAGTTGGATATAACAGTGGTTATTAGGAGGAGTATAAGTTTGAGGCCCATAATTTGTTGGTGATTTGAAAACTTGATGGAAGATGTGTGTGTGTGTATATATATATATATCCTTTTTCAACAGTCAAATAATTCTTTAATCTTCAAGGGGAATTTAGAAAAGTATTTTTGTTTCTCTTCTTGAATCTTGATGATGAGAAGCTTCATATGCTTTTTGGTTGAAAATGTGTCCAAGAGCAAATAATGTCTCATTTTTGAACAAATATCTGATGGGACTTTTCTTTTTATTTTTTGGAAAATAAAACAGTCAGTCTATCCTACTTTATTCTATATATTCATGAAAATATAATTACAATTTTATCTTGTGTGAGATGCCATGATTTTTTTAAATTTTATTGGCACAATATGATAAATTCATAGGTAATCTTAACTGATCACACAAGTCGATTTATGAACTTTTAAATAGGGTTGTGTCATGTGTGTAGTATCAATAATTTATATAATAATTAATTTTGAAAACCTATAAACTAAAGAAAATGAGATAGGCAACCTCATTTGAGTGGTAACATAAAAAAACAAGGTGAAGAAAACGTGCGCATTTAAGTAGTGGTTGGGTTGTCATCTATCAGTGTGGGCTGTGATACTCTTTATGGGCCACAACGCACGATGGCTGTACGTTATCTTTTATTTGTCCGATTTGTAATAAATAAGTAGAAAATAGTAATGGATTCGATTATCGTGAAATTAACTGTTTTATAATAAATTGGTTAATTGACCAATACAGTGCTGACACGCAGAGAAAAAAATTACCTCCCTTATGTGTGTCAATTAACCAAAAGTTAATTTTATGTCACTCCTAATAATAATTGTATTATCAAGTTGGACTTAATTTTATTATCAATAATATATGAAATTTCAAATGAGATTTTAAATCTAGCTAGCTAGCTAGTGCCTAGATGTCTTAATTATATCCTACATGTAGGTGATGTAACAAATATTAGAGTGAAAAATAAATGATAATTTATTTAGCTAAACAAACTATAAAAAGAGGGAGAGGGAGATGACATGATAGTAATATAATACCGCTCATTTTCGCCTAAGAAAATCAGTGGAAAGGAGGTAAACCCGGAGGCAAATGATTAGGCAATCAATTCTGGAACTGATAGGGCACAGAAAAGGTCAAACTACTCTTTTCTCCTATAATCTCTCCCTATTACCCCTACCTACGTACCTCTTCATCTTCTTATTATGTTATGTGTGAACACATGCATCATTACACACTCACCAATCTAATTAAAAAGGACCACCAAAACCAACACAACACCCTGCTCTAATTGTATTAAACCATGGAATTACTACCATTTTTACTTCTTCTATTCCTCGCTTTCCCATTTCTCACCTTAACAGAATCAAATAATAATCTCACCCTTGACTACTACAAGAAAACATGCCCAAAGTTGCAACAAATCATGGAACAAATCATCACAGATAAGCAACGAGCAAGCCCCACCACAGCCGCCGGCACCCTCCAAATCTTCTTCCAGGACTGCATAGCCCAAGGCTGTGACGCCTCCCTCCTTGTCGCCACCAACGCCTTCAACACAGCCGAGCGCGACAGCGAGCTCAACCAATCACTCTCAGGGGACGGCTTTGACGTCATAACTCGCATCAAAACCGCTCTTGAGCTCGAGTGTCCCGGCATCGTCTCCTGTTCAGACATCCTTGCCCTTGCAGCTCGTGACCTAGTCGTCATGGTTGGTGGCCCCCACTACAACGTCCTTTTAGGCCGGAAAGACGGGCTTACTTCAAAGGCTCAAGACGTGGCAGGTAATATTCCAACGCCAAACATGACAATGACTCAACTCATTAACCTTTTTGGTTCCAAAGGATTTAGCGTCCAAGAAATGGTGGCACTAACCGGAACACGTACGATCGGATTTTCCCACTGCACACAATTCAGCGACAGAATCTTCAACTTTAGCAAGACTTCACAGTTTGATCCCGCCTTGAATGCCAAATATGCACAAGGTTTACAAAAATTATGCGCTGACTACAAGAAAACTCCTGGGCTAGCAGCGTTTAACGACGTGATGACACCGAGCAAATTTGACAACATGTATTTCATAAACTTGCAGAGAGGATTAGGGTTGTTGGCTTCCGACCAAGCCCTGGCTACGGATCCGAAAACGAAACCGTACGTGGACCTTTATGCCTCCAACCAAGATGAATTTTTCAAAGCCTTTACTCATGCAGTAGAGAAGCTAAGTACTTACAAGGTAAAGACTGGAAAAGAGGGAGAAGTGAGGGACAGGTGTGATAATTTCAACTCCATCGCCACAAATCCCAATTGATGAGGCAAAAAAAAACCATGGAAAGCTTATATGTCAGGGTTAGAGGTGACTAAATTAATTACCTACATAGCTCCAAATTTTGCGCATGTCCACAAAAGCCAAGGATAATATGCCCGGTGGGCAATGTTTAGGTGGTACACTTTTTGCATGTAATACCTTCTTCTCTGGTTTCGATCATGTTAAAAGGAGGTACATATTTCTGTACACACGGTGGAAATTGTTGTACACATTATAAAATTTCTTTTACAGTCTGGTTTGTGTTTTTTCTTCTTCAAATTGTTCAAATATGGAGGCAGTCGAGGCAATACAAATTTGACATCTCATAGATAGGTAGGGTATTCTACTATTCTGGAACAAATTTCTTGTATTCATATAATATGGCATACATGGTGAAATTATTTATGATGTTCAAAGTAGTCCGTCTTATAGATTGTTCAATTGATCAGCACTGAACAATAATAGGACGAAAGTCAGCACCTAGATCATTCACTTGGTTGTATTGCCACTAAAAAGTGAGGGCTCTAAAAGCTGATGCAATATCAGGCGTTGAGTAAGATATATACTATCTTCCTCTTATTTTGTCCAGTTATGATTTAATTTGAAACCCCAAGAGTTGATTGAAAGAACTTCATGAATAAATTGGGCAATTTTCAAGTATGATGAGATGGAAATTAATGAAAGAGGAAGAATTTTATAATACACTAAGAATTGCAGCAATTTGCACGTATCACAGTCCTGGTAAATCCTAGGTTAGCCTTTGTTGTTGGATGAATTGTGCACACTGGAGATATCACTTTCCGCTTTTTCACTTGTACTACTGCAATGAATATATGGGCAGGCACAGACCAGCTCCATGCTTTAGTCCAGAGGATAGCAAATCAAGATTTTCAGTAGTCCTCAAGACTAGTATCCTGAAGGTGCACAAGAAGAAACATGAACATGTGGCCAAAATGAGGAAAAAAGAGAAACCATTTGATTCCAAATTATCACCTACTTAGCAAGGTTTCCTCTTGTCCACCTTTAAGGGAATATTGTACCATTTCTTCTTCTTTGGTCCGTCCCTCATAGAGGTCTTCTTCTCTCTTGCTTGGCCATCTTCTCTGGCCTCCTTAGAAGCACCCATATTCTTGCTTCTACTACCACTACGCTTCATTGCCGGAGCAGCTGTGTAAGATGCCTGTATATCACTTCTTTGCTTAAGCAGCTCATCAATCTGCATAAGCCATGGAGAGAAAGTACAGTAAGAATTTCAGCTACTCCAGATACTAATGCAACATACTATTGTTAAAAATGAAATTAAAGATGTAGTTATTAATTCAACTCACTGACTGCATTTCTTGTGCATATCTGCTTGTCATCTCTGTAAATTGTGCTAAAACCTGTCAACAGAGTACTTGTATGAGTCAAATCAAGATATTCATATACAACATTTCATTATGCAAAGTCCAGACCTCACTGTATTCAGTTTCAAACTTAGATATGTCCACCCTTTTTGACAAAATTTGAGCTTCCACAGCTCTAAGGTTATCCTTTTCTTCTGTGAAAGGTGCAGCGCAAAGAACTTCAATAGTGTAGCTTACACTTTTGAAGAAATTGTCACCTACAAACATAAATAGAACAGCAACAAGAGGTGACAGTTAAATCCATTCTCGTGATTAGATGAAATATATGGGAGATGCCTAAACAGTTGGCATTCAAAAGATCTTACCATAAACAGCAAATACATGAGTGCCAGCTTTTAGTTCAGTTATCTCACATGGCTGAAAACCATCAAGTTTTTTGAAAAAAGCAGTATCAGTGTCTTTTGCTGCTGCCATCTGGGTCCCAATTCAACAAAAAACAAAAGGCAAATGATGAGTGAAAAGATAGTTCAAGACTGAATTATATAAAGAATTTTATAATGAATCAATTACTCACTGAGTTTACTGTTTGATCCAAGTGATAAGTAGGGAAACCTAGAAAATACATTCCAGCAGATGTAACCTTTCCTGTTTTTGCACAGTCCTCCTGGACCAAAAGAAGTTATATAGATTAAGAACTGCAAATAGTTGTAGGTCATGTTGCGAACTAAACAAATGAGAAGTTTTATTTACTAATTTACAAATAAATTTCACAATGGGACACAATTATTTAAGGTGAGAAGTGGAGTCTTGTATCAAGAAGAGGGGGATAGGCTGTTACTTGTGAAGTAGTAAAAAGAGACTTGAAGAAGCGGAGTATAACCGATCGCATGGCTTTTGAAAGGAGTGCAATTCGCATATTGACGCCGAGTAGGGTGTTCTGCTCTCCAACCCTCCTTTCTTTTCTTTTTTTCCTTTCTTTCACCTCTCCTTTTTCTTCCCTTTTGTTTTTCTTTTAACTTTATTTGTATATGTGTGTGTGTGTGTGATTTTCGCTTTGTATATTGTGCGTGTACGTGCGTACTCCCCCACTTTTTTGGCTCCTTTTATGAAGTTTTACTAATTCATTAAGAAAATGTACTCTTCTGTTCCAAAAGAAATAGGACTCCATTTCTAGATGGAGAGTCTATAGCAAGGGATAATACATGTTTCATGATCTATAAGTGAACTCACTGAACTGTAGTTGCAGTCTGAAGATCAAGTAAAATCAAGGTGGAAGGTAATTAAACTGACTTCCAGGCTCCAACTAATTTAATAAATACTAACAGAAATGAGAATTAGTTTTACCTGCAAAGCGAGGCTTAATCCAGCATTTCCTTCCTGATCAAAGTATAACAGCTGCACAAACACAATGCATATTAGCAAAAATGGTGATGAGCCGGGCAGTGAACTGTTCAGGGGTCTAACCCTTTTCTATATTGAAACCTAAAATATAGAAAAGGCTTAGACCCCTGGACAGCTTAAGGAATAGTCATTTACTTACTGACTTCTAGGAAATGAAGATTACACAACAAAGCTTTTAAAGAGTTGTAGTTAGTTCCACAAGCACGAAATATAACATTGTCGAAAGAGTTCAAATGGATATAATCAAAGTTTTGCCTGATCAAATTATTTCTCATCCCCACCTACATGTCATACTCATGGATTCTCACTCCTGTAGTTTAAGGACAAAAAATTACAGTAGTATTGCTCCGACACTTTGCACAATATGGAGAAAATTACAAAAAAAAAACAGTCCACTCAGCAATTTGACTATTATTTTACTAACACATAATATTGCATTATGAGCCAATGACCAATATTACATCACCAAAGAGAGGATTAAATTTAGCACATATCATAAAACATATAAAGATCTTACAAGACATATGTGTCATATTTTTTACAAACCTTAAATTTGCTTTTATCTGCTGATTGTACTCGGCACACTAACCCAGCGCCTGCTTCATTTTCTGTTATTGTAACCGAATAGAAGTGAGCACACTGCTTTTCAACCTGAAGATGTGGAAATGTATTTAAATGATCAGAACTTATTCAGTGGAACATTAAATCCAGAAGAACAGGACAACACCTTACCTTTCTAAACACAGGTTGCCCCAGAGGGAGTGGACGAATGGACACCATGCCGTTTAGTGCCTCCTCTAAGACACCGGCTGATACAGTGGTTTTTATTGGGACACCAAGTTTACTGTACGTTGGAAACTACTATATTATAGCACAGTGATTTTAAATATATCATATATGATAATGTATGAGCAAGAACAAGAGGGAAGAGAAAGGGTCGATAGAAAATGCAAAAACAAATCATGAAACAAGAAGAAATGAAAAGACAGTTCTGACATTGAATTACCTGAAAAGAGCTGCAAACATGGTATTAACAGCTCCCAAACTTGAAAGATCCAGTTCCAATTCTTGGCCATCTGATTCAACAGCCTGGGGAGTGGAAAATTATGTCTTGAGTAGCTCTAATCTTTGTATTAACAAGTTGAAGAACTTTTGCTCAGGCCATTGTATATTCAAATTTATTTATAACAAAGACTGAAACTAGATATTCCCTACCTCAAAACCAGCAGTGTCAAATTGACGTCGTTTCTCTGGATCCGACAAAATATTATAGGAAAATGTGACCTCCTTAAACATATCAGCTGCTTTAGGATCATTTGCATTCTTGTCAGGATGGTACCTAAAAATTAGTAAGGGATTAGAATCATAATTCCGTAAATTTTATCTGCCAGTTGCAGACATATGGATGACCCTCATATGAAACATGCAGCAGGACATTCAAAACAACACAATGACATAATGTGCATCAGCTACATAAGGCATAGTTCAAAGATACAATAATTCTAACTTAACACTATTACAGAACCAGCATAAATGAAGATCTCTCTTGTTTTTGAGTGACAAAAGTTCCTTCAAATGTCTGAGCACCAAAATAAAGCACGGTAAAATCTGTCAATTTTATGCTCATCGCACTTGTTGGAGCCTAAATGCCTAATTAGTGATTGTATTATGTATCTTTGGAGATTGAAACTTGACTCCAACTGTTATGTGTGTTAGAACATGAACTACCTAAAAAACTTGACTTAGAGCCAAAAAAGGAGAGAGAGACAGAGACTACAGCAGCAGAAACGAAAGCAGAATATAGATATGAGAATGACTAGATAATCAGAGCAGTGGTAGGAGTAATTCTAGCAACTGAATGATTATAGTGTTAGAAATCTACCACTTGCCAACATCTCCCCTGAATCTCAGTGGTTATTATGATTTTTAGCTGACATAAGATTGTCCATGGTACATATAAAAGAAAAATGATTGTCCGCGGTAATATATCACAGGAGACTAGGAGAGTTTATGAAGAGGCAATTTGTAGAGATTTGCTAATGCATCTAGCTCAGAGCATATCGGTTTCATATTCCCTAGACTAATACAAAGTATAAAACATTAATCATGCTTATATATTGTGTTACCCCAAAAAATAGTCATGCTTATATAGACCCTCAATCATATAGGTAACACTTTTGGCCCACTGTAGCAGGTTCTGAAGAACTTTATTTCAGTCAAAACAGAAGCCTTGCCAGAAGCTAATTGAAGTAAGAAAATTAGGGTACAAATAATAACATAAAAAGTCACATAAAAGTAGCATTTTTCAGAACCACCACGGGTATTGTTCCAACAGCATGCAAAGGGACACTAGGTATTTTTAAGAAAGCACTCTACGAGAGTTTCAAAGTCCCAGATACCACACAATAAGGGAATGAATAAAATAATAGAAACATAGACAATTCATAAGGAAAAAAAAACACACAAAATAAATTAATTCATTAGAAAGTCAGCTTCAAACAGAAGTACAGAACCTTAATTCATGGCAACCACCAGCATCTTATTATATTCCAATAAAGTGATGGAAAAGCTTAAGTTGTTGTGCAGTAGAAGACTGGAGACATTAATCTTATAATACAATTTATAATTTTAGAGTGACATATCAGAATTAATTCTAACAGGTTTGACAAGTCAATTTTGAGGGATAAGCAGCAAAAGGACCATCAGATTCATTGCAAGGGGTCAAGATTAAGTATTTAAAATACAACAAATGTGGGTGAAATACCAGCGTTAGCACAGTATAAAGTGTTGGTTATGCTCCAAAATCTTATAGTTTTTGCAAAGTCTCACATTGGCTATTTTTGGAACTCTCATGGTGCATATTAGTACTTGTTGTTATGGGCTTAGTAACATGGTTGAGGAAATAGGGTTGGGCTTGCGCACATGAGGACGGCTAAGGAATTGGGGCTAAGCCAAGCTTGGTTCTCAGACTTTCAGTCAGAAAACCTTAGTGCGTGTGTGCGCGCGATACGCCCGCGCAAGGGGGTGGGGTGCCGATCTGAAAAATTGTGCTTCGCGGGTGCACCCCCACTGTTTTAATTGAATCCATAATTTCTTTTTATACTAAGTCTACCTCCTTCAATGCCCTAGCCGTTTTTTCCAAAACGTAAAAACCTTATTATTATTACTATTTACGTTACTGTTTCTCCTTCCCGTTGCTTTCCAACGTTCTTCTGTTTCTCTGTGTATATATATACCAGTGTTCTTCTCTCTAACATAACAGTTCATAATACAACAACATCCAGAAAACAAACAGTCTTCCTTCTCCTTCTGTTCTTATAATTTGTCGCGTATTCTGGACAATCCACAAAGACAGGTCCATAGTTTTCTTCTGCGAGTACACGCAATCGAAGGCTTGTCGTTGAATCCTGGAGGGTGAACGCCATTGGAGCTCATTTATCAGAAGGTTAACAACCGGTGAGGGCGGAATCACTTTTTAGGACGATAGCTTAGCTACGTCTAAACTTTAAATCGCTTAATGACTAAGTTGTTCCAATTTTACGATTTCCTACTCTTGTTAGTCTTGCTATTATTATTCTTCTGCTATTATATTTGCTATAATTCTTGCTAATTCCAACAATCTAAAAAGTGATTCGGTTATTAACAAGATGATGAAATCGCTTTAGACTTGTCTAAAATTGAAGCGTTTTGATGGCTCTAATTTTAAGAGATGGTGCGAAGACATCTTTGTTTTATTTGGAAACCATGAACTTAGAATATGTGTTGTATGTCGATGCTCCTGCTTTATTCATCATTTACATTAATGATGTTGTTACTCCTACTACTTTGTTGAAACTGTTGAAAAATGGGATGTTGATAAAAGAGATTATGTTAAGGATAATCGCACATGTCGTAGATACTTGTTGCACTACTTGTCCAATTCATTATTTGAGATATATTATCCGTATGAAAGTGCGAAGAAAATTTGGGAAGCTTTAAAATCAAAGTATGCTGTAGAAAATTCTGGTCTTAAGAAATATGTTGCGGGAAAATTTCTAGATTTTAAGATGCAAGATGGAAAATCTGTTATAGATCAAGTTCATACGTACCAAACAATTGTGGGGGAAGTCATTGGGGAAGGAATGAAAATATGCGAGAATTTCCAAGTTGCTGTACTTATCGAAAAATTACCACCCTCGTGGAAAGATTATAAGATGAACTTTAAACATGAAACTAAAGATTTCACTATGCAGGAACTAGTAGCTCACATCCATATTGAAGAACAAAACAGAGCTAAAAAAAAGGGAGATGTAGGTCCAAATCAAACTGTCAAAGCTAATCTCGTGGAACAAAAGCCACAATGGAAGAGCCAAAATTATCAGTCCAAAAACCACAAAGGGAAAAATCAAAAATCAATGGGAAGAAAGGATAATAGGTTCAACAACTCCAATCAAATTCAAAAACCTTTTATTAAAGGTCCATGCTTTGTATGTGGCAGACCTGGCCATATTGCTATGAAGTGTCACTTTCGTAAGGGGCAAGATAACAAAAATAGTAATTCTCAGCCTAAGCCCCAAGCGAACTTAGTTGAATCCGATGACATTATTGTTGTTGTTGTCTCGGAAGTAAATCTTGTTGACAACTTCACGGAATGGGGGTAGTAGATATCGGGCCACTAGACACATTTCTTGCTGAATAGAGACGTAATCCTCAACTACGAAAATGTGACTAATGGAGAAAAGGTTTTTATGGGGGATTCTCGAGCCACCAATGTTGCGGGAAAAGGAAAAGTCTTACTAAAATTAACTTCTGGGAAAACCATTGACCTATAAGATGTACTTCATGTGCCTTGAGATATTCGTAGGAATCTTGTGTAATAGGGTCTTTGTTGAACAAAAGTGGCATTAAACTTGTGTTTGAGTCGATAAACTTGTACTTTACTCATAATGGGGAATTTGTTGGGAAAGGTTTTTGTAATGGGGGTTTATTCATACTTGATGCTTCTGCTGAATTGAATAATAAGAATGCTTCTTTTGCTTATATCGTTGAATCTTTGGATGTGGCATGCTAGATTAGGACACGTGAATGTAGCTTCTATTAAAAAGTTGAAACAACTTGAACTTATACCTAATCTTGCAAATACTGGGTTTAACAAATGCGAAATTTGTGTAGAAGCAAAACATGCTAAGAAACCTTTTAAAAGTGTTGAAAGACAAATGAACTACTTGAGTTAATTCACGATTGATCTGGTTGATTTTAAAATACTACTACGAGTAGAGGTGGTAAGAAATATTATATTTCTTTTGTGGATGATATGTCTAGATATACTCGAATTTATCTACTTTCCTCTAAAGATGAAGCGGAAGAAATGTTTATTAAATATAAAGCGGAAGTTGAAAATCAGTTAGAAAGAAAAATTAAAAGACTTAGATCTGATCGTGGAGGTGAATATGATTCAGGAAGTCTTAAAAAATTTTGTGAACTAAATGGAATAATACATGAAACTTCTCCTCCTTATTCTCCACAGTCCAATGGAGTTGCAAAAATGAAAAATAGAACACTTAAAGATATGATGAATGCTATGCTAATTAGTTCAGGATTACCTTCTAACATGTGGGGAGAAGCTTGTCTTTCTGCAAATCATATTTTAAATAGAGTTCCACATAAAAAGTTAGACTCTACACCATATCATTTATGGAAAAAATATGCACCTAATTTGGGGTATCTTAAAGTGTGGGGGTGTCTAGCTAAAGTAGCTATACCGGAATTTAAAAAGAATAAAATTGGACCTAAAACAATGGATTGCATTTTTATTGGGTATGCTTCTAATAGTGCTGCTTATAGATTTTTGGTAATTAAAGATGCAACTAATAATTATCAAAATAATTCAATTTTGGAAACAAAGGATGCAGAATTTTTTGAAAATATATATCCAATGAAAATTAGAGATGAGAGCAATCCTTCTTCTAGTGAACCTCTTAAAAGGAAAGATAAAGAACCTGTACCTGCATCTACTAGAAGTAAAAGACAACGTTTTGAGAAAACTTTTGGTCCAGATTTTATAACTGCTTTTATAACTGAAAATGACCCTAAAACTTATGAAGAAGCAATGAAATCTATTGATGCAAATTTTTGGAAGGATGCTATTAATAGTGAACTAGAATCTATTATGTCTAACCATACATGGGAACTAGTTAATTTGCCTAGAGGATGTAAACCTATTGGATGTAAATGGGTGTTTAAAAAGAAGCTAAAAGCTGATGGGTCTATTGATAAATTTAAGGCAAGACTTGTAGCAAAAGGGTTTACTCAAAAGGAAGGTTTTGATTATTTTGATACTTACTCACCAGTGACTAAATTAGCAACTATAAGAATTTTAATTGCTTTGGCTTCTATTCATAAATTGATAATCCACCAAATAGACGTTAAAACTGCCTTTTTGAATGGAGAGTTAAATGAAGAAATATATATGTGTCGTCAACTGAAGGTTTTGTTGTTCCAGGTGAAGAACATAAAGTGTGTAGACTTGTAAAATCTTTATATGGTTTGAAACAAGCGCCAAAACAATGGAATGACAAATTTAATAGAACTCTCTTTGTCTAATAATTTTGTGACAAATGAATCGATAGTTAGGTATACATAGTAGATTGATGGAAATTGTGGTGTGATTATTTGTTTATATGTGGATGACTTGCTAATATTTAATCTTGATGAGAAAGTTGTGAAAACTACTAAAGATTTTTTATTTTCTAAATTTGATATGAAAGATTTAGGAGAAGCAGATTTGATTCTTGGCATGAAAATAAATAAACATGCAAATGGTTTAGTTTTATCACAGTCTCATTATGTGGAAAATATTCTTAAGAAATTTGATTTCTTTAATGAAGAGCCATTAGAACCCCACTTATGACTCTAGTGTGCATTTAAAGAAAAATAAAGGGAATGATATTACCAAGTTGAATATACTAAAATCATTGGTAGTGTAATGTATTTAATGAAGCGTACTCGACCGATATTGCATATGCCATTAGTAGACTTAGCGAGATATACATAATCCTTCACAAGAACATTGGAATGCATTGTCACGACTAATGAGGTATTTAAAAGGAGCAGTTAATGTAGGTAGACATTTTTCTTTGGGTCATCCTAGTGTTTTTAGAAGGATATTGTGATGCTAATTGGGTGATAATGATGAAACAAACTCCTTTAGTGGTTATGTGTTTACTTTAGGTGGAGGAGAGCTGTTTCTTGAAATCTACTAAACAAACTTGATCTTTGCTAGATCTACTTATGGAAGTTTGAATTTATTGCTTTAGAATTGGCGGTCTGAAGCGAGTGGATAAGGAATTTATTGGGTGATATACCATTGTGGTATAAGCGATTCCTTCTATTCTCTGCATTTTGATTCTCAAGCGACTATTAGCGAGGCGATGAACCATGTTTATAATGGAAAACAGAGACACATTCGCTTGAGGCATAACATTGTACGAGGACTAATCAGTAATGGGGTTATTTCCATGGAATTTGTGAAGTCTGAAAAGTACCTAGCGGATCCGCTTACTAAGGGATTGAATAAAAAGGTAGTCCAAGAAGCATCCAGAGGGATGGGACTATTGCCAATATCTTGAGTAAGTAATACGTGATGGAAACCCAACCCATGTGATTGGAGATCCCATGAATTGGGTTCAATGGGTAACAACAAGTCACGTAATTACTTAATTATAGCACTACAATTATTTATATCCTTTCTTGTGTGCATGTGGTGCTTACTCTGACAAATTGTGAAATGATGAATCGTTTATATTCTTAATGAAACTTCATGGCAAGTAAAAGGGTGGTGTATGTCGAGATACACTTGATGGGTTCACCTATATAAAGGTGGAAGTGTAGGCCGCTTCTATGAGAGTCCTTCGCAAACTCTCTAGAGAGCCTTTATGAAAATCGACGGGACATGGCGCGTGGCACAGAACGCGCAAACAGCGGACTTGTGTGGATTCAGGATTTAAGATATGTGTGCAAGCTCAATTGATTGTATCACAGATAATAGGTTCAAGAATATAATTCACCTATAATCTACAATCATGAACTTGTTCCACTAAGTATCGATTCAAACCCACAAGGTAACGATATTATGTATCTAAAATTCATTGCCCTTCTCACTTCCTTTTAATTTTTCTTTATTTGATAATTTTGGATCATGTGGGAGATTGTTGGTTATGCTCCAAAATCTTATAGTTTTTGCAAAGTCCCACATTGGCTATTTTTGGAACTCTCATGGTGCATATTAGTACTTGTTGTTATGGGCTTAGTAACATGGTTGAGGAAATAGGGATGGACTTGCGCACATGAGGACGACTAAGGAATTGGGGCTAAGCCAAGCTTAGTTCTCGGACTTTCGATTGAGGAAAACCTTAGTGCGTGTGTAATGTGCGATATCGCCTTACGCATTGAAGTGCCGATCCGAAAAATTGTGCTTCGCGGGTGCACCCAGGTAGCCCACTGTTTTGATTAAATCCCTAATTTCTTTTTATACTAAGTCTACCTCCTTCAATGCCCTAGCCGTTTTTTCCAAAACGTAAAAACCTTATTATTATTACTATTTACGTTACTGTTTCTCCTTCCCGTTGCTTTCCAACGTTCTTCTATTTCTCTGTGTATATATATACCAGTGTTCTTCTCTCTAACATAACAGTTCATAATACAACAACATCCAGAAAACATACAGTCTTCCTTCTCCTTTTGTTCTTATAATTTGTCGCGTATTCTGGGCAATCCACAAAGACAGGTTCATAGTCTTCTTCTGCGAGTACACGCAATCGAAGGCTTGCCGTTGAATCCTGGAGGGTGAACGCCATTTGAGCTCATTTGTACCGAAGGTTAACAACCGGTGAGGGCGGAATCACTTTTTAGGACAGTAGCTTAGCTACACCTCGGCTTTCGTCGCTTAACAGCTAAGTTGTTCCAATTTTCTGATTTCCTACTCTTGTTAGTACTGCTCTTGTTGCTGCTATTGTGCTGCTATAGTTACTGCTAATTCCAACATCAAGATCCAAATTTTATATCATCAATATCCCGAACACGCAATTCCAACGCTGATCAATTCAGTGACATGCCAAACAAGCCTCGACAGAAGAACAATTCAACTTATATCACATAAAGACAGCAATACTAAAATTAAATTCATAAGTATTGCAACAGAAATGAAATGAACATACTTCAAAGCCATTTTGCGATAAGCTGTTTTAATTTCTTGATCTGTAGAGTTCCTGGAGACTCCAAGAACCACGTAGGGGTCTCTTCGGAGTTGCTTTGCAGCTTCTTCATTAGCATTCTTATCCGATTTCCGCATTTTGGACTGAAGAGCTGTTTATTTGGTTTCCCAGAACCCTAGAAATGGCTCAAGATTTTGAGCCTTGACGACATGAATAAATTGTTATGCGGACATTTTGACGAATAGTTTTGGTTGGAGTAAAATAGTAGTAGTAGTAGTAGTAGTATAAATGGAAAAACCCTAAATGGGAGAGGGAGAGGGAGAGGGAGAGGGAGAGAGAGAGAGAGAGACCCAGCCCCCAACAAGGCAGGTACTTCCAAGCTGGAGTTTTGGAGGAGACAGAAGATGTAGGGAGAGAATTGGAGAGGGAAAACTCAATTTAGGTGTCACTTAATAATGTCTATCGACTATCATAAGCACATGGCATAATGCACGCACATGTGGATGGATGTATACTTGCGGTAATTATTTCTGGTTCTAAATGGAGTAGTTATTATTGTCATGTGATTAATTTTCATGAGTTTTTATTTATTTATTTTTTATTATTATACAATATACATAGTCTTAAATATTTATTATATTTAAGGGAATGACTAATGAGTGTACTAATTTTTATTATTGTGTAAATGATGACTTGTTGTTTGAACTCAATTTATTTGGGAAGTGAGTTAAGTTGAGTTTAATTGAATTTTATAGGGGTTTAGAGTCGTTTCACAAAATAAAATTTTATTTATAAATATTAGGAATGTAATATATTTTCATGTTATATTTTAAGTCAAGTATTTGTGATATGACAATAATATTATAATGACAATTTTGATAATATTATAAAAACATTTTATGTCAAAGAATCATTTAATTTTTTTCTACTAAAGATTCTAAACCAACAAGTATATATGTGGTTGCCTTGCATTGCATCCTTGAAGTTTATGCCAAGACAATCATGACATGACATGACATGACATGACATGAGATCTAAAGCAGGCAGAGAGTAATGCTGATGCACAAACAAAACTGCTGTCAAGAGAGTTTGGTAAATGCGGGAAGAGGGAAGAGGGAAGAGGGAGGAAATGAAGAGATGAGGTCATGTTATGTATACAAAAATCTAGAATACTCAAAAATGTTACTCATTCCGTCCCTAAAAGATTGTAGTTTAAAGTTAATACACACAGATTAAGAAATATAATTAATACCTAGCGAAAATATTATATTACCCTTATTAATTGTCTCAACCAATTATTTCCTTCCCAATGTTTCTTCTTCAATTCAACCAATTATTTTTTATTCAACCAATTTACTACTTGGATTATAGAATTGAATTGAATAAGAACTATTGTGAAGGGAAGAAAACTTTAAATACGAGAAAGTTAAAGTAGGGAAAAAATAGCTAATGTGTATTGATAAACTCAAAACGACAATCTTTTTGAAACAAAAATTACTTCCTAAAACAAACAATCTTTTATGAACTGAGAGAGTATCACTCCATAATATTTTGTCCTCTGTTGTTATTATTATAAATAAATATATTATATTAATGATGATGATGATGAATTGATGATGATGATGATGATGATGGAAAGAAGAATACCATACCAACCAGAGGCCAGAGGCCAGAGGTGGGAAGTCATTTTAATGGACAAACAAAATGTCTTTTACCAATAAGTGAAAGGCTTAGAGAATTTGCCTTACAGTAGGGTAGAGGAGGGAGATTTCTAACCTAATCAAGCACTAACTCAATATAATAATAATAATAATAATAACAACAACATGAATCAAAATTAAAATTAATTTTCACGGCTCAAAGTTGTTATTTGGTAGTGTAGAGTAGGTATATTTTACAATAATAATCTAAAAAAAGAAAATTATATATTAGGAAGAATGATAATTAAATTTGTCATAGGCAAATCTTAACGTCAAGTCAAGGCCCATAAAAAGAAAGAAATGAAAAGAAAATTAGGCTTAGGCTTAGGCTTACAGTTATGAGGTAGGTATGGTATGGGTGATTAATTGAAGTCTATCTATCAACCCATTACTTTTTTGGATGAGGCCAACTTAAAACTTTACACCAGCCAGCTATGGTAGGTTTTTTAAGGAAGTCAAAAGGACTTTACTGGTCTTTGCATAGAAAATAACTAAAAACAAAACCAAAATATTTTAAACTTCAAGTTTTGAATTAAGTTTCTCGAGTCTTATTTCATAATTCAATCTTAATTGGTAGTCTGCTTTAATAATCGTCATTCTTAAACAACTCCTGATGGATTTTAATTTGGAAACGCATTTATACAAATATGGAGTATTAAATAGTCCATTTGAATTCTATTCTACTATTATAAAATAAAATAAAAGAGAGAGAATAGTGTAATTTTTTTTACCTTACTTCCCTTTGTTAGCTTATGAAATTATGATTTTAAGTAAGAGCTACCACATTAAATTAGGATTCTCTCTCTCTCTATATATGTTTTTAGTAAGCTTTAACCAGTGTTTATATTAATATAAAATTGAGATATGGTAAAACTTTAACCACTATCACCTATTCACCTTCACCTTGGGTGAATATGAATTGTATGTAGACATAATAATAATAATAGCTACTATACGAATCTAGTTGCCTATTTTTCTTGCACGTGCTCATATAATGTTGACCCTCTTTTTTATTTTGTTTATTCACCTGGGCACGAAATTATAAAGAATTTGGAATAACTCATAGAACCTGATGAAAATCATATCCCTTAATTAAGAAGTTCTACTTGGTTATTAATTAAATGATCTTTAATGAAAATTTAACTTTAGCAGGTCGTGAAACTAAGAAATTAAAAATTATGATAAATTGAGAATATTTGACATATTAATTTATCCGATAAACTACTCGGGGCTCATGTAGCCTGTGCTAAATGGTTTAACGTGTAACAACTAATTAATTAACATGTGTTATAAGATTAGTTTAACCCTTTAATATATTACCTTCACAAACCTAATTTACATGAAAACTATATATATACTTCTCCCTTTCCAAAATAGAATATCAATATCATCTTTTAAAGTTATATATAAATTCTTTTAAAAGTAGGATCGAGGACGACCTATATATCTTTTTTACTACCAATTAATATCAAATATATCATAATTTTCAAAGAGAAAAGACAAATTCCCAAAAGAAAAAGAAAAAAAAGTAAGCTTGTCAAAGTTAGTTGAGATAATTTAAAATTGATTTAATTTGGAACATGGAGAAAGAATTAATTACTATAAATATTTATGAGCTCAGTATCCCAAGTGAAAATCCAAAGAGCTACAGTAGTTTTGTTTTGGACTAGACAAAGGAGAAGGGTTGGTGATGACATTGGGTCCTCCAGAATAATGTTGCTGATCATGATCATGTGTAAGAGGATTTTGATGATCAAATGGAGTAGTGAAGCTAGTCTGGGCTGCTATTTTTTCAGGAGCATAGTATGATGAGGTGTCGTAGAAAAAGGGAGAAGAATTATGATGAGAATATTTATAATTATGGTAAAGATAATAGTTGATGGTACTGGCCTTCCTTGCTTGAATCTGCAACCTCTTCTTCATCATTCTTTCCTTCTTATGCGCATTTTGATGACCCCCCAACGCCTGCGAGTTGGCGAATTCCTTTAAACAATATTGGCAATCAAATTTCTTCTTCTCCTCCTCAGCCTAGGCCCGCTCAACATCATCTTTCTTCCTTTCCAATGAATGAGAATTAACTAGTACTGTACATGTTGTTGTTGACGATGATAAATTTACACTTTCATCACAATTTGTAATTGATGCTTTTACGCTGTTGCTTTTATTTGGAAATGGATCCAGCAGCTCAAACCCAAACAGTCTAAGCTTATTCTCCATGCAGGTTTTGGTAGAAACAAGCTGATTAGAGATCATATATATGATCATCATCATATGATGATGATGATGATGATGATGATGATGATGATGATGATGATGATGATGATAACAAAGCAATTAGTAAATATTTGTTTTCTATTTGATTTAGTACTGATTGTGCATGTTCACCCAATCTTCCTTATATAGTTAAATATATAGATTATGCTTTGTATCTACAAACAAGAATAGTTTAATATATATTCATCAACACCATAAGCGTACGTACCCATAATCAATTAAATAAACAGATAAATAAAATTAGTCAAATTTAGGAAGCTGTCGTACGTCTCATGCAATTAATATACTTTATTTATTTTAAAGCTTTTCTATATTATTGTAATAGTAGCTAGATACAACTTTGCCCGTCCAAGAGGATTCAATAATTCCATGATCCATAAGGGGTGAGGACTTAATTAAAATTATATAAACCACATGCAAGACGCCAGTTAATTTGAAAACATAGGATAATATTTTAAATTTTAAAGTTTATAAAAATTAATTTAATAATAAAAATTATAAACTATTTGAGTAGTATTATTGATTACAAGATTTAGTGTTTGAAAAAAGCAAATTGGATCAAAGGAGTACGTACCACTTTTAAGGGTTTAAAAGTAAAATTTCATGCTTAAAATTAAAATATGGGAAATGTATATATATATGATATGGTAATAACAAAAGTCAAAGCAATTAATTAAGATGGGGATGTCATCAGGTGGAAGGTAGGGTCATAACTTTCATCAAATCTACCAAGCACTGAAATTAAAAAATGATTATTGTTTGAGCAACCAATTAGAGGATTCAGATATTCTTCTGTACCGAAGCATATCATATACTGTAGGACGTGAGCAGATCTTCTGTTTCTATTTTCTCTGTTTTTTTGTGTTCTTCCACTTAAATTTTGATATATAATCTCTTATTTAACATCAAATAATTCTAAAATTAAATAAAAAACCATGTGTTAAAATTTAAATGAAGGAACAGAGAAAATGAGGACCGAAGATCTGCTCTTCTGTGGTACAAGTACATTGAGTACTAATATATAGCTAAATGTGGGTGCCAAGTCCCATCCACTACTTACAGACTTACGGTATAAGTACATTGTTGTTCAATTCCTCTATTAGAAGCAGTAAAAAGAATATATATCTATCTATACAAAACACAATTGATTTTGAAAAAATTAAGTTTCCCGCTCAAGCTATTAAAAGATCAGGACCGTTAAAAACTTGGATAAATCTAACCGTTCAATACTAATTGTATCTTCAGGTTAAGAAAACACGGAGGAAAAAAATAAGGGTTTCAGACTTCTCTTGCTTCTTCTTCATTCTCTCTATCAAACAACCGGTTCCTCCCCAGCCAAAGAACGGGTCCGATCATGACGGAGTCGATGTACGAACTCGACGAATCGGACGTTTGGAACTCCGACCGCCGCAGCGTCATAGAAGGTTCGTAAAGGTGATGGATGTCGGTGTGGGAGAACGGCGTCGTCATTACTTCGGCCAACGTCTTGATTGGTCAAAGATACTGAAGCAGGACTATGGAGAGGATCGGCGGAGAGATAGCGACAACGGTGGGGATCGAATTCCGCCGCACGAGAATCGCATCATACTCTGTGCATGAAGGGTGAGAAATGCAATTTGGGAAAAAACTGGGTTCGAAGAATAATAACAACAATACCAAGAGAGGACTTTTATTGCGAGAAAAATACCTCTCATTTTCAACCTCAGTAACCTCAAAAAAATACAAGGGTTTCAAACTTCAGTTCTTCTTCATTTAATCCTTATACCTTTCATTTTAGTTATCCCTCCTTCGATTTCTTCATTTTAGGTCTGCCGATTTATTGCAGCACTGGTGCTTCTCTTTCTCCCTCCGTCGACTTCTCCCTCCCTCCGTGGTCATCTCCTACTACTCCTGCGATTACTGCCAGGTAACTGAGTTACTTATTCTGTTTCTTTCTTAAACTGCAATAGGAGCAGATTTGATGATGGGGTACTAATATTCCTGCATGAATTATTTACACTGGTTGATCATCAAATGAGTTCTTTAGGATGTTTGACTTCGTTCTTTCATTTAGTTTGAATTTTCGGATTTCATACTTGAAATCCAAAAAATAAAAAAAAATAAAAAAATAAAAAATTGAGTTATAAGGCTCATTTTACACTGGGAGAGCTAAATGGTAATATAGGTTATGTGATATGGATTCCTTTTACACTGGGAGAGCTAGATAAATATTTATGATAAGGCTAACAAATTAGATTCTTTTGACATGATTTTTCAAATGCTCTTTTAACCAACTATATTATTATTAACGATTTTATTTGTGGATTAATTGCTTGAAACTTTCCCCTCATTTGTGGTCTGCATTTTGAAATTGAATATGCCAATCAAAGAGCCAAGTGTTTCTAAATTTTCTTTGCATGATATTCTCTCTTTAATTAAGATTAAAAGGCAAGTAATGACAATGAAGATTTAAATTTGCAATATAATTGATATGCTTAGTTGCTCACTTCAATTTTGTGGTGGGAGAGATGGGAAATTTTGTCCTTGCATTAGAACTATGGACTGTGAGAATGTCAATCGCATATTTCCTCTTGATGAGAATCAAACATGTTGTGTACTCAGATTATTTGCATTTGTGTGTGAAGCTGTGAAGCAGTGTACTTCTTGTGTATTCTATTTTAATATTGTCGAGCATAGCTTTGTTCACTTATGGCAATCTTTTTTTGAAAAATGGAGTACATTTTATTCTTAAAAGTAGAAACCTTCATTTTCAGTCATAATCTAATTCAACATTAGTAGCTGCGAGTCGAGTTTTTGACAATTATGAGTATTCAAACTCTTCATAATTTGGTATTCTTATGTGGACAACATGAGTACATTTAGAAAATATTTTAATATTATTACTTCTTCCGTCCCAAAATAAAAGTCATCCATTCACTTTTATGGTCAAATTGACCATTTTTATAATTAACGAAACATATATATTTAGATTTACAAAAAAGCAAACATTGTGATTAATACTAAATTGTATGTAGTTTATAATGTTTATAGACTTTTTATATATATATATATATATATATATATATATAAAAGAATAATAAGATAGATTGATTTAAAAAATGGTCAATTTAACCATAAGTCAAATGGAGGGAGTATTATGTTATCCTATAATGTACTTCTTTATATGAGTGTGCTTAGGGACCTCATTTATTTTGTGTGTTCTCTAAAATTTAAAAGAAAGATAATCTAAACTTGCTTATTTTTTTAATTGATATCATATCATCTTTGTTTTCAGGTGTACATGTTTGCAGAATGGTACAAGCCAAATTGCAGTTTAGAGTACCCACTTCATGGAAGTGAAGCAGTTGTTGATGCTCTTGAAGACTTGGTGCTTCTTCTCCCCTCTGTGTTCATGGCTTTTCGCCTCCTCCCCATCTCCCGTGATTGTTTGTGTAACAAACCACGAGTTACTTACTCTGTTTCTTTCTTAAAGCGCATTTATATAATAGATACGAAGGCTACATTGATTTAAGCTCTTTTTGTTGTGTGGGTTTCTGATTATTAGTGATTGTGAATATCTTCTAAAGATTAGGTGCATATTCATCCTTTGTCTATTATAAAGGATATAGTATGAGAAATGTGCAAAAATTTGGTATCAAGCTCATGGTACAGCTATGTACAGCCGAGTAGTTATAGATCTTAGATATACACAATAATTAGATAACTAGAAATGAAGAATTATCGAATACTTTATTTTCTGACCGCTTTGGCGGTACTTTTCCAAATGTGTGCAACAACTCACATGGTCTACCATCATAGAGCTCATTTAAATCTTCAGTTTCATATTTTTTTCGCAATTTATTGATGGCTTTACATTGCCATGTAGCAATATCCACCTTGGTTGTATGTGTTAGTATGTTTACCTGCACAAAATATTAACTCTTAAAAACATATCATATCAGAATATGAAATGAGGTGAAGTTTATATTCAACAAATTACCACACACATAAGTATGAGAATGTCTATTAAGAATTAATGATGTACACCATACTTGATCAAAGAAGCATTCCTATTAACCCATTAGGTACATATCATATCAGAATATGAAATGAGTTGAAGTATATATTCAACAAATTGCCATATACAGAATTATCAGAATGTCGATTAAGAATTAATGATGTCCACCATACTTGATCAAAGAAGCATTCCTATTGACCTGTTAGCTCTTCTAGGAATGTTGATAGCAATGATGTCCACCATACTTTATCAAGAAAGAGACGAAAAAGAAACATAAGAGGAAGGCGGACATCCATGAAAAGAAACCAGAATGCAATGTCCTTAATGAAGGACATTCCGCCAAATCACTATGATAGCAATCTCCCACAAGACAACTCTAAAAGAACCCAAAACTGAAGACATAAAAAAGCGAGAAAGTAAACTCTATCCTGTAAAAGGCACCGGTAAAATAAAATATGCTCACTAAAGATCTGAGCATTCCGTCTTGACCATGAAACCTAATTAGCAAAAATTCCTCCCTCCGACCAAAACTCCAAACAATCTTAGTGTCCTCCCTCCAACCAAAGCCATGAAATGTAATTAGCAAAATTTCCTCCATGAAATTCAGTAAACCCAAATCTCAACAAGAGCTCAAAATAAGTGTCCCCACAACATCAAGCAACATGATAATGCAAAAAAAGGTACAAGTGAGACTTTCGACTCTCTCATCATATCACACATCAATGCAAGGATGAGGTTTCAAATTGGCTGCAATTTTGAAGCATATTTACTAAGAGTTTGTGGAGAATTAAGTATGAAGATAGCTTCAATCTTTAAAGGCGTTGGCCTTTCGGAGAAAAAAAGAACCTAGAGGAAAGAAAAATGAGAGTGGTGATTGAAATAACAAAAGCGTGAAGTAAACTAAGAAGGCGTTTACTTTTGTGACATGATATTAAAGTGACATGATATTAATTCCTAATTTAGAAAATTACATGATATTAATTCTTAATTTGTCATTATTTTTATGTTATCAAGTTAGGCAACACACTATCACTATTAACTTCTCAGCAAATATTAGGAAATACTTCGGAACATAAAATTATTCTTAAAAGTTATCCTTTTAATTATGCAACTAAAAAGGAGTGAATTAAGAAAGGTTACCTAATTATGTTGTTTTATCTATTTTCTGCATAACTAATACTTAGTTTGATTCTTTATCTAACTGCATGCATTTATATTATCGGTAGATTGCTTCCCACATTCATTTTGTTGGTTTCGCTGGATTTCGCCTTTGAATTGATCATCAATTCCTTTGTACTTATCTTTTTAAAAATAAAGATTTAGTTTTTGTGTTTGTGTCATGCTAGACTATAATTTTTGTGTCTTTGTGCTCTCTTTTCCTTTTTTTGACGTAACCCGTTTCTTGGTATTAAAATAGATATTTAATATTTGTTATTATGTTATTTAAATTAAAAAGTATATATTGATGTCACTGGAATATGATGTCACTAGAATTATCCCCGAGGATGATATTGATGCCAAATTTTGTAGAAAAATTAGTACTTTATCCCGTTTTAAATTACTGCATATGAAATTTATGGTGAAATTCAATACCAAGTCCTTTTTTGCATTAAATTGTTTAAGCTGGTGTACTATCATGCTTCGACGCCTGATTGCATATAATAATGAATATCTTCATTGAAATCATAGTATTATTTTTGGTTCACTTATTAACCCATAAAAAAACCCAATGACCCAATCAAATTATTGAAAAACATGAAAGGAGTCTAAGTAGTCCAATTACTAATACTACATTTTTCTAACAAAATAGTCTTTAGAATGTGAGACAATTATAAAAATTTGACCAATACTTATTAGAATAAAATTAAACCTATATATAGAGACTTAATTTAAGTGTGAAAGTCAAGTAAGAAAGGCCTTAAGTAGGCCTCATCTTAAAAATCCAGTCATTCACAATCATTCTGGGATCCTTGGATTTTCTTTTCCTCAAAAGTTTTATGTCATTAAAATATTATTTTTTACAAATTCTTTCAGGATAAGGAAAGAAGATTTTACCATAATAATTTAGAAAGAGTATATAGCTCATTAGATACTGTTAAAACAGTTAATATATGGAGTAAAATGATGTAAATCCACCTAATCTTTTATAAGGTCACTATTTAAAAGTTGCGATATCATTCATGAATATGTTGCACCCAAAAATAAAATACTCAAATTACTTTTGATGTCATTACGAAATACTCCCTTCATTAAGAAATTACTTTTGATGTCATTAAGAAATAATCCCTTTTGAGGAGAGTATCAAATATATTCCATTTTTACCCATAGTGGATCCTACATATAGTAAACAAGGAATCTCAAATTTTGGACGGTGCTTATAGATCATTTGATCTCTTATTGCAGCACTGGTGCTTTTCTTCCTCCCTTTGTGTCCGTCGACTTCTCGCTCCCTCCGTGGCCATCTCCTGTTACTCCTGTGGTTGCTGCCAGGTACCAAACCCTAGACAAAGCTGTGATATCTCTGATTCACTCCTCAAATTGTGCATAATGTGGGATAGATAGATTGTATATATGTAGATTTTGATTATTACCAAACTTAAGGCCTATTATCTATACCTTCTGTGTAGAGTCCTCTTGATTCAAGTGCCATTTTAACTGCCATTTTGATTTCAACATTAATTTGTATTGATTTTGCTTCAAAAATATTTGCATACCTCTAATGTGGTTGATTGCTTCAAAACTATTTTATTGTGGATTAATTGACATTTGTGGAGAAACTTATCGCTACGTTAGGAATAAATTCTTGATTGTGAAGATATTTCTACTTGAAGGTGCGATTATTCAATTATAAGCTTAAATAAGCGGATACATCGATAATTTACCAAGTTCACAAGTTTTTTTTTCGTCAAACTTATTGCTATCCTCTCTCTGTATTGGAAAAATAAATAAATGACTTTATTTCTAGAGAAGCGGACAATCTAGAAGAAATACAATAAGATTGCTATATAAATTTGAACTATAAAACTTGAATATCATTGTAATTGTCTATATTCCCTATATATTTGAGCCATTAATGCCGATGGATGTAATTTTCCAGACTACATAAAATGACAAGTGTAATTTTCTATATAGATAGATTGGGGATTAATTTACGGTAAGTAAAGGAGAAAAAATCCCCTAAAAAAATCAAATAAATGCCATATCACTTATTGTTAAGTTTGTAAAAATGACAAAACATGCAGTCATAATTCCATTTAATCAATTCTAAGCTGCATTGTACAGATTATCTAATTATAAGCTTAAATAAGGCATACACACATCGATAATTTATCAAGTTCACAAGTTTTTTTCTTTGTCAAACTTATCATTTATCCTTTCACGTGTATTGGAAAAATAAATAAATGACTTTATCTCTAGAGAGAGCGAACAATCTAGAAGAAATATAATAGCATTGCTATATAGGCTGAACTATCTGCTTGAACATCCTGCTTGAACATCATTGCAATTCTTAAATCGTATTCAAGTAATCACGTGTCAATTGTTTCGTTCTTGCGATACTACTAACATTTTGCTTTCTCTTATAAATAACAGATTTTTGTTACAAACAATATTTGTTGGCCGTGGACGTTGCCGATGGATAGTCTTTCTTTTCAAAGGTTTATGTACCAAAGACATGGTAGAGCTTGACTACAAGGTAAATGTTATTATATGTATTTTCGGGTATATATTGAAGGATACTTGATGTAAGCTGTAAAGAATATATTTGGTGTAAGATGTAAAGTAAAGGGTGGTGCTCAACATGTTGTTTCTCTATTTTCTGCATATATGTATTTTTGTTCTTCGCCTTTTGTAAAGTTAGGTAATTATACATGGTTATGATGATTTTGAGTATGGAATGATATTTTTTTTGGTAGTTTGGATATGTATGGATGATTGTAAGTTTTTAAAGCAGTTTAGATTTTCTCGGATATCTATTTTAAAGGAAACTTTGCCAAATTTCTTGAAATTAGTAATTTACTAGCTTGATATTTTGGTGGTTGGATATATTTGTTGATTATTTTTCTGCATGGTATGATGATTTTGGGTATGAAATGATGGTTTTTTTTGTGGTTTGGATATGTATGGATTGTAAGTTTTATAGACAGGTTTAGATTTGTCTGGATATCTAATTTTAAAGGAAATTTTGCCAAAAAATTTTAAAATCAATGTATTAGCTTGCCTAAATTTGAAATGGCCAGATGATATTTTTATTTATATGTGTATGACGCCCCCAAAATTAGGTATACGTCACCCATCTTGGGTCGCCACTTCGTATGGTACATAAATTCAAATACAACTTACTAATATATAATCTGCATGTACATATTATCTACATAAACCGTGAGTTTGAATACAAATATTGTCTCATTAGATATTAGACTCATAATTTTATAAATAAAGATGAATTTTATAAATATTATTTTGAATATCATTGAGTGGACCCCACCTGGCAGAATTATTTGGATTGAGAAAGCGACAAAAATATTTTATTGAAATAACGGAATTTTCAATAATATATTAATAAAAATACGATTCACGTGTGGTTGCATAGTAGCACTTTATTGATTATTAATCTTATATGAAGTCACCGGTTTGATTCCATTATTGCCGATTAATAATATGAATTATTATAGCGATAATGGCATTTATTCTATTATTAACGTAATAAATGAAACATCTTTTTATAAAAGCAGAATCTTTTTTATTAAACCATTATATTTTACATGCATACGTAGTGTTTTTGTATAGTGTATTCTAGTAAAAGCATAAATAGAATGAATTATATGTTATTCCGATTGAAATCGTGGAGGCGTTTGGATAATTTTCTATAAATAGAAAGTCGCGGCTTACGAATACTTTGAAACTCTAACTTATAGAGAGAAGAAGAAAAGTATTACTTCACTTTCTAATATTCGGTTCTTCTAAGGTAGGGAATATTATACTTGTTTACAGTAAGGGGTGTTATTCTTTCTTAATGAAGAGAAACGATTATTACATCATTCATTATTATTGGTCCCGTAAAAAGTAGCATACCGAATTGTATCGTGGCGTACCTATACTTGGTGAATTCCTTTATGTTATTCCATTGCTTATTATTCGTTGGAATAATCTATCGATATACCTATTTTGACATTTTTCTGACTGTGGAACATCGTGTGTTTTCTTTTATCTTTATCTCGTTGGAACATCCCGCTCAGGTTTGATTGTCTTTACATTCCGCGGATCCGTTCCATCTTTATTCTTCATTAGAACATCAAGCCGGTGTGAATTTCACTCGACGTTATCCGATACATTGAATTTTCATGCATCAATTTTTCGTTGATTTCTTTTGTTATTCCATTCTTTATTATACCCAGTTGGTTAAAACTTTGACTCTATACTCCATGAAATTAGTAGAATATCCTCGATATTTCGTTTCATCCAAAGATCTTTTTCATGGAAATATTCTTCCGATCATTCTTGAATTTTACTCTACAAAACAATGATTACGTTGACAATTTGGACGTTAATAATTCCCGGATAAAATAATTTTGAACTTGTTTTATTGAATTTTATATCATTGTCATCATCCTCATGTTTATATATTTTTTAAAGTCATCTCGTGGCCTATAGAGCATGGATGGACTTGGTATGATTATGACCAGGATTATTCTGTGTAATCACGACCGTAATGTTACAAATGATGTGGTAAAATCCTCAAAGGGTCAGAAGTGTATCGATGGACAAATATTGTTGGCATGATCATGACCATTAATGAATACACAACTATTCTCGCCCTTAAAGGCATGAATAATTGTGGTCATTGATACTAAAGAATATCCTCGTCAGAAAGTAGTGGGTGATTGATGATGTGGATTATTTATTAAAGTCGAGTTTGAATACAAATATTGTCTAATAGATATTATACAAACTCAAAAGGAGTCCTCATTATAACTATTATCACACTATTTCACGTAATAGTGAGGACTACTAATGCTATCCTCTCGACTATTACTCCGCTCCCCGACTCGGTCTCAAATTTATGTTCTCATTTCTCAAGAGAATAAAGAAAGAAAAGGGTGAGCTCAACTAGCCCAAGAAGAAATATTATGACTAAGATAATGCGTAATAAATTATCATTAGCTTCAACAAATGTTAAACCGATAAAATACAATAGACAACCAGCTTTAACTGCAATTGAATACGCAATCCATTAAAAGAGTCAGTAGAGAAAATAAAGTCTACTATCTTTTAGGTTTTAAAAGGTTTTCATCAATTTTTATCACTAAGACTCGGTTTAATGAATAAACCACAATATCTAATCATCCCCGTATTCACGGCCAAGGATTTTCATCAAATTATCAATGGTTATGACTATACCGAATCACCCCCGGTCATAATCATACCAAAACTATTTATCACCGCATTACTGTGCCACTAAGGACTTTTTGTCACATCATTTATATCAAGCCATGATTATACCGAATGATCCTCGGTCATAATCATACTAAGTTCATCTACGCACGTAAAGCCAAAGATAACATAATATAATATGAGGATGATGACAATGACATAATAATTCAATAAAACAAGTTCAAGAATTATTTAATCCGGAATTATTAACGCCCAAATTGTCAACATGATATTGCTTTTGTAGAGTAAAATTCAAGAATAATCGTAAGAATATTTTCATGAAAAGATACTAGATGAAACGCAAATATCAAAGATATTCTACTAATTTCATGGAGTATAAGTCAAAGTTTTAACCAACCTGGGTATAATAAAGAATGGAATAACAAAAGAAATCACCATGCACGCGCAGATTTCAGATGTATAAAGTTATTCCAATAATAATAATAATAACGAACTGTGTCGTGTGAAATTCACAATCACTGTGGATGATCCAATGTAATAATAAATGTCAATAATAAACAACGGAACCAGTCCCGTAAAACACACGCATGTGATATTCCAATGTAATAATAAATGCGAATAATAAACAATGGAACTGTGTCCGGTGTAAAACACATAAACAGGATATTCCAAATGTAATAATAAAGAATGGAATAATAAGAAGATCACCAAGTATGGGGATTCGTGATACAAAGTTATTCCAATGTAATAAATAAGAATGGAATAATATAAGGATTTCACCAAGTATAGGTACGTCAGAGTACAAAGTTATGTATAGGTATGCCACTTTTACAAAGTTATTCCAACAGTAATAATAATGAATGGAATAATGTAAGTTCTATTCATGAATAAGAAAGAATAACACTTCTTTGCAGGTACAACAAATAATTTCCTTACCGTAAAAGACACCGGATATCAAAGTAGTGAAGTACCGTATCATACTCTTCTTCTTTCTCTATAGATTTTCTCTCTATAGATTCTCTCCATAATTTCTCTCTGTAGTTTCAAATGAATTGTAAGAAAATAATAAAGGAATGAGCTTCTATTTATAGGAAAATAGAATGCATAGTAATTAATCCATGAACTCGGTCCGTATTGATTTACTTTTAATCGACTATTCCATATTTAAAGCAAAATCTTTTAAATAAAATATCATATATTCTATTTATATAAAAACATTTTACTATGCAAAACACTACGCAACACTATGCAAAACACTACGCAACACTATGCATAATAAAATATAATATATTCTATTTATGTAATAACTTTAATAAAGTATTCGCTTTTTATATAAAGATGTTTCGCTTTTATTACGTTAATAATATGTAATAAAACAAAACGCCATTATCGCTATAATAATTCATATTATTAATCGACAATAATGGAATCAAACCGAGTGACTTCTCACATAAAGATCAATAATCAATACCGCAAGTGCTACTATGCAACCACACGACATCGTATTTCTTTTACTACCGAGTAGTTCAACAAAGATCAACCAGAAACTTCCGCCGTTATTTCAATAAAATATTTTGTCGCTTTTCAATCCGGCTAATAATTTCGTTGTGGGTCCACCAATGATTGAGTCATTGTATTTAATATTCCCTCGCTAAACCTAATATTCCCCACCAATCTAATATAATATAACCACTTGCATACTTTTTTAAAATTTATAAATATTACCCACAACTATATATATTATCTCAAATTCACACCATAATATTAAAAAATTATTTCGACAAAATTTAAATCTTTATTGATAAAATCTGGGGTCTCACAATCTCCCCTCCTTATGGAATTTCGCCTCAAAATTAGGGTACATTACTTGGTATGATAAGAGGTGAGGATACCTTGAATACCTTTATCGTTGAAAACATTAAATTCATCTTTGCAATCCAGGCAAAGATATTCATTAACAATTCATCTTTGCACTATGGCCAAAGATATACAAATCATAAAACCAATAATGCCGAGACGCGACTTAATAGTATCACGACCACTTGAATTATCTACGCACCAATCGCCAAGGATATTCGTTAGTATCACGACCACCTAATTCCATCCACGACTACTACCAAAGATAATCGTGTATTCATTAAGATCACGACCACAAATTATCCATGCACTACTACCAAAGATAATCGTGTATTCATTAAGATCACGACCATAAATTATCCATGCACTATGGCCAAAGATAATCGTGTATTCATTAAGATCACGACCACAAATTATCCATGCACTACTACCAAAGATAATCGTGTATTCATTAAGATCACGACCACGAATTATCCATGCACTACGTACAAAGATAATCGTGTATTCATTAGTATCATGACCACGATTATCCATGCACTACGTGCCAAAGATAATCGTGTATTCATTAGTATCACGACCACGAATTATCCATGCACTACGTGCCAAAGATAATCGTGTATTCATTAGTATCACGACCACGAATTATCCACGCACTACGTACAAAGATAATCGTGTTTTCAATTACTTGTTATGATTATACCCAACAATCCTCGGTCATAATCATACCAAGTCCATCTATGCACCACAGCCATGAGATGACTTTAAACATAATATAAGCATGAGGATAATGATATAAAGAATCAATCAAATGAGATAAAGGATAAATATTAAACATTTATAATATAATTTATCCAGATTCAAGAATATCCCCATGTTATCAATCACTTAATAATCTTATAATCTAATATCATTAATATTATAACAATATTTTAATCACTTCTTAAATTTATAAATAATTTATTTCAATTGTTTACGCTTTACCATATAATGCATTTAATCATTCAAAATGCCATACTCATAAGATATCATCACCAATTATCAAATCCTCATAAAAAAAAATATGCATATACTCTATATAGGATTCTCTAGCCATAAAATCCTATTTTCAACTTTTGTTACTTCACATAACATATTTAACTCATATGTTCAGTAATTAAACTATTTTCATGAAAAATACCAAATCAGTCCCAAAAATATTTCTTTTCTGGGATTTAGCATAATATAGTCCCATAATGAAAATATATTTTCTCGGAATTTTAAAATTCATTTATTATTTTCAAAAAATCAATTTCTAATTAATTCTTAAAAAATTTGCTACCCCAAGTTTAACTCCAAAATTCCCAAATCTTGGCAGGACCTTACACATGTTAACGTGAGCTTCCAGGTTTAAATTTCATGGTCATCTGAGTTATAGAACTCCTAAGGTTATAGCGTTTTTTCATCGGAAAAACCTAAATATTGAAATAGTCATAACTTGCTCATTTTAAGTCAGAATGAGCTCATTTTTGGACAGGAGGTACTTTATACCATATACCTTCATGTCCCAAAAGGCTAGAATTTTTCTCATAATTTAAGTGGCCGAAACAGCCCCTCTAAAATCATGGCAGCATCTTTTTCGGTTTTTGCAGCTTTGCACTCCTTTGATAAAATCAGTCCACACAAAAATCTACAATACCTTTTCCAGTAATTCCACTTGGATTAGTTAGGTAACTCATAGATCTAACTCTAGGACTTGACCACACTCAAAAATTCAAAATATAATAGGAGATATGGTCAATTGAATTTCATGTTACGTTTTTCACCAAAATCTGATTTTCAACTCTTTGTGATTTCTAAGAAACTTTTATGTTTTCACATAATAACCAACATAACTCATCATAAAACTTACTAATACTTCATATACCCATGATTTTCATTAGTCCAATGCTTTTATTATGACTTTCATCATAATCCTCGTAAACAGATCCTTTTAGTTGAAGAAATATTTGACGGTTTAAGAAATGGGTTTTCAGATCTTTGGGGTCAATACAAAATTCGATTTCACGCTCTAAGTAGGATAAGAAGTCTTCAAGAATACGCCAGAAATTTATTAATAATAGAAATATCATTAAAAACTATGACTCTCATCAAAACTTGGATAAGACGTCACATTGATACCAACCGTGACTTCTATCTCTTAACCTAGATAAGACCTCACAATGATACCTATAAACTTGCCATCTTCATTCACGATGTCGCCTCTGAAAAGTCCGGCTTTTGTGCATTCCACACAAGGAAGTCAACAACGAAAGGTTCGGGGCTCTTTACTTTTATGGCTTGATATAACAATAATTGACTTTAGTAGTTTGGTTTCTTGAATTCGCACAACAGGTTGGTTATCAATATAAAAGCTAACAACCTTACGAAAAGCATGATGAGTAGTTAACCAATTGATTCCTAAAATCATATCAAAGGCAAGTATTTCAAAAAGATAAGATCGACGAAGTAACGTGAAAGTGTTTATTTGAATCAAACAAGATTTAAAAATAGTAGCAGTAATTAAGGCTCCTACTAACGAAGTTTCAACCAATAAGTCAAAGTCTAACTTCTCCTGAGTCAAATTAAAACGCTGAACGCAAAGCAAGAGAGATAAAATAATGTGTAGAACCCAGATCTTATAAGGTATAGACTTCGCAATTTATAATTAACTAACCCGTGCTAACTTCGTTTCGGTTTACTCGCTTTTTGAGAAGTCATGA
Source organism: Panax quinquefolius (assembly GCA_020205615.1). NCBI lineage: Eukaryota > Viridiplantae > Streptophyta > Magnoliopsida > Apiales > Araliaceae > Panax > Panax quinquefolius. The sequence continues at coordinate 3,458,203 of CM035151.1, forward strand.
AAATGCACTTCCTAAAACCAACGACTTTGTTTGGTCCATTATGACGCCCCCAAAATAGGTATACATCACCTATTACGAGTTGTCAATACATGGTATGTAAACAACTACAACTTTATTATTACAACAAGAAACGTGAGTTTGAATACAAATATTATCTTCAGACAATATCTATACCCAAATAAATCCTCATCACATTTATTGATACATTATTTTACAAAATGGTGAGGACTACTAAACAATCCTTTCTAAAACCTTCATTCTATACCCCGACTGCATCGCTATTTATATTCTCGCCTCCCGAGAAAAATGGAACAAAAAGGAAAAGGTGAGCTCAACTAGCTCATGAAGAATATTATGACTAAGATAATATACAACAAATTACCATTAGTCTTCAACAGGAAAAATTTAATAGAATACAATAGACAACAAATTTTAAATCAATATTCGCAATGAAGTAATAATTCATTAGAAGAGTTAAGTAGAGAATGCAAACTACTATCTTCTATGTATGAATTTAAAAGTTCATCGCTCATCTTTTATCCCCTCAGTAACATCAATCAATATACATCTCGAATCAAATATTCATCTTTGCACTACTGGTGCCAAAGATATTCACTGATTGGTCATGTTCATTTAAACACTGCTCATCTTTGCACTACTACCAAAGATATTCTTCAGAAATCATTCATCTTTGCACTACTGCCAAAGATATTCAATAATATCATCATTTAAGACCGAGGATGACGAAAAATATTTTTAAAGAAACGAATCCAATTGAAACAAAATGACAAGGATTAAGGATTAAGGATTCAGTACTTTGTTTTATCCATGTTGAAAAATACCCCAAAATAATCTTAGTGGTGTAAAATTCAAGAATGATCAAAACATGGATACAATCAAAGCTAGTATCCGAATAGATGTTTTGGACAAAAAGAAGAAATTTTATTTTTCTATGAATAGTGCCAGATATCGTGAATAAGTGTCGTATACGTGAATAAGGTCAGATATCGTGAATAAAGGCCGTATACATGAATAGTAAACCGACACCAAAAGATAGAAATTCCACAAAAAACATCTTCACGCTTAATTAATAGTACTCGTGAATAAGAACTCGTGAATAAGAACTCATGAATAGTAATCTCATGAATAGTAACCCCGACATGAAAAAGTTCCAAATTTGATAAAAGTTCCAACCAATATTTCAAAGATAATGATATTGAAGAAATAATATTATTTGAGAAGAAAATAACATCCCTTACCTCAAAGAATCAAGATTTTGAATGAAAGGTCGGAAGTGATCTTTGAATGAAACTTGTCTTGTAACAAAGAACTCTCAAAATATCTAAATACTCACAAAATACGCTCAATAATATAGAGAGAAAAGAGAAAGCTTATGTTTCGGTGTGATTTTCAATTCTAACTTAGTCCTCTATTTATAGGAAAATGTTAGCCTACCAAGAAGACTTGACCTGCTTTACCGATGGCTTTTACTCGCTACTATTGCCACTCCACCACATTTGAAATAAAATTCAGCACATTTCTTCACCAACCACAAGTGGGGCCCACTCAATTCTAGAATTTTCCACCAAAATCAATTATAAACCTAATTTCCTAATCACCACCTCTTAAAATTCATAACAAATCATTCGCTCATTTTAACGGTTCAAAATTTGTGGACATATACTCAACTTATGTATGTATAACATATCCAAAAATTACAACGATCCAACGGTCGGATTAAAAATTATAACTCACGCAATATATCGTAAAAATACTGATTTGATTTTTAATACCTCCATTCCAACAAAATTACTGATAAAACACCTCAACATTAAATCATTCAATTATAACCACATAAAATAAATAAATCCGTCATTTATATCCACATCAAATAAATATTTTCTTATCATATAAATCAATAATTAATTATTCACAAATAATATTACGTAATCACAATTATGACAACGGTAGCCGCTCCTGTGAAGAGGGGCTTTCCGATAAGGATTTCTCCTCATCGCCTTGCAATTAGATGACCAAACCTCTCCTCGATGTAACTTTCTAGACATTGCCAATAATGCTATCTAATAATATTATTTAAATAATATGAATTATTGATCCGATAATGGAGATAATGTGCGTTGACAATTATTGAACAACAATAATATAAAATATCAACGCAAAGAATTATTGAATCAATAAAATAAAATATTGAGCAAGAATTCATCGTGAAAATTATTGAGTAGTGCCTTCTTCACGTAAGGATCAATAATTCAACAATCATCATGCAATACCTGGTATCGCCATCGTGCGAACCAGCGCCATTCATCGTATTTTAACCACCGGGTATTCCAATGATCTTAATTGGTAAGAATAACTACTACTGTTATTTTTAACCAACTTATATTTGTCGCTTTCTTCATCCAATCGCTTTCGTTATGGGGCCCATACATGGTCGCTACCGTCGCATTTAATATTCCCACAAGCATTTAATATTCCACGACCAAACGAATATTCCCAAACAACATTGAATATTTTATAACTACTTGCTTATTTTGAAATATTTGCGTATTTAACCCCTAACTATCCACATTAATCAAATCAACCCTTACAATTTCAAAATAATAAATAGAGAAAATTAAATTTCATTAATAATAAGTTGGGGTCTTACAACCTCCCTCCTTATGAAATTTTATCCTCGAAATTGACGACGCACGGTGTTTCAAAAGATGAGGATACCTCGCTTTCATTTCCGTTTCCAATTCCCGTGTCATTTCCTCTATAGCATGATTCCTCCACAAAACTTTAACTTGTGGTATGACCTTTCATGCAGCAGGGACATGCTCCTTCCTATCCAAAATCTTGACAGTGTACCTCCTCATACGTTAGGTCTTGGCTATCTCGTCCGGGTTCTAACTCTATAATGTGGTTCGGTCTTTCACATATTTATTTAAATGCAGATATGTGAAACACATCATGAACACGAGACATACTTGGAGGTAACGCAAGTCTATAGGCTACATTTCCTACTCGGTCAAGAATTTGAAATGGACCAATAAATCGTGGATCGAGCTTTCCTCTCTTCCCAAATCTTGTAACTCCCTTCCACGGGAAGCAACTTCGTAATAATACATGATCCCTACACTAAATTCCACGCCCTTTCGATGAAGATCCGCGATAACTCTTTTGTCGATCTTGTGCCGCTTTTGTATACGTTGTCGAATCATTTGGATCTTTTCGGTAGTCATAACACGTTTAACTCGGGTCCCAACAATGTTGCTTCACCCACCTCATCCCAACATATTGGAGAACGACATTTTCGTCCATATAATGCTTCAAATGGAGCTACACCTATACTTGCTCGATAACTCGTTGTTGTAGGAGAATTCTACCAATGGTAAATACTTATCCCAATCGCCCTTGAAGTCTAGGACATGAGTCTTAATAAATCTTCAAGAGTTTGAATAGTCCTCTCTCGATTGTCCGTCCGTTTGGGGGATGGTATGCCGAACTAAATCGCAAACCGCGCCCATAGCTTTTTGCAAGCTAACCCAAAATCTTGAAGTGAATCTTGGGTCACGATCCAAAACTATGGATATGTGCATGCCATGCAACCTCACAATCTCATTTATGTACATACTAGCAAGACGCTCAAGGAATAAGTCTCCGTGTCGGCAAGAAATGAGCGAGACTTGGTTAATCTATCAACAATAACCCAAATAGCATTGATGCCTTGAGAAACCGTAGGAAGACCCAGAATCTAAATCCATGGTAACGTGTTCCCACTTCCATTCCAGGAATCTCAAGTGGTTGCAACGGACCCTTAGGTACTAGATGCTCCGCCTTTACACGTTGACAAGTTAAACACATCGAGATAAACTTTGCAATCTCTCTCTTCATATTGTTCCACCAAAATGTATGTCCGAAGATCACGATACATTTTAGTACTTCCGGATGGATTGCAAATGGTGTATTGTGTGCCTCCATCATAATCTTGTACTTCAAATCGAAGTCGTTAGAACACAAAGTCAGAGTGGACTCAAGTATTCCTTCTTCATCAATTCTCGCCGGAATAGCTCCTTCTTGTACTTTCTTCTTTATACGATCAACTCCGGCCGCGTCGGTGGCTCGAGCAACCATAACTTTTTCTATTAAAGTTGGCTCTACGCGATACTTGACATCATCGCACCTTTGCTCCTCGTGATATGATCTTCTACTCAACGCGTCGCCTACCACGTTCGCTTTTCCAGGATGGTATTGAATAGTGTGGTCGTAGTCTTTCAATAGTTCGAGCCAACGTCCGCCGCATGTTGAGTTCTTTTGAGTGAAGAAATATTTAAGGCTTTTATGGTCCGAATATATCTCCACTTTCTCCCCATATAGATAGTGCCTCCATATCTTTAAGCAAGAAAACGATTGGCCGCTAACTCTAGATCATGAGTAGGATAATTCCTCTCATACTCTTTAAGTTGTCGCGAGGCATAGGCTATGACTTTCCCACGTTGCATGAGAACACATCCTAACCCTTTGCTCAAGCATCGTCATTGTAGATAACAAATCCATCCAACCAGATGGTATTGTTAGAATAAAGTCTTAAATAAGTCTCCTCTTAAGCTCTTGGAAACTTTTCTCGCATTCTTCGGCTCCAAACAAATTTTGTATCCTTCCGAGTTAATTGAAGTTAATGGAGTAGCGATTCGAGAAAACCCTTCCACGAATCTCCGATAATAACCAATTTAAGCCCAAAAGCTACGTGCATTTTGACCACCGACTTGGTTTTCTCTAACTTTGTATTACTTCAATCTTCGTCGGATCAACAGATACTCCATGTTTCGACACCGCGTGCCCAAAGAATGCTACTTCCTCAAGCCGTAACTCGCATTTCTTCAATTTGGCATATAGTTTGTTTTCACGAAGCCTTTCGAGTACCAAACTTCAAATGGTGCTCATGATCTTCACGACTTTTGGAATATATAAGGATGTCATCAATAAAGACAACAACAAACCGATCCAAATATTCCTTGAATACTCGGTTCATCATATCCATGAAAGCCGTTAGGAGCATTAGTTAGTCCGGAAGACATGACTAAGAATTCATAATGCCCATACCGAGTTCAAGGCGTCTTTTGAATATCCTCGATTCTAATCTTGGTGATGATATCTGTAACTAAGATCGATTTTTGAAAAGAATTGTGCCCTCGTGAATCGGGTCAAACAAGTCATCAATACGAGGTAGAGGATACCTATTCTTGATGGTGACATGGTTCAACTCTCGATAGTCAATACAAAGTCGCATACTCCCGTCTTTTCTTCTTTTTACAAATAAAACAGAGCACCCCAAGGAGATGTACTTCAGATTTAATGAAACCGATGTCCAACAATTTCGTAGTTGGACCTTTAACTCTCAAGTTCAATAGGAGCCATTCGATATGGGTTTTTAGAAATGGGCTTTGTACATCAGTTCAAGATCAATAAAGAATTCAACTTCACGCTCGGGGTAGACCGGAAGTTCTTCAGAAATACGTCGGAAAGTCAATAACAACAGAATATTATTCAAATTTGACGTGTCTTTATTCAAATCCATAACATGGGCTAAGAAAGCTTGACATCCGTTTTTCAATAAACGAATAGCTTTATGATTAGATATGATAAATGATTGATTTTAATGGTTTAGTTGCTTGAATCATAACAACAAGTTGGTTAGGAATATGAAAACTAACAACCTTACGAAAACAATCAATTTTGGCATGATGAGTAGTTAACCAATCAATCCCTAAAATCACATCAAAAGCAAGTATCTTTAAAGAGATAAGGTCAATGTAAGGTAATGGTGCCAACTTGAATCAAACAAGATTTATAAAATGGATGTGATGAAAGTTTCTCCTAACGGAGTTTCCACAGATAGGTCAAAGTCTAATTTCTCCTGAGTCAAGTTTAAACGTTGAGCACATGCAGGAGAGATAAATGAATGGGTAGCATGCAGGTATCAAGTAAGGTATAAACTTCGCAAGAATTTATAAATAGCTTACCCGTGATCACCTCGTTTGGGTTCCTCGATTATGACTATCACAACAAACGCTTCTTCCGGAATTGTTGACTTTGACTTTTCCGGGGATGATCTTTTGAGTCACCGCCTTCATGAACTAGGTTTCGCCACTCAGATAATCTCAAGCGATATGTCCTTCCTTTCCACAATTATAGCATACCTTAAATGTTGTTGGGCGGTTTGACTGATATGTCCTCTTTTCCGCATTTAGCATATATGACCGGTGGTCGTTCTCCTCCCTTAGAACCGATTCTTTCACGCAAGACCGCATCATCTTCATACGGTCGTTGTTAAATCTCTCTTTTAAAATCTCCTCCGACTCGCTTTCTTCATTTTTCATGACCATGATTACCACCAGAGTGGTTACCATTTCGTCTCGTCTCATTTCTTTCTCCGCAGTTATCATTATTACATTGATCGCTATCTCTCGTACGATCTCGGTTATGGTCCTCGCCGACCGCATTTTCGTTATCTCGCCTAATAATTGAGCCTCATTTACAACATCCGAATAAAGAGAAAGTTTATGAGAAAGAATGAGATATCGACGACGGGTTTCAAACCTCTAAGAAACATCCGCGTCATCGCTCCTCATTCTCCACCAAATGAGGTGCTGAACACGGATAACTCGCAAACTTTGTCTCGCATCGAGACACCGCCACGTTGTTTTGCTCTAATCGATGAACTCCACTTCCTTCATACGAATGAACACTTTTAGGAAAGTATTTGTCATTAAATAGTCTCTCAAACGTCTCCCAAGACATCGCCGAAAGCGGTTTGGATGGGTACGCTTATAGACTCCCACCAAGAGTCCGCCTTCGCCACGGAACATAAAGGTGGCGAATGGAACCTTCGTTCTCGCGCATCCCAAGACATCGAATATCTTGGTAATTTGCTTGACCCATGTTTCCGCCATGATCGGATCTCGCTTTCCCTTAAATTCGGTGGTCCCAACTCTTTGAATCGCTTCAATGTGACAACCCGTGAATTGCTATCATTTTCCCTCAGATTTTGAACACGAAGTCTCCTCATCTCGATTTTGCATGAATCGCAAAAACTTCTAAACATCCCTCGCTCATCATCTCGCTTCAATGGTGTTGTTCGCGGGAGGAACATTGCAAACTGTTGCAGACGCTCTCCTCGTTGGTGAGACACAGGCGTCACACGGCCTCATTTCCATTGTTAATATTCTCGAACGACATTCTCAAATATCGCCATAAAACAAGGGTTAATTAAGGAAATCAATATATCACATAATATCCCTATATATGACCGACTAACTAACAAATAAGCTTAGTAGGACACACTAGCGAAGGATTTACTCGTCTCTCCCTCCTAGTTCTATTCCCGATCTCCACCGGAGATCATATCCTAAGCTCGATACTAACCGTGACGCCCCCAAAATAGGTATACATCACCTATTCGAGTTGTCAATACATGGTATGTAAACAACTACAACTTTATTATTACAACAAGAAATCGTGAGTTTGAATACAAATATTATCTTAGCACAATATCTATACCCAAATAAATCCTCATCACATTTATTGATACATTATTTTACAAAAATGGTGAGGACTACTAAACAATCCTTTCTAAAACCTTCATTCCATTACCCCAACTGCAAATACTCGCTTATATTCTCGCCTCCCGAGAAAAATGGAACAAAAGGAAAAGGTGAGCTCAACTAGCTCAAGAAAGAATATTATGACTAAGATAATATACAACAAATTACCGTTAGTCTTCAACAGGAAAATTTAATAGAATACAATAGACAACAAATTTTAAATCAATATTCGCATGTGAAGTAATAATTTATTAGAAGAGTTAAGTAGAGAATGCAAACTACTATCTTCTATGTATGAATTTAAAAGTTCATCGCTCATCTTTTATCCCCGTAACATCAATCAATATACATCCGAATTAAATATTCATCTTTGCACTACCACAGCCAAAGATATTCATCATTAGTCATGTTCATTTAAACACTGTTCATCTTTGCGCTACTGGGCCAAAGATATTCTTCGAAATCATTCATCTTTGCACTACAGCCAAAGATATTCTTAAGAAATCATTCATCTTTGCACTACAAAAGCCAAAGATATTCCATAATATCATCATTTAAGACCGAGGATGATGAAAATATTTTTTTTAAAGAAACGAATCCGGTGAAACAAAATGACAAGGATTAAGGATTAAGGATTCAGTACTTTGTTTTATCCATGTTCAAAAATACCCCAAAATAATCTTAGTGGTGTAAAATTCAAGAATGATCAAAACATGGATACAATCAAAGCTAGTATCCGAATAGATGTTTTGGACAAAAGAAGAAATTTTATTTTTCTATGAATAGTCAGATACGTGAATAAAGGTCGTATACGTGAATAGTCAGATATCGTGAATATAACGCCGATACATGAATAGTAAACCGACACCAAAAGATAGAAATTCCACAAAAACATCTTCACGTTTCATGAATAGTACTCGTGAATAAGAACTCGTGAATAGTAACTCATGAATAAGAAACTTGTGAATAAGAACTCATGAATAAGAAACCCATACATGAAAAAGTTCCAAATTTGATAAAAGTTCCAACCAATATTTCAAAGATAATGATATTGAAGAAATATTATTATTTGAGAAGAAAATAACATCCCTTACCTCAAAGAATCAAGATTTTGGAATGAAAGGTCGGAAGTGATCTTTGAATGAAACTTATCTTGAGCAAAGAACTCTCAAAATATCTAAATACTCACAAAATACGCTCAATAATATAGAGAGAAAGAGAGAATGTGACGCCCCCAAAATAGGTCCATTCCATCCAACCCATTCGAGTCGCCAAATACATGGTACGTAAATAACTACAACTTTATTATTACAACAAATAAAGCGTGAATTTAAATACGAGATATTGCCATCTGATAATATCCACACGCAAATAAATCCCCATCATAATTATTGATACATTATTTTACAAAATGGTGAGGACTACTAAACAACCTCTCTAGAACCTTCATTCCATACCCCGACTAAGACTCGCTACATTCTCGCCTTCGAGAAGAAAAATGGAACAACAAGGAAAAGGGTGAGCTCAACTAGCCCAAGAAAGAATATTATGACTAAGATAATAGACAACAAATTATCGTTAGTCTCCAACAGGAAAAATCGATAGAATACAATGTACAACAAGTTTGGATCAATATTCGCAATGGAAATAATAATTCACGAGAAGAGTTACGTAGAGAATGAAATCTACTATAATCTATGAATTTAAATATTCCATCATCAATATTTTATCCCAGTAACATCAATCAATATACATCCGAATCAAATATTCATCTTTGCACTACAGCCAAAGATATTCATCGATTGGTCATGTTCATTTAAACACCGATCATCTTTGCACTAAAGCCAAAGATATTCTTCAGAAATCATTCATCTTTGCACTACGTGCCAAAGATATTCCATAATATCATCATTTAAGATGAAGATGATGAAAATATTTTTAAAGAAACGAATCCAATGAAACAAAATGACAAGGATTAAGGATTAAGGATTCGTACTTTGTTTTATCCACATCCAAAAATACCTCAAAAAATCATCGCAGGTGGTGTAAAATTCAAGAATGATCAAAACATGGATACAATCAAAGCTAGTATCCGAATAGATATTTTAGATTTAAAAAGAAAATTTTCATTTTTCATTGAATAAGGCCGTATTCGTGAATGAATAGTCAGATATCGTGAATAAAGTCCGAGTATCGTGAATAGTAACTCGACACCAAAAGATAGAAATTCCACAAAAACATCTTCACGCTTCATTAATAGTACTCGTGAATAAGAACTCGTGAATAAGAACTCATGAATAAGAACTCGTGAATAAGAACTCATGAATAAGAACCCATGAATAGTAACCCGACATGAAAAAGTTCCAAATTTGATAAAACTTCAGATCAACATTTCAAAGATAATGATATTGAAGAAATAATATCATTACAAAAAGATAATATCCTTACCTCGAAAGATTAAGACTTCAAATTTGGAATCTAGGGTATAGTCTTTGAAGGGAACTTCAGACCGTCTAACAACACTCAAAGTATACTCACAAGAATACGCTCAATATATCGAGAGAGAAATAGAGAGAAACTTCGGTTTCGGTGTGTTTTTCAATTCTAACCCAAGACCCTATTTATAGGAAAATGCTTAGAACACCAAAGCGTAAAATTGAATATAATATTAATATATTTTTCACATTTTCTTTAGCCCACCTAGACAACTGATCTCAGCCCATTTGAATCACATGTGAGGCCAACTTAGTTGCAAAAAACGTTTTTCTCAAAATAATTAACTAAAACTCCCAAAATTAATTATTTCTAACTTCGTAACTTCAATAATTCATAATAAATATCCCTTTCATCAGAAAATTCGAATCTCATGAGTTTTTATAGAAAATTCAATTCTCTACAACTTTGCAGAAGAAAGTTTTTCCAAATTCCAAATAGAAATTGACCGAAATCCACAAACGGGTGATTTTACAATTTATAATCAAATTTTGATCAATAATTGTGTCCACCAACACACAAAACATGTGTTAAACATTTAATGCCACAAAATACTCTTCCTCCTCATATACTCATATATCCCATATTCATTGTAAAAATATCATCATTAATATAAAATAATATATTTAAATGAATTATTTTATCGAAAAAGATAAAATATTAATTTTCAACAATTGTCATTTTAAAAATTTTCTCCATCTATATCCACATAAAATCAATATTTTCCTCATCATATAAATCAATAATTAATTATTCACAAATAATATTACGTAATCACAATATCGACAACGAGCAGGTTCCCAGGAAAGAGGGGCTTTCCAATAAGAATTTCTTCTACTTGGCGCCGCAATTAGATGACCAAACCTCTCCTTGCATGTAACTTTCTAGACATTGCCAATAATGTTATCTAATAATATTATTCGAAAATATGAATTATTGCTTCGATAATGAAAGATCTTGTGTAATGACAATTATCAAACAACAAAGAATATAAAATATCAACGCAAAGAATTATTAACTCAATAAAATAATCGAGCAAGAATTATCGTAACCATTATTGAGTAGTGCCTTCTTCACGTAAGAATCAATAATTGGTGCAATACCTGGTAATCTTCTTGTTCAACAACGCTGTATTAGTGTGTTTTAACCACGGGTATTTTAACAAGATTAATTCAGAATAACTACACTGTTATTTAAAAACAACTTATATTTGTCGTTTTCTTCATCCAATCGCTTTCCGTTATGGGGCCCACACATGGCTGCGCCGTCGTACGAATATTCCCCGACAGTACGAATATTCCACGACCAAACGAATATTCCCCGACGATAATGAATATTTTATAACCACTTGCTTATTTTGAAATATTTGCGTATTTAACCCTTAACTATCCACATTAATCAAATCAACCCTTACTATTTCAAAATAATAAATAAAGGAAATTCCTTTTTATTTAAAAATTTCGGGGTCTTACAGAGAAAGCTTATGTTTCTGGTGTGATTTTCAATTCTAACTTAGTCCTCTATTTATAGGAAAATGTTAGCCTACCAAGCAGACTTGACTCAACTTACATGATGGCTTTACTCGCTACTATTGTCACCCACCACATTTGAAATAAAATTCAGCACATTTCTTCACCAACCACAAGTGGGGCCCACTCAATTCTAGAATTTTCCACCAAAATCAATTATAAACCTAATTTCCGAATCACCACCACCTCTTAAAATTCATAACAAATCATTCGTTCATTTTAACGGTTCAAAATTTGTGGACATATACTCAACTTATGTATGTATAACATATCCAAAAATTACAACGATCCAACGGTCGGATTAAAATTATAACTCACTTAATATATCGTAAAAATCTTCGATTTGATTTTTAATACCTCCATTCCAACAAAATTACCGATAAAACACATCAACATTAAATCATTCAATTATAACCACATAAAATAAATAAATCCGTCATTTATATCCACATCAAATAAATATTTTCTTATCATATAAATCAATAATTAATTATTCACAAATAATATTACGTAATCACAATTATGACAACCAAAAGCCGCTCTGGGAAAGGGGCTTTCCGATAAGGATTTCTCCTTCTACTTGGGAGCGCAATTAGGTGACCAAACCTCTCCTCGATGTAACTTTCTAGACATTGCCAATAATGCTATCAAATAATATTATTTAAATAATATGAATTATTGATCCGATAATGGAGATAATGTGCGGTGACAATTATTGAACAACAATAATATAAAATATCAACGCAAAGAATTATTGAATCAATAAAATAAAATATTGAATAAGAACTTCATCGTGAAAATTATTGAGTAAAGGCCTTCACGTAAGGATCAATAATTCAACAATATGCGTAATAGTACCAGCTTATGCGCAACCACGCAGACATCAGATTTTAACCACCCTAAGATTCCAACAGCCTTAATGAGTAATAACCACGCCAAGTTATTTTTAACCAACTTATATTTGTCGTTTTTTCTTCATCTAATCGCTTTCATTATGGGGCCCACACACATTTACTGGCGCATTTAATACGAATATTCTGACAACAAGATTTAATATTCCACGATTTAATGCATCTAATATTCTCCAAACAACAATGAATATTTTATAACTACTTGCTTATTTTGAAATATTTGCGTATTTAACCCCTAACTATCCACATTAATCAAATCAACCCTTACTATTTCAAAATAATAAATAGAGAAAATTAAATTTCATTAATAATAAGTTGGGGTCTTACAAATCCATATCCACCTTTGGTGCCACCGTCCCAGCCTAGACTTGACTTTTGGTGAACAACAAAATTGAGCTAAATGACCTTCTCTCTTGTAATTTCCACATCTATTATTTTGCCATGATTACCATCAAGTGGTTACCATTCTTAGCATGATAATTTCCCCGATGGTTATTATTATTATTCGATGGCCGTTGCCACCAAAGATGATTATTATCGTGTTGTTGGTTGTTACCTTTTGTTTGAAATTTGAATCAACACTCTCATGTGCTTCATTGCTTATCTCAAATTTCGGATGCCATTCTCAAACACCTTGTCACAAAACAAGGGTTAATTAACATATCACATATTATCCATATACTCGACCGACCAATTAAATACCAAATAAATTTAGGTAGGTCATACTAGCAATAAGGAATTCCCGTCTCTCCCTCCTAGTTCTTATCTCACATCTCGCCTAGGATCATATCCCCAAGCTCGATACTAATCGTGATGTGACGACCCCAAAATAGGTCCATTCCATCCAACCCATTACGAAAGTCGCCAAATACATGGTATGTAAACAACTACAACTTTATTATTACAACAGTAAAACTGTGAGTTTGAATACAAATATTATCTTCTAGACAATATCTATACTCAAATAAATCCTCATCACATTTATTGATACATCATTTTATAAAAATGGTGAGGACTACTAAACAACTCTCTCTAGAACCTTCATTCCATACCCCGACTAGTACTCGCTACATTCTCGCCTCCTGAGAAGAAAAATGGAACAACAAGGAAAAGGGTGAGCTCAACTAGCCCAGTAAAGAATATTATGACTAAGATAATATACAACAAATTATCGTTAGTCTCCAACAGGGAAAAAAAAATCTGATAGAATACAATAGACAACAAGTTTCAGATCAATATTCGCAGAGAAATAATAATTCATAGAAGAGTTACGTAGAGAATGAAATCTACTATAATCTATGAATTTAACGATCCATCATCAATATTTTATCCCTCGTAACATCAATCAATATTCATCTCAAATCAAATATTCATCTTTGCACTCACAAGCCAAAGATATTCATCAATCGATCATGTTCATCTCAACACTGCTCATCTTTGCACTAAAGGCCAAAGATATTCATCGATCGGTCATGTTCATTTAAACACTGCTCATCTTTGCACTACTGTGCCAAAGATATTCTTCAGAAATCATTCATCTTTGCACTATGGGCCAAAGATATTCAATAATATCATCATTTAAGACCGAGGATGATGAAAAATATTTTTAAAGAAAACGAATCCGATTGAAACAAAAGAACAAGTATTATGGATTCGTACTTTAAACAATCCAAAGTTCACAAATACTTCATAAATAATCATCATCAAGTAAAATTCAAGAATGATCAAAACATGGATACAATCAAAGCTAGTATCCGTAGAATAGATATTTTGGACGAAAAGAAGAAATTTTATTTTTCGATGAATAGGTCAGATTCGTGAAATAGGCCGTACACGTGAATAGTAACTCCGACACCAAAAGATAGAAATTCCACAAAAACATCTTCACGCTTCACATGAATAGTACTCGTGAATAAGAACTTCGTGAATAGTAACTCATGAATAGTAACTCATGAATAGTAACTCGTGAATAAGAACTCATGAATAGTAACCCCGACATAAAAAGTTCCAAATTTGATAAAACTTCAGATCAACATTTCAAAGATAATGATATTGAAGAAATAATATCATTACGAAAAAAATAATATCCCTTACCTCAAAGAATCAAGATTTCTAAGGAAAAGGTCGGAGTGATCTTTGAATGAAACTTTATCTTTGAATAAAGAACTCTCAAAGTATCTAAATACTCACAAAATACACTCGATAATATAGAGAGAGAAAGAGAGAAAACTTTGTTTCGTGTGATTTTCAATTCTAACTTAGCCCTCTATTTATAGGAAAATGTGTTAGCTCACCAAGCAGACTTGACTCTGCTACACGATGGCTTTTTACTCGCTACTATTGCCACCCACCACATTTGAAATAAAATTCAGCACATTTTTTTCACCAACCACAAGTGGGGCCCACTCAATTCTAGAATTTTCCACCAAAATCATTTATAACCTAATTTACGAATTAGTCACCTCTTAAAATTCATAATAAATTATACGCTCATTTTAACGGTTCAAAATTTTGTGGACATATACTCAACTTATGTATGTATAACATATCCAAAAATTACAACGATCCAACGGTCGGATTAAAATTATAACTCATAATATATCGTAAAAATACTCGATTTGATTTTTAATACCTCATTCCGGACAAAATTACCGATAAAACACCTCAACATTAAATCATTCAATTATAACCATATAAAACAAATAAATCCATCATTTATAAATATTTTCTTATCATATAAATCAATAATTAATTATTCACAAATAATATTACAGAATCACAATTATGACAACCAAAGCCGTTCCTCAGAAAGAGGGGCTTCCGATAAGGATTTCTCTCTTCGGGCGCCGCAATTAGGTGACCAAACCTCTCCTTGATGTAACTTTCTAGACATTGCCAATAATGCTATCTAATAATATTATTCAAATAATATGAATTATTGATCCGATAATGGAGATAAATGCGGTGATAATTATTGAACAACAATAATATAAAATATCAACGCAAAGAATTATTGAATCAATAAAATAAAATATTGAACGAAAGAATTCACTGTGAAAATTATTGAGTAGTGCCTTTTACGTAAGGATCGAGAATTCAACAATCACATGCAATACCGTGCCATCTTTGTGCAACCACGCCAGACATCGTATATTTAAACCACGGGTATTCCAACGATCTTACTGCAGAATAACTACGCGTTATTTATAACCACCCAAACTTTTGTCGTTTTCTTCATCCAAGCGGTTATCCGTTATGGGGCCCACACATGGTCTGCTTGGTCGCACGAATATTCCAACAGCATTTAATATTCCACGACCAAACGAATATTCCCGACAACAATGAATATTTTATAACCACTTGCTTATTTTGAAATATTTGCATGTATTTTACCCTTAACTATCCACATTAATCAAATCAACCCTTACTATTTCAAAATAATAAATAAAGGAAATTCCTTTTTATCTAAAAAATTTGAGGTCTTACAACCTCCCTCCTTATGAAATTTCGTCCTCGAAATTGACGTCACGTACTGGTGTTTCAAAAGGTGAGGATACCTCGCTTTCATTTTCGTTTCCAATTCCCTGTGTCATTTCCTCTATAGCATGATTCCTCCACAAAACTTTAACTTGTGGTATGACCTTTGCGCGTAGGACATGCTCCTTCCTATCCAAAATCTTGACAGGTACCTCCTCATACGTTAAGTCTTCGGCTATCTCATCCGGTTCTAACTCAATGACGTAGTTCGGGTCGTCCACATATTTACGTAACATCGATACGTGAAAAACGTTATGAACACGCGTCATACTTGGCGGTAAAACGAGTCTATAGGCCACAGTTCCTATTCGATCGAGAATTTTAAATGGATTAATAAATCGAAGGTTTGAGCTTTCCTCACCTCACCGATTCTCGCTTTTGAAATAACAACTTCTTGCACCTCCTTCTTCAAATTCATCACCTCCGTGTGTGTAGAAGCGCCTTTAACTTTATCGATTAAAGTCGATTATACTCGTATATCATCACGCATCAGATATATCATCACGTGGGTACCTAGAGTTTTCATCTCCATCTCTATTATTTGTATATTATACTGAAATGAGTCTTTGACAATATCGTACTTTCAGATTGTATAACGATCTTCTACTCAACACGTAAACCTACCACGTTCGCTTTTCCAGGATGGCACGGTCGAACATACTTTGAAATGAGTCTCCTCTTGAGTTCTTCAAGCTCTTACCACATTCCTTGCTCCATTTGAATTTTGTATCTCTATGAGTCATTTCGTTAATGGAATAACGATTCGAGAATATCCTTCAACGAATCTCGATAATAACCAACTAAGCCTAGAAAGCTCACGATTTCGATTCTCGACTTAGGTTGCTCTCAACCGTGACTCATATCCTAATCTTGGATAAGACGTCACAATGACACCTATCGCTTTCTTATCGCATTTAATATGGCGCCCCCTACGTAGAGTATGGCTTAGGTGAATTCCACAAAGGAAAGTCACAAGATAAAGGCTCGGTACCAAATTTATAGTTGAATTTTTAACTCGTAAGTTCAATAGAGCCATTTGATATGAGATTTTAGAAATGAGTTTTGTCTAGGGTTCAAAGTCGATACAAAATTTAATATCGAGCTTTGGAAGTAAGCCAAGAAATTCTTCGTAAAATACGCCAGGAAAAATCAATAACAACAAGAATATTATTCAAATCTGACGTGTCTTTATTCAAATCCATAACATGGACTAAGAAAACTTGACATCCATAATAAAAAAATGACTTCATGGCTTGATATGAAAATGTTTGACTTCAATGGTTTGATTGCTTGAATTCGAATAACAGGTTGCTTAGGAATATGAAAACTAACAACCTTACGAAAGCAATCAATTTTGGCATGATGAGTAGTTAACCTTAAAATCACATCAAAAGCAAATATCTTTATAGGAATAATGTCAACAGGTAATGTGATAGTGCCAACCTGAATCAAGCAAGATTTTTAAACAACGGATGTAATGAAAGTTTCTCCTAACGGAGTCTCCATAAATAGGTCAAAGTCTAATTTCTCCGTAGTCAAGTTCAAACGTTGAGCGCAAGCAAAAGAGATAAAAGAATGGGTAGAACCGGTATCTAGTAAGGTATAAACTTCACAAGAATTTATAATTAACTAACCCGTGCTAACTTCGTTCAAGTTCCTCGCATTTTGACCGGTCACGACAAACGCTCTTCCAGAAATCGTTGACTTTGACTTTTCTGGGACATCCTTTTGAGTCACCATTCCCGCAGGACTGGGTTTCGATATCGTACAATCTCGAGCGATATGTCCTTCTTTTCCACAATTATAGCATACCTTAAACTGTTTGTGGGCGGCCAATGATATGTCCTCTTTCCCAAGATTTGTAACATACGATCGATGGTCTTTCTCCTCCCTCGAACCATGCATATCGGGCGCCGACGTCTTCACATGGTCGTTGTTGAATCTCCTCATTTTAAAATCTCCTCCGACTCGCTTCTTCTATTTTCATGGCTATGATTACCACCAGTGGTTACCGCTTTGTGTCCAGTATTCTTCTTCTCTCTTTGGTTATCGTTATTCGATGATCGCTATCTTGGTATGATCCTCGGTTATGGTCCCTCGGTTGAACGTACTTTCGTATCTCGCTTCTAACAACCGAGCCACATTGACAACATCCGAATAGAGAGAAAATTTATGAGAAATGAGATACTTGACGACGACGGGTTTCAAACCTCTCGTAAACATCCGCGTCATACGTTCCTCATTCTCCACCAAATGAGGGTGAAAACTCGGATAACTCGCGAACTTCGCCTCGTCTTTGGGATACCGCCATGTTATTCGCTCCGGTCTAATAAACTCCACTTCCTTCATATATATTAATACTTTCGGGGAAGTACTTGTCATTGAACTTTTTCTCAAACGTCTCCCACGATACATCGAAAGTGCGGATGGGTATGGACGACTCTGAGACTCCACCGATAGTGTGACGCCCCAAAAGTAGGTATACATCACCCATCTTGGGTCGACACTTACATGGTATGTAATTTAAATACAACTTATTAACATAAGCGTGTGTGTACAATACGACATAAATCGTGAGTTTAAATACAAATATCATCTACTAGATATTATACAAACTCAAACAAAAGTCCTCAATACGATTATTATCACACTATTTTACGTGAATAGTGAGGACTACTAATGCTATCTTCGGGACCATCACTCGTTTCCCCGACTCGTCCCAAATATATATTATCATTTCAAGAGAATAAAGGTGAAAGAAAGGGTGAGCTCAACTAGCCCAAGAAGAAATATTATGACTAAGATAATGCGAATAAATTATCAATAGTCTTGATAATGTTAAACCGATAAAATACAATAGACAAACCGGTTTAATCATAAGTGGAATATGCAATCCATTTAAAAGAGTCAAGTAGAAAATAAAGTCTACTATCTTTTAGGTTTTAAAAGGTTTTCATCATCGCTTTATAATATTTGAGACTCAAACTTTAATAAATATTTCACATCATCGAATCACCCCTCACTACGGCCCGAGGATATTCTTTAAGTATCACGACCACAATTATTCATGCACACGCCAAGAATATTTGTGTATTCATTAATGGTCATGATCATGCCAACAATCTGTCATCAATGCACTACTACTAATCGAGGATTTTTATCACATCATTTGTAACATTACGGCCATGATTACACCGAATAGTCTCAGCGGTCATAATCATACCAAGTCCATCTATGCACTATGTGCCACGGATGACTTTCAAAAAATATAAACATGAGGATGATGACAATGATATAAGAATTCAATAAAACAAGTTCAAGAATTATTAACGCCCAAATTATCAACATGACATTGCTTTTGTAGAGTAAAATTCAAGAATGATCGGAAGAATATTTCCATGAAAGATCTTGGATGAAACGCAAATATCAAGGATATTCTACTAATTTCATGGAGTATGTAAGTCAAAGTTTTAACCAATTTGGGTATAATAAAGAATGGAATAACAAAAGAAATCACCATGCATGCGATAGATCGCTTGCACAGAAAAGTTATTCCAATGAATAATAAATAACGGAACCAAGTCGGGTGAAATTCACAACCGGCTGGGATGTTCCAACAGAATAATAAAGATGGAACCGGATCCGGTGTAAAAAACACGAGATAGGATATTCCAATGTAATAATAAAAAGGCGGAACCAGTCCGGTGTAAAACACACGCACAGGATGTTCCAACAGAATAATAAAGAGCGGAACAGTCCGGTGTAAAACACATGCATGAGGATGTTCAAATGAATAATAATAAAGGCGGAACCAGTGGGTGTAAAACACATGACATGGATGTTCCAATGTAATAATAGAAGAATGTCACCAAGTATAGGGTAAACCACTTATACAAAGTTATTCCAACAGAATAATAAGCAATGGAATAACAAAGATTCTCTTCATTAATAAGAAAGAATAACACCCCTTACATTTGGTAGGAGATTGAATACGCAGCAGTTGTAGTAACAAAATACTCTTCTTCTTTCTCTCTTATCTCTCTATACTTTCTCTCTATAGCTTGAATGAATTCGTGAAAATAATGAAGCCCTAGGCCTCTCTTTATAGAAGATTTCTAGCTTAGCACGCTGAGATGTGAAAAGGCAAGTGGCTTGACGAATTTCGTTTGGCCTTTGTAATGTGAAGCGACAAGTGGTTCGGCGCTTTGAATGTGAAACGACAAGTGGTTCGACGTCCGGTAAAGATAATTACTATTAACGAAGGTAAATACTATTGACGAAGGTAAATACTATTCACAAGGGTAATTACTATTAACGAAGGTAATTACTTATCGACGAAGGTAAATACTATTCACAAGGGTAATTACTATTGACGAAGGTAATTACTATTCGACGAAGGTAAATACTATCGACGAAGAGACTCTTAGATGATGACATATGAGCCCCCATAAAAATAATCAAACTTACCACAAATCATTTTTTTTCATCAACACATATTTAATCTTTCAACAATTATTAATCATTTATAACTTGTCGTCTCAATTATTGATTTAATACTATAACATATTATACGTGATGATAATCTTGTGACAATAATTGAATCAATAATATAAGAGATATGATCAAAGAATTCTCAGTAGTAATAATTGAGCATATTTGAGTGACTTCTCACGTAAGCATCAATAATCAATACAGTGCAGCTTTACTATGCAACTCACGTAGACATCGTACTTTTACCATAGGGTAGTTCAACAGCTTTTTAGCAGTAACACCTCCATAGTTATTTTTATAAAATATTTTGTCGTTTTCTCAATCGAACAATAATTACATTTGTAGGGGTCCACCAATGATTGAGCCATTATGCGAATATTCCTAACAAAAAGAATATTCCCAGACCAAACTAATATTTTATAACAACTTGCATACTTTGCAAAATTTATAAATATTACCCACAACTATAACATTATATCAAATTTATTCCATAATATTCAAAAATAATATTTATAGAAAAATTCATCTTTATTTATAAAAATTTGGGGTCTTACAACCTCCCTTCTTATGAAATTTAAGCCCTCGAAATTAGGGTACGATACACTGGTATGTCGAAGAGGTAAGGATACCTTGATTTCATTTGATTCTAACTCCCAAGTCATTTCCTCAACATCGTGGTTCCTCCACAAAACTTTGACTTGAGGTATAACCTTGGGAGCGTAGAATATGTTCCTTCTTATCCAAAATTTGAACAGAACCTCTTCATACGTCAAATCTTCCGCTATTTCGGTGGGTTTCTAACTCAATAATATGGTTCGGGTCTTTCACATATTTACGTAACATAGATATGTGAAAAACGTTATGAACACGAGACATATTGGCGGCAGTAAAAGCGAGTCTATAGGCCACGATTCCTACTCGATCGAGGATTAAAATGGACCGATGAATCGAGGGTTAAGTTTTCCTCTCTTTCCAAATCTTGTAACTCCATTCCATGGAGCAACTCTTAACAACACATGATCTCCTATATCGAATTCCACGTCCTTTCGATGAAGATCAAGATAACTCTTTTATCGATTTTGTGAGGGTTTTATACGTTGTCGGATCGTTTGAATCTTTTTTAAAGTAGTCATACGTACCAACTCGGTCCCAACAACGTTGCTTCACCCACCTCATCCCAAAGATCTTTGGAGAACGACACTTTCTTCCATACAACGCTCGAATGGAGCCATGCCAATACTTGCTTGATAAGCTGTTGTTGTAGGAAAACTCCACCAATGGTAAGAACTTGTCCCAACTCCCTTGAAATCAAGGACACGAGTCTTAATAGATCTTCAAGAGTTTGAATAGTCCTCTCCGATTGTCCGTCCGTCGTCGAGGATGATACGCCGAAGCTAAATCGTAAGTCTGTGCCCATAGCTTTTTTGCAAACTAACCCAAAATCGTGAAGTGAATCTTGGGTCTCGATCGGAAACTATGGATACTTAAAAGATACCATGCGATCTTACAATCTCGTTTATGTACATCTGAGCAAGAGCGTTCAAGTGTATAAGTTTCTCGTTCGGTAAGAAATGAGCAGACTTGGTCAACCTATCAACAATGACCCAAATCGCATCAATGCCTTGAGAAACCTTAGGAAGGCCAGAACGAAATCCATGGTAATGTGCTCCCACTTCCATTACGGAATTTCAAGTGGTTGCAATGGACCTTTTGGTACTTGATGCTTCGCTTTAACTCGTTGACAAGTTAGACACCTTGAGATAAAATAAGTATCTCTCTCTTCATATTGCTCCACCAAAATGTATAGACGAATATCATGATACATTTGGTACTCCCGAGATGGATTGCAAATGGTGTGTTGTGTGCCTCCATCATGATATTATACTTTAAATCGTGGTCGTTAGAACACAAAGTCCGGAGTTGACTCAAGTATTCCTTCTTCATCGATTCTTGCTCCCAATAGCAAGACCTTCTTGCACTTTCTTCCTCATCATACGCATCGCCTCCGTGTGCGTAGCTTGAGTAGCTTTAACTTTATCAATTAAAGTCGGTTCTACTCGTACTCGCTTATCATCACACGCGTCCACAGAGTCTTTAATTCTATCTCCATCCTTTGCAAGTCACACAAAATGGGCCTTTCTGCGTTGACAATATCGCTTTTCGTGCTTTGCGTATGATTTTTTTACTCAATGCGTCACCTACCACGTTCGCTTTTCAGGATGGTATTGGATGGTATGATCATAATCTTTCAGCAGTTCAAGCCAACATCGTTGTCGCGTGTTGAGTTCCTTTTGAGTGAAGAAATATTTGAGGCTTTTATGATCCGTAAAGATCTCCACTTTCTCCCCATACAAGTAATGCCTCCAAATTTAAGTGTGAAGATAATAAATTTGCCAACTCTAGATCATGAGTAGGATAATTCCTCTCATATTCTTTGAGTTGTCGCGAGGCATAGGCTATTACTTTTCCATGTTGCATGAGAACACATCCCAACCCCTTTGCCCAAGCATCTTTGTAGATGACAAATCCCTCCGAGCGGATGGTATTAGCCGAAGCAGTCTTTGAAATAAGTCTCCTCTTGAGTTCTTGAAAACTCTTCTCACATTCTTCGCTCCAACCGAACTTTGTATCTTTAAAAGTCATTTGAGTCGATGGAATAGCGATTCGAGAAAATCCTTCCACGAATCTCCGATAATAACCATTTAAACCGAGAAAGCTACGACTTCGATCCATCGATTTAGGTTGTTCCACTTTGAATAGCTTGATCTTTCTTTGGGTCAATGCAGATATTCCATGACTTGATACCACGTGCCCAAGGAATGCTACTTCTTCAAGCCGAACTCGCATTTCTTCAACTTGGCATAAAGCTTATATTCACGAAGCTTTTGGAGTGTCGACCTCAAGTGTTGCTCATGATCTTCACGGCTTTTGGAATAAATAAGGATGTCATCAATAAAGACGACCACAAAGTGATCTAAATATTCCTTGAATACTCGGTTCATCATATCCATGAAGGCGGTAGGAGCATTAGTCAATCCAAAGGACATGACTAGGAATTCATAATGCCGTCGCATCGAGTTACGGAAGTCTTTGGAATGTCGTGATTCTAATCTTCAATTGGTGATATCCGGAACGAAGATCAATCTTTGAAAAGAATTTGGCTCCTTGCAATGTTGGTCAAACAGTCATCAATACGTGGCAATGGATACCTATTTTTGATGGTGACGTGATTCAACTCCCGATAATCAATACAAAGTCGCATACTCCCATCTTTCTTCTTCACGAATAGAGCAGGAGCACCCCAAGGAGAAGTACTAGACGAATAAAGCCAATGTCTAACAATTCCTCGTTGGGTCTTTAACTCACGAAGTTCAATAGAGCCATTCGATATGGGGCTTTGGAAATAGGTTTTGTACAGGGTTCAAGGTCGATACAAAATTCAATTTCACGCCTGGGGTAGGCTGGGAAGTTCTTGAGGAATACGTCGGAAATTTATTAACAATAGGAATATTGTTTAAAACCGGCGTATTTTATTTAAATCTGTGACATGAGCTAAGAAAGCTTGACATCCGTTTTTCAATAAGCGAATAGCTTTATGGCTTGAGATGACCGTGATTGATTTTAATGGTTTGGTCGTTTGAATTCGCATAATAGGTTGATTAGGAATATGAAAACTAACAACACTTACGAAAACAATCAATTTTTGCATGATAATTAGTTAACCAATCAATCCTAGAATCACGTCAAATGCAAGTATTTTTAATGAAATAAGATCGCCAGGTAATGTGAGGGTACCGATTTGAACCAAACAAGACTTATAAGCGATGGATGTAATGAAGGTTTCTCCCAACGGAGTTTCCACAGATAAGTCAAAGTCTAATTTCTCCGAGTCAAATTTAATCGATGAGCGCAAGTAGGAGAAATAAAAGAATGGGTAGAAACGGTATCAAATAAAGTATAGACTTCATTAGAGTTTATGATAAGCTTACCCGTGATGACCTCATTCGGATTCCTTGCTCTTTGGGAGGTCACAACAAATGCTCTCCCTTGACTTCTGGTTTTGAATTTTCAGGATGGCCTTTGGTGCCTCCATCCTAGTGAATTTGTCTTGATGGCGACAAAATCGAGCTAAGTGACCTTCTCTTCCACAATTATAACATCTTTTGGGACGGTATGATGTGCATTTGATGATGTGTCCTCTCCTCCGCATTTGAAGCATATGATAGGTGGTCTTTCTCCTTCCTTAACAATGGGTCTTTGGTCTTTGACGTCTTTCCATCATTGTTGAATCTCCTTTTCTTGAAATGTCCATTCTTATTGTTTTGGCCACGATTACCACCCAAGTGGTTACCATATCGGCCCGTTGATTCCCTCCACGCTTGTTGTCACCGCTTTCGATGACTATTCTCATTTGGTATTATAATTTTGCTTACCGCTCTCTTTAGTTGCGTTGACTCATTATCGCGCTCCACTAATCGAGCCCTATTTACAACATCGAATACAAACACGGTTTATGAAATAAGATGTTGGACGTATCTCGACTTCAAACCTCTTAAAAACATTCGCATACCATTCTCTTCATTATCCACCAAGTGGGACGAAACCGTGATAACTCCGCAAATTTTGCCTCGTATTGCGACACGGTCATATTGTTTTGTTCCAACTTGATAAACTCCACCTCCTTCATGTGGCGAATACTTTCGGGAAAGTATTTGTCGTTGAAACGACTCTGGAACTTCTCCCAAGATATCTTGAGACAATTTGGTTGAGTACGTTTACCGATTCCCACCAAAGAATCCGCCTCCGCAGACAACATAAAGGCAAGAAGGAACCTTTTGCTCCTCGGAGCATCCCAAGACATCAAATATCTTGGTAATGCTTTATCCAAGCTTCCGCGAGAAGTGGTTTTGCTCTCCCTTAAACTCCGGTGGTCCCAGCTCCTTAAATTGTTTAGCGGTGACCACCGAGAGTTTTCCGTGTTTCCACCTACGTTTTGGGCAGAGTCGCTCTGCTTTCATTGTTGCATAAATTGCATAAAGCCTCGAATATTTGATCATTCGTCATTTTGGTCGGTGTAGTTGTTGTTTGCATGAGGATTGTCGCTTCTACGATGCACATTATCACGATTATTGATATGTGGTGAATCAACAATCTCCTGCGCTCCATTCTATTCTCAACATTCTCGGATGTCATTTTGAATCATCGCCACAAAACAAAAGGTTAATTGACATGTAACAAATTATCCCTATCTTGACGACCAACCAATAAAATATCACATAAACTTAGGTAGGTCATACTAAGCGAAGGTATTTCTCTCTCCCTCCTAGTACTATTCTCACATCTTAGCAAGGGATCATATCCTCTAAGCTCGATACTGTTGTGGCGCCCCAAAATTAGGTATACATCACCCATCTTGGGTCGACACTTACATGGTATGTAATTTAAATACAACTTATTAACATAAGCGTAGGTATACAATACGACATAAAGCGTGAGTTTAAATACAAATATAATCTACTAGATATTATACAAACTCAAACAAAAAGTCCTCAATCTGATTATTATCACACTATTTTACGAGAATAGTGAGGACTACTAATGCTATCTTCAGGACCATCACTCGTTTCCCGACTCGTCCCAAATTTATATTATCATTTTCAAGAGAAACGGTGAAAGAAAGGGTGAGCTCAACTAGCCCAAAGAAGAAATATTATGACTAAGATAATGCGAGAATAAATTATCAATAGTCTTCAATAATGTTAAAGCGATAAAATACAATAGACAACCGGTTTAAGCTGCAGTGGAATATGCAATCCATTTAAAAGAGTCAAGTAGAAAATAAAGTCTACTATCTTTTAGGTTTTAAAAGGTTTTCATCATTGTTTATAAATTTGAGACTCGACTTTAATAAATATTTCACATCATCGAATCACCCCCCACTACTGGCGAGGATATTCTTTAGTATCACGACCACAATTATTCATGCACTACGGGCCGAGAATATTTGTGTATTCATTAATGGTCATGATCATGCCAACAATCGTCCATCAATGCACTACTACCATCGAGGATTTTTATCACATCATTTGTAACATTACGGTCATGATTACACCGAATAGTCTCTACGGTCATAATCATACCAAGTCCATCTCTATGCCTACAGCCACAGATGATTTTCAAAAAATATAAACATGAGGATGATGACAATGATATAAGAATTCAATAAAACAAGTTCAAGAATTATTAACGCCCAAATTATCAACATGATATCTTTGTTTTGTAGAGTAAAATTCAAGAATGATCGAAGAATATTTCCATGAAAAGATCTTTGGATGAAACGCAAATATCAAGGATATCCTACTAATTTCATGGAGTATAGAAGTCAAAGTTTTAACTTATTTGGGTATAATAAAGAATGGAATAACAAAAGAAATCACCGTGCATGCGATAGGCGCATGCAGACGAGTTATTCCAGCGAGAATAATAAATAACGGAACCAAAGTCGGTGAAATTCACAAGCGATGGATGTTCCAATGAGAATAATAAAGATGGAACCGGATCCGGTGTAAAACACTGCGATAGGATATTCCAACGAGAATAATAAAGACGGAACCGGTCCGGTGTAAAAACACATGCACGAGGATGTTCCAGCGGAGAATAATAAAGAGCGGAACCCGTGTCCGGTGTAAAACACAGATGTGATGTTCCAGCAGAATAATAATAAAGAGCGGAACCGGTCCGGTGTAAAACCCACGAGACAGGATGTTCCAGCGAATAATAGAAGAATGTCACCAAGTATAGGGTAAACCACTTATACAAAGTTATTCCAAGCAGAATAATAAGCGATGGAATAACAACAGTTCTCTTCATTAATAAGAAAGAATAACACCCCTTACATTTGGTAGGAGATTGAATCTTCGCGGCGGTGTAAGTAACAAAATACTCTTCTTCTCTCTCTCTTATTCTCTCTATACTTTTTCTCTCTATAGCTTGAATGAATTCGTGAAAAATAATGAAGCCCAGGCCTCTATTTATAGAAGATTTCTAGCTTAACACTTTCGCCGTGTGAAAAAGGCAAGTGGCTTGACGATCGGTTTGGCCTTTTGTAATGTGAAACGACAAGTGGTTCGACGCTTTGTAATGTGAAACGACAAGTGGTTCGACATCTGGTAAAGATAATTACTATTAACGAAGGTAAATACTATTGGCGGTAAATACTATTCACAAGGGTAATTACTATCGACGAAGGTAATTACTATATGATTGAAGGTAAATACTATTCACAAGGGTAATTACTATTGACGAAGGTAATTACTATTGACGAAGGTAAATACTATATGAACGAAGAGACTCTTAGATGATGACATATGAGCCCCCATAAAATAATCAAACTTACCACAAATCATTTTTTTTTTCATCAACACATATTTAATCTTTCAACAATTATTAATCATTTATAACTTGTCGTCTCAATTATTGATTTAATACTATAACATATTATATGATGATGATCTTGTGACAATAATTGAATCAATAATATAAGAGATATGACGCGCAAAGAATTATGTAGCAATAATTGAGCATAAGGTGAGTGACTTCTCACGTAAAGATCAATAATCAATCTGGTGTCTACTACGCATCTGACTCACGCGTACATCGTATTTTTTACCACCGGGTAGTTCAGCAGTTTTAACAGTAACACCTCCATAGTTATTTTTATAAAATATTTTTGTCGTTTTCTCAATCCAAACAATAATTACATTATGGGGTCCACCAATGATTGAGCCATTATATTTAATATTCCCTAACAAAAAGAATATTCCCGACCAAACGAATATTTTATAACAACTTGCATACTTTGCAAAATTTATAAATATTACCCACAACTATAACATTATATCAAATTTATTCCATAATATTCAAAAATAATATTTATAGAAAAATTCATCTTTATTTATAAAAGTCGGAATGCACTGCGCCACGGAACATAAAGGTGGCAAATGGAACCTTACATTTCCTCCGTGCATCCCAAGACATCGAATATCTTGGTAATTTGCTTGACCCATGTTTCCGTGGCATGATCGGATCCGGCTTTCCCTGAACTCGGTGGTCCCAACTCTTTGAAGCGCTTGGTTGTGACCACCCATGAATTACTATCATTTCCTCCTGTATTTTGAACACGAGTCTCCTCGTGCGATTTTGCATGAACTGCAAAAAAACTTCTAAACATCCCTCGTTCATCATCTCGCTTTCGGTGGTGTTATTCACAAGAGTACATTGCCACCACACAGACGTTCTCCTCGTTGGTGAAAGTCTGAGGCATCTCCACGGTCTCATTTACTCCATTGTTAATATTCTCAATCGACATTCTCAAATACCGTCATAAAATAAGGGTTAATTAAGGAAATCAATATATCACATAATATCCCTATATCTTGACCAACTAACAAATAAGTTTAGGTAGACACACTAGCGAAGGATTTACTCGTCTCTCCCTCCTAGTTCTATTCCCGATCTCCGCCAGAGATCATATCCTAAGCTCGATACCAACCGTGGCGACCCCAAAATAGGTCCATTCCATCCAACCCATTACGAGTCGCCAAATACATGATGTACGAAACAACTACAACTTTATTATTACAACAAGAAAGCGTGAGTTTGAATACAAATATTATCTTCTGCATAATATCTATACTCAAATAAATCCTCATCACATTTATTGATACATCATTTTACAAAATGGTGAGGACTACTAAACAACTCTCTCTAGAACCTTCATTCCATACCCCGACTAAGTACTCGCTACATTCTCGCCTCCCGAGAAAAAAATGGAACAACAAGGAAAAGGGTGAGCTCAACTAGCCCAATAAAGAATATTATGACTAAGATAATATACAACAAATTATCGTTAGTCTCCAACAGGAAAAAAAATCGATAGAATACAATAGTACAACAAGTTTCGGATCAATATTCATAGCGGAAATAATAATTCATAGTAAAGAGTTACGTAGAGAATGAAATCTACTATAATCTATGAATTTAACGGTCCATCATCAATATTTTATCCCAGTAACATCAATCAATATTCATCTCAAATCAAATATTCATCTTTGCACCTACAGCCAAAGATATTCATCAATCGATCATGTTCATCTCAACACTGCTCATCTTTGCACTAAAGGCCAAAGATATTCATCGATCGGTCGTGTTCATTTAAACACTGCTCATCTTTGCACTACGTGCCAAAGATATTCTTCAGAAATCATTCATCTTTGCACTACTGTGCCAAAGATATTCAATAATATCATCATTTAAGACCGAGGATGATGAAAAATATTTTTTAAAGAAAACGAATCCGATTGAAAACAAAAGAACAAGTATTATGGATTCAGTACTTTAAACAATCAGGAGTTCACAAATACTTCATAAATAATCATATCAAGTAAAATTCAAGAATGATCAAAACATGGATACAATCAAAGCTAGTATCCGAATAGATATTTTAGACGAAAAGAAGAAATTTTATTTTTCGATGAATAGTGTCAGATATATCGTGAATAGTCCAGTATCGTGAATAGTAACTCAGACACCAAAAGATAGAAATTCCACAAAAACATCTTCACGCTTCATGAATAGTACTCGTGAATAGTAACTCGTGAATAAGAACTCATGAATAAGAACTCATGAATAGTAACTAATGAATAGTAACTCGTGAATAAGAACTCATGAATAGTAACCCCGACATAAAAAAGTTCCAAATTTGATAAAACTTCAGATCAACATTTCAAAGATAATGATATTGAAGAAATAATATCATTACGAAAAAAAATAATATCCCTTACCTCAAAGAATCAAGATTTCGGAAGGAAAGGTCGGAAGTGATCTTGAATGAAACTTATCTTTGAGCAAAGAACTCTCAAAGTATCTAAATACTCACAAAATACACTCGATAATATAGAGAGAGAAAGAGAGAAAACTTTGTTTCTGGTGTGATTTTCAATTCTAACTTAGCCCTCTATTTATAGGAAAATGTTAGCCGTCAAAGAGACTTGACTTGACACTGATTTGATGGCTTTTTACCGCTACTATTGCCACCACCACATTTGAAATAAAATTCAGCACATTTTTTTCACCAACCACAAGTGGGGCCCACTCAATTCTAGAATTTTCCACCAAAATCATTTATAACCTAATTTCTGAATCAGTCACCTCTTAAAATTCATAATAAATTATACGCTCATTTTTAACGGTTCAAAATTTGTGGACATATACTCAACTTATGTATGTATAACATATCCAAAAATTACAACGATCCAACTGGTCGGATTAAAAATTATAACTCACTTAATATATCGTAAAAAATACCGATTTGATTTTTAATACCCATTCCAAACAAAATTACCGATAAAACACCTCAACATTAAATCATTCAATTATAACCATATAAAACAAATAAATCCATCATTTATAAATATTTTCTTATCATATAAATCAATAATTAATTATTAGAATAATATTACGTAATCACATTATTAATGACAGTAGCCCCGGGAAGAGGGGCTTTCAGATAAGGATTTCTCTCATTCTTGGCGCAATTAGATGACCAACCTCTCCTCCTCGATGTAACTTTCTAGACATTGCCAATAATGCTATCTAATAATATTATTTAAATAATATGAATTATTGATCCGATAATGGAGATAATAATGCGTTGACAATTATTGAACAACAATAATATAAAATATCAACGCAAAGAATTATTGAATCAATAAAATAAAATATTGAACAAGAATTCATCGTGAAAATTATTGAGTAAAGTGCCTTCTCACGTAAGGATCAATAATTCAACATCATTGTGCAATCTGAGTGTCTTTCGCGGCAACCACGCCAGTACATCGTATTTTAACCACCCGGTATTCCAACAGTCTTAATTGGTAATAACTACGCCGTTATTTTTAACCAACTTATATTTGTCGTTTTCTTCATCTAATCGCTTTTTTGTTATGGGGCCCACACATGGTCGTTACCGTCGCACGAATATTCCCCGAAGCGATTGAATATTCCACGACCGAATTTAATATTCTCAAAACAACAATGAATATTTTATAACTACTTGCTTATTTTGAAATATTTGCATATTTAACCCCTAACTATCCACATTAATCAAATCAACCCTTACTATTTCAAAATAATAAATAGAGAAAATTAAATTTCATTAATAATAAGTTGGGGTCTTACAGGTCCATATCCACCTTTGGTGCCACCGTCCCATTAGACTTGACTTTGGTGAACAACAAAATTGAGCTAAATGACCTTCTCTTGCGATTTCCACATCTATTATCTTTGCCATGATTACCACCAAGTGGTTACCATTCTTAGCATGATAATTTCCCCACGATGGTTATTATTATTACGATAAATTGGTTGCCACCAAAGATGATTATTATCGTGTTGTTGGTTGTTACCTTTTGTTTGGTGAATCAACACTCTCATGTGCTTCATTGCTTATCTCGGCATTTTAGGATGCCATTCTCAAACACCATCACAAAACAAGGGTTAATTAACATATCACATATTATCCATATACTCGATGAGACCAATTAAATACCAAATAAATTTAGGTAGGTCATACTTAGCGAAAGAATTCCCCGCTCTCCCTCCTAGTTCTTATCTCACATCTCACTAGGGATCATATCCCTAAGCTCGATATTAATCGTGATGATGTGACGACCCCAAAATAGGTCCATTCCATCCAACCCATTCTCGAGTCGCCAAATACATGAATGCGAAACAACTACAACTTTATTATTACAACAAGTAAAGCGTGAGTTTGAATACAAATATTATCTTAGACAATATCTATACTCAAATAAATCCTCATCACATTTATTGATACATCATTTTATAAAAATGGTGAGGACTACTAAACAACTCTCTCTAGAACCTTCATTCCATACCCACAGAACTAAGTACTTCGCTACATTCTCGCCTCCCGAGAAGAAAAATGGAACAACAAGGAAAAGGGTGAGCTCAACTAGCCCAAGAAGAAGAATATTATGACTAAGATAATATACAACAAATTATCGTTAGTCTCCAACAGGAAAAAAAATCGATAGAATCTGATAGACAACAAGTTTCGGATCAATATTCGCAGAGAAATAATAATTCATAGAAGAGTTACGTGAGAATGAAATCTACTATAATCTATGAATTTAACAAATACCATCATCAATATTTTATCCTGTAACATCAATCAATATTCATCTCAAATCAAATATTCATCTTTGCACTATGTGCCAAAGATATTCATCAATCGATCATGTTCATCTCAACACTGTTCATCTTTGCACTAAAGGCCAAAGATATTCATCATCGGTTAATATGTTCATTTAAACACTGTTCATCTTTGCACTACTGGGCCAAAGATATTCTTCAGAAATCATTCATCTGCACTACTGGGCCAAAGATATTCAATAATATCATCATTTAAGATCGAGGATGATGAAAAATATTTTTAAAGAAAGCGAATCCAGTTGAAACAAAAGAACAAGTATTATGGATTCGTACTTTAAACAATCCGAAGTTCACAAATACTTCATAAATAATCATCTTTGAAGTAAAATTCAAGAATGATCAAAACATGGATACAATCAAAGCTAGTATCCGAATAGATATTTTAGACGAAAAGAAGAAATTTTATTTTTAGATGAATAGTCAGATTCGTGATAAAGTGAATAGATAAGTATCGTGAATAGTAACTCTGACGACACCAAAAGATAGAAATTCCACAAAAACATCTTCACGCTTCATGAATAGTACTCGTGAATAAGTAACTTTCGTGAATAGTAACTCATGAATAGTAACTCATGAATAGTAACTCGTGAATAAGAACTCATGAATAGTAACCCCGACATAAAAAAGTTCCAAATTTGATAAAACTTCAGATCAACATTTCAAAGATAATGATATTGAAGAAATAATATCATTCTGAAAAAAATAATATCCCTTACCTCAAAGAATCAAGACTTGCCGGAAGGAAAGGTCGGAAGTGATCTTTGAATGAAACTTCAGACCTAACAAAGAACTCTCAAAGTATCTAAATACTCACAAAATACACTCGATAATATAGAGAGAGAGAGAGAAAACTTTGTTTACGGTGTGATTTTCAATTCTAACTTAGCCTCTATTTATAGGAAAATGTTATTCGTCAAGCGAGACTTGACCTGCTACCTGATGGCTTTACCTGCTACTATTGCCACCCACCACATTTGAAATAAAATTCAGCACATTTTTTTCACCAACCACAAGTGGGGCCCACTCAATTCTAGAATTTTCCACCAAAATCATTTATAACCTAATTTCTGAATCAGTCACCTCTTAAAATTCATAATAAATTATACGCTCATTTTTAACGGTTCAAAATTTGTGGACATATACTCAACTTATGTATGTATAACATATCCAAAAATTACAACGATCCAACGGTCGGATTAAAAATTATAACTCACGCAATATATCGTAAAAATACTGATTTGATTTTTAATACCTCCATTCCGACAAAATTACTGATAAAACACCTCAACATTAAATCATTCAATTATAACCATATAAAACAAATAAATCCATCATTTATAAATATTTTCTTATCATATAAATCAATAATTAATTATTCACAAATAATATTACGTAATCACAATTATGACAACCAGTAGTTCCGAGGAAGGGGGCTTTTCGATAAGGATTTCTCTTCTTCTTGGCCGCAATTAGGTGACCAAACCTCTCCTCGATGTAACTTTCTAGACATTGCCAATAATGCTATCTAATAATATTATTCAAATAATATGAATTATTGATCCGATAATGGAGATAATGTGCAAAGTGATAATTATTGAACAACAATAATATAAAATATCAACGCAAAGAATTATTGAATCAATAAAATAAAATATTGAATAAAGAACTACTGTGAAAATTATTGAGTAGTGCCTTCTTCACGTAAGGATCGATGAATTCAACAATAATGCGTGTGCAATCTGGTATCTCAGGCAACCACGCGCAGACATCGTATTCTAACCACGGGTATTCCAACGATCTTAATTCAGTAACAACTACGCCGTTATTTATAACCACCCAAACTTTGTCGTTTTCTTCATCCGACAGTTATCCGTTATGGGGCCCACACATGGCTGCGCCGTCGTACGAATATTCCCCGACAGTACGAATATTCCACGACCAAACGAATATTCCCCGACAACAATGAATATTTTATAACCACTTGCTTATTTTGAAATATTTGCGTATTTTACCCTTAACTATCCACATTAATCAAATCAACCCTTACTATTTCAAAATAATAAATAAAGGAAATTCCTTTTTATTTAAAAATTTTGAGGGTCTTATATGTGACGCCTCTAAAATTAGTATATCGTCACCCATCTTGGGTCGCCACTTACATGGTACATAAATTCAAATACAACTTACTTAATATAAGCGTCGTGTATGCAATACGACATAAAGCGTGAGTTTGAATACAAATATTGTCTACTAGATATTATACAAACTCAAAAGGAGTCCTCATTACAACTATTATCACACTATTTCACGAGAATAGTGAGGTTTACTAATGCTATCCTCGGACTATTACTCCGTTCCCCGACTTCGTCCAAATATGTTCTCATTTCACGAAGAGAACGGTGAAAGAAAGGGTGAGCTCAACTAGCCCAAGAAGAAATATTATGACTAAGATAATACAGAATAAATTATCATTAGCCTTCAACAAAGTTGTTAAAGCGATAAAATACAATAGACAACCGGTTTAAGCTGCGGCGGAATATCTTAATCCATTAAAAGAGTCAAGTAGAAAATAAAGTCTACTATCTTTTAGGTTTTAAAAGGTTTTCATCAATTTTTATCACTAAGACTCGGTTTAATGAATAAACCACAATATCTAATCATCCCCGCATTTACCGCTGGTCAAGGATTTTCATCAAATTATCAATGGTTATGACTATACCGAATCACCCCTGGTCATAATCATACCAAAAACTATTCATCACTGCATTACAGGCCACTAAGGACTTTTGTCACATCATTTATAACAAGCCATGATTATACCGAATGATCCCCTCGGTCATAATCATACTAAGTTCATCTATGCATCGCGTAAAGCAAAGATAACATAATATAAAATGAGGATGATGACAATGACATAATAATTCAATAAAACAAGTTCAAGAATTATTTAATCCAGAATTATTAACGTCCAAATTGTCGACATGATCTTTGTTTTGTAGAGTAAAATTCAAGAATAATCGGAAGAATATTTCCATGAAAAGATATCTTTGGATGAAACGCAAATATCAAAGATATTCTACTAATTTCATGGAGTATAGAAGTCAAAGTTTTAACTTATTTGGGTATAATAAAGAATGGAATAACAAAAGAAATCACCACGTACATGCGAGACTGATGCATAGACAAGTTATTCAATAGAATAATAATAACGGAACCAGTCGTGAAATTCACACCGACAGGATGATCCAATGAATAAT
Organism: Panax quinquefolius; assembly: GCA_020205615.1. Lineage (NCBI taxonomy): Eukaryota > Viridiplantae > Streptophyta > Magnoliopsida > Apiales > Araliaceae > Panax > Panax quinquefolius. The sequence continues at coordinate 3,494,322 of CM035151.1, forward strand.
AAATTTGAATAATAAACAATGGAACCGAATTAGGTGTAAAACACACACGATGTGATATTCCAATGTAATAATAAATGCGGAATAATAAACATTGGAACCGGTAGGTGTAAAACACACGCATGAGGATATTCCAATGAATAATAAAGAATGGAATAATAGAAGAAGATCACCAAGTATAGGGATTAAGCAGATCTGAGTTATTCCAATGTAATAAATAAGAATGGAATAATATAAGGATTTCACCAAGTATAGAAGGTCTGCGTATACAAAGTTATGTATAGGGTATGCCACTTTCTGAGTTATTCCAATGTAATAATAATGAATGGAATAATGAAGTTCTATTCATGAATAAGAAAGAATAACACCCTTACGGGTACAACAAATAATATCCCTCACCGTAAAAAGACACCTTTGGATATCAAAGTAGTGAAGTACAGAATATACTCTTCTTCTTTCTCTCTATAGATTTTCTCTCTATAGATTCTCTCTATAATTTCTCTCTCAGAGTTTCAAATTGAATTAAGTAAGAAAATAATGATGGAATGAGCTTTATTTATAGGAAAATAGAATGCATAGTAATTAATCCATGAACGGTCCGTATTGATTTACTTTAATCTGATCGGTCCATATTTAAAGCAAAATATTTTAAATAAAATATCATATATTCTATTTATATAAAAACATTTTACTATGCAAACACTATGCAACAACACTATGCAAAACACTTATCAAAAAACACTACGCAACACTACGCATAATAAAATATAATATATTCTATTTATAGAATAACTTTAATAAAGTATTACATTTTTATATAAAAAGATGTTTACATTTTATTACGTTAATAATCTGAATAAAACAAAACGTCATTATCATATTATAATAATTCATATTATTAATCGTGATAATGGAATCAAACCGGTGTGACTTCTCACATAAGATCAATAATCAATCAATACCGTGTCTTACTACGCAACCACACGTATTCGCATACTTTTACTACCGAAGTAGTTCAACAAGATCAACCAGTAAAACTTCCGCCGTTATTTCAATAAAATATTTTTGTCGTTTTCTCAATCAAACAATAATAATTACATTATGGGGTCCACCAATGATTGGTAGTTGTATGAATATTCCTCGCTAAACAAGAATATTCCCCGACCAATCAAATATAATATAACCACTTGCATACTTTTGCAAAATTTATAAATACTACCCACAACTATAATATTATCTCAAATTCACACCATAATATTAAAAAATTATTTCGAAAAAATTTAAATCTTTATTGATAAAATCTGGGGTCTCACAATATGTTTGACCAAATTTACCTTTTTTGCGGTTGGGTCAATTATTTTTGAAGTTCTTATTTTATTTTAATTTTTATTTAATCAGACAAAGGAGCTCCAAAACAATTTGGTGCACATGAACCTTTTAAGCAAGTGGGTATCATTACGCTATTTCAAAACTACAATGCTTTTACCTGTTAATGTATTAGCGACTGGTATTCAATAGACACATTTGTATGATGTATTGTGCTTAAAATAGTTTTACTAATTAATCCATGTTCCATCTAAAATTGCAAATTAAATGAAGGGAATCAATAGCATATACGTGAAGAGAAGTGCTTTTAAATGTGCTTGAAGAAAATATGAAGGTCATTGGCATTGAGATTCTTTCGAATTTAATAAACGTAGTTAACTGGCCTAGGTCAAATTTATTGTTGAGTGAATGTGGATGTTGGCTTTAGTTATTTCCTTAACAAATTTATTTTTTCTTGCCAGTCTCGATTTGTAAATAATGAGCATGTAGATACAATTTGTGGCAAAATCATTGACTTCTTTACATTTTGGTGGGATGTCTATCTTTATTAGAAATTTTCTAATTTACAACAAATAATTACAAAATTTTTTAATTTTCATCAAATATATACTCTTTTTACATTGTCAACTCACATTTATTATTTAGATTCATCTTTAGTTATTAAATAATTATACGAGTATTAGTAGTGCCGAAATCACGGGTTAACCTAGTATATATATATATAGTATCAGTTGACCATGTGCCGAGGTTGCTCTTAAAAAATTGAAAGGAGCCTGCCTGCCTGCCTAGTTGGTAATTAAACAAAGGAATATTATAAGAGGTGGGCAGTGATGTAAGCATATATACTACTAATAAGGGTCTTTTCATAAGATCTGGGCAAATCTTCTTAAAGCAGCCAAGCACAAACAAAACCAAAAAAATAAAATAAAATCATATTTTAAGGTGAATCAACTCACCTGTTAATATTAATTTAATCAATATGTTAATAATAATGCGTTTGGGCTACACAGATGTTGTTGGGGGTCCCACGTTTGGGGTTATGTTAGGAAGTATGAGATTGAACTTGTATCCCAACCCAAAGTCTCTTGGCAGATCTTCAATTGGCGGGCTTCTCATGATTTTCCACTCCTTTTTTCGTCTCTATTGCTTTCTTGCTTGCTTCAGAAGGAGAAGAAAATTCCAACTAGGTATGCTGGCTGGCTGGCTGGCTGTGTCATTAAGCCATTTCACATGTGGAAATATGGCGGCTGCTTCCTTTGCTCAATTCTTCTCGTTTCAATTTCCTAACAAATGAAATTTGAAATCATCCCAACGTGGCCCCTACAATCTCCTCGATTACACATTTTTTTAAATACAATTATTTGCAACAAAAATATTTACAAATGCGTTATCACTAAATCGGCCAGGCCAGCCAAAGAAACTTCAATATTAGAGAGAACGACAAATCCAATGCGGTGGGTAAATTGGAATTCTAATCTTATTCTGATAAGGACGAACAAACATGCATGGGGGGATATCATGTTACACCCAGTGGTTATTAGTTATCCTCCTTTTAAAGTGAACTTCCGTGTTGGAAATGTAAAGAAATGTTATTTCAATTGAAACATTCAAAGCACCAACCATGGCAATATTGAGCACAAAATTTAAAAAAAGTCTTGCACCAAAAAATTGTTATGTAGCAACATCATCAATCGCCATGTGATAACAAGTGTTTCCTCTTAACCCAATATTGGAAGGAAAAAACAGTGCGATACTTCTTTAGACAAGACGTCCTACAGTTAGAGAACAAATCTCCTGCTCCATAAGCCTCTCTTCCTGCCCATTCATCACACTTGCCGTCTGGAACGAGGCAGGAGAGCAAGGAGAATTTTCTTTCTTGGTCCCTGCAATTTCAAGCAACCTTGTTAGAAATTATAAAAAAAAAACCCACTTTAAAAGGTCAATTTGAGTTTGCCTCTTTCTTGAGCAAAGATCCAAGCATTGTTATTTTCATGATAAATAAAAAGGAAAATAAAAAAAACATTTCTACACTAACCAAATGATATCCTTCTCTTTTTCTCAGACTTTTTGTTTTAGCAAGCAGCGGCTATGTTTCAGCTCAAAAACCTATTAAAAAAGCTGCTCATTTATATTATTAATAGTTCCTTAAATAGTTTTTTCAGATATTCGGGTTCTAGATAAGCTGGTGTGCGCATTAGCCTACTTTGCCCTTATTTTGAACAAAGAGGACAAAAAATTTCACAATTAGGAATAGCTTGAATGCTGCTTAGAGCTAGTGAGTAGAAAAGCTAGTGTGTGCTGGAGCCATTATCGCACTAGAAATATTAACAGATATGGTGTCACAGAGAATCCTTCCAGTTCTCACAAGATTCTGAATATAAAATAAACAACAACAGACGATAAGACTACTTTAAAGCTTGAACTTAATATACAGCAAGAGTGTAGATTATAGCTTCATGTCCAGTCAGGTCGGCATTGAGAACGGGGAATTGTCTTTGTAATCAACTCGGTATTCTTCTGAACAGGATCTCAAGATGTATTATATTCTGTCAGTTATACTGGTGAATGATATCTAACCACAAATTGATCTACCAAATATGCTGTCAACCAAGGCTGTAAATTATTAAAGCGCTGGGAAGAACCAATGTTCCAGATTCGATATGGGGCAGGAAAACTACTAAATATGGTTGACAGGTGAGACAAACTGAAAACCATGCATCCCTAATGGAGAAAAATCATCATCTGATAGTTAAAAGTCAAAGCGCTGACAGCACAAAGAAGAGCCTGAACACAATGAGGCACCCTTAATATACCAGACAATGTGTATCTTGAAGCCAAGTTCGTGAAATGGTTATTATGTGGATGCTGGAAATGGAAGTAATTCAATGCCAATTATAGACAGAAAACTTGAGCTTAATCAAACATAAGGTATACATAACAACATATAGATTAAAAGTAGAAATAGATAGAACTATTCTTAAATAAAACACAACCACATTCAAAGATCAAACTAAAAGGTACAAAAAGAAAAATACCATAGGTATTCCCAACTCTTTAAGGTCATTGTCTCCCATCTGCCTCAACGCATGCATATCCACCTGCAAAGATGAAACTCACCAGGATCAAATTCCATTAAGAGTTTACATATAATATTCATCAGATACTGCAACTAATTAGGAAACACTACAATTTCCAACAGTTAAAGGGGAAAAGAACGTGATTTAAAATTTTCAACTTCAAGACTATTAACTAGTTATACTAAAATGAAACAGTTCAACTCTTCTATGAAAACATTGAACTTCTGCCTTGCTAGTACACCACATTGTTTGTTAACATGGAAAACAAGTAAAATACAACTACGCTGATTTCAATGAGAAATTGGAAACTGACAAGATAATAATGTAAGATCCAAAACTCTTCATGTTTATTCAAAATTATTAAACTAGATTAAGTCACCACCAAAGTCAAACAGTCAAAGTAGGAAGGAAAACAAAAGACCCAGACCATATAAATTTGTATGCTCATCTCTAATAACCTTAATAAACTGTACTAATTTAAAAAGATAGATGTATCATCACTATATACTAACTCCACAGGGTCAAATATAGCTACAGCCATCGCCACTGCCGAGCACACAGGTAAAACTGGCAATAGCATCTTTCTCAATTAGACTACAGCTTAAAATATGTTTCTTTTCCATGTTTGTTCTTGATATGGGATCCTTTTAGTTACTATCTAAGAAGCTGACAAAGTTCAGTAGTGGGGCCTTTAAATTGTATCCCCAGTGATCAGATCACATATATGTACGTTTTAATTTATTTTCAAGGTCAAGATGGTTTGAATGTAATATAGTGTTCTTTTCTGAAATCAAATCTCTTAGAACATACTACTAATCCAACCATAAGCTTGTGTCGGTACCCCTTGGAGTAGGCAGGATTTGATCATGTGACCCCTCCCTCCCCCCTTCCTGTGCGGGGCCGCTCTTTATTATCATGGAGGAGCAATTGCCACTGAACCAAACCCCTTGGGGTGTAAAAAAGTATGTTCAGTATATGATTATGGAACAAAATGAAAATTTTCAAGAGGATATCGTATACTATTCCATAAAGGCTTGAGTTGCTGAAAAATGCCTTGCTAGTGACTACAATGTGAGTAGAGTGTTGGCGCTAATTTTGTTCGTTCCACAACCCAAGTGTTGAGTGATTTGCTAGACATGTTTCATGCATTTTTAAAAGCAAGAAGGAATAAGCTGCTGCAGTGCTGCCAGTATCGGTCTCACCCCATTAATCAACCTAATGTTCCTCACACAGGTTTGCTTATTTGTTCCAAAAATCTAGGACCAACACATCTCATCCCACCTAAAAATTCAGCATGAAGTACACACCCACACAACGAGTCTACGCGAAGACCATCACCGACAAGCCCCTGATTATCTCATCATCCATCCCATTCACCATTTTTCTGTACCACAATCCTCCATCTGCCGTCTCAACTAGCGATTCATCTCCATCGCAGAAATGAATTGCCACCTACCTAGAGGTGAATCTCCACACACACGAACATAACTTCCCTATTAGCTCTCCTTTCTGTAGAGACATTCCTATGGCGACCTCTGATCTCCTTCCAAAATCTTATCTTGACCTAAGTAACTTCAAGCAATCAGCGACATACATTTTACAATTCACAACTCATAAGCAAATATGACAGTTACAAAACAATTCATCTACCTATTTCCAGCAGTCTAAAGCCATCCTTACCGAACACTTCCTCTTTGATAGATCGAAGGTCCATAACAGCTACAAAACCAGCTACTCACACATCCTTAAATCTAGGGCTGTAAGAATCAAACCTGTTTGTGAACGAAGCTTGACTAAACTTGAGTTCATTTAACTAGTCAAGCTCGAACAAGTTTTTTTGTTTGTGAACACAAACGAGTCAAGCTTGAGTTATGTCTTGTTCGAGTCGACATTTAAGCTCAAATTGAGCTCACCTCAACTTGCTTAACAATAATAATAATATATTTTTATTATTAAATTTTATTCATCATCATAATAATTTATTTGAAAACTCGAGCTCAACTCAACTTGACTCAATTACATAAAGCTCGCGAACAACTCAGTTTATTAAACGAGTCAAACTTGAACATCATATCTAAGCTCATTTAGATTTTAGAGACTTGACTTGTTTAGCTTTTTCAAAAGCTTAAGCTCGTCAAGTCAAAACTTGACTCAACTCGATTCATTTACAACCCTACTTGCATCTACTATCGCCATTATATAAAACAATTGAAATCTGCCTCTTGCAAATGTTACATGAAACTAATTGATTGGCTATATGGTACCAGTTAGATGAGAGAACTACAAAATAGTTACAACTTAACATATGTATAAACACGTACTACACTTTAGTCATAAAAGCTAAAGAGTGACAAAGTATTTTTCAACTTCTATATTGCTGCATTTTTTTTTGCACGCGTGAATACATGCTAAGGTTGAATCATACACAATTTCTGTGCATCAGTATAGGCACACACCTTTTGGAAAAATACTTATAAAATCTAAAACCAAACACAAGATAACAAATCTAGTGAGTGAGTAAAGGAGGAGGTCACCACTGGCTACATACTTCCTCAGCCTTGAAATTTATAACGTACTTTCCCAATCCCAGTGAATGCAACAAGCCCTCAACAGTATGTTGTTCGTCAATCTATGTAGCAAAGTAACCAACAAGAAAAGAAACACATTAAGAACATACATTTAATTAACAAACACTTCGTCAATGATAAGCAACATGACCAAGAGGAAAAAGAAAAGGTAATCAAGGGAAGTAGCTTTGTACTGTATATGAACTTTTGTGTACAATGACACCAAGTGGAGGAGGTGTGGCTAGCATGGGAGCAATGGGTTTTGCAGGTCCAGCATCTACAGCCAGTTTTGCCATATAAGATGCTGTCCCCATGGACCTAGAGAGCTCAAGACCATCTTTACTCAAATATGCAGCCGATCTAACATCATCATATGCCCTAATTATTGGCCTTCTCCGTGATTGTTCCTCATTCCTTGGCGGTGAGGCACCTCTAGAAGTTCCGAAAACTCCATCCGGTGATCTTCGCCTTAAACGATCCAATGTCCAGGGTGAATAAGAATTTCTTAATGAATTTATCTGAGGCAAGACGCCTACACCTCTTGCAGAAGGGATCCTCCCCATTATGCTTGCGCCAGTAGAATCGAGTAAGCGTTGTCTATCATCCCTTATCTCAGGCATGCGTTGTCTATCACCCCTTGTCTCAGGCATTCGCTCTCTAACCTCCCTCACCTCAGGAATCCGCTCTATAACCTCCCTCATCTCGGGCATCCGTTCTCTAACCTCTCTGGTCTCAGGCATCCTCTGTCTAACATCCCTAGTCTCGGGCATCCTCTGTCTAACATCCCTGATCTCTGGCATCCTCTGTCTGACATCCCTGGTCTCTGGCATCCTCTGTCTAACATCCCTGGTCTCTGGAATGTGTTGCCTAACATCCCTCACTTCAGGCATTAGTTGTCTAACTTCATTTCTATCAGGCATGTACTGTCTACCATTCTTTTCCTTGGGCCTGAGCTGCTGCATACCTAGACTAGTTGTTGAAGGCCGGGCTGGCCTCGACAGCATTTCACGTAGGTCAACTCCATTCTGCTGGCCATCACTTTGAGTTTGCTTATTTCCGCTTTTACGCATGATTTTGTATCGGAGATCATCTTTGCGAAGATGCACATCTTCATTTATTCAAAGGCAACGAAATGAGAAATGATAATTAGATCAAATTTCAATAATACAACATAACAATAATGCTCGTTAGCTAGTTACCATCCATGCCATCAGCAGAACTTGTGCTCAATCTATTATTGTCGCCCCGATGCCTGCCAAAATGTGTTATGAAAGTAAATGAATACCAGAGTAAAGATAACTGCTAAAATATGGCACAAGATGCCCAAAAAATATTCAAGTTCAGCTAAATATTCTCGAAATTGAAAGGAATCAATGAGATTGGACCCCAATAATCTCAAGAAAGTTTATTATCCTAAAAGACCACACCCCTTCTGATTTCCACCATCTACCTCAAATATCAGCATCAGATTGCACAAGATCCAACTAGCCGGAAAATTATTCTAACAGTTCAGGTAGGAACATAAACAGGTCCGATTTATGTTCCTATGCATGAGGTTGTCATGTATCATCATGATGTCCCCAAGTGTTCCTTCATCCTGTCGCTAGAATGTAAGTGTAGCCTCAGCACCAAGAGTGCAAGTGTAGCCACAGCACCAAGGAGAAACTTGAGCGTTGGAGAAGGTAATGCACACGCGGAACACCCAATTAATGCGCAGAACACATGTCATCTATAAATTCTTTTATAAAACTCAGCAACAATCTTTGAAGACGCGCTTCACAAAAATATGATGGATAGTAATGCAGGTGATTACAACTTTGAACTTAATCAAGCTACGGAACTCAATAACAAATGTCCTTAAAGCAGAATTAGGTAACAGACAAGGAGCTTGTCGTCGTCTGTATACTGTATGTGGAGTGGAAGAGCAACCTTTGCATAATAAGCACAATGGCAATGATCCAGTGATTTAAAATGATCAAGAAGCTGACTAAAGCAAAGGTCATTCTCAGGAATAGGTTCTAACAGAACTATGCAAACAAAATAATATGTCTGAACTTTGGTCCCTCTGGAGAGAATCCTACATATATAAGCAGATTGTCTAGGCTAAGCTATGAATTTAAATGTGACAGCTTATTATTTTGATGTTGTATCCTGGCGTCAATTGTGCAGTTTGTTTCTAAGAATCTCAGACTTTATGGTTAAGCCTTCATAAATTTATGTTTTTTTCCAATTGCTTTGTAGATGAAAGAGCACATTCCATTCCTTAAATTTTTATAAGATTATTCAATTAGCTTACTATGGAGTAACACATAAAAACAAACACGTATACACCCTCACCATTCTAACTATGACATAAAATCAAATACATCCACAGAATTTCCACCTTGAGTTACAGCTTATATGGAAATAAAATCTTACAATTCAAAATCTATTACTCAACACTAGCAGCATGCCTATGTTTTTCACTCTGTTCCGAAAAAACAATGGTACTATTTTCCGGACAGAGGACTATATAACAAACAATATAATTTTAACCTTTTTGGGTAAATTATAAGAAACATTAATATTCTCCACTATAAATCACTATATACATAGAGAGTTGAGCTAAGCCTCACTAATGGGAACTCAAGGGAGGGAGGGTGGGACCAACACACCTTTTATTGTTGAACTCCACATTAGTTCCTAGTCTATCACGGATAGATCTCTTACTTCCAGCAGTCGGATGCGAATTAGAAAAGGCGCTATCCAATTCATCCCCAGCCCTCTTTACCACCTGTGAAACCAATGTAAATACTCACAACTAAATAATAAACACACAGCTATAAAATCAGAAATATGGATTCAACTCTTCGAAAATTACCAAAATTTTATTCAACTACTTGCATCAATGTTGATAAAACATTAAACTTTATGATCATAGCATTAGCTATAGTTGCAGCAATTCAATGAAACATTCAGATAGAACTGAATATTACTTGGTCATCAAAAACTTATGGCAAAAGTTTGTGCATTTTACAACTAGAAGAAATAAAACCTAGCTAATGGGTAAATAGTGAGAAAGAGAGAAATAAATTAAAAGAGAATGATTGTACCTGACCACTACGTCCGAGAGTGATTGTGACTTGAGACCTCGAAGTCTCTGCCATTTTCAGAAGCTCCAAAACCCTAATCAATCATTTATAAGCCGAAATTGGAAAGGTAGACAGCATATATGGATCAATTGCAGAGAGCCGCCTAAGATTAAAATCAGTATCGAGAACGATGAGCAAAAAAAGACGCAGCTATTAGGGTTTAGTTTTTAGTGTGTGAATGTGTGTGACAGAGATGAACAGGTGTTTGTGTGCTTGTGCTTGTGCTTGTGTTTGTGTGTGCGCTTGTCAATAATGAAAAATGGAAGCAAAATAATCAGAGTTAATGGGAAAATAACAACACAGAGGGAAAGGGAAAGTCATCTTAGACAACAAAAATAGCGGTCTCTCTGGTTAGACACTTGTTAATTAGACTATTGTGAAATACATTTTTATTGAAAAAAATAGTATTTAATATTTTAAAAAAATAAACAGTGTTTTATCAAAAATAAATAAATTAATTAAAACCTATATAATTATAATTTAGTAATTACAAATATATATTTCAATCAGGTTCAGTGGAAATTATATAAAATTACGTAAAAGCAGAAAAGAGTAAAAGGTATAAAACTATGAAAGGGAAGTAAAATACTAGTATCTAACCATATATGTTTTGGGTTTTGGAAATAAAATTAAAGTAATCACTCCATCCCAAATATAAAAATTATTATTGATGTTTTGAAGTTGAAAGTTGAGATTTTAAATTTAAAAATTGAGATAATTTATTTAATTTCAATTAATATAATAATAAATATTTTAAATTAACTAAAATATTATTAATTGTAAAATTTATTATTTAAGTAATTGTAAATGAATTGCATTAATTTTAAATTTGAAAATATTTTTAAAAATTAATAACGATGTTATGATATGAGTATATAATTTGAGATTTTATTTGTAGAGTATATTTAAGCTCTAGCTCGTCTTTTTAATAATAATAGAAATATGATAATTAATCAAAATAGGTACCATGATTTCTCCAATGTCCAAACATTAACATTTTTATGCATAATCATATTATTAGGCAACTTATTTCTCTCTCTCTCCATGGTCGCGTTAGGCAACATATTTTGAAACTACAAAATATGCAACTCCCTGTTGCTATCTTGAAACTATATATGGACCCTCTTTTATTCAAAGCCCGCCAGAAATATCAGAATTGGGCCCATTATTGATGAGTACACAATCCACCTCCAAGATGGAGGCCCAGACAATTATCTTTCAATGTTGGCAACAAGTCAGGCTAAGTGAATATTCTTCACTTAGAAGATCTCCGTGAGATTGATATATCTCTCATTGGACTATATTTAATCCATCTAACATCAAGAAATATCCTTTAAATCTTCACTCCTTCCAAAGATGGGTATGATCTATCCATGCGCTATTTCGTGAATTTATAATATAAAAAGATTAAAATAATCAATGAATTCAAAAAACTCCAACGAGACATAATCCAACGACCATATTCTAACGGTCATATTTCAACGACCATATTATAACGGCTATATTTTAATAAACAAATAGCATCTATAAATATAAGTCACATCTAGTCTCTTATATTCACTCATCTTAACTTCATTCTTCTAGTCAAATAAGTTATTTTAAATATGTCTCGTCAATTCGAACCATCTATAAATATGTTGCACGTGGATGAAGAAGCATATGGACAATTTTTAGGCATGGCGGCTATTGAAGAAGAACAACAAAATGTCAATAGGCATACATCACGTCATCGTGGTTCTATGCAAGGTCGTATTACCATTGATCGTGGTAGACATGAAGGTCATAATCGACTTTTTCATAATTATTTTGCAGAACATCCTACATATCCCCCGTATCTATTTCGGAGAAGGTTTAGAATGCGGCGCTCGCTTTTCCTCCAATTCAAAGAGCGGTTAAGCGTATGATTCATACCGTCAAAAAATGAATCTTTGCAGGACATCTCGGTTTATCTTTCTACTAAAAGATAAGCGCCTCAATGCAGATGCTTGATTATGGTGTTTCAGAGGATTTCGTTGATGATTATGTGCGGATCGGTGAAAGCACGGCTATATTGAGTCTTAAAAGTTTGTAAAAAGCAGTCATTTCAATTTTTGGTGATGAATATCCGAGATCCCCGATAGTGATGACATCGTTAGATTCTTTATCAAAAGTGAAGAGCATGGTTTTCTTGGGATGTTGGGGAGCATCATTGCATGCATTGGAAATGGAAGAATTGTAGGATTCGTGGCATGGTATATATTACGGACATGTCGTGAGCCAACAATTATTTTAGAAGCGGTGGCTTCATACGATCTTTGGATATGGCATGCATTTTTTGGATTACCAGACTCTCATAATGATATTAACGTTTTGGAGAGATCATCTATCTTCTCTGCTCTTACAGAAGGTCGTGCTCCACCAGTGAACTACTCAATTAATGGAAATGAGTACACGATGGGATATTACCTTGCTGATGGTACATATCCCCCATGGGCAACATTTGTTAAAATCATTTCGGCACCTCGGGGAAATAAAAGAAAACTATTTGCTAAGACTCAAGAGGCACTTAGAAAGGATGTTGAAGCGAGCATTTGGAAGTAATTGCAAGCATGTTTTGCGATAGTTCGTGGTCTGCGCGATTTTGGGATCAAACAACACTAAAAGAAATTACGATTTGCATGCATAATATTACATAATATGATCGTTGAAGATGAGCGAGATGAAAATCAAGAACCAACAACCCTACGATACACATGGCGAGATTCCAACTATAGAAGTGTCTCATGGCGTACCTCACAATTACTTGAATTCATTGAAGCAAATCATCGCATAAGGGATAAACAAGTTCATTCTAAACTGCAAGAAGATATTATTCAACACTTGTGGACACTACATGGCAGAACTTAATCCATTACATTCTACTACAATAATAAGTAAATTATGATTCTCTAATAATAAGCAAGTCAACTACTAGATGTAACTCTTTTCATGATTTCTTTCTTACGTTGTTTGTAATATTCATTACTTGGGCTCCGTGTTAGCGATGTCGATCATCATGATCCTTTCATCCTCTTGTGCTTTCAGTATATTCAACTTTTCTTGCTTTTGAAAATATATTTTGTCCATGTTCTCTTGTCTCTTTTGTTGGTTCAATTTCATCTGATGCTCGAACTTCTCAAACCTCAACTCCATAGGTGTACTAGTATCATTGATTCCTTTGCCCTTTTTAAATAATACTTTCGAAGCCTTTCTTCCCATTGGCCTCTCTAATCTTCCAGAGATTGTATCTTCAATACCATCGTCTTCACCCAAACTGACTTCTTCTGCGATTGATGGAGAAGATCTTCTTTGGACTTGACTTTTCTATTACTTTTCTTTTTTTTCCACTATTATCTCATTCTCCATTTGATTGCATCCTTTAATATTCTCCAACAATGCATAAATCCAAATGGTTGATTTTGCATACTTTTGAACATCTCTAATGCTTGACATATCTATTGAAAAATTATTTACAAAGTATTAAATATAAAATATAAGAATAAAACTTTATGAAATTTTACATGAAAAAAATTGAAATACCTTATCTTGTTCGCCTACACCGCTTTGTTGCATTCTTTCAATTGAAGCATAATATCCACAAAATTTGTTCACCGCGAGTTGAATTGTTGACCAACGTTTCGCCAAAGCAGTAGAATTGCGTTCAGATTCAAATTTTTTGTAATCATGAAAGTATTCGTGAACTCTTTCCCAATATCTTCCATGTTTCTGATCGTTTCCTTGAATTGGATCCATACTTACATTAAGCCATCCGAAAACAAGAAGAGCATCTTCTTCAATTGTGTAATTTCCCTTTCGCCCTGTTCTTTTATTGGACTCATTTTCAGGAGTCTGAATTGGTACATCAGTTTGAATTGAAAATTCATCCAACAAATTTGGATCATCAAGTGAGAAACCTTCAGATAATAATGAAGAATAATACATCGGAGGATCATGATTGTCCATCTAAAAAATAAATTAAAGAGATATTATCAATATAAAACAAAAATCAAATATAATAAAAATACAAACTATTATTAATAAAATACTTACAATTGCTAAATGTTGGAGTAGTTGATTGAAAGATATAAAATCAATTGAATTATTATACATATTTATAGATTTTCAATTAGGCTTTCAATTTCTATCCGTTTGTACTCTTTATTACCGTTCTGATTTTTTTTTTTTCTATCCGTTGGATTGTACTTTATTACCGTTCATCTCTTCTTCACTTCACTTTCACAGTTCTCTCTTCGTCTCCTTCTTCTTCTTCTTCGACAGATCTTCTTCTTCAACAGAGTTCTCTTTTTTTTTCTTCAATTTCTTCAACATAAAGTTTCTCATTTAATTATATTAAATTATAGTCTGGCTGATTTTTGGTTCGCATGATTTGGTGCGTTTGAGTAGTAGAAAAAGTTGGTCGACTAAATTTGGTCCATCTATTTGGAGAGATTTTGGCGTCTAGACTAAATATAGTCTACAATTTGTGATTTCAGGCTTTCTTTGGAGTTCTTTCTTTGTCTACTACACCCCATCCATTTCAAAATTAAAAATACATTCTTTTTTGTAGTAGTTTTAAAATTAAAGACACATTTTTAAAAATTTATAAAAATAGAATTTTATTTGTCACTTTTTAGGCCGGGAGAATTAGAGGGAAATATTCTTCCACTAGACTATATCACTTTTAATTTAAACGTAATTATAAAATTTTGTTATCATGTCACTAATATAAAATAATAATTTTGTTATCGATTACTTGAATTTAATTGTCAGCATAAAATTTTGTTATCTTGCGACTACTAATAACCTGGTAATTTTTATTTTTAGAAGCTCATGGAACAAAAAAAATGTCTTTCGCATTATATATATATATATATATATATATATATATATATATATATGAGTTTCATCCATGACAATAGAATTCTTTGTAGAGGAATCATTTTTGGCTGTTGAAATTTTCATTTGGAGCAAAAAATAAAATTCAACAGAAAAAAGGGTTGCTCCATGACAACCAATTTATGTAGATAGAACCCGTATATATATATATATATCTGAGAATGGATCGGTCCGGAGTGGGACACGATCAAAGACCAATTTTTTTTTTTTTTTTTTTTTTTTTAAACAACTAAAAAAAAATATTTAATATTTTATGGAACTGAAATTTTTCCATAATATAATATTTTGGGTGTAATTTAAATACTTATACCAAAAAATAGTGGTACAGTCTGCACCACTATATACATTAGATCCGTCCGGACGTCCGGACTGGATCTTGTCCCTATATATATATATATATATATATGTGTGTGTGTGTGTGTGTGTGTGTGTGTGTGTGTGTGTGTGTGTGTGTGTGTGTGTATCCTTCATTATTATAAATGTAAATGTGAATCGCTTAATTTGTGAAATGGAGTATAGTAAAAAGGAGAAATTAATCAACTTTTGTATTTAGTAATCAACCTTGCATAAGTTGCATGAAAAAATCTAATTGAGATTTATGCCTTCTCATAAGTCATATGATATATATATATATATATATATATATATATATGTGAATCGATCCATAGCAAACGTGATAAAAAAAAGTATAATTTTACAACACATCGTGATCCTTTATCCGAAGATCTAAGGGTTTAATAGAGATCTCGATCGTCCGCAGTTTAATTTCTAGTATTCCGCAGTTTAATATTGCGGACGGGACAAATGTCCAAAATATTCTCGTTATAAAAATCTTTTGTCGGCGGTATATCCTCCTTATATATATGCAAATTTTAACATTCAAAAGAGTAAACAAAAAAAAGGGACTTTATTTCTATTTTTCTCTCCGGAAGTAGATACTATATCGTAGTGTGGGCAAGGAAATAGTACCTTGCTAGGGTTAGGGTTTCGTGTTTGGGAGGGAGAGAGAAATCCACTAAAATCTGGAATTGATTGATTGATTGAAGAGGGGAGAGCGGCAATGGGCGATTACTCCACCGACGCGCGTGGCGAGAACCCTAGAATCTGGGAACCCGTGTTAGGGGTACTTGAGGATTCCAAGAGCCTTCTTGAGTCCTTGAGTTGAGAGAATGTCCAAACCCTTTGGTGCTTTTAGGTGGAATCTCCAAGCCTTTAAGTCACCAAAAGGGTCCCTTTGATCTTCCAAGAGTCCAAGTCTTGGTCTCAGGAGAAGTCCCTTCCCGATGGAGTGGAAGAGATATTTATAGGGTTTTTTGGAGAGTGGTCATGTGATAGGCACATGTCCTCGGAGAAATTCCAAATTTACCCTTAGTCATCAAAGTAATGCCCGGATCGTCGTCCGCCTTCTAGCCACCAATCCAATCCTCAATCAATTCCCAAAATGAGTCACCTCCACGTGCTTACGCCTCGGGACACGTGAAAGATTCTCTCGAGATCTTCTTCTTTATTTTCGGCTCTTGATGCTTTCCATTTAATCATAATCTGAACCTTAATTTGTGCATTTAATTCAATTAGGTCAATTGAACCCTAATTTGCACTTGGGCCCACATTGCCCCTGCGCGAGAGTCGCGTCCTTGGAGTGACGATCGTCAAAATACTTTAACTCTGTGAATCTTTGCTTGATTTTACGAAAAATGCTCGATCTTGCAAGTCTTATCTTATTTTTGAGAGGTCCTGTTGCTCCATGATTAATTCTTGTCTTTCGCTTCTTTTTTTGCCATAAGAAAGATCCGTTGAAGCTATACATGCCTTCACCTCATCCAATGACTATCGATTAACACCTCGTGAAACTAAAAGAAAATAAGCCCATGAAAAGAATGAACATGATTAACCCCTCTTTCGCTTCCCAACGCCAATTATTTGGTTCCTTTCAAACCGTCTCGCTATATCCCATGAGTCATCAAGTCATGTAGCCTTCTCCACTCCTTCCCCGTCATTCTTGATCGATCCTGGCATTACCCAAGTGATTCTACACAATGATTGATGAGAACCTGGCGTCAAAGGCTCCTCGTGGTGCGAAAATAAAAAGAAGATATTCCACCATCTCTTCTTCACAATAGCCCATAAGACCATCAACAATCAATTCTCTTGGGATAGAAATCACCTCATTTGCAGACCGACAAATCGAGACCTAGTATATATATATATATATATATATATATATATATATATATATATATTTCTTTTTTTTTTTTTAGACCAAGGAAATTGATTATAACCGCCTCTAATTCATAATTCGTTTCGATTGTTGAAGGTGACTTACTTTCAAGAAAAATCTTTGTTTTCATAATTCTTTTATTTAGTTGGAATTTGAAACTCTTTTCATGTATATAATTATTTTATTTTGTCGATTGATTGTTTGTTTGTTGGTAGATGTTTTTGTTTAATTTTTTCTTAATTGTTTCATCGATTTCTCTTTTCAGGTGATTGTAGTTTTTCTATTCCGGGCCATTTCACCTTAACAGGATCTTGGTTCGGATATTCTCAAAGAGAAAACAACACTGCAAGGAGGAGGGATTTATTCCGAGCCATTTCACCTTAACAAGGTCATTGGCTCGGATATTCGGAAGAAAGGGAACACCGCGAGGATGAAGGATCTATTAGAGCCATTTCACCTTAACAAGGTCATGGCTCTGGATATATTGGAAGAAAGGAACAACTTGAGGAGGAGGAATTTATTGAGCCATTTCCCCTTAACAAGGTCCTTGGCTCGGATATTTTGAAAGAAAGGACAACCCCATGAGGAGAAGAGTTTATTAGAGCCATTTCACCTTAACAAGGTCATTAGCTTTCGGATATTTTGAAAGAAAGGACAACATCGCAAGGAGGAAGAATTTATTAGAGCCATTTCACCTTAACAAGGATCTTAGTTGGATGTTAGGTGAAGTAGCATTCATTCCAATCAGTTGATTCGACGAGTAAGGAGAAGTTAAATGTAAGAGGAGAGCTCCTTAGGTGGCTAAATCCTACGGGTCAACCTTAGGGGAACCGACCTAATGGCCTCTTTTTTCACATTTCCCGTTCTTCTTTTACCCTTTTTATTTGAATGGCTCCTAATGCTTGTGCTCTTTTTTTCTTCTTTCGGTGTTCATGATCTTCCTTTCCGAATCCAAGGTGTCCGTGATCTTCCTTTCCCAAATCCAATCTTCTTATTTAAGTTTCATACCCTCTCTCTTTATGGTAAGCACTTAATTTCAAATGCTCATTCACTTTCTTTCTTTGTTTCTAGAATTCTCATGTTATATTTTTTGTCATTGCCAACGACTCCGGTGAGCGTTCCACGAGACGAAAACTACTAAGGAGGTTCCTTTCATCGGCCGACCGGGAAAGGCTCCCTTTATGGGTCTTCCGGCGTTTCTACGGGAGCAAGTGAAGAATTATGATCGTCTAACCTTTCCTCCTCCCGAGAAAGCGGGCTTATTTCTATATCGCTACGGCTTGATTTAAGTTTAGACGTTTTTACTCGTTACTCTTCGCATTCCTCGTATGTGTATAGAAAAACAGGAATACCCCTACAGTCCCATTCATTTCATATCCGACTTATCCAATCGTCTTCAGGGGTGGCAACATTGGACCGACGAGGTTCTCGCAAATTCTGATTATGTGGATATACTGAAGAGGGCCGAAATTTTGCGTTGCATTCAATTATGCAGGGATCTTCATATCCGACAGGACCAAGATGCTCTTACCGTCTTGATTTCACGTTGGTGTTCTTCCACATGTACATTTTATTATCTTTCTTTGGGGAGTTCACCCCAACTCTAGAGGATGTCTATGTCATCTACCAGTAAACATTTGCCCCCTGCGCGTGAGTCACGCCTTTGGTGAGATGATCGTGCAAAATATTTTTGAGTGTTGAAGTCTTCACTTCTTGAAGCTTGATGTTTTGCAAGCCTTGAAAACAAAAGTACTAGGAGAGTGAACCTCTGGGGAGCAAACCACAGGAGGGCAAGCCCTAGAGGATCTCTTCAAGGATATCTAGGTATCTCTAACTTTCTTGGACATGTCTCCCTTCTATGCTAGGTTGGATCTTTTATTTCCAATCATCATGTTGTTGCACTTCGTTAGGAAGTCACTTCACGTCTCCATGAGGATGACTTACTTTATGTAAACTTTAGGAGCTTGAGATGACATACATAAATTGAAGACCAAGCTTTTGGGAAATCGAGTCGATTACCCAAGACCTTGAAGGCTCGATAGCCTCTAATCTGAAGGCTCGTGGTACCACACCATTGTCGACTTGAAGGCTTTAGTTATTCCCTTCTCTTTAGTTCGACAGTCATGGCCTTTAGATCATAAACTTTCATATTTTTTTTTCATTTCCTGTATCAGAAAATTTATGTACATATATTTCATTTATCAAATTGTAGTTTCTTTTATCCTTATTGATTGCCTTTAATTTGAGCGATTCTTTAAAACTCAATATTTAACATTGAATCTTAAGTTGTTTTAAATTAAGACTCAAGACACCAATAGGCCTCATAAAAGCAAAGCAAACATGAATCTATTCAAGAAAAACATGTTTTTTTTTTTTATGCAAAACTAACACTTGAATCTATACTTTTTTTTTTTTTTTAAAGAGATTAGAAAAAAATATTCAAGCATAAGTGGAAGTTTGACAATTTATTGATAACAAAATTGCTTTTAACGAAAAGCATAACGTTTCAAATAATTAATCCTCGATTACTTTTGAAGTTGAAAGTATAACTTATGCAGTTCGAGGACTTATAGTCGGTGCCTCGATTACTTTTAAAGTTAAAAGTATAACTTTTGGGTTTAAGGACTTATAGTCAGTGCCTCATTCACTTTTAATGATAAAGTGTAACACTCGAGTGCCTCGTCACTTGGGTCAAATCAATTTCTTAGCAAGTCATAGCGGTCTACGAGGACTTGAAATCGGTGCCTTTACTTGAGTAAATCGGTTTCTTGGCAAGTGCGGTCTACGAGGACTTGAAATCGGGTGCCTCGTCACTTGGTCGTCAATTTCTTGGTAAGTGCGATCTACGAGGACTTGACCACCATTTAGAGTGGACCACCATCTTGGGTGGATTTTATATATATATATATATATATATATATATATATATATATATTTTAATTAAATCGATTCTTGTGCCTCCAACCTTGGTCATCCAATTACTTGGCGAGGATACTCCAGGGACTTAAACCGCCATTTTGGTGGACCACCATCTTGGGTGGATTTTTAATTCATCCGTAGTTCGAGTTTTTCGATGGTAGAGCCAGTATTTGGGTTCATGACTTACGGGATTGAACCATGGGTGATAGTGTTACACGTTTCTTCTCTAGATTCAATCCCCCCCGCCGACTTCTCATGGTATATCCTCCATGATCGTATGTGATCCATAGTGGAATATCCTGCGTATTGGTGGTATACTGTAAGTCCGGTCTTCTTTTTCATCTCTTAATTATAACCAACTGGGGTCTTGGAGGCTTCACCACTCCATCTTTCAACCCATTGTTCAGTCTGAGGCTCTGAATGCCTTCTCGCCGCATGTAATAGCCCCCGAAACTGGCATTCTAGTATACTTGTCACCATGCTTGTGAGACCCCAGATTTTATCAATAAAGATTTAAATTTTGTGGAAATAATTTTTTAGTATTATGGTGTGAATTTAAGATAATATTATAGTTGTGGGTAGTATTTATAAATTTTGCAAAGTATGCAAGTAGTTATATTATATTCGATTGGTCTGGGAATATTCGGTTTAGCAGGGAATATTCGTATAACTACTCAATCATTGGTGGACCCTATTAAAATTATCATCGGATTGAGAAAACGACAAAAATATTTTATTAAAATAACGGCGAAGTTTTACGGGTTGATCTTTGTTGAACTACTTTCAGTAGTAAAAGTAAAAGAATACGATGTCGTGTAGTTAAGTAAGTACACTTGCGGTATTGATTATTGATGCCTATGTGAGAAGTCACTCGGTTTGATTCCATTATTGTCGATTAATAATATGAATTATTATAGCGATAATGACGTTTTGTTTTATTAAGTATTATTAACGTAATAAAAGCGAAACATCTTTTTTATATAAAATAGAATACTTTATTAAAGTTATTCTATAAATAGAATATATTATATTTTATTATGCATAGTGTTGCATAGTGTTTCTTTGCGTTGGTTTGTTGTTGATTGGCCGTATGTGGTGACGTCGAACTTCCTTACAAGCGTCTTGATAAGTGGTTGGTCAAAATCGAGGTTTCGCCTTGGAAAGCTTGAGTGGCTTGCCTTGGGAACTGGATCCGGTGAGGTAATGTTGTTTGTTGGTGAAGCGACTCTTCCTGTAGTTCTCCCACTTCGAGTTGTGGGCATACCCTTCACGAATTCTACACCTCCCCAGTGAGTCGCGAAAAAAATGTGGGCGAAATCGTGCCTTGCCTTGCTAGGGTTAGGGTTTCGTGTTGTTGGAGGAGGAGAGAAATCCACGAAAAGTGGAATTGATTGATTGATTGAAGAGGGAGAAGCGACGGTGGACGATTACTCCTCGACGCGTGGCGTAACCCCCAGAATCAGGGAACCGTGTTAGGGTAACAGGATTCCAAGAGCCTTCTTGAGTCCTTGAGTTGAGAGAATGTCCAAACCCCTTTGGTGCTTTTAGGTGGAATCTCCGAGCCTTTAAGTCACCAAAAGGTCCCTTTGATCTTCCAAGAGTCCAAGTCTTCGGTCTCGGAGAAGTCCCCTCCCGATGGAGTGGAAGAGATATTTATAGGGTTTTTGGAGAGTGGTCATGTGATAGGCACATGTCCCTGGAGAAATTCCAAATTACCCTTAGTCATCAAAGTAATGCCCAGATCGTCACCGCCCTTCTAGCCCACTAATCCAATCCTCAATCAATTCCCAAAATGAGTCACCTCCACGTGCTTCGCTCGGGACACGTGAAAGATTCTCTCGAGATCTTCGCTTCTTTATTTTCGGCTCTTCCGTCTTTCCATTTAATCATAATACGAACCTTAATTTGTGCATTTAATTCAATTAGGTCAATTGAACCCTAATTTGCACTTGGGCCCACACGTAGTATGTATTTTAACATTCAAAGAGTAATCATTGAGCACCTTCCTATTATTTTCAGTCACTGATATATTCATTGAAATTGAATTTTTGTTGCTCATCTTATCTTAAAGAAAAAAGGGAAAAGTGTATGGAATTTATGCATAGGGAGTACTAGATTTATACATTTAACCGTAAATAAGTACTGTTATCGATCAATATATATGACATACATAGGACAGGGAATATGACAGAATTATGGGACAACAAATTTGAACAGAGGGAGTACTAGGGTTTTGCAGACAGCATGCATGCTATTTTTCCGATCTGGCATATATATATATATATATATATATATATATACTCACAATTGGATCGAGAAGCTCATCGATTCAATGATATCAAAACTGAACTGGTGAGCATTCCATATCGGCCGATCGAGAGGAACAGTTGACAAACTTGAGGCTTTTATTTTTGGTGCAAACAAACTTTATACAGGCGTTACTATTGCTCATTAATAAATTAAGCATGCATGCCATAGTTGTCCTTTTTTTATAAAATATATACAGTGAGGTGATATATTACTAATTAGATAGATGTGTGTAAGAAAGAAAACATAATTAATAGACACAATCATTTCATTTCAGAAACTCAAGAACGTTAATATACAGGTGAGCAATGATAATGTAGTGTTAAAGCAGCACCAGCTGATAATTCATAATTATTAATTTCAATTACTATACATACAACAACCTTATCTTTAAACCAAAACAAAAATCAATCTAATTAAAGATCTAGGCTCTAGCCCAACAAAAGTATTAACTGAGATATATGGCACAAACAGGATATGCCTGCCTGCTGAGCTGCATTCCATCAAGTGCAAGTTAATTCTAATTAACCAAGTCACAACCTAGCTCTAGCTAGCCAGCTAACATTGTGCAGTACTTATGAACAGATCATGCTCTATATATCTGTTGTCCAGGAAATCTTTGTTCATGCTATAATGGAGCTTGCGTATCGATCAATATATCAATTATAAGTTCTACTTGATATAAAATTCCCGTGGAAGGGTTTTTGAAGCCATATATATATATATATATATATATATATATATATATATATATCAGCCGAGAGAAGCGGATTTATGAGCATTTTAAAGAAAAGAGAGAGAGAGAGAGAGAGAGAGAGATCAAAGAGCCATGGAGATAGTTTCAGATAATTAGTATACCTAACGACCTCAGGATGGATCTGGTACTGCATGTCATGAAACTGAAGACAATTAATTTATAACCAACGTTCACTTACATATATATAAAAACATCGATCCAAATAAACATAAGTATTTCAGCATAAATACATGGTACCTGGCCTATTCCAGCTTCTTATATAATTATGTCCTCAACAACATTTATTGTGTTACACATATAGAAAGAAACAAATACATCTACCTTTCTAATGTTTTCAAAAAACCTTGCAACAATTTATAACAAAAGCTGGACGTACGTACATCATCTATCTATCAGTATTGATATCATGTATTCAAACCATGAGATCTAGAGAAAGAAATATATCACCATATATTTTCTGGAACTAATTAAGCTCACATGTGTCAATATGCCATGATATATGATGATGCCGTTGTCGATCTTATGCAATCACCTAAGCAGCCGAACAGTATATGTAGTTATTTACCCGAAAGTACTTCTTCGATTTTAGATCGATGCAGGAGCAAATTAAAGGCACCCAACAGTTGGGAGGACATGTTTATAACTAGCCTCCGCCCAACTGTTATACTATATGACTCCGGCTTACTACATATATATATATATATATATATATATATATATATATATAGCAAACCTGGATCGGACCAATATGCTTCCATTCCCCAAGGGACAGAAGAAGAAGAAGAAAGTGATATTGAGTTAAGCTAGCTAGCTATAACATATATAGAAGGAGAAGCTGACCCGCCCCAGTACACTCAGATTATATAGAGAGATGCAGTACTGGATGTACTAACTAGCTAGCTCGGAAGCAAGTAGCTAGGGTTTCTTCTTCTTCAATTCTCGAGTGAAACTGCATCTAGCTAGCAAGCTCTTCATTAGGGATGTATCTTGAAATCTTCTCTCTCTCTCTCTTTTCTATTTCTTTTTCTGAATTTAGAGATTGCTGATGAAGGTGTTAGGTGGTTAAAGTTGATGATCATGTTGTGTTGTGGTGATGATAAAAGTAGTAAGGGAAGGAGGAGGACTAATGATGCTTGAGACAAGTAGTAATAAGAGGACATGATGATTGCTACCTCCAAGGCGTTTTGCGTTCAACCAAGGCCTACAATTAATTAATTTCATGTTAATTGGATAGTTGATTTGACAAATTTATAAAAATAAATTATACTATTTATAATTCATATAGCAAAATATTTAAATATTTTTTATCATACAAGTATTATATAATTATGTACAATGTATTAAATATGCTACACAAATGTAATGGGCTGGAATCTAAATCATTTTTATACGACTTAAATCATGAAGCCATGGCAACTTCTTTAGTTAAATGAATCCAATATAAGAAATTATAAATATATAAATATATATTGTGCACGCGTGTAGACTATTATAATGTAAGATAAATCTTAGAGTAAGCTAAATCTTACAATCTTAAAAAGTAGATCGACTATATATACTATATGGGATATATATTCCACGATCGAGAATAAATTAGATTTGAGCTAATGCCATTAATTTTTCAACAAAATAAGGTAAAGTATCAAGGACTTAATTAACCAGTAAAGACCTAGTTACCGTTTGAATTTTATAAAAAGATAAAAGGTTGTTTCAAAATTTTCAATCATTCATCACGAAAAGGGGAGTAATTAGGAAGAAAGTGTTATATATTATAAATAATCATTAGTTTCTTATTGATCCTAAAGCGATTTCCAAATAATTTAAAGACATTCTAAATTAATTAATCACAAAGCACTGCGGTAGAAATGCTTTAAAATATTTAGTTTTGGACATGGAAAAAAAATAGAAAACACCTAATTAAAGACATCTTTGGAGATTAATATATAATTTCAGGAGTATATAATTATTTAAAAAGAAGTTAACGACTCTTCGGGTTTCTAAAAATTAAATTTTATAATCACAAATTCTTCTATTAATTATATATATAATAATATAACGAGACATGAGTGCGGCAAATGTAATTAAAGATGTAATCTTATATAATATTAGTAATATATATGAGCTAGCGTACGTAAACAAGACCAGATTAACAAGGGGCATTAATTGATGATAATGCTAATAGGTGAAGGTCAATATGTGTTATAATTATTTACATGAATTGGAGCATTGTCGTACTAGTTGACAATATATACATGATCCGGGGTTGTTGTTTTGGCTTAATCTGGGTTAATAATTTGTTCACAATCACGCGCAACATCCATATAATCAAACTTTAACCGTGAGTAATCATCATACTATTTATTTGACCAATTTACTTTTGGGTTTTGGCTGAGTTATCGCTACTATATATATATATATATATATATATATATATTAACCAGAGAATAATATATAAATTAACCGGCCTTTCCTCATAAATCTATTCCTGATTGCTTTCTATTTGACCTTTATAAAGTCAATCACCGCTTTCAAATGCTTCTTTAATTTACATATTTTTGAGTTACTACGTTCACCATACTCCTCCATAAATTTATAATTTATTGTGCTATATATATATATATATATATAGCTCACTAGCTATTCTAATTTCAATAATGTGCAAGATCGGGATGCGTTATTTTTATGTACATTAAATTAATACTATTAGTTTGAGAGTGAACAAAATTATGAAGTCAGAGCAACAAGTGTCCATCGCTTAAAATGTTAAATATCGTCAAGAAAATTATAATAATGTCGTTAAAGGTATATTTATTTTTATTCTAGCAATATCAACAACTATATTTTAAGAAATGAATCAAGTGTTAATTATTCTTGGAATAGTAAATTGAAGAGTACTAGTAACTAGTTCAAGTTGAATTGCAATTAATTTAATGCCTCTCAATTAGTTAAGGTGACCACCAATCATGCCATAATTAATTTCACTACGGAAAAGTCATAAGCTTAATCTGGAATTTAGTTAATGGGATTCTAATTACTTTGCTTGCTTGAGAGGCACAATGGGAATGGCCAACAAGGCAACAACAACGACCGTGCATGATGCATCCTGGTCCAGTCCAACCCTACTTGGTCAAGTTTCAGATCACACAACCCGATCCTAATTTTTTATTTGCTTACTTTTTACTGTTTTAGTTCTGGCAAAGGTATTTGGACTATGTGAGGTATTAATTAATTCACGATTTTAAAAAAAAAATGATATACATGTCAATAAATATTTAATAAAATTAAATTGCGATCAACATAAAAATATATGCGATAAAATATAATAAATTAAAATGACCTCTTTTTTTTATTTATCGCGTAATCATTTCTTTATGTTTTTTTTTCTTAATTCCAACTATATTTGTTTTGCAATTGAGCTGCCGATTGTCTGTTGGCACGTGTTCAAACCTTGACCAGGTAAGGTAGTATGAGACTATGAGCATTGAGCAATGCAATTTGGTCTAGGACGAGAACTTTGAACTATGACGATGGTCAAAGAAGACATGGATGTGGGACCATGAATCTTGTAAAGTCAAAACACATTAGTTTGACTTGGTTTGTTCATTCATCTCCTTTTGTTACCTTCGAGAAAATGTTATTCTCCGATTCTAAGAAGACATAAATAAAGGTCAACTTACATTTCTAAGAAAACATACAAGTTTATATACTATTACTATTTCTAGTAGAAATAACATAAATTTGCTTTTAAACATTAAAAAAAACAAGAAATTAATATATGCTATGATGTTCAAAAGGTTGAGCATATCTATCTACACATTTAACTATCATATTAAAAGACATAATAGTAGTAAAAATATTTTTCAATCGTCTCTTTACAATATATATATATATATATATATATATATGTCAACTTAGATGTACGTAAAAATATCATGATGAGTTGGATGTCTTGGACCTCTGCAGTCGGAGTCTAATGTAACCATGTTCACCGCGTGTAAGGTGTTTGTTGTAGGGTTCAAAATCAAATAATTCACATTGATATTAAAATTTTAAGATTATATAAATTGAATAAAAGAAAAATTAAATGAGACGACTATTATTTGTTTATTTGACATGCACAAAGATTAAACTCGTGCCAGATGGGCTCAAGCCCATTTGGTTGTCCACGGCATCACTATATATCACACCATTATTACAGATCTAATAATAGCTTAATAGTAATCGAGCAATAATATTAATTTAAATGAAGTATTTATATATTTACAAATAGGAAGAGATACTAATTAAATTGATTATGATTATCGCTCACTATTAGTGACACTGCAATCTAACTGCCAAATAGTAGCTTACATTAGCTAGATTTTAACACAAGACAATAATTTAATAGCTCATGCATGAGGTAATCAACATGATTATAAAATATATTTTTCTGAAAATTTTGGGAAAGGTTATAAAATATATAGTTAGTTACATGCAGGTTATTAGGTTCCACTTTTCATTTTATTTTATTTTTTTATTAATTTAATCTAAACGTAATCTTATTTTATTTTAGACGGAGTAAATATGACTTTTGCACTCCTACACAACCATGTCCATGTTTTTCAATGTGGCCTAAAAATATTTGTGACGAAACCACAATGCCTTGCAGGAGATGGTAGGTTTCGTTAGAAAATGAAAAAAAATGCGACAATATTTATTAAGAATACACCCAAGCTAGCAGCCCACTTGTAATTAATTAAAGAAAAAGATATACAATTTAATTCCCTAATTTCTTCTACAATGTTTGTTGTTGTCATTCTATCGCTGTGTAATCATATAATTGATCAGAAGATATATTTATTAAATGCCGATGCCACCAAAATGAAGGCAAAAGCTCCGGTCCTGTAACATCCACTCCAGTTATATAAATAAATAAACAAAAGTAAAAAATATTGTTTCAAATCTTTCTTAACCATTAACATATATACTTTATAAAATTCATATCGTATATAAAATTAATTGATATATGATGAATTTGTTTAATACTTGAGACAATACGGTTATGATTATACTAATATAAAAGCTGTAATTTTTTAATTACAATGAAAAGTTAAATGACTCGTATTAATTTTAGAACTGATAAACTAGCTATCATAGTTATATGCCAATATTATCAAAAATTGCTATTCACAATTGGATGTTGTGGTTCCCTGATGGTTATGTGTGACGCCCCCAAAATTAGGTATACATCACCCATCTCTTAGGTAGTCGAATCATTGTCATGTAATTTAAATACAACTTACTAATATAAGCGTAAAGTATGCAATAATACACATAATCTGTGAGTTTGAATACAAATATTGTCTCTACTAGATATTATACAAACTCAAAAGAGTCTTCATTACAATTATTATCACACTATTTCACGAGAATAGTGAGGACTACTAATCTTATCCTCTGGACCATTACTCCGGTCCCCAACTCGTCCCACTATATTCTCATTTCGCGAAAAGAACGGTGAAAGAAAGGGTGAAGCTCAACTAATTCAATATAAAATATTATGACTAAGATAATGCGAGAATAAATTATCATTAGCCACAATGATGTTAAAAGCGATAAAATATAATGAACATCAAGTTTAACTACGGTGAACCAAAGAATCCATTAAAAAGTCGAGTAGAAAATAAAATCTACTATCTTTTATGATTTAAAGGTTTTTCATCATTTATTATAAATGAGACTTCGAACTTTAATAAATATTTCACATCATCGAATCACCCCCTCGCACTACGTACGAGGATATTCTTTAAGATATCACGACCACAATTATTCATGCACTACTGGCCGAGAATAGTTGTTGTATTCATTAATCGGTCACGATCATGCCAATATTTGTCCATCAATGCACTACGTCCATCGAGGATTTTTATCACATCATTTGTAACATTACGATTACGGTGATTACAATAGAATAGTCTCTGGTCATAATCATACCAAGTCCATCTACGCACTTCTGAGTACAGATGACTTTCAACATAATATAAACATGAGGATGATGACAATGATATAAGAATTCAATAAAACAAATTCAAGAATTATTTTATCCAGGAATTATTAACGTCAAATTGTCGACATGATCATTTTTTAGAGAGTAAAATTCAAGAATGATCGGAAGAAATATTTTCATGAAAAGATCTTTGGATGAAATGCAAATATCTAGGATATTCTACTAATTTCACGGAGTATAGAAAAGTTTTAACCAATTGGGTATAATAAAGAATGGAATAACAAAGAAATCACCATAAATGCGATGAGGCCATAAAAGCGAGTTATTCAAATGGAATAATAAATAACGGAACCGGTCCAGTCGTAAAACGCATAGACGTGATTTTCCAATGAATAATAATAAAAAGCGGAACGGTCCGTGTAAAACAGCATGAGCATGGATGTTCCAATGAGAATAATAAAAAAGGCGGAACCGAATGTCGGTGTAAAACACACGAAGCAGGATGTTCAATGTAATAATAATAAAAAAGCGGAACCGGTCGGTGTAAAACACACGACGCGAGGATGTTTCAAGCAGAATAATAATAAAGACGGAAACCCGGTCAAAATTGTAAAACACATGCATGGATGTTCCAGCAGAATAATAGAAGAATGTCACCAAGTATAGGAATTAATCACAGCGTATACGTATTATTCCGATAGAATAATAAGCGATGGAATAACAATGATTCTCTTCGTGAATAAGAAAGAAAACACCCTTTACGAGTACAACAAATAATATTCCTACCTAGAAGAGGCTGAATATTGGAAAAGTGAAGTAGCGAATACTTTTCTTCTTCTCTACTATAGTTTCTCTCTTTGTAGTTTCAATGAATTTGTAAGAAATAATGAAGGAATGAGCTTTTATTTATAGAAAAAGCGGGGTGGCTCTTGAGTGTCTTAACGAAGGTCAAAATGACTCTTGGTAATATTGAAGAACTATTCTTATTTTCTTGAAGGGTAATTAACCTTTGGAACAAGAGGCGAGTTAACTCTTGGTAATATTGAAGGGACAACTCTTATTTGCGAAGGGGTAATTACTACTATTGTGAAGGTAATTACTATTGACGAAGGTAAATACTATTGTGAAGGTAAATACTATTCAAGAAGGTAATTACTATTTGACGAAGGTAAATACTATCGACGAAGGTAAATATTATTGAAGAAGGTAATTACTATTCACAAAGGTAATTCTTATTATTGAAGAGACTCTTAGATGATGACATATGGGCCCCCATAAAATAATCAAACTTACCACAAACGTCTGCATAATGACTCTTTATATACATCGAGGATTGAATAAATATTACCACAAATCATTTTATTTTTAATCAACACATTTTTAATCTTTCAACAATTATTAATCATTTATAACTTGTCGTCTCGATTAATAATATAACATATTATCTGATGATGATCTTTGTAACAATAATTGAATCGATAATATAAGAGATATAATGCAAGGCAATTCTTTGTAGTGATAATTGAGTATAGCTAAGTGACTTCTCACGTAAGCATCAATAATCAATCTGAGTGTCTACTACGCAATCTAATGCCAGCAGACATTCTTGTACTTTTACCACTTAGGGTAGTTCAGCGGTTTTAACGGTAACACCTCGTAGTTATTTTTATAGAAAGATAATTTTGTGCGTTTTTAACGGCAAATACTTAGTTGTGGGATCCATTGATGATTGAGTAGTCGTCACGAATATTCCCCGACAAAAAGAATATTCCCCGACCAAACGAATATTTTATAACAACTCGCTTTACTTTGCAAAATTTATAAATATTACCCCAACTATAACATTATATCAAATTTATTCCATAATATTCAAAAATAATATTTATAGAAAATTCATCTTTATTTATAAAAGTGAGGGTCTTACACTTACTGATGAATGATACTTTTTAAATAATTTATAATATTCATCATTGTATTAAATAATTTATAATATTCTTAGAAGCTTTCTACTAGCAATTATTAAAGCAAAGGCAAATTTCTCAATATTTGGATACTGGTTTGAGATCTCGTAGGGCGTGGGCGACATAATAGGCCAGGATCTTTCTTCCCCCGATCTCCGAACCAATCGCTTCCAACCGCCAATGAACTTGCTGCGAAGGTATAAATATAAGGTCTCTGGCACAAGGTGCTTTACCAATAAAGGAAGCGAGAAGACGAGATATGTCTATATGCCTTGGAAGGCGTCTTCACACTCAGAAGTCCACCTGGAATGTCTTCGCATTCTTGGTCCCTTGATGTGTCAAAGAAAGGAAGGCATCTCTCTGCAGATTTGGCGGCGAACCTCCTCAAAGTCGCAATCCTACCCGGTCGATATTTGGATGTCCTTGAACGACCGAGAGTCTTCATGTCGAGAATGGCACGGATCTTCCGGATTGGCCTCGATGCCCTCTCGTGACGGATAACCTTGAAACTTTCCGGCCGAAGCCGAGAAAGTACATTTGGTAGGATTGAGTCTCAATTGACGATAACAAGCGATCTGAAAGCATTCCTCCAGGTCATCCAAATGTTTATGAATCTGCATGCTCTTTACGATCATGTCATCTACATAAACTTCCATGTTCCTCCCCAGTTGCCTATCGAAGATGAAGTTCATCATTCTTTGGTAGGTAGCTCCAAAGATTTATGAGGCCAAAAGTCATTTTTTTGTAGGCATACATCGATCGGTGTGTAATGAACAATTGTCTTTAGAATGTCTTCTTTGCACATGGATATTTGATGATAACGAAAAAGCATCCATAAAACTTAGTAATGCATACCTCAAGTGGCATCGATGAATTTGATCGATATGGGGCGGAGGATAAAGTCCTTCGGACAAGCTTTGTTGAGATCGGTGTAGTCGATGCAAACCCGCCACTTTCCATTACGCTACCGCACCAACACCACATTTTTATCCATTCGGGTAATCAATCTCGTAGATGAAGTCGGCAGACTAATAATTTCGCAACCTCCTCATCGATGATCTTACGTCAGCTCTGGAGTAAATATCCGCTTTCTTCGATTTGGCGGCTTTTTGAAGGATCTATCTCCGATTTATGCTCAAAGAACCTTTCATTAACTCGAGGCGTGTCTTGTGGCTCCTATGCAAAAATATCAAGATAACATCGTAAGAGTTCCATAAGGTTCGTCAGAAGAGGTTCGGTGAGACTGAACCAATCCTCACATTTGTCTTGTCAAACTTTCAGATGACCAACTCAATCTCCTCCGTCCTCGTGAGGATCACCAGTGATTACGAGTCGCTTTCTCGGTGAAGGTTCGATCTCAATTGCCATCGTCTTTTTTACATTTCTCGACCCCATTCCAGGATGAAATAATGAGATTCCGATAACATCGCTTTGGCAGTCTAAGTCACCCACCACCTCTCCTACTCCATGCGCGTGGTAGAATTTGATTTTGAAATGTGGGATGGAGGTCACATGACTTGAAGAGTCATCAACGAGGTCTTCGAATGGCGTTGTGGTAGAATCCACATGCTGTGACATAAAATTTACACGTTATCTCCACTCTTTGAGTAGTCTTAGAAGATAACAAGGGAGTTCAATAGTGCCTACAACTTTGGCGGGGTCGATTCTTGAAACCGTATAGAGAGAGCCTCCTTGTGGCGCCCCCAAAATAGGTATACACAACACCCATTCGAGTCGCCAAATACATGGTACAAAAAAGCAAACTACAACTTCAATAATACAAATATCGTGTGAAATACGACAATATATCTTGTGAGTTAAGATATAATATTGTCTTCAGACAATATCCACATGCAAATAAATCCCATCATAATTATTGATTCATTATTTTACAAAATGGTGAGGACTACTAAACAACTCTCTCAGAACCTTCATTCCATACCCAGAACTAGTACTCGCTACATTCTCGCCTCACGAGAAGAAAAATGGAACAACAAGGAAAAGGGTGAGCTCAACTAGCCCGGTAAAGAATATTATGACTAAGATAATATACAACAAATTATCGTTAGTCTTCAACGGGAAAAAAATCGATAGAATACTGATAAACAACAAATTTTAAATCAATATTATAATTGAAATAATAATTCATGTAGAAGAGTTACGTAGAGAATGAAATCTACTATAATCTATGAATTTAACGATCCATCATCAATATTTTATCCTGTAACATCAATCAATATACATACGGAATCAAATATTCATCTTTTGCCTTCTGAGCCAAAGATATTCATCGATTAAGTCGTATTCATTTAAACACATTCATCTTTGCACCACTGAGCCAAAGATATTAATCAATCGGTCGTATTCATCTCAACACACATTCATCTTTGCACTTTCTGGGCCAAAGATATTCTTCAGAAATCATTCATCTTTGCCTTCTGGGCCAAAGATATTCAATAATATCATCATTTAAGGCGAGGATGATGAAAAATATTTAAAAAAGCGAATCCGGTGAAACAAAATGACAAGGATTAAGGATTAAGGATTAGTACTTGGTTTTATCCGTCCAAAAATACCTCAAAAATAATCATAGTGGTGTAAAATTCAAGAATGATCAAAACATGGATACAATCGAGTTAGTATCGAATAGATGTTTTAGACGAAAAGAAGAAATTTTATTTTAAATTGAATATTACAGTATATCGTGAATAGTCAAAGTATCGTGAATAGTAACTCAAACACCAAAAGATAGAAATTCCACAAAAACATCTTCACGTTTCATGAATAGTACTCGTGAATAGTAACTTCGTGAATAAGTAACTCATGAATAATAACTCGTGAATAAGTAACTCATGAATAGTAACCATGAATAGTAACCCAGAGCATGAAAAAGTTCCAAATTTGATAAAAACTTGGATCAACATTTCAAAGATAATGATATTGAAGAAATAATATCATTACAAAAAAATAATATCCCTTACCTCGAAAGGCAGTCTTAGTTGAAACAGGATATAATTTATGACTTGACTTGACCCAAGTATAGCAATACTTAAAGTATACTCAAAATACTCACAAGAATAATTTCGATAATATAGAGAGAAAACTTGATTTACGGTGTGATTTTCAATTTAACCCCAAGACCCTATTTATAGGAAATTGCTTAGAACAAAAGCAGAAAATTTAATATAATATTAATATATTTAATAAATTCTCTACGCCCATCTAGACAATCTGATCTCAGCCATCAAGCACATGTTAAAGATGGCCAACAACATTTGAAAAACGTTTTCTTAAAAAACATAATTAAAACTTCAAAATTAATTATTTGAACTTGAACTTCAATAATTCATAATAAATAGCCCTTTCATCAGAAAATTCGAATCTCATGAGTTTTATAGGAAATTCAATTCTCTACAACTTTGCAGAAGAAAGTTTTTCCAAATTCCAAACATAAATTGACCGAAATCCACAAACGGGCGATTATACATTTATAATCAAATTTCGATCGATAAATGGGGTCCACCGACATGTTTAACATGTTTTAAACATTTATTGCAACAAAAATACTCTTCCTCCTCGTATACTCATATATCCCACATTTGTTGTAAAAATATCACCGTTAATATATTATTAAAATAATATATTTAAATGAATTATTTGGATCTTTTCGGTAGTCATACGTACTAACTCGGGTCCCAACAATGTTGCTTCACCCACCTCATCCCAACATATTGGAGAATGACATTTTCGTCCATATAATGCTTGAATGGAACCATGCCTATATTTGTTTAATAACTATTGTTGTATTAGAATTCCACCGATGGCAAATACTTATCCAACTTCCTTTGAAATCTAGGACCACGAGTTTTAATATATCTTCAAGAGTTTGAGTAGTCCTTTACGATTGCCCATCCGTTTGAGGATGGTATATGCCAGATCGAATCGTAAATTCGTGCCCATAGCTTTCTAACCCAAAATCATGAAGTGAATCTTGGGTCACGATCTAAAACTATGGATCTTGGCGTGCCATGCTGATCTCCACAATCGCATTTACGTCATACGAGAAAAGGCGTTCAAGGAATAAGTCTCTCGTATCGGTAAGAAATGAAGCGGACTTGGTTAATCTATCAACAATAACCCAAATAGCATTGATGCCTTGAGAAGCCGCGGGAAGACCCAGAATGAAATCCATAGTAATGTGTTCCCACTTCCATTCCAGGAATCTCAAGTGGTTCAACGGACCCTTAGGTACAAGATGCTCCGCCTTTACGTTAGCAAGTTAAACACATCGAGATAAACTTTGCAATCTCTCTCTTCATATTGTTCCACCAAAATGTATGTCGAAGATCACGATACATTTTAGTACTTCGAGGATGGATTGCGAAATGGCGTATTGTGTGCCTCCATCATAATCTTGTACTTCAAATCGAGTCGTTAGGAACACAAAGTCTAGAGTGGACTCAAAGTATTCCTTCTTCATCAATTCTCGCTTCAGGAATAGCTCCTTCTTGTACTTTCTTCTTCATACGCATCAACTACGGGTCGGTGGCTTGAGCGACCTTAACTTTTCTATTAAAGTTGGCTCTGTCGTATACTTGACATCATCGCTTTTCGTTCGCATATGATCTTCTACTCAACGCGTCATTTTACCACGTTCGCTTTTCCAAGATGGTATGGTTAGAATAATGCGAAATGAGTCGCCTCTTGAGCTCTTGGAAAATCTTCTCGCATTCCTCGCTCCATGCAATTTTGTATCTCTACGAGTCAATTTGCGTTAATGGAATAGCGATTCGAGAATATCCTTCAACGAATCTCCGATAATAACCAACTAAGCCTAGAAAGCTACGTCTTTCGATAAGCGACTTAAGTTGCTTTCTCGGTCGTGACTCATATCCCGATCTTGGATAGACGTCACAATGACACCTATCGATTTCTTATCGCACGAATATGGCGTCCCCCTACGAGAGAATGCGGCTTAGGTGAATTCCACAAAGGAAGTCGCAAGATAAAGGCTCGGTACCAAATTCTATAGTTGAATTTTTAACTCACGAAGTTCAATAGAGCCATTCGATATGAGATTTTAGAAATGAGTTTTGTCTAGGGGTTCAAAGTCGATACAAAATTTAATATCGGGCTTTGGGAATAAGCAAGAAATTCTTGAAATCGTCGGGAAAAATCAATAACAACAAGAATATTATTCAAATCGGCGTGTCTTTATTCAAATCCATAACATGGATTAAGAAAACTTGACATCCGTAATAAGCGAATGACTTCATAGCTTGATATAAAAATGTTTGACTACAATGGTTTGATTGCTTGAATTGAATAACGAGGTTGCTTAGGAATATGAAAACTAACAACCTTACGAAAGTAATTAATTTTGGCATGATGAGTAGTTAACCTTAAAATCACATCAAAAGCAAATATCTCTATAGAAATAAGGTTAACGGGTAATGTGATAGTGCAAACTTGAATCAAGCAAGATTTTTAAACAACGGATGTAATGAAAGTTTCTCTAACGGAGTCTCCATAAATAGGTCAAAGTCTAATTTCTCCTTAGTCGAGTTCAAAGCGTTGGTAAGTAAGTAAGAGATAAAAGAATGGGTAGAACCAATATCTAGTAAGGTATATACTTCGGCAAGAATTTATAATTAACTAACCGTCTTAACCGTTCGGGTTCTCGCATTTTTGACCGATCACAACAAACGCTCTTCCCGGAATCGTTGACTTTGAATTTTCGGGGACGGTCTTTTGAGTCGCGTCCCCATTGAACTAGGTTTATTCTTTGTGTCTGATCTCGGCGATATGTCCTTCCTTTCCACAATTATAGCATACCTTGAAGCTGTTGTGGGCGGTTTGGTGATATGTCCTCTTTTCGCATTTGTAGCATATAATCGATGGTCGTTCTCCTCCTTAAAACTAGTTCTTCTCTGGTATTTGGCGTCTTCACGTAGTCGTTGTTGAATCTCCTCTTTTTAAAATCTCCTCCCGACTCGCTTCTTCTATTTTCATAGCCACGATTACCACCGGAGTGGTTCTACCGCTTTGTCTACGTATTATTCTTTCTCCATTTGGTTATCGTTATTACGATGATCGCTATATCTTGATATGATCCACGGTTATGGTCCTTCGGTTGAGCGTATTTTCGTTATCTCGCTTTCTAACAATGAGCCCTGTTGACAACATTGACATAGAATAGAGAAAATTTATGAGAAATGAGATCTTGGCGTATGTCGGGTTTCAAACCTCTCGAAACATCCGCGTCATACGTTCTTCATTCTCCACCAAATGAGGTCTGAACACGGATAACTCCATGAACCGCCTCGTCTTTGGGACAACCGTCGTGTTATTACGCTTTCTAGTCTAATAAACTCCACTTCCTTCATATAGCCCGAATACTTTCGGGAAGTACTTGTCATTGAAGCTATTTTCAAACGTCTCCATGGCATCTTGAGTCAAATTTGGATGGGTACACTTCACTGATTCCCACCGATGTCGCTTCGCCACGGAACATAAAAGTAGCGAATGGAACTTTACATTTCTCCGTACATCAAGACATCGAATATCTTGGTAATTTGTTTGACCCACGTCTCGCCTTTTGTCGGACACGGCTTTCCCCAAATTCGGTGGTCCCGACTCTTTGAGGCTTGCTTGCATTTGTGACCACTCGTGAATTGCTATCATTTCCTCTGTATTGTGAACACGAGTCTCCTCGTGCGATTTTGCATGAACCGCAAAAAACTTCTAAACATCCCTCGTTCATCATCATCGCTTTCGATTGGTGTTGTTCGCGGGAGGAACATTCTTGCTTTGTTATTGCGTTCTCCTCGTCAGTGAGACGAGGCATCTCCACGGTCTCATTTACTCCATTAATTAATATTCTCATCGACATTCTCAAATCATCGTCATAAAATAAGGGTTAATTAAGAAATCGATATATCACATAATATCCTATATCTTGACCAACTAACAATTAAGCTTAGGTAGGACACCTTACTAGCGAAGGATTTACTCGTCTCTCCTTCCTAGTTCTATTCCCGATCTCCGCGGAGATCATATCCCTAAGCTACGATACCAACCGTAACGCCCCAAAATAGGTATACACAACACCCATTCGAAGTCGCCAAATACATGGGTAAAAAAGCAAACTACAACTTCAATAATACAAATGTCGTGTGAAATACGACAATATATCTTAATGAGTTAAAATATAATATTGTCTTACAGACAATATCCCGCGTCAAATAAATCCCCATCATAATTATTGATTCATTATTTTTCTACGTCGATTGTGTAATGAGCATTTGTCTTTAGAATGTCTTCTTTTTGCATGGATATTTGATGATAACTGAAAAAGCATCCATAAAACTTAGTAATGCATACCCGAAGTGGCATCGATGAAATTTGATCGATATGGGCAGAGGATAAAAGTCCTTCGGACAAGCTTTGTTGAGATCGGTGTAGTCGATGCAAACCCGCCACTTTCCATTTCGCTTCGCACCAACACCACATTCTTTATCCATTACGGGTAATCAATCTAAGTAGATGAAGTCAAATGACTAATAATTTCGCAACCTCCTCATCGATGATCTTCGTCGCTCGAGTAAATATCCGCCTCTTTCGACGAGGCGGCTTTTTTGAAGGATCTATCTCCGGTTTATGCTCGGTGACCTTTCGGTAACTCGGGCATGTCTTGTGGCTCCGCAAAAATATCAAGATAACATCGTAAGAGTTCCATAAGGTTCGTCAGAAGAGGTTAGTAGACTGAACCAATCCTGTTTGTCTTGTCAAACTTTGGGTGACCAACTCAATCTCCTCCGTCGAATCCCTCGTGAGGATCACAGCGTGATTACGAAATTGCTACCGGTGAAGGGTTCGATCTCGATTGCCATCGTCTTTTTACATTTCTGGCCCCATTCAGGATGAAATATGACATTAGATAACATCGCTGGCGGTCTAAGTCACCCACCATATAAGACCGAAATTTTTTAAATAAAAGGAATTTCCTTTATTTTGAAATAGTAAGGGTTGATTTGATTAATGTGGATAGTTAAGGGTTAAATCATGAAATATTTCAAAATAAGCGAAGTGGTTATAAAATATTCATTGTTGTGGGGAATATTCGTTTGGTCGTGGAATATTAAATGCTTTGTCGGGGAATATTAAATGCTGACGGTAGCGACCATGTGTGGGCCCATGTGAGCGATTGGATGAAGAAAGCGACAAATATAAGTTGTTTTTAAATAACAGGCGTAGTTGTTTTAGATTATCTTTGTTGGAATACCCGGTGGTTAAAAACACCTTAATACGCGTTGTTGAGCGATGGCTGCGGTATTGCACCAATTATTGATTCTTACGTGAAGAAGGCCTTTACTCGATAATGGTTCTGATAATTCTTATTCGATATTTTATTGAGTTAATAATTCTTTGTGTTGATATTTTATATTCTTTGTTGTTTGATAATTGTCATTTACGATTATCTTTCATTATCGAAGCAATAATTCATATTATCGAATAATATTATTAGATAACATTATTGGCAATGTCTAGAAAGTTACATACAGGAGAGGTTTGGTCATCTAATTAATTGCATGTAGAAGAAGAAATTCTTATTGGAAAGCCCCTCTTTCACAGGAAGCGCACTGGTTGTCGATATTGTGATTACGTAATATTATTTGTGAATAATTAATTATTGATTTATATGATGAGGAAAATATTGATTTTATGTGGATATAGATGGAGAAAATTTTTAAAATGACAATTGTTGAAAATTAATATTTTATCTTTTACGATAAAATAATTCATTTAAATATATTATTTTAATAATATATTAGCGGTGATATTTTACAATGAATGTGGGATATATGAGTATATGAGGAGGAAGAGTATTTTGTGGCATTAAATGTTTAACACATGTTTTGTGTGTTGGTGGACACAATTATTATTAGAAATTTGATTATAGCTTTGTAAAATCGCTTGGTTTGTGGATTTCGGTCGATTTTTGTTTGGAATTTGGAAAAACTTTCTTCTGCAAAGTTGTAGAGAATTGAATTTCCTATAAAAACTCATGAGATTCGAATTTTCTGATGAAAGGGCTATTTATTATGAATTATTGAAGTTAGAAGCTCAAAATAATTGATTTTTGGGAGTTTAAATTATTTTTGTTAAGAAAAACGTTTTTGTATTTTTTTGGACATCATTAACATGTGTGGCTGGTGTTTTGACCAAAAGGTGGGCTAAGGAAAATTTGTATAATTATATTAATATTATATTAAATTTTACGCTTTTGGTATTCTAGCATTTTCTATAAATAGGGTCTTGGGTTAGAATTGAAAATCACACTTGAAAGCGAAGTTT
Organism: Panax quinquefolius; assembly: GCA_020205615.1. Lineage (NCBI taxonomy): Eukaryota > Viridiplantae > Streptophyta > Magnoliopsida > Apiales > Araliaceae > Panax > Panax quinquefolius. Next base: position 3,534,839 of record CM035151.1, read on the forward strand.
TTCTCTATTTCTCTCTCGATATTTTGAAGCGTATTCTTGTGAGTATTTTGAGTATACTTTGAGTATTGCTAGGCGGGTGCAAGTTCCTTCTTGATACTATATACGGTGATACAATTTAGAATCTTGATCTTTCGAGGTAAGGGATATTATTTTTTTGTAATGATATTATTTCTTCAATATCATTATCTTTGAAATGTTGATCTGAAGTTTTATCAAATTTGGAACTTTTTCATGTCGGGAGTTCTTATTCATGGGTTCTTATTCATGAGTTCTTATTCACGAGATTCTTATTAAGCTGAGTTCTTATTCACGATTCTTATTCACGAAGTCTTATTCATGAAGCGTGAAGATGTTTTTGTGGAATTTCTATCTTTTGGTGTGGAGTTACTATTCACGTATCGACCTTTATTCACGATATCTGACCTTTATTCATGTATCTCGGCACTTTATTCATAGAAAAATAAAATTTCTTCTTTTTGTCCAAAATATCTATTACGGATACTAGCTACGATTGTATCCATGTTTTTGATCATTCTTGAATTTTACACCACTATGATTATTTTTGAGGTATTTTGGGCGTGGATAAAACCAAGTACGAATCCTTAATCCTTAATCCTTGTCATTTTGTTTCCTTTGGATTCGTTTCTTTAAAAATATTTTCATCATCCTCGGTCTTAAATGATGATATTATGGAATATCTTTGGCTGTAGTGCAAAGATGAATGATTTCTTAAGAATATCTTTGGCTGTGGTGCAAAGATGAATGATTTGAAGAATATCTTTGGCTGTAGTGCAAAGATGAGCAGTGTTGAGATGAACATGACGATTGATTAATATCTTTGGCACTGTGAGTGCAAAGATGAGCAGGTGTTTAAATGAACATGACAAGTGATGAATATCTTTGGCTTTGTAGTGCAAAGATGAATATTTGATTCGGATGTATATTGATTGATGTTCTGGGGATAAAATATTGATGATGGGTATTAAATTCATAGATTATAGTAGATTTCATTCTCTACGTAACTCTTCTATGAATTATTATTTCTCTGCGAATATTGATCTGAAACTTGTTGTCTATTGTGATTCTATCAGATTTTTCCTGTTGAAGACTAACGATAATTTGTTGTATATTATCTTAGTCGTAATATTCTTTCTTGGGCTAGTTGAGCTCACCCTTTTCCTTGTTGTTCCATTTTTTCTTCTCGGAGGCGAGAATATAAGCGAAATGCTAGTCGGGGTATGGAATGAAGGTTTTAGAAAGGATTGTTTAGTAGTCCTCACCATTTTTGCAAAATGATGTATCAATAAATGTGATGAGGATTTATTTGAGTATAGATATTATCTAGAAGATAATATTTGTATTCAAACTCACGATTTCTTGTTGTAATAATAAAGTTGTAGTTGTTTTACGTACCATGTATTTGGCGACTCGAATGGGTGTTGTGTATACCTATTTTGGGGGCGTCACACCACCTCTCTACTCCGTGCGCCGTGGGGAATTTGATTTTGAAATGTGGGATGGAGGTCACGACTTGAAGAAAGTGTCAACGTAAGTCTTCCCGAATGGCGTTGTAGTAGAATCCACATGCACAACATAAAATTTACACGTTAACTCCACCTGGCGGAGGGGCCGTCTTAGAAGATAGCAGGGAGTTCAATAGTGCTCGCTGACTTTGTGAGAATTCGTTCTTAGAAACCATATAGAGGAGCCTCCTTGTGGCGCCCCCAAAATAGGTATACCTGACACCCATTACGAGTCGCCAAATACATGGTACAAAAAGCAAACTACAACTTGATAATACAAATGTAGGTGTGAAATACGACAATATATCTTGTGAGTTAAGATATAATATTGTCTTCAGACAATATCCACATGCAAATAAATCCCCATCATAATTATTGATTCATTATTTTACAAAAAATGGTGAGGACTACTAAACAACTCTCTAGAACCTTCATTCCATACATAACTAAGTACAAGATTACATTCTCGCCTCCCCGAGAAGAAAAATGGAACAACAAGGAAAAGGGTGAGCTCAACTAGCCCAAGAAAGAATATTATGACTAAGATAATATACAACAAATTATCGTTAGTCTTCAACAGAGGAAAAATCGATAGAATACAATGTATAACAAATTTTAAATCAATATTCATGAATGAAATAATAATTCATAGAAGAGTTACGTAGAGAATGAAATCTACTATAATCTATGAATTTAACGGTCCATCATCAATATTTTATCCTGTAACATCAATCAATATACATCCGGAATCAAATATTCATTTTGCACCATGTGCCAAAGATATTCATCATTGGTCGTGTTCATTTAAACACTGTTCATCTTTGCACTGAGCCAAAGATATTAATCAATCCGGTCATGTTCATCTCAACACTGTTCATCTTTGCACTACTGAGCCAAAGATATTCTTCAGAAATCATTCATCTTTGCACTACTGAGCCAAAGATATTCAATAATATCATCATTTAAGACCGAGGATGATGAAAATATATTTTAAAAAGCGAATCCGGTGAAACAAAATGACAAGGATTAAGGATTAAGGATTCGTACTTGGTTTTATCCACGTCAAAAAAAATACCTCAAAAATAATCATAGTGGTGTAAAATTCAAGAATGATCAAAACATGGATACAATGATCGAGTTAGTATCCGAATAGATGTTTTGGACGAAAAGAAGAAATTTTATTTTTCGATTGAATAAGATCAGATATCGTGAATAGTCACAGATACGTGAATAGTAACTCCGACAAGCAAAGAGATAGAAATTCCACAAAAACATCTTCACGTTTCATGAATAGTACTCGTGAATAGTAACTTGTGAATAAGAACTTCATGAATAAGTAACTCGTGAATAGTAACTCATGAATAAGAACCCATGAATAAGTAACCCCGACATGAAAAAGTTCCAAATTTGATAAAAACTTCGGATCAATATTTCAAAGATAATGATATTGAAGAAATAATATCATTACAAAAAAATAATATCCCTTACCTCGAAAGACAAGTCTTCAGTAGTTGAAACACCTGAGGATAAAGTATGACTTGGACTTCACATCAGATATAGCAATACTCAAAGTATACTCAAAATACTCACAAGAATACGCTCGATAATATAGAGAGAGAAAACTTCAGTTTACGGTGTGATTTTCAATTCTAACCCAAGACCCTATTTATAGGAAATCGCTTAGAACACAAAAAGTAGAAAATTTAATATAATATTAATATATTTAATAAATTCTCTCGCCCATCTAGACAATCTGATCTCAGCCATCAAGCACATGTTAAAGATGGCCAACAACATTTGAAAAACGTTTTTCTTAAAAACATAATTAAAACTTTCAAAAATTAATTATTTGAAGCTTGAACTTCAATAATTCATAATAAATAGCCCTTTCATCAGAAAATTGAATCTCATGAGTTTTTATAAGAAATTCAATTCTCTACAACTTTGCAGAAGAAAGTTTTTCCAAATTCCAAACATAAATCGACCGAAATCCACAAGCAGGCGATTATCATGCTATAATCAAATTTCGATCAATAAATGGGGTCCACCAGAGCATGTTTAACATGTTTTAAACATTTATTGCAACAAAAAATACTCTTCCTCTCGTATACTCATATATCCCACATTTGTTGTAAAAATATCATAGTTAATATATTATTAAAATAATATATTTAAATGAATTATTTTATCGTAAAAGATAAAATTTCAATTTTCAACAATTGTCACTATAAAAATTTTCTCCATCTATATCCACATAAAATCAATATTTTTCTCATCATATGAATCAATAATTAATTATTCACAAATAATATTCTGAGAATCACAATATCGACAAACCAGGCGGGTTCAGGAAAGAGGGCTTTCGATAAGAATTTCTTCTTCTTGCCGTATGATTAGATGACCAAACCTCTCCTTATGCGAACTTTCTAGACATTGCCAATAATGTTATCTAATAATATTATTCGAGATAATATGAATTATTAGCTTCGATAATGAAAGATCTTGTGTAATGACAATTATTGAAACAACAAAGAATATAAAATATCAACGCAAAGAATTATTAACTCGATAAAAAATCGAGCAAGAATTATCGTAACCATTATTGAGTAGTGCCTTCTTACGTAAGAATCAATAATTGGTGCAATACAGGTGTCTTCATCGCTCAACAACGCGTAATAGTGTGTTTTAACCAACGGTATTCAACAAAGATATCAGTAATAACTACGTAGTTATTTAAAAATAACTTATTTTTGTCGTTTTCTTCATCAATCGCTTTCAGTTATGGGGCCCACACATGGTTGCTAGTGGTCGCATGCGAATATTCCCAGACGATCTAATATTCCACGACCAAACGAATATTCCCAAACAATAATGAATATTTTATAACCACTGCTTATTTTGAAATATTTGCGTATTTAACCCTTAGCTATCCACATTAATCAAATCAACCCTTACTATTTCAAAATAATAAATAAAGGAAATTCCTTTTTATTTAAAAATTTCGGTCTTACACTCTGTCGACCTCCATTTTTTGTGCCCATCGAGATCATCCTACGGTAAGGATGGGCATAAAGAATGTCCATACCAAGATCATTATCTATCATCAAACGTTTCACATCCACCGAGCATACTTTATTTGTGATCACCAATGCCCCTTCATGCGGTTCGATGGGCTCAGAAGGATAATCCGCATCCGTAAATGATACGACGGTTCTGAAAAGGTCTGTCGATCTTCAGGTAAGATCATCGGCGACATGGCCGAATCAAGATAAGCCCTCTCTTCTTCCCTACTAACTTTCCAAGCAGACCCACCGGTTATTACATCAACGACTTGCCTTGGCGGTGGTATTGGAGCATTTTGAATGGGTGGTGCTTGGCCGTTTGAGCAGTCACGATTGATAATCTGGTGACCTTGGCGGTCCTTTCCGACCACATCTTGAATCAAGAAGCCACTTTTAATCTTGCTCTCCACAAAATCCTTTAAATTACAACACTCATTAGTGTCGTGACCGGTGACTTGATGATAACCACGGTATTACGAGGGTTGCCGTGTGTAAATCTCTGTAATTATCACGAGGTGGTGGCTCAAAGAAAGGTGGTTTTCGATCCGATCCAAAATTATCGACCTTTCCGTATTCAATTGGGTGTAGACCTTATTAACCTTGGGGTAGAAATAGGTGTCACATTGCCGCGCCTTGTCGCCCACGAGTTATTGTCTTCTTGAACTACCTTCCTGCTCCTTGGTTGTACCCCCACTCTTCTACGATCAACATCGGTCTTGGGAACCTCTACCTCCTTTAATTGGCTCGAGAGAAGGATTTTTCGGACTATTCATAGCCTCTTCTACAACAATATAGCCTTCTGCCTTGTCAAAGGCTTCGCTTAAACTTTTCGAATGATGAAACATCAACTTCTTTACCAATTTCTCCGATTTAACCAGATCTAGCCCATTTTGGAACAAACCAACAGCTTGGAGATCATTAAGGTCGGACACCTGACCGACTGCTTCCCTAAACCTCTTTACATATTGGCCTAAAGATTCATTGGTGAACCATATCGGATCTGTCTTCAAAGAGAACGTAGGGTTTCCCCTTCTTGGTTGCTTCCAAAACGCGTGGAACTTATCACAAAGCTTCGGTCCACGAGGAAATCAAATCCGATGGTAAAGTCCCCATCCATTGTCTTGCGTCTTTTCTCAAGCGTCGTGACAAAAGTGTGACACTTGGCAAAGATCGGTGAAGTCGTAGTAATCCATTAAGCCGAATCAAACGCTCGACTATGGTCATAAGGATCTCCGGACCCATCATAGCTTTCTATCTGAGGCAACTTTTTGGTAATATCGCCTTCTCCTTGAGAATATCGGCGGAAAAAGGGGCGGCTTCTTTCAGAGAGTGTCCTTCACTGTTGGACCTCGGCCATTAACCGCCGGAGTTCTTTCAACTCCTTTACTGTGAAAATCAACACCTTCGGGTTGTGATGAGATCTCCTTCTCTTGGCGACGTTAGGCCTTGGAATGGATCGACCTCTCCTGTCGATCCCAGCGCTCTTGTGGGACTTCTTGATCTCTTAGGGTGTATAATCTCATCCTCGTGATGAGAAGCGGTTGTGTCGGTACTCTCCCCCCGGATTTACGCACGATTTCTCTCGACCGCTTCTTCGTCTTTCATCGTTGCGATCACGATGAACCAGCGACCATCGATTGCCTTCTTGAGGCTAAGGGTGTTCTCGCTCTCGATCTCCTCCTATTGAGAAGCGATCTCTGAACACGTCGTAGAATGTTACGGTTCTTTACCCTTAGTCGGGGTATCTCCTTATACTACTTTCGTCTTTCGGAATGAACATGGCTAGATGCTTGCGTCCTCAACTCATCCACCAAGCATCGTTCCATTTTATATCTTCCTCTGTTTTATGAGAACTTCCAAAGCCTTATCTGCTTCTTCTGCCATCCTTGCTAACTTGGCAGCTCTATCTTCTTGACCACTTCGGCAATGAGTCCTGGTCGGTGAGCCTTCTACCCGTCCCTGATCAGAATCACGCCCCTTATCAGCGTTAAAAACCAACTTTCGTCTGGCTCCACCAGGGAGCTTCGGACGAAGTTCTCCGAGTTATGTTTAGAGGTCGTGCTTTCATGAGCACTTTTAGAAGGACCCAAACGATCCTTTACTGAAATACGAGGCAGTGATGAACTAACGACCATCGCCGCCATACGGTGTACCATCTCTACTCCTCATCATCTTAGAAATAAGTTAAACAATTGTGATTGAAAACCCCCTCCTTACAGCGCTTGATGTTAACGCTTAAGATCCTCTGGCGTCCCGATCACGTAAGGCACGCGATCGATCCCCTGATAAACACGATAAATACCACGAAGCTTGGCGGCGGTTTCGTCGGGGATAGCTTCGAGCGTGAGAGTCGAGAAAGCGTGTTCTGAGGTTAACAAAATGGAGGTAGTAATATCTATTGTATTGAGAGAGAGATATATAATAATTCCTTTTATATATCTAATTACGAACGAATAAGTGTATGGGAACATACCTCTCCGTGATGACTTCTTGCTTTAAGCTATATCTATCCTCACGGATTCTGATGCCACCTTATTGCTTGCTGACACACCCTTGATCGATGGGATCCATTGCATATAGTTTATCCAACGCTTTTTGGTCCTTTATTCCCACCACGGCCGTAGGTTATAATCTCATCCACATTAATGCATGGCGGGTTCTACAATCGGCCAGTCATGCTTTTTCATCATTGCAAGTCGAAATAATAGATATTAAAATATCAAAGGATCGACCCACCTGAATCCAAGCCGGTCCTATAAGTCAAAATGGAAATAATAGGACAACCTGAACCAAAAGACTTTCATTGGATTCAATAATAAAGGCCCAATAGATTAATTAAAAGAGTAAGCCCAATATACGCCTTACGATGGGAGAAAATATCATGACCCAACGGTAAAAACGTAAAATGAGCCAACAGTTTGAAACCGATTAAAGACTCGTTCGACTAAAAGTTCGATTCGAATTTCATTTCGAAATATAAATGAAGTCAAATATGAAGCGAATTTTAAAGTTCGATAAATTACTCGAACCTCTTCAAATTGTAATTTCTATTGATTTCGGATCATATTCGTTCGAAAAGTTCAAACCGTTTCGTTTGAATAAATCTTTCGACTCGGATCGATTTCGGTTCGTTCTGGCTTTAATGAAAGATAGACCTCAATTTTTCAAATACAAGAACCCTAAAGCAACATTTTCCATGTAGTATTTATGTACAAAACCCTCGAGGAAAAAAGGGATCAGAAATTAGGGATCATATATTATAGGTATGGAACCCATATCTGCCAGATCTTTACATCACAGTCCAGACTGCCACTGTAAACCATATAAGGAGTACCAATAGGTGATGTTCTAATATTATTGTTATTAACGGCATTACCACTATCCACAGCTGCAGTCAGACACTTAACTGCCCCTCTATGTCCTTCCAACACTGCCAAACAAGAATAACAAATTCCTCTCCTCCAAATTCTAATTGTTTTGTCAGCTGATCCACTGCATACCAAATCTGCCACTACAGCCAAACACAAAATTGCCTTTGTGTGCCCTCTAAGTGCTCCGGCCACCGCCATATGTCCACCGCCACCGACTATTTTCTCCCACACAACTATAGATCGATCACATGCACCCGAATACAGCACAGATCCATCAGTGCTAAGAGCCAAAGCATTTACTGCTGACTTGTGTTTCTCCAACACATCAACTAAACTATGTTTCTTATCACCTTCTTTTTTGGTCCATACCTTAATCTTCCTGTCAGCTGAACCCGTGTAAATAAAGCCATCACTAGACGATACGATGGCGTTTATAGCATCGTCATGGGCATTCCAGACAGACTCCAAACACTTGAAATCCGAGGTTCTCCATACCTTAAACGTTCGATCCCACGAAGCAGAGTATATTAATGAGCCATCGTTGGATAAGGCAAGAGCCGATATGGCGTCCACGTGGTGCACCCATGTGCACTTCTTGTGGCGCCGCACTTTTACATAATTCTTCGCCAAAAACAGCCTTGTGACACGGTCGTTAAGTGTTGGCAAAATGGATATGCATTTGTATGTTTGGTGTGGGGTACTGTTGTTGTCAATTTTCCATACGCGAATTTTGTGATCTTGGTGCGCGCTGAATACTTTATCATTTAATACTAGTAGGGATTTAACTGCGCTCTTGCAAGAGGAGACTATGTTGTGTGTTGAATTTTGGTCGTGGTTTGATGGGGTTCTGCTCCATAGGCGTATTTCGCTGTTGGAAGTGCCGGTATAGAGGTGTTTTCCGGCGAGCGTGAGGGAGAATACATGAGAGGAGTGGCCTTTTAAGGTGGAGATACAGTGCTGGTGGGTGGTGGAGATTTGTTGGGGGTTTAGGGATGGGACTGATGGCAGACTTAGTTGAGAGGATATGGCGGAGTTGTTGGAGGAATCTAAGTGAAGGTGGTTGGACTGATCGGCGTCTGCATAGGGTTGGCAAGCGGAATGACAACGACCAATAAATCCCATTTCAGAGTGAGAAGATAAAAGGTCTTATTATGGTTTGGATGGGGAGTGAGATTATGCCACACACACACACACACACACATATATATATATATATATATATATATATATATATATATATCGAGAGAGAGAGAGTATCATTACGAGGGGAGGCTTATTTTAGCATATTAATGTCATTTAGCTGGAAAAATAATACTATTTTTTTTTTTTTCTCCGTAAAAAAGGTGTCATTTCTAAAAATATTAGTTTAATAAAAATAATAATCTATGACTTCCTTCTTTATTTATTTTATAGTTAATAAAATAAACTAGTAATATAAGTGTCCTATTTTTGCTTCTTTCTTTCACATTTATTCACATACTTAGTTATTTAATGTAGGCATATTTGTTGTCATAAAACACTCGTCAATAACTTGATAAAGGAAAATAATATTCTCAAATTTAGTATCATAAATTTAGTGTTATTATATATATCATCGCTATTAAATTAATAATTTTATAATTTTTAGTGTTAGATATATAATAAGATTATATTCTGTATTATAAAATTATTTTGGTTTTTAAGTTCAATTTGAGATATTTTAAATTTAAAACTAACATAATTTTTTAATTCTAATTAATACAATGATGAATATTATAAATTATTTAAAAGTATCATTCATTGTAAGTGTAAGACCCCAGGTTTTTATAAATAAAGATGAATTTTTATAAATATTATTTTTGAATATTATGGAATAAATTTGATATAATGTTATAGTTGTGGGTAATATTTATAAATTTTGAAAGTAAGTGAAGTTGTTATAAAATATTCGTTTGGTGGGAATATTCTTTTTTGTCGGGGAATATTAAATACGGACATTTCAATCGTTAATTGGATTAATAGCGGAAGTATTATCGTAGTTAGAAAGCGACAAAATTATCTTTCTATAAAAATAACGGCGGAGGTGTTACAGTTAAAAGCTGTTGAACTACCGGTGGTAAAGAAATGCGATGTCTGGCATTAGTTGCGTAGTAGACACGGTATTGATTATTGATCTTTACGTGAGAAGTTACTTATTTATACTCAATTATTCTTCTGATAATTCTTTAACGATCATATCTCTTATATTATTGATTCAATTATTATTACTGATATCATACGTATAATATGTTATATTATTAATTGAGGCGACAAGTTATAAATGATTAATAATTGTTGAAAGATTAAAAATGTGTTGATTAAAAATAAAATGATTTGTGGTAATATTTATTCAATCCTTGATGTATATAAAAGTGCATTATGAGGCGTTTGTGGTAAGTTTGATTATTTTATGGGGGCGTATATATGTCATCATCTAAGAGTCTTTTAAATCGATAGTAATTACCTTTGTGAATAGTAATTGTGGACGCCCCAAAATAGGTATACACAATGACACCCATACGAAATCAGCCAAATACGTAGTACAAAAAGCAAACTACAACTTGATAATACTGAAATGTCGTGTGAAATACGACAATATATCTTAATGAGTTTAAATATAATATTGTCTTACAGGCAATATCTATACTCAAATAAATTCCCATCATAATTATTGATTCATTATTTTACAAAATGGTGAGGACTCTTAAACAACTCTCTCTAACCTTCATTCCATAATTAAGTCTAAGACTGCTACATTCTCGCCTCACGAGAAGAAAAATGGAACAATGAGGAAAAGGGTGAGCTCAACTAGCCCGGTAAAGAATATTATGACTAAGATAATATCAACAAATTATCGTTAGTCTTCAATGAGGGAAAAATCGATAGAATCTGATAGGCAACAAGTTTCGGATCAATATTTAGCAGTGAAATAATAATTCATAGAAGAGTTGCGTGAGAATGAAATCTACTATAATCTATGAATTTAACGGTCCATCATTGATATTTTATCCTGTAACATCAATCGATATACATACGGAATCAAATATTCATCTTTGCACTCTCTGGCCGAAGATATTATCGATTAAGTCGTATTCATTTAAACACATTCATCTGCACTTCTGGGCCAAAGATATTAATCAATCGGTCGTATTCATCTCAACACTGCTCATCTTTGCACTACTGGGCCAAAGATATTCTTGAGAAATCATTCATCTCTTTACTCTGGGCCAAAGATATTCAATAATATCATCATTTAAGACTAAGGATGATGAAAAATATTTTAAAAAAGCGAATCCGGTGAAACAAAATGACGAGGATTAAGGATTAAGGATTCGTACTTGGTTTTATCCACGCCAAAAAATACCTCAAAAATAATCATAGTGGTGTAAAATTGAGAATGATCAAAACATGGATCTGATCGGAGTTAGTATCCGAATAGATATTTTAGATGAAAAGAAGAAATTTTATTTTTAAATTGAATAGTCTTGAGTATCGTGAATAGTCTTAAGTATCACGTGAATAAGTAACTCAAACACCAAAAGATAGAAATTCCACAAAACATCTTCACGCTTCATGAATAGTATTAAGTGAATAGTAACTCGTGAATAGTAACTTCATGAATAGTAACTTCGTGAATAGTAACTCGTGAATAGTAACCCCGGAGCATGAAAAAAGTTCTAAATTTGATAAAAACTTGGATCAACATTTGAAAGATAATGATATTGAAGAAATAATATCATTACTGAAAAAAATAATATCCACTTACCTCGAAAGATTAAGATTTACTTATTTAGAATCTAGATATATAGTCTTTGAAGGGAACTTGCCGCGTCTAGCAATACTCAAAGTATACTCAAAATACTCACAAGAATCGTTCAAAATATCGAGAGAAATAGAGAAAACTTGGGTTTACGGTGTGATTTTCAATTTAACCCAAGCCTTTTTATTTATAGGAAAACGCTTAGAAACACCAAAGCAGAAAATTTAATATAATATTAATATAATTATACAAATTTTTCTTAGCCCACCTTTTGGTCAAAACACCAGCCACACATGTTAATGATGTCAAAAAAATACAAAAAACGTTTTTCTTAACAAAAATAATTTAAACTCCCAAAAATCAATTATTTGAGTTTTTGAACTTCAATAATTCATAATAAATAGCCCTTTCATCAGAAAATTCGAATCTCGCGAGTTTTATAGGAAATTCAATTCTCTACAACTTTGCAGAAGAAAGTTTTTCCAAATTCCAAACAAAAATCGAATGAAATCCACAAGCAGGCGATTTTACAATTATAATCAAATTTGATTCGATAATTGTGTCCACCAACACACAAAACATGTGTTAAACATTTAATGCCACAAAAATACTCTTCCTCCTCATATACTCATATATCCCACATTCATTGTCAAAAATATCATAGTTAATATATTATTAAAATAATATATTTAAATGAATTATTTTATCGAGAAAAAGATAAAATATTAATTTTCAACAATTGTCATTTTAAAAATTTTCTCCATCTATATCCACATAAAATCAATATTTTCCTCATCATATAAATCAATAATTAATTATTCACAAATAATATTACGAGAATCACAATATTAATGACGAGGCGGGTTCAAGGAAAGAGGGGCTTTCGATAAGAATTTCTTCTTCTTGGCCTTGTGATTAGATGACCAAACCTCTCCTTGAGCGAACTTTCTAGACATTGCCAATAATGTTATCTAATAATATTATTAGGATAATATGAATTATTGCTTCGATAATGAAAGATCTTGTGTAATGACAATTATTGAAACAACAAGAATATAAAATATCAACGCAGCAATTATTAACTCGATAAAATCTTTTGAGCAAGTAATTATCGTAACCATTATTGAGTAGTGCCTTTTACGTAAGAATCAATAATTGGTGCAATACTGGTGTCTTCTTGTTCAACAAGCGGCGTATTAGTGTGTTTTAACCAATAGGGTATTCAACGGTAGATAGCAATAACAACTACGCTAGTTATTTAAAAACAACTTATATTTGTCGTTTTCTTCATCCAATCGCTTTTCCGTTATGGGGCCCACACATTTGGCATGCGCCGCAGTTAAATACGAATATTCACAAACGATGCGAATATTCCACGACCAAACGAATATTCCCAAACAATGATGAATATTTTATAACCACTGCTTATTTTGAAATATTTGCGTATTTAACCCTTAACTATCCACATTAATCAAATCAACCCTTACTTATTTCAAAATAATAAATAAAGGAAATTCCTTTTTATTTAAAAAATTTCGGGGTCTTCTGAAGTAATTACCTTCTTGATAGTATTTACCTTCGTCGATAGTATTTACCTTCGTCGATATAGTATTTACCTTCGTCAATAGTAATTACCTTCTTGATAGAATTTACCTTCGTCGATAGTATTTACCTTCGTCGATAGTAATTACCCCTTCACAAATAGTAGTTGTCCCTTCAATATTACCAAGAGTTAAGCGCCTCTTGATTGTTCCAAAGGTTAATTACCCCTTCATGAAATAGTAGTTGTCTCTTGATATTACAAGAGTCGTTTTGACCCGCCGTTAAGACCAAAAAGCCACCCTCGGTTTTCTATAAATAGAAAGTTTCATTCCTTCATTATTTCTTACGAATTCATTGAAACTACAGAGAAAACTATAGAGAGAAAGAAGAAAAGTATTCTGCTACTTCACTTTTCCAATATTGGTTCTTAAGGTAGGGAATATTATTTGTTGTACTTCGTAAAGGTGTTGTTCTTTCTTATTCATGAAGAGAAGCTGTTGTTATTCCATTGCTTATTATTCTATTGGAATAACTTTGTATGTGATTTACCTATACTTGGTGACATTCTTTATTATTACATTGGAATATCTCATACGTGTGTTTTACACAGGACTGGTTAAAATCTTTATTATTATTACATTGGAACATCACATGCGTGTGTTTTTACACGGACATTGGTTAAAATCTTTATTATTATTACATTGGAACATCACATGCATGTGTTTTACAGGACATGGTTAAAATCTTTATTATTATTACATTGGAACATCCTCATGCATGCTTTTTTACTTGGGACTGGTTAGATTATTTATTATTCATTGGAATAACTTTTGCTCGTGTGGTCTATCGTATGCGTGGTGATTTCTTTTGTTATTCCATTCTTTATTATACCCAGGTTGGTTAAAACTTTGACTTCTATACTCCATGAAATTAGTAGAATATCCTCGATATTTGCATTTCATCCGATATCTTTTCATGGAAATATTCTTACGATCATTCTTGAATTTTACTCTACAAAACGATGTCGTGTTGACAATTTGGACGTTAATAATTCTGGATAAAATAATTCTTGAACTTGTTTTATTGAATTCTTATATCATTGTTGTGGCGCCCAAAATAGGTCCATTCCATCCAACCCATTTTGAGTGCGCCAAATACATGATATGAAATAACTACAACTTTTCTTATTACATATAAGCGTGAGTTTAAATACGAGATATTGCCATCTGAACAATATCCACACGCAAATAAATCCCCATCATAATTATTGATACATTATTTTACAAAAATGGTGAGGACTACTAAACGACTCTCTACAGAACCTTCATTCCATACCCCGACTAGTACTCGCTACATTCTCGCCTCTGAGAAGAAAAATGGAACAACAAGGAAAAGGTGAGCTCAACTAGCCCGGTAAAGAATATTATGACTAAGATAATATACAACAAATTATCGTTAGTCTTCAACAGGAAAAATCTAATAGAATCTGATAGACAACAAATTTTAAATCAATATTCGCGTGAAATAATAATTCATTAGAAGAGTTAAGTAGAGAATGCAAACTACTATCTTCTATATATGAATTTAAAAGTTCATCGTCGATATTTTATCCCCTGTAACATCAATCGATATATATCGGAATCAAATATTCATCTTTGCAGACTCACAGCCGAAGATATTCATCGATTAAGTCATGTTCATCTAAACATACATTCATCTTTGCACTACGGGCCAAAGATATTATTAGAAATCATTCATCTTTGCACTACTGAGCCAAAGATATTCAATAATATCATCATTTAAGGCGAGGATGATGAAAAATATTTTTTAAAAAAAGCGAATCCGGTGAAACAAAAATGAGGATTAAGGATTAAGGATTAGTACTTTGTTTTATCCATGTTCAAAAAATACCTCAAAAATAATCATAGTGGTGTAAAATTCAAGAATGATCAAAACATGGATACAATCAAAACTAGTATCCGAATAGATATTTTGGACAAAAAGAAGAAATTTTATTTTTTAAATGAAATAGTGTCGTGATTCGTGAATAGTCAGAGTATCGTGAATAGTCAGAGTACGTGAATAGTAACCGACACCAAAAGATAGAAATTTCACAAAAAACATCATCACGCTTCGTGAATAGTACTCGTGAATAAGTAACTTCGTGAATAGTAACTTCGTGAATAGTAACTCATGAATAGTAACTTCGTGAATAGTAACTTCATGAATAGTAACCCCGACATGAAAAAGTTCCAAATTTGATAAAAATTTCCAACCAATATTTTGGCATAATGATATTGAAGAAATAATATCATTTTTGAATAAAATAACATCCCTTACCTCGAAAAGACAAGAGTTTTAGTTGAAACAGGATATAGCTATGACTTGAACTTGCACCATATAGCAATACTCAAAGTATACTCAAAATACTCACAAGAATAATTTCGATAATATAGAGAGAAAACTTGGATTTCGGTGTGATTTTCAATTCTAACCAAGACCCTATTTATAGGAAATTCTTTAGAACAGCAAAGCGAAAATTGAATATAATAAAATTATTTATAAACAAAATTCCTTAGCCCACCTTTGAAATCTGATTTCAGCCATAGCACATGTTAAATGAGGTTCACAAACTCACCAAAAACGTTTTTCTCAAAATAATTAATTAAAACTCCCAAAAATCAATTATTTAGGAACTCCGAAACTTCAATAATTTATAATAAATAGCCCTTTTGTCAGAAAATTCGAATCTCATGAGGTTTTTATAGGAAATTCAATTCTCTACAACTTTGCAGAAGAAAGTTTTTCCAAATTCCAAACAAAAATGGACCGAAATCCACAAACAGACGATTTTCTATTTATAATCAAATTTGGTCGATAATTGTGTCCCTGACACACAAAATATGTGTTAAACATTTAATGCCACAAAATACTCTTCCTCCTCATATACTCATATATCCCACATTCATTATAAAAATATCATAGTTAATATATTATTAAAATAATATATTTAAATGAATTATTTTATCGAGAAAATGATAAAATATTAATTTTCAACAATTGTCATTTTAAAAATTTTTCTATCTATATCCACATAAAATCAATAATTTCCTCATCATATAAATCAATAATTAATTATTCACAAATAATATTCTGAGAATCAAGATCTTGTGAACTGAAGTAGATTCACCAGGAAGAGAACTTTCCGATAAGAATTTCTCCTTCTTGGCGGCGTAATTAGGTGACCAAACCTCTCCTTAGGCGTAACTTTTACAGGCATTGCCAATAATGTTATCTAATAATATTATTAGGATAATATGAATTATTGCTTCGATAATAAAAAATCTTGTGTAATGTGATTATTGAAACAACAATGATATAAAATATCAATATGACAATTATTGAATCGATAAAAATAAAATCTTGAGCAGTAATTATTGTAACAATTATTGAGTAGTCGCCTTTACGTAAGAATCAATAATTGGTACAATCTGGTGTCTTCTTGTTCAACGCCAGCGTATTAGTGTGTTTTTAACCAACGAATTATTCCAACAAAGATAATCTGTGATAACTACTGTAGATTATTTATAAACAACTTATATTTATCGTTTTTCTTCATCTAATCGCTTTAGTTATGGGGCCACAAAAGATCAAGGCCGTCGCACAAATATTCTAAACGAGATTGAATATTCCACGACCAAACGAATATTTCCAAATGATAATGAATATTTTATAACCACTAACTTATTGAAATATTTGCGTATTTTACCCATAACTATCGCATTAATCAAATCAACCCTTCTTATTTCAAAATAATAAATAGAGGAAAATAAATTTCATTTATTAATAATTTGAGGTCTTCTGAATTGTCATCATCCTCGTGTTTATATTATGTTGAAAGTCATACGTGCTTTGTATAAGTCGTAGATGGATTTGGTATGATTATTATGAGAGAGGCTATTCGATTGTAATCATGGCCGTCTTTATTTATAAATGATGTGATAAAAATCTCTCGATGGTAGTAGTGCGTTGATGGACGATTATTAGCGTGATCGCGATAATTAATGAATACACAACTATTCTTTACCAGTAGTGCGTGAATAATTGTGGTCGAAGTGATCTTAAAGAATATCCTTGGTAGTAGTCGTGGGTGATTCGATGATGTGGAATATTTATTAAAAGCTGATCACAATTTATAAATGATGAAAAACCTTTTAAATCATAAAAGATAGTAGATTTTATTTTCTCTTGACTCTTTTAATGGATTCTTTGGTTCATGTGTAGTTAAACTTGGCGTTCATTATATTTTATCGGTTTAACATTTGTTGTGAAATTTAATGATAATTTATTCTGCATTATCTTTAGTCGTAATATTTCTATCTTGAAATTAGTTGAAATTTCCTTTCTTTCACCATTCTCTTCTTGAAATTAGAATATAAATTTGAGACGAGTCGGGGAGCAGAGTAATGGTCAGGATGATAGCGATTAGTAGTCCTCACTATTGATACGTGAAATAGTATGATAATAATTGTAATGAGGACTCCTTTTGAGTTTGTATAATATCTAGTAGATAATATTTGTATTCAAATTTCGCGATTTATGTCGTAATATTATGCATGCAGTTATATTAGTAAGTTGTATTTAAATTATGTATAGTATGATCATTCACCCCAAGATGGGTGATGTATACCTAATTTTGGGGGCGTCACAGTAAGTTTTGATGCTGCATAATTTTTAATGAGTTATCAATTTTGAGTGTGAATACTAAAAATATCTCAAATTAATTTTAAAAAATCAATAATAATATTATTGAACAGAAAGATATTTATAAATTTTAGTTGTGAGAGTGGGAGAGAGAGGTTAGCTTAATCAATGATAATCTTATTGAACAGAAAGATATTTATAAATTTTAGTTGTGAGAGTGAGAGTGAGAGTGAGAGTGAGAGTGAGAGTGAGAGAGAAAGGGGTTAGCTTAATCAATACTATCTCGATCCGTTAATTAATATAAATCATTTTAGAGAAATATTTTTGTTCTATAATATAAGTCGTTTGAGAATTTCAAGTAAGCATTAATTGCTTAGTTTCTAATATTAACCCAAATATAAATGTAACTTTGGTTTTCTCACTATTTTTTGTCCAATAAATAACAATCTCTTCTTTTAATATAAGGGCAATATAGACAATTGATATTATAGTTAATGATATACTACAATCATTTCCTTAATACTTGTGTACAACTCTAAAACGACCTATATTAAGGAAATGAGGGAGTAATAATATTAGTTGTGAGAGTGAGAGAGGTTAACAAGTAAGAAAATAAAAACAGAAAAGTTGGAAAGAGTGTTGATTCATAAAGGCGGAAAAAGGTTGTTGCAACTTGCATGGACGTGAGGGGTGGACTGTGGAACCAAATTTGGACTACCATAGGAAAGGAAAGGATAAGATTTAAGCCTAACATAACAAGGGAGGGCGGAGGGCCTGTCCTGTATTTGTATTTGTATGGCTGTATATATGTAGCCTGTTTTTGGAACCACTACCTTTTGATATAAATGTCAGTAATTAATACTACAAGGAAGGGCTGGCTGGCTGGCTGTATCCAACTCCAACTTAAACTTAAACTTATCGTTTAGGTAATTTGTGTCCCACTCAATTCAGTAGATATAAATATATATAGTAGTACCACTATCACTACCACCACTTGAGGCTGAGAGGCTGGGGCTGGGGCTGGGGCTGGGGCTGGGGCTGGTAGTTTCCTAAGCTTAGTACTTTAAGCTCGTTCTTTCCCTACTTTTTGGATTGTTTCAGAATTATTTTTGTTTAATATTGAAGACAGGACAGCAGGCCACTTGATGTTAAGAGAGTGTTATCATTGAGGCTGGGGGACAACGTGTCTAAAATATAGGTAGTCTCATTCGGACTCACTTTAATGTAGTCGTTCTTTGTCACAGTGCTTGCTGCTCCTTCGATCGCCAACCAATTGTTGAAATTAGCTGCCTACTTGATGCTTTCTGCGTGCTACGTGACTACTTGTACGACGTAAGATGATAAGGTTATGGTCCCCATTTATCTTTCACCAAAAACTAAAAGTTGACCAAGAATTTGTTTTTTTTTATACTCAAAACTATTCTAAAATTAAAAATACAATTTTATTCAATTTCAAATTAATGTTATTATAATTGTATAGTTTAATCATAAAATTATTATATTTTAAACTTTTACTGAATAATTATTGGACAGTTTTTCTCTAGAATTTTTGAGTTTGACCTTGTGTGATATTAAAATTTCTTTTTTGAAATTCGTGTTTATTTTATTTTATTATTAGTTGAAGTTAATGTTTGAGTCTTCAAAGTTTTTTCCGACTCAAAATTAAATATTTTAATAATACTTCATATTATAATTAATTATAAGGTAAAAAGTTATTTAACGCATGTATTAGTTAAATTTGACTAAGGGTTTGTTTAATTATTTACATATGAATGAGTTTGAATCTAATCGAATAAGTCATTTTAAATCGTTTATTTTATAATTTTTAAATTCTGAATGCGTCTGAATGTGTATGAATAATATTCATTCGGAATATTATGGTTGAACATGTAAGTAGTGGTAAATAATATTTTTACCTACCTAATACATACATACCCTCAGATAATTAAAAATTACATTTAATATTTTTTTAACTATTGTAAACAAAATTTACAAATTATTTTTGATTTTTTTTCTTTAATATATTGGTCAATAACCAATTTAATGTATGTATTGATAGAATGTTATTAAAAAATTATTGTTTATTTCTAAAATTATATTACTAATAGTATACTCCATCAAATATTGTTTACAAGTTTATATTTAATTTTTCTTTGAAAATATTGTTTATTTGTAATTCATAATAAATTTGTTTATAATAGTCCAAAAGTTAAAATAGAAAATACACGTATTTAAATATTTTTAACATACAATTATCACACATTATTTCATTCTCTATCTAGAGGTAATACTTCTTCGGTTCATTCAAATTTTCATATACATTCACAAGTTTTTCATTTAATTTCATCAAGCATCACTTAAAATTATTTAATAAAACGACATAATTTTACCTTTTAAATTAAATTTTTTACTTTTGAATTTATATTAAAATATTTAAAATTTTAATTTTTATATAAAATTACTTCATTTTATTAGGTAACTTTAGTCAAGATTCACCAACACATTCTTTAAATTACCGTTCCCTATGTATTATTTGATATACGTTCTCATATCATATGTGGGAGTATCAGTCAGTTCGTATGTTAAACATTGGGTGTGCACGCGCAGTGCCAACTGTATACAGTGTTGTTACGGTGTCGGTATTAAAAAGTGGCGCTGCGCGACGCAACGGTAATTTGTTGCTATTGCTAATAAAGCTGACGTTAAATATATGTTGATGGTTCGGACCTTGCTATAGTTCAGAAAATCGGTCTTTATATAATTTAGCGACAGATGAATTGTCCTTATAATTGATTTGTATTTAATTTGTTTCCTTCAATTCGATGAAGATTTTTTTTATATATATATATATATATATATGATAAAAATGGAGGTGCACAGTTGTGTGAATTTTAAAATTACACCGTCTACAATAGTAGAGTAAATTCACTCTACTATCATATAGTAGTACCATTGAACGTAAACTAAATTCTTAAATCGTGGAGTGACTACTCTAATATAGTAGAGTGAATTTACTCTATTCTACTATCGTAGATTGTGTAATTTTAAAATTTATATAAAACTGATTTTAAATTTCTTACTCACCTTAATAAATTATCTGGACCGTCCAAAGTTTAAAATAAATCCCACAGTTCATGTAGTGTCGGAGACAAGGAACATAACTACTATATAGAGATATTTCAGCTTGTGAACCTTCTAAGTTAGTTCTACGGGCAGCAGCTTATGGTCACGGATCTTAATTATTCTTCTGTTAAAAAATAAAATAAAATGGCCCAACAAGCCTGCTGGAATCTAATCTGTGGACCACCATTCGCTATTGATTACTAGTAATTAGACTTCTTTTTATCTTTTCTAGCTGATTCACCGGGCTAAGATTCGGGTTTGAAGAAGAATATCTTGATATTAAATTGGCGAAGCCACTAGCTTATTTTGGAGCTAGATATTTATCTCTCTTTATAAATATATATATCCGGATCTTAAGTTAAATGCTTATATCCATTCAACGAATTTCCTTTCTTTTTAACGCCAATTTTGGTGACGATTCGATCATACAACCGTTGTCTATACTTTTAATGACGCTAAATGTTATCCGACGCTATATGTTGTTCGTCACTAAAAATATAGACGACGGTTGTATGACCAAACCGTCGTAACGATTAAAATCATTAAAGGGTGAATTTCGAAGTGAATTGGATTATAAATGAAGCTAAGATCCAACTATATATATATATAATCCGCTTCTCCAACAAATTGGAGGGAATGAGCAAAATTTATAGCGACGATTTTTTCCGTCATTATAGCATCATCGGTTTTTTATGTTATAGCGACGAATAAAATCGTCATTATAAATGGATTCGCTTCTTAATGTAAATTAGCTCTTAGATTGCTTCTCCAGGTTATTTAGAAAAGAGTCTATATATATATATATATATCATGATTAGGATCAATCATCCTCTTTCTTTTCGCTACGTCTTTTAGCTTTGCTTTTATACAACGGTTTCGGTCATACTAGTAAATATCTATCTTTATATGACGTATATGTTGTCGTCATTAAAAAGTATAAAACGACATTGTATGATCGAAAGATTCTTAAAAAGGAGGTGGTGGAAAGAAGTAAATAAAATGACTGATCAATCTTCTATATATATATATATATATATATTGAAGATGATTTATCCAATACAATTTAGACAGTGTATTGTAAGATCAAAGGGATGATAGCTTGCGAATTCATCCACACAATAGTTATAAAATATGTGTGGTGTATAATAACTCAAATACCCTTGTAATGAAATTTGGGAGCACCGCACAATTGTTATGTGGTAGAGCACCACACAACTGTCTAGCGGACATTTTTTTTATATTAACCCTTACCGTACAATAGTTGTGCAGTAATTACTTTAAAGTATACTACACATATTAGATGGGAACGTATACGACAACTGCACAACCCTCTCTCCCAAATCAAAATTCATCTCAAATCTCATGCAATAGGAAGAGATTTGTACCCTACCCATCAAGATTCAATATCAAACAAATTCATATCTAACATGTAAATGTGTATAACAATTGTACGGTCAACCCAATAAGGTTACAGGGGGCATTAAGGTTATTCTGCATTCTAATAACTGTTGTGCGGAACGATTTGTTTACATCCCTTTGAACTTGCAATGAATAAACAACTCGTCGGCCTTGTCTTTTTGTGAAGCCAAATTGGCTAGTTGATGGGTTTGAGTGCTCTCACCAACAGACCAAAACTTAATTTCTTCAACCAATTACACACTTTTTCTCAATCACTACAACCAATTAATGCTACTGCCTACTTGTATGATTAATTTTTCATTTGTCTATACCGACGTCGACGTGGCTGAATGAATGGCAACCAACCATTGCTATTTCTTACAAAACACAAAATCCACATTGTGGGATTTTAAATTTATTTCAACTGTAACACGCAAAAGAATTTGGGCTCTAGGATTGCATATCATCATCAGCCTCTAGCTGCAGGCAGGGCCTGGCCTGGTATATTAGTTAGAGATTGGATTGGGTACCATGATTTTGGGCACATTCTTGGACTTTGTTCATAAGCATCAGCTCAGCCATAATTTAAGCACAACATTCACTCGGACTGGACCTGGACGCTAATTGAAAAAGTCTTTACGATATGAAAATTGTACTCTCCATTTTAATTATTTCTACTATTAGTAAATTTGTAATTAGTTCAAAGTTAATAACTCGGATAACAAGTCCAATCCCTTTTTTTGTATAAAATCATGTGTTTTCTAATTATTATCTAGTAAGAAATCTGTATATGATAATGATACCCTAGTCCCTAGCACAGCTAACGGATTACTGTATCAATTTATTAATCTAAAAAAATCGATCAAATCAATCAATCAAGGGTCGGACCATAACACAAACAAAACAATTAACTAAACTCCTCCTTAGAAGTGAAGAAGTATATCCATCTACAAAACAAGTAACAATAATCCAACGGTGAAAATTAACAACTTCCCCACAAAGTGAGCCCCATTGGCATTGTTCTCCCTCTCCTCAAGGGTCGGACTCTGAGATCCATTATAATTCGGGTTTGTCCCATACAAGGCTCGAATCCCCTCAATATCATCGCCGCCCAGTTCAACCTTCCTCGTCCCAGACGTAATCGATGGAAACATAATGGCATCTTCCACCGAAGAATGCCCTAACCCTAGCAAATGCCCAATCTCATGTACCACCACTGATTCCAGATCCACCGCCGACAGTGCCGGCGTTCTCAAAATCTCACCGTTAATTACCCAATCCTCGTCGCCGTCCAAGTGAAGACGTCCACTCGGCGGAGAAAATGCGTGTGCCAGGGTTCCCAAGCCTCCATCAAACGGCTCTCCGTCGCCGTGATCACCGCTAAAGAATCCGATCTTAATGTCCGCGCTGAGAACTGAATCCGTCTCCGTGAAAGTCAACGGCGTAATCTCCGACCACCGATCAAACGCTGTTCCAAACACTGCCTTGACAGAAGCATCCAACTGATTCTCCGGTGAGAAAGCGTAGGTTAATTCAGTCTTACTATCCGGCCAACGCGGCGAGCCAGGGAAGAAGGAGTAATGTGCGACGACCCCGAGGTGAACCGGAGAGGATGCCGGCGGCTTGCCGGAGTTCATGGAGCTAGTTCCGTTGACTATATCGGGGACGCCACATCTGGGGCGTAGGATTTGTTTTAAAGTATTTGCATCGAGTTCTCCGGTGGAGTTGAGATTGAAGTTGAGCTGATAAGTCTTGAGTGCCGCCTGAAGGGTATTGTCGAAGTCGTCGGTGAAGTTGGCAGCGGCGGAGAAGTTGTTGAGGTAGCCGAAATTCTGGAAGTATTTTTTGAGCTTAGCTAAGCCGGGTTTTTTATCGCCTGCGTGACAGCCGGCGAGTTTCTGGAAGGAATCCCAGGCGGGGGTGACATTAGTAAGTGGGATGGAGGATATGTTTGGGAAGA
Source organism: Panax quinquefolius (assembly GCA_020205615.1). Lineage (NCBI taxonomy): Eukaryota > Viridiplantae > Streptophyta > Magnoliopsida > Apiales > Araliaceae > Panax > Panax quinquefolius. Next base: position 3,559,300 of record CM035151.1, read on the forward strand.
AATGAGGTAAAGAATAGACTGTTGGGATTGTGAAAAGTGGGGATGATATTATAATTACGAACAATATGTTGTGGATGCTGCTATTCATGTTTAATTTGTCGCCGAAGAAATGCAAATGCGGGATCTGAAAAATGATGTGAATTTTAATGTAAGATGAATGATATGGTGTTGGAGTATCGTAGGAAGGCGAATATGGCTAGTGTCACATAAAATCACTCATATATATATTTTGATGGTCCACATGCAGATATACTATCAAAATATATATGTGAATGTACGTGAGCGTTAGGTAAATAATTTTTTGTGATAGTAGACTTATCCATAAATGATAGTTGTAGCAGTAGTAGTAAAAATTAAAAGCGAGTAAGAACATCTTCAAGAGTAGTAGTAAAAAAAATCTTCAAATTGATGTTTGTTGACCTACTTGACAATTTGAAGAGTATTATTTGTTACTTTCATATTTTATGCATTATCAGTCTCTTCAATTTAATGAGCTATATATCAAATCTAACAAGTCTAATAAATATTTTTAACCTTTAATTGTAGATTTAAAGAGTGAGAAGTAGGTTACAGATTTGAAGAGTGAAAATAATGTTTATTGACCTACGTGACCGTTTTAATAGGTCGTTGGAGAGAATTTTTTTAATATAACTCGCCTATTTAATTATCTCAAAATAATTGAAGAGAACATTAGAGATATTCTTATTAGCACTATGTAACATTGTTTTAATTTTGGACGTCAAAGAAATGACGTGTCGGAAGTTTGGATCTAGAAAAGAAGAAAAGCAAAAGGGTGGAAGTTTAAATTTTTAAACGTATTGGGTAGAAATTTGCACGGTGTCGGAACTTATTGGTGTCCAACTCCTCTTCACATGGCTCTTCTAAATTCAATTTTACAATGTCGAAGGCTCCATTATTATTATTATTATTTGACACATAAATGTCAAAAGCTCTCGACTCTTCTACTTTTAAGAGGGTTAAATACTTTTTTAGTTATTGTGCTATAAGTCGACTTACAGATGGTGTAAGATTCCATTTTATATAAATAAAGATGAATTTTCTATAAATATTATTTTTGAATATTATGGAATAAATTTGATATAATGTTATAGTTGTGGGTAATATTTATAAATTTTGCAAAGTAAGTGAAGTTGTTATAAAATATTCGTTTTGGTGGGGAATATTTTTTTGTTGGGGGAATATTCGTACGACTACCAATCGTTGGTGGACCCCACAAGCGGAAGTATTGTCGTAGTTAGAAAATGACAAAATTATCTTTCTTCTATAAAAATAACTACGAGGAGGTATTCTCGTTAAAACTGTTGAACTACCCCGGTGGTAAGTAAAAGAATGATGTCTGGCGTGGTTGCGTAGTAGACACTTGCAGTATTGATTATTGATCTTTACGTGAGAAGTCACTTTTATATTTCAATTATTCTTCGATAATTAATTGCGATCATATCTCTTATATTATTGATTCAATTATTGTCACAAAGATCATCATCGTATAATATGTTATATTATTAATTGAGAATGACAAGTTATAAATGATTAATAATTGTTGAAAGATTAAAATGTGTTGATTAAAAATAAAATGATTTGTGGTAATATTTATTCAATCCTCGATGTATATAAAGAATTACATTATGAGGCGTTTGTGGTAAGTTTGATTATTTTATGGGGGGCATATGTCATCATCTAAGAGTCTCTTCGTCAATAATAATTACCTTGGTGAATAGTATTTACCTTAAATCGATAGTAATTACCTTCGTTAATAGTAATTACCCCTCATGCAAATAGTAGTTGTCCTTGATATTACAAGAGTTAATCTGTCTCTTCTGTTCCAAGGGTTAATTACCTTCATGAAATAGTAGTTGTCTCTTGATATTACTAAAGCAGTTTTTTGACCCGTTAAGACCAAGAGCCACCCTCGGTTTTTCTATAAATAGAATCTTCATTCCTTCATTATTTCTTACGAATTCAATCAAACTCTAGAGAGAGTAAACTATATAGAAAGAAAGAAAAGTATATTCGCTACTTCACTTTCCAATATTCGGATTCTTCTAAGGTAGGAATATTATTTGTTGTCTTTAAGTAAAAGGGTGTTATTCTTTCTTATTCACGAAAAGAAGCTGTTGTTATTCCAGTGGCTTATTATTCTATTGGAATAACATGTATCATGATTTACCTATACTTGGTGACATTCTTCTATTATTCTATTATTAGCACATTGCACGTTCTCCTCGTTGTTAAATACTGTGCATCTCCACTGGCCTAATTTACACCACTATTAATATTCTCAACGACATTCTCAATTCTTTGTTATAAAACAAGGGTTAATTAAGGAAATCAATCACATAATATCCCTATATATCTTGACTAACTAACAAATAAGCTTTAGGTAGGACACACTAAAGAAAGGATTTACTCGTCTCTCCCTCCTAGTTCTATTCCCGATCTCCGCTGAGAGATCATATCCAAGCTCGATATTAACCGTGACGCCCCAAAATAGGTATACACAACACCCATTCGAGTCGCCAAATACACGGTAATACGTAAACAACTACAACTTTATTATTACAACAAGAAAGCTGTGAGTTTAAATACAAATATTATCTTTTAGACAATATCTATACTCAAATAAATCCCCATCACATTTATTGATACATTATTTTTTACAAAATGGTGAGGACTACTAAACAACTCTCTCTAGAACCTTCATTCCATACTCGACTAAGATTTCGCTACATTCTCGCCTCACGAGAAGAAAAATGGAACAACAAGGAAAAGGGTGAGCTCAACTAGCCCGATAAAGAATATTATGACTAAGATAATATACAACAATTATCGTTAGTCTTCAACAGGAAAAAATCGATAGAATCAATAGTACAACAAGTTTCGGATCAATATTCGCAATGAAATAATAATTCATGTAAGAGTTACGTAGAGAATGAAATCTACTATAATCTATGAATTTAACAATCCATCATCAATATTTTATCCCCTGTAACATCAATCAATATTCATCTCAAATCAAATATTCATCTTTGCACTTCTGTGCCAAAGATATTCATCAATCGGTCGTGTTCATCTCAACACTGTTCATCTTTGCACTCTGAGGCCAAAGATATTCTTTGAAATCATTCATCTTTGCACTACTGAAGCCAAAGATATTCAATAATATCATCATTTAAGGCGAGGATGATGAAAAATATTTTAAAGAAGCGAATCCGGTGAAACAAAATGACAAGGATTAAGGATTAAGGATTCAGTATTTTGTTTTATCCATGTCCAACAATACCTCAAAAAATAATCATAGTGAAGTAAAATTCAAGAATGATCAAAACATGGATCTGATCAAAGCTAGTATCCAAAATAGATATTTTGACTTAAAAGAAAAATTTTCATTTTTCTTGAATAAGGTGCGTGATAAATGAATAAAGGTCAGATATCGTGAATAGTCAGAGTATCGTGAATAAGTAACTCACACCAAAAGATAGAAATTCCACAAAAAAACATTTTCACGCTTCATGAATAGTACTCGTGAATAAGTAACTCGTGAATAAGTAACTCATGAATAGTAACTCGTGAATAGTAACTCATGAATAGTAACCCAGACATGAAAAAGTTCCAAATTTGATAAAAACCTCGGATCAACATTTCAAAGATAATGATATTGAAGAAATAATATCATTACGAAAAAAATAATATCCCTTACCTCGAAGAATCAAGATTGCCTTGGAAGGAAAGGTCGGAAGTGATCTTTGAATGAAACTTGTCTTTGAGCAAAGAACTCTCAAAGTATCTAAATACTCACAAAATACGCTCGATAATATAGAGAAAGAGAGAAAACTTTGTTTCGGTGTGATTTTCAATTCTAACTTAGTCCTCTATTTATAGGAAAATGTTAGCCCGCCAAAGCAGACTTGACCAAGCACACGATGGCTTTACCTCGCTACTATTGCCACCCACCACATTTGAAATAAAATTCAGCACATTTCTTCACCAACCACAAGTGGGGCCCACTCAATTCTAGAATTTTCCACCAAAATCAATTATAACCCCGATTTAAATGGACACCTCTTAAAATTCATAACAAATCATTCGTGAATTTTTAACGGTTCAAAATTTGTGGACATATACTCAACTTATGTATGTATAACATACCCAAAAATTACCACAATCCAACGGTCGGATTAAAAATTATAACCCCATAATATATCTCAAAACCCCGATTTAATTTTAATACCTCCAATCCAGATAAAATCTTCGATAAAACACCTTAACATAATTTCTTCATTTATAACCACATAAATAAATCCATCATTTATATCCACATAAAATAAATATTTCTTTATCATATGAATCAATAATTAATTATTCACAAATAATATTATGAGAATCACAATTATGACAACGGTAGTTCCTCGGGAAGAGGGCTTTCAATAAGGATCTCTCCTACTTGGCGGCAAGCAATTAGGTGACCAAACCTCTCCTTAGATGTAACTTTCTAGACATTGCCAATAATGTTATCTAATAATATTATTCAAATAATATGAATTATTGATCGATAATGGGAAATCTTGTGCGGTGACAATTATTGAAACAACAATAATATAAAATACCAACGCAAAGAATTATTGAATCAATAAAATAAACTATTGAACAAAGAATCACCGTAATAATTATTGAGTAGTGCCTTCTTTACGTAAGAATCAATAATTCAACAATCTGCAATGCGTCTGCGGTGTCTTCTTTATGCGACCACGCGTACATCGTATTTTAACCACCCGTATTCCAACAAGATTAATTAGTAATAACTACGCCGTTATTTATAACCACCCAAACTTTGTCGTTTTCCTCATCCAATCGCTTTCGTTATGGGGCCCACACATGGTCAGCATTGTCGTCATTGAATATTCCCTAAGCGATCTGAATATTCCACGACCAAACGAATATTCCCGAGCAAAAATGAATATTTTATAACCACTGCTTATTTTGAAATATTTGCGTATTTAACCCTTAACTATCCACATTAATCAAATCAACCATTACTATTTCAAAATAATAAATAAAGGAAATTCCTTTTATTTAAAAAAAATTAGGGTCTTACAACCTCCCTCCTTATGAAATTTCGTCCTCGAAATTGACGACGACGTCTGTTTTTCGAAAAGGTGAGGATACCTCGCTTTCATTTTCGTTTCAATTCCCGGTCATTTCCTCTATATAGCATGATTCCTCCACAAAACTTTAACTTGTGGTATGACCTTTCTTAGCGTAGGACATACGCCCTTCCTATCCAAAATCTTGACAGTACCTCCTCATCGTTAAGTCTTGGCTATCTCGTCGATGGGTTCTAACTCTATAACGTGTTCGGTCGTCCACATATTTACGTAACATCGACACGTGAAAACGTTATGAACACGCGTCATACTTGGTGGTAAAAGCGAAGTCTATAGGCCTACGTTCCTATTCGATCGAGAATTTCAAATGGATTAATAAATCGAAGGTTTGAGCTTTCCTCACCTCACCGATTCTTGCTTTTAAAATAACAACTTCTTGCACCTCCTTCTTCAAATTCATCACTCCGGTGTGTAGCTTGAGCGACTTTAACTTTATCGATTAAAGTCGATTATACTCGTATATCATTACGTACTCGTATATCATCACGTGGGTACCTAGAGTTTTCATCTCCATCTCTATTATTTGTATATTATCTGAAATTAGTCTTTGACAACATCGTACTCGTGCTTGTATACGATCTTCTACTCAACACGTCGGCTACCACGCGTCGCTTTTCGAGGATGGCATGGTCGAACATGTCTTTGAAATGAGTCTCTCTTGAGTTCTTCAAGCTCTTCCCACATTCCTTGCTCCATTCGAATTTTGTATCTCTACGAGTCAATTTGCGATAATGGAATAGCGATTCGAGAATATCCTTCAACGAATCTCGATAATAACCAACTAAGCCTGAAAGCTACGTATTTCGATTCTCGACTTAGGTTGCTCTCAATCGTGACTCATATCCCAATCTTGGATAAGACGTCACAATGACACCTATCGATTTACTATCGCATGCGAATATGGCGTCCCTACAGAGAAGTTCGGCTTAGGTGAATTCCACAAAGGAAGTCACAAGATAAAGGCTCGGTACCAAATTCTATAGTTGAATTTTAACTCACGAAGTTTCGATAGAGCCATTCGATATTAGATTTTAGAAATGAGTTTTGTATCGGGTTCAAATTCGATACAAAATTTAATATCGGTCTTTGGGAGTAAACCAAGAAATTCTTCAGAAATACTTCAGAAAAATCAATAACAACAGGAATATTATTCAAATCGGCGTGTCTTTATTCAAATCCATAACATGGACTAAGAAAACTTGACATCCGTAATAAACGAATGACTTCATGGCTTGATATGAAAATGTTTGATTACAATGGTTTGATTGCTTGAATTGAATAACGAGTTGCTTAGGAATATGAAAACTAACAACCTTACGAAAACAATCAATTTTGGCGTGATGAGTAGTTAACCTTAAAATCACATCAAAAGCAAATATCTCTATAGAAATAAGGTTAACGGTAATGTGATAAGTGCCAACTGAATCAAACAAGATTTCTAAACAACGAGATGTAATGAAAGTTTCTCTAACTGATTCTCCATAAATAGGTCAAAGTCTAATTTCTCCGTAGTCAAGTTCAAACGTTGAGCGCAAAGACAAGAGAGATAAAAGAATGGGTAGAATCCCAGATATCTAGTAAGGTATAAACTTGCAAGAATTTATAATTAACTAAACCGTCTTAACCGTTCGGGTTCTCGCATTTGACCGGTCACGACAAACGCTCTTCCAGAATCGTTGACTTTGACTTTTTACGGGACATCTTTTTGAGTCACCATTCATTGGATGGGTTTCGATATCGCATAATCTCGGCGATATGTCCTTCCTTTCCATAATTATAGCATACCTTAAACTGTTAGGCGGTTTGGTGATATATCCCTCTTTTCGCATTTGTGTAATATACGACCGGTGGTCGTTCTCCTCCCTTAAAACTAGTTTGCTAAAGTGACCGACGCCTTCTTACGGTCGTTGTTGAATCTCCTCTTTTAAAATCTCCTCCGACTTGCTTTTCTATTTTCATGGCCACGATTACCACCGTAGTGGTTACCGCCTTTGTCCGTATTCTTCTTTCTCCATTTGGTTATCGTTATTCGATGATCGCTATCTTTGATATGATCTGGTTATGGTCCCGGTTGAACGTACTCGTTATCTCGCTTCTAACAATTGAGCCTCGTTGACAACATCTGAATAGAGAGAAAATTTATGAGAAATGAGATATTGACGTATCTTGGGTTTCAAACCTCTAAGAAACATCCGCGTCATCGTTCCTCATTCTCCACCAAATGAGGTGTAAACTGGATAACTCATGAACTTCGCCTTGTCTTTGGGACACCGTCATGTTATTCTCGCTTCTAGTCTAATAAACTCCACTTCCTTCATACGACGAATACTTTCGTGGAAGTACTTGTCATTGAACTCAATTTCAAACGTCTCCCACGACATCTTTGAGTGTATTTGGATGGGTACGCTTCCATGATTCCCACCAAATGTCTGCTCGCCACGGAACATAAAGGTGACAAATGGAAACATCTCGTTTCTCCGCATCATCAAGACATCGAATATCTTGGTAATTTGCTTGACCCATGTTTTCGCCATGATCGGATCGGCTTCCCGAATGCACTCGGTGGTCCCAACTCTTTGAACTACTTGGTTTGTGACCACCGGTGAATTGCTATCATCTCCTCCCCGTATTTTAAACACGAGTCTCCTCATCCGATTTTGCATTAAGCGCAAAAAACTTCTAAACATCCCTCGTTCATCATACGCTTTCGTTGGTGTTATTCATGGAGGTACATTGCCATGACTGTTGCACGTTCTCCTCGTTGTTAAATCTGAGGCATCTCCACGGTCTAATTTACACCACTATTAATATTCTCGATTCGACATTCTCAATTCTTTGTCATAAAACAAGGGTTAATTAAGGAAATCAATCACATAATATCCCTATATCTTGACCAACTAACAAATAAGCTTAGGTAGGACACACTAGCAGAAAGGATTTTACCTGTCTCTCCTCCTAGTTCTATTCCCGATCTCCGCCATGGAGATCATATCCTAAGCTCGATATTAAGCGTGACGCCCCAAAAATAGGTATACACAACACCCGTTTCGAAGTCGCCAAATACATGGTGCGTAAAACAACTACAACTTTATTATTACAATGAAGAAAGCGTGAGTTTAAATACAAATATTATCTTTTAGACAATATCTATACTCAAATAAATCCCCATCACATTTATTGATACATTATTTTACAAAAATGGTGAGGACTACTAAACAACTCTCTCTAGAACCTTCATTCCATACCCCGACTAGTACTCATTACATTCTCGCCTCACGAGAAGAAAAAAATGGAACAACAAGGAAAAGGGTGAGCTCAACTAGCCCGATAAAGAATATTATGACTAAGATAATATACAACAATTATCGTTAGTCTTCAACAGGAAAAATCGATAGAATACTGATAGACAACAAGTTTTGGATCAATATTCGCAATGTGAAATAATAATTCATTAGAAGAGTTACGTAGAGAATGAAATCTACTATAATCTATGAATTTAACGATCCATCATCAATATTTTATCCTCAGTAACATCAATCAATATTCATCTCAAATCAAATATTCATCTTTGCACTGTGCCAAAGATATTCATCAATCGGTCGTGTTCATCTCAACACTGTTCATCTTTGCACTATGTGCCAAAGATATTCTTCAGAAATCATTCATCTTTGCACTACTGGCCAAAGATATTCAATAATATCATCATTTAAGGTGAGGATGATGAAAAATATTTTTAAAGAAGCGAATCCGGTGAAACAAAATGACAAGGATTAAGGATTAAGGATTAGTACTTTGTTTTATCCATGTCCAACAATACCTCAAAAATAATCATAGTGAAGTAAAATTCAAGAATGATCAAAACATGGATCAATCAAAGCTAGTATCCAAAATAGATATTTTGAATGAAAAGAAAAATTTTCATTTTTCTATTGAATAGTCCGATTCGTGAATAGTCTTCAGATATCGTGAATAAAGTCTTGAGATATCGTGAATAAGTAATCTCAGACACCAAAAGATAGAAATTCCACAAAAAAATATTTTCACGCTTCATGAATAGTACTTTCGTGAATAGTAACTCGTGAATATAGTAACTCATGAATAGTAACTCGTGAATAAGAAACTCATGAATAAGTAACCCGAGCATGAAAAAGTTCCAAATTTGATAAAAACCTCGGATCGACATTTCAAAGATAATGATATTGAAGAAATAATATCATTACTGAAAAAAATAATATCCCTTACCTCAAAGAATCAAGATTGCCGGAAGGAAAGGTCAAGTGATCTTTGAATGAAACTTGTAATCGAACAAAGAACTCTCAAAGTATCTAAATACTCACAAAATACGCTCAATAATATAGAGAGAGAGAGAGAAAACTTTGTTTACGGTGTGATTTTCAATTCTAACTTAGTCCTCTATTTATAGGAAAATGTTAGCCCGTAAAAGCTAGACTTGACACCTTACGATGATGGCTTTACACTCGCTACTATTGCCACCCACCACATTTGAAATAAAATTCAGCACATTTATTCACCAACCACAAGTGGGGCCCACTCAATTCTAGAATTTTCCACCAAAATCAATTATAACCACGATTTTGAATCGACACCTCTTAAAATTCATAACAAATCATTCGTGAATTTTTAACGGTTCAAAATTTGTGGACATATACTCAACTTATGTATGTATAACATACCCAAAAATTACCACAATCCAACTGATTCGGATTAAAAATTATAACCCCATAATATATCTCAAAACCCACGATTTAATTTTTAATACCTCCAATCCGATAAAATCTTCGATAAAACACCTCAACATAATTTCTTCATTTATAACCACATAAATAAATCCATCATTTATATCCACATAAAATAAATATTTCTTTATCATATGAATCAATAATTAATTATTCACAAATAATATTACGAGAATCACATGATTATACAACCAGCCGTTCGAGGAAGAGGGCTTTCAATAAGGATCTCTCCATCTTGGCGCCGCAATTAGGTGACCAAACCTCTCCTGTAGAGCGAACTTTCTAGACATTGCCAATAATGTTATCTAATAATATTATTCAAATAATATGAATTATTGATCCGATAATGGGAAATCATGCAAGTGACAATTATTGAAACAACAATAATATAAAATACCAACGCAAAGAATTATTGAATCAATAAAATAAACTATTGAACAAAGTAACTCTCATGTAATAATTATGAGTAGTGCCTTTCACGTAAGAATCAATAATTCAACAATAATCTTTGTAATACGTCTGGTGTCTTCTTTATGCAAACCACGCCAGACATCGTATTTTAACCAACGGGTATTCAACAAGATTAATTGAAACTTCACGCCTGTTATTTATAACCACCCAAACTTTGTCGCTTTCCTCATCCAATCGCTTTCCGTTATGGGGCCACACATGGTCAAGGCCGTCGCATACGAATATTCCCGACAAGCATTTAATATTCCACGACCAAACAAATATTCCCCGACAAAAATGAATATTTTATAACCACTTGCTTATTTTGAAATATTTGCGTATTTAACCCTTAACTATCCACATTAATCAAATCAACCATTACTATTTCAAAATAATAAATAAAGGAAATTCCTTTTTATTTAAAAAAAATTCGGTCTTACATTATTATTACATTTGGAACATCACATCGTGTGTTTTACTAAGGACCGGTAAAATCTTTATTATTATTCTCGTTGGAACATCCCCATGCGCGTGTGTTTTACTTGGGACCTGGTTCCATTCTTTATTATTCTCGTTGGAACATCACATCATGCGTTTTACTGGGGACGTTCCGTTATTTATTATTCTGTTGGAATAACATGCACTGTAAGCGGCCTATCGCATGCATGGTGATTTCTTTTGTTATTCCATTCTTTATTATACCTAGTTGGTTAAAACTTTGACTTCTATACTCCATGAAATTAGTAGAATATCCTCGATATTTGCGTTTCATCCAAAGATCTTTTCATGGAAATATTCTTACGATCATTCTTGAATTTTACTCTACAAAACGAAGATCATATCGACAATTTGGACGTTAATAATTCCCGGATAAAATAATTCTTGAACTTGTTTTATTGAATTCTTATATCATTGTCATCATCATCATGTTTATATTATGTTGAAAGTCATCCGTGGCTCGTTGTAAGACCCCAACTTTTATAAATAAAGATGAATTTTCTATAAATATTATTTTTAATATTATGGAATAAATTTGATATAATGTTATAACAGGTAATATTTATAAATTTTTGCAAAGTAAGCAAGTTGTTATAAAATATTAGCTTGGTCAGTGGGGAATATTCTTTTTGTTTGGGAATATTCGTGACGACGACTCAATCAAGTGGTGGACCCCACAACGGAAGTATTATCGTAGTTAGAAAATGACAAAATTATCTTTCTATAAAAATAACGGCAGAGGTGTTACTGAATTAAAAATGTTGAACTACCCGGTAGTAAAAAGTACGATGTCTGGCGTGGTTGATAAGAAGACACGGTATTGATTATTGATGCTTACGTGAGAAGTCACTTATTTATACTCAACTATTCTTTACAATAATTGCGTCATCATATCTCTTATATTATTGATTCAATTATTGTCACAAGATCATCTGTATAATATGTTATATTATTAATCGAGACGACAAGTTATAAATGATTAATAATTGTTGAAAGATTAAATATGTGTTGATTAAAATAAAATGATTTGTGGTAATATTTATTCAATCCTCGATGTATATAAAGAGTACGTTATGAGACGTTTGTGGTAAGTTTGATTATTTTATGTAAATAGATATGTCATCATCTAAGAGTCCCTTCGTCAATAAGTAATTATCTTTGTGAATAGTAATTACCTTTGTGAATAATAATTACCTTTGTGAATAGTAATTACCTTCGTCAATAGTATTTACCTTCGTCAATAGTAATTACCTTCGTCAATAGTAATTACCTTCAACAATAGTATTTACCTTCGTCAATAGTAATTACCCCTTCGCAAATAGTAGTTGTCCCTTCAATATTACCAAGAGTTAACTGTCTCTTCGGTGTTCCAAGGGTTAATTACCCTTCATGAAATAGTAGTTATCTCTTCAATATTACCAAGAGTCATTTTGACCCTTCGTTAAGACCAAGAGCCACCCTCGCTTTTTCTATAAATAGAAAGCTCATTCCTTCATTATTTCTTACGATTTCAATCGAAACTCAGAGAGAAACTATAGTATAGAAAGAAGAAAAGTATTTTCTTACTTCACTTTTCTAATATTCACTTTCTAAGGTAGGGAATATTATTTGTTGTAATTCGTAAAGGGTGTTATTCTTCTTATTCACGAAGAGAACTTCATTATTCCATTCTTTATTATTCTGTTGGAATAACTCCGTATACGCTGCAGATACCCTATACTTGGTGAAATCCTCTCGTTATTCCATTCTTTATTATTCGTTGGAATAACTCAGATACGCCAGATACCCTATACATAATCAGATATCGTGGTTTACCTATACTTGGTGACATTCTTCTATTATTCTCGTTGGAACATCCCGTTTATGTGTTTTGTGGGACCGGGTTCCGCCTCTTTATCATTCTCGTTGGAATATCCTATCTCGTGTGTTTTACACCGAACACCGGTTCCGTCTTTTTATTATTATTCTCGCTTTGAACATCCATGCATGTGTGTTTTACAGGACCGGTTAAAATCTTTATCATTCTCGTTAGAATATCCTATCTCGTGTGTTTTACACGGATCCGGTTCCATCTTTATTATTCTGTTGAACATCCCGCTTGTGAATTTCACCCGACTCGGTTCCGTTATTATTATTACGTTGAATAACTTTATACATCTGCACCGCACGCGTCATGGTGGTTTCCTTTGTTATTCCATTCTTTATTATACCCAAGTTAGTTAAAACTTTGACTTCTATACTCCATGAAATTAGTAGAATATTCTTGATATTTTGCGTTTTCATCCAAAGATCTTTTCATGGAAATATTTTTCCGATCATTCTTGAATTTTACTAAACAAAGATCTTGTTGACAATTGGACGTTAATAATTCTTAGATAAATTAATTCTTGAACTTGTTTTATTGAATTCTTATATCATTGTCATCATCCTCATGTTTATATTATGTTGAAAGTTATCTTTCGCTTACGTAGCATAGATGAACTTAGTATGATTATTACGACCGTGGTTCATTTAAGATAATCATGGCTTCGATATAAATGATGTGACAAAAGTCCTCGATGGGTCTGTAATGCAAATGATGGATAGTTTTTGGTATGATTATGACCGGGGGTGATTCTAAGATAGTCATGACCATTGATAATTTGATAAAAATCCTCGACCGTGGTACAGGATGATTAGATATTGTGGTTTATTCATTAAACTGAGTCTTAGTGATAAAAATTGATGAAAACCTTTTAAAACCTAAAAGATAGTAGATTTTATTTTCTACTTGACTCTTTTAATGGATTCAGATATTCACAGTAGATTAAACCTGGTTGTCTATTGTATTTTATCGGTTTAACATTGTTAAAGACTATTGATAATTTATTCTCGCTTTATCTTAGTTATAATATTTCTTCTTTGGGCTAGTTGAGCTCACCCTTTCTTTTTACCGTTTCTTCGTGAAATGAGAATATATAAATTTGGGACGAGTCGGAGAAAAGAGTGATGGTCCCGAAGATAGCATTAGTAGTCCTCACTATTCGTTAAATAGTGTGACAATAAATGTAATGAGGACTCCTTGAGTATGGATATTGTCTAAATGACAATATTCCTATTAGTAACTCTTATTTATGTATTGTCGTATGTTACATTGACGGATGTATAATTAAGTTTGTATTTGAATTTATGTACCATGTAAGTGGTGACCCAAGATGGGTAACATATACCTAATTTTGGGGCGCCACACCAGTAGTGCATAGATGGACTTGGTATGATTATGACCAGAGACTATTCGGTGTAATCACGACCGTAATGTTACAAATGATGTGGTAAAATCCTCAAATTGGTCAGAGTGTATTGATGGACGGTTGTTGGCATGATCATGACCATTAATGAATACACAACTATTCTCGCCCGTAGTGCATGAATAATTGTGGTCGGATACTTAAAGAATATCCTTGGTCAGTAGTCAGTGCGGGGTGATTCGATGATGTGGAATATTTATTAAAGTCGAGTCTCAAATTTATACAAATGATGAAAAACCTTTTAAATCATAAAAGATCGTAGATTTTATTTTCTACTTGACTCTTTTAATGGATCTTTGGTTCCGTTGTTGTTAACTTGATGTTCATTATATTTTATCGGCTTAACATTGTCAGTAGGCTAATGATAATTTATTCGCATTATCTTAGTCATAATATTTCTTCTTGAGCTAGTTGAGCTCACCCTTTCTTTCAATCGTTCTCTCGTCAGGAAATGAGAATATAGTGGGACGAGTTGGGGAACTGAGTAATGGTCCGAGGATAACATTAGTAGTCCTCACTATTCGTAAAATAGTGTGATAATAATTGTAATGAGGACTCCTTTTGAGTTCAGTAATAATATCTAGTAGAAAATATTTGTATTCAAACTCGCGGTTTATGTCGATTGTACACGGCACGCTTATATTAGTAAGTTGTATTTAAATTTGTACCATGTATCCGACTACCCAAGAGATGAGTGATGTATACCTAATTTTGGGGCGCCACAATTAGTATCGAGCTTAGGATATGATCCCTGGCTAAGATGTGAGAATAGTACTTGAGGAGGAGAGACAGAATACCTTCGTTAGTATGACTCTACCTAAGTTTATGTGTTATTTTATTGGGCTCGTAATATAGGGATAATTTGTTACATGTCAATTAACCTTTTGTTTTGTGGCAAGATGTCGAAAATGACATCCGAGAATGTTGAGAATAACTTAATGGAGCACAAAGCGATCGTTGATTCACCACATATCAATAATCGAGGATAATGTGCATTGTGAAGGCGACAATCCTCATGCAAACAACAACATCGACCAAATGATGAATGATCAAATGTTCGTGAGGCTTTTATGTGAATTTATGCAACAAAGAAAGTAGAGCGACTCTCATCCAAAAACGGGTGGAAACACGAAAAACTCAAGGTGGTCACCGCTAAACAATTCAAGGAGTTGGGACCACCGGAGTTTAAGGAGAGCCAAAACCACTTGGCGGAAGCATGGATAAAGCAGATTACCAAGATATTTGATGTCTTGGGATGCTCCGAGAGCAAAAGGTTCCCTTTGCCACCTTTTATGTCAAGCGGAGAAATGAGACATCGTGGGAATCCAGAAACGCACTCAACCTCTCAGATTGAAGATATCTTGGGAGAAGTTCCAGGAGCTGTTCAACGACAAATACTTTCCTGAAAGTATTCACCACATGAAGGAGGTGGAGTTTATCAAGTTGGAACAAAACAATATGACCGTGTCGCAATACGAGGCAAAATTTGCGGAGTTATCACGGTTTGCGTCCCACTTGGTGGATAATGAAGAGAGAATGGCGCGAATGTTTTTAAGAGATTTGAAGCCGGAGATACGTCAACATCTTATTTCTCATAAACTGTGTTTGTAGTCAGATGTTGTAAATAGGGCTCAGTTAGTGGAGCGCGATAACGAGTCAACGCAACTAAAAAGAAAGCGGTAAAAAAAATTATAATACCGGTGAGAGTAGTCATCAAGCGGTGATAACAAGCGTGGAGGAATCAACGGGCCAGATATGGTAACCACTTGGTGGTAATCGGGCCAAAATAATAAGAATGGACATTTCAAGAAAAGGAGATTCAACAATGATGGAAAGACGCCAAAGACCAAAGACCCGTTGTTAAGGAAGGAGAAAGACCACCTATCATATGCTTCAAATGCGGAGGAGAGGGACACATCATCCGAATCATGCGCCGTGTTGTCCAAAAGATGTTATAATTATGGAAAGAAGGTCACTTAGCTCGATTTTGTCGTTCATCAAGACAAATTCAACTAGGATGGAGGCACCAAAGGTAGTCCCGGAAAAGTCAAAAATCAGAAATGCAAGGGAGAGCATTTGTTGTGACCTTCCAGAGAGCAAGGAACCCGAATGAGGTCAACACGGGTAAGCTTATCATAAACTCTAATGAAGTCTATACTTTATTTGATACGGTTCTACCCATTCTTTTTTTTCTCCTACTTGCGCCATCGATTAAATTTGACTCAGGAGAAATTAGACTTTGACTTATCTCGTGGAAACTCCGTTAGAGAAACCTTCATTACATCCACTGCTTATAAGTCTTGTTTGGTTCAAATCGGTTGCCCTCACATTACCGTCGATCTTATTTCATTAAAAATACTTCAGATTTGACGTGATTCTAGGATTGATTGGTTAACTACTTATCATGCAAAAATTGATTGTTTTCGTAAGGTTGTTAGATTTCATATTCTAATCAACCTATTATGCTAATTCAACAGACCAAACCATTAAAATCAATCACGGTCATCTCAAGCCATAAAGCTATTCGCTTATTGAAAACGGATGTCAAGCTTTCTTAGCTCATGCATCACGATTTAAACAAAAATACGTTAGTTTTGAACGATATTTCTCATTGTTAATAAATTTCGACGACATATTCCTAGAAGAACTTCCCTGGCCTACCCCAGAAAGCGTGAAATTGAATTTTGTATCGACCTTGAACCCGATGCAGAAAAACCTATTTCCAAAGCCCTATATCGAATGGCTCCTATTGAACTTCGTGGAGTTAAAGACCCAATCGCAGGAATTGTTAGACATTGGCTTTATTCGTCCTAGTACTTCTCCTCGGGGGTGCCCTGTTCTATTCGTGAAGAAGAAAGATGGGAGTCCGAGACTTTGTATTGATTATCGGGAGTGAATCATGTCACCATCAAAATAGGTATCCATTGCCACGTATCGATGACCTGTTTGACCAACAGTTGCAAGGAGCCAAATTCTTTTCAAAGATTGATCTTCGTTAGGATATATCCCATTGAAGATTAGAACCACCGACATTCCAAAGACTTTCGTAACTCCTGCAGACGGGCATTATGAATTCCTAGTCATGTCCTTTGGATCGACTAATGCCTCACGCCGCCTTCATGGATATGATGAACCGAGTATTCAAGGAATATTTAGATCACTTTGTGGTCGTCTTTATTGATGACATCCTTATTTATTCCAAAAGCCGCAGAAGATCATGAAGTAAACACTTGAGGTCGACACTCCAAAAGCTTCGTGAATATAAACTTTATGCCAAGTTGAAGAATTGCGAGTTCGCTCGAAGAAGTAGCATTCCTTGGGCACGTGGTATCAAGTCATGGAATATCTGTTGACCCAAAGAAAGATCAAGCTATTCAAAGTCGGGAACAACCTAAATCAAATGACCAAAGACGTAGCTTTCTCGGTTTAGCTGGTTATTATCGGAGATTCGTGGAAGGATTTTCTCGAATCGCTACTCCATCGACTCAAATTGACTCGAAAAGATACAAAGTTGGGTTGGAGTGAAGAATGTGAGAAGAGTTTTCAAGAACTCAAGAGGAGACTTATTTCAAAGACTGCTCGACAATACCATCCTGCCTCGGAGGATTTGTCATCTCTGATGATGCTTCAGCAAAGGGTTGGGATGTGTTCTCATGCAACATGGAAAAGTTATAGTTTATGCCTCATGACAACTCAAAGAATGAGAGGAATTATCCTACTCATGATCTAGAGTCA
The DNA here is from genome assembly GCA_020205615.1 of Panax quinquefolius. Taxonomy (NCBI): domain Eukaryota; kingdom Viridiplantae; phylum Streptophyta; class Magnoliopsida; order Apiales; family Araliaceae; genus Panax; species Panax quinquefolius. Next base: position 3,577,210 of record CM035151.1, read on the forward strand.
GGTACCGTTGTCTTTGCACTTAAAATTTGGAGGCATTACTTGTATGGGGAGAAAGTGGAGATCTTTACGGATCATAAAAGCCTCAAATATTTCTTCACTCAAAAGAAACTCAACATGCGACAACGACGTTGGCTTGAATCTGTTGAAAGATTATGATCATACCATCCAATACCATCCTCGAAAAGCGAACGTGGTAAGGCGACGATTGAGTAGAAGATCATATGCAAGCACGAAAAGTGCGTTATTGTCAACGCAAAGGCCCATTTTGTGTGACTTGCAAAGGTTAGAGATAGAGTTAAAGACCAGGGGACGCATGTGATGATAGCGGTATACGTAGTAGAACCGACTTTAATCGATAAAGTTAAAGTCGCTTCAAGCTACTGCACTGGAGTCGATCATTATGAGGAAGAAAGTGCAAGAAGGTGCTATCGGAAGCAAGAATCGATGAAGAAGGAATACTTGAAAGTCAACTCAGCATTTTGTGTTCCTAACGATTACCGATTTAAAGTATAATATCATGATGAAGGCGCACAACACACCATTTGTAATCCATCTCGGGAGTACCAAAATGTATCGTGATATTCGCTATACATTTTGGTGGAGCAATATGAAGAGAGAGAGATAATACTGTTTATCTCAAGGTGTCTAACTTGTCAACGAGTTAAAGCGGAGCATCAAGTACCAAAAGGTCCATGCAACCACTTGAAATTCCGAATGGAAGTGGGAGCACATTACCATGGATTTCGTTATCGGGCCTTCCTAAGGTTTCTCAAGGCATTGATGCGATTTGGGTCATTGTTGATAGATCGACCAAGTCGCTCATTTCTTACCGACACGAGAAACTTATACACTTGAACGCCTTGCTCGTATGTACATAAACGTAGATTGTAAGACTACATGGTATGCGCAGATCCATAGTTTTCGATCGAGACCCAAGATTCACTTCACGATTTTGGGTTAGTTTGCAAAAAGCTATGGGCACAGACTTCACGATTTAGCTTCTAAGATATCATCCTCGAAGACGGACTGGACAATGGAGAGGACTATTCAAACTCTTCAAGATCTATTAAGACTCTGTGGTCCTTGATTTCAAGGGAGTTGGGACAAGTTCTTACCATTGGTGGAGTTTTCCACAACAACAGCTTATCGCAAGTATCGCATGGCTCCATTCAAGCGTTGTATGGAAGAAAGTGTCGTTCCAAGAAGATTGGGATGAGGTGGGTGAAGCAACGTTGTTGGGACCGGAGTTGGTACGTATGACTACGGAAAAGATTCAAACGATCCGACAACGATAAAAACCTCACAAAATCGATTAAAAGAGTTATGCCGATCTTCATCGAAAAGGACATGGAATTCGATATAGGAGATCATGTGTTGTTAAGAGTCGCTTCCATGGAAAGGAGTTACAAGATTTGGAAAGAGAGGAAAACTTAATCCTCGATTCATCGGTCCATTTTAATCCTCGATCGAAAGTAGGAATCGTGGCCTATAGACTCGCTTTTATCGCCAAATATGTCTCGTGTTCATAACGCTTTTCACATATCCATGTTACGTAAATATGTGAAAGACCCGAACCATATTATTGAAAGTTAGAACCGGATTTAAATAGCGGAAGATTTGAAGTATGAAGAGGTTCCCTGCTCAAATTTTGGATAAGAAGGAACATATTCTACGCCCAAGGTTATACCTCAAGTCAAAGTTTTGTGGAGGAACCACGATGTCGAGGAAATGACTTGGGAGTTAGAATCAAATGAAATCAAGGTATCCTTACCTCTTGACATACAGTGTACGCACCCTAATTTCGAGGGCTTAAATTTCATAAGAAGGAGGTCAGAAGACCCCAAATTTTTATAAATAAAGATGAATTTTTTATAAATATTATTTTTGAATATTATGGAATAAATTTGATATAATGTTATACCAGGTAATATTTATAAATTTTGCAAAGTAAGCAAGTTGTTATAAAATATTCGTTTGTCTGGGAATATTCTTTTTGTTGGGGAATATTCGCATTTACGACGGCTCAATCATTAAGTGGACCCCATTAACGGAAGTATTGTCGTAGTTAAAAAAGCACAAAATTATCTTTCTATAAAATAACGGTGGAGGTGTTACCGTTAAAACTGTTGAACTACCCGGTGGTAAAAAATAAAGAATACGGCGTGGTCAGATAAGAAGACACACGGTATTGATTATCGATCTTTACGTGAGAAGTTACTTATTATACTCAATTATTGCTACACGAAGAATCGTGATCATATCTCTTATATTATTGATTAAATTATTGTCACAAAGATTAATCAGATAATATGTTATATTATTAATTGAGACGACAAGTTATAAATGATTAATAATTGTTGAAAGATTAAAATGTGTTGATTAAAAATAAAATGATTTGTGGTAATATTTAGTCAATCCTTGATGTATATAAAGAGTCTCAGTATAAACGTTTGTGGTAAGTTTGATTATTTTATGGGGGCCCATATGTCATCATCTAAGAGTCTCTTCGTCAATAGTAATTACCTTTGTGAATAGTAATTACCTTTGTGAATAGTGATTTACCTTCGTCCAATAATAATTACCTTTGTGAATAGTATTTACCTTCACAATAAGATAGTAATTACCTTCGTTAATAGTAATTACCCTTCTCGCAAATAGTAGTTGTCCTTCAATATTACCAAGAGTTAACTGTCTCTTCTGTTCCAAGGGTTAATTACCCTTCATGAAATAAGTAGTTGTCTCTTTAATATTACCAAGAAGAGTCATTTTGACCTTCGTTAACACCAAGAGCCACCCTCGGTTTACCTATAAATAGAATGCTCATTCCTTCATTATTTCTTTTAATTCATTGAAACTCTAGAGAGAAACTATAGAGAGAAAGAAGAAAAGTATTCGCTACTTCACTTTTCCAATATTCATTCTTCTAAGGTAGGGAATATTATTTGTTGTACTCGTAAAGGGTGTTATTCTTTCTTATTCACGAAGAGAACTCATGTTGTTATTCCAAGGCTTATTATTCTATTGGAATAACTTTGATATGTGATTTATTCCTATACTTGGTGACATTCTTCTATTATTCTCATTGGAACATCCTCGTCTCGTGTGTTTTACACAGGACCGGTTAAAAATCTTTATTATTATTCTCATTTGAACATCACTCTGTGGTGTTTTTAACCCAGGACTGGTTCCGCCTTTTTTATTATTATTCTCGCTGACGCCCCAAAATAGGTATACACAACACCCATTCTCGAGTCGCCAAATACATGGTACAAGAAGCAAACTACAACTTCAATAATACAAATGTCGTGTGAAAAATGCACAATATATATCGTGAGTTTAAATATAATATTGTCTTCTGATAATATCCACACGCAAATAAATCCCCATCATAATTATTGATACATTATTTTACAAAATGGTGAGGACTACTAAACAACTCTCTAACCTTCATTCCATACCCCGACTAAGACTCGCTACATTCTCGCCTCCCGAGAAGAAAAATGGAACAACAAGGAAAAGGGTGAGCTCAACTAGCCCAAAGAAGAATACTATGACTAAGATAATATACAACAAATTATCGTTAGTCTCCAACAGGAAAAACTGATAGAATACAATAGACAACAAGTTTCGTATCAATATTCGCAATGAAATAATAATTCATGTAAGAGTTACGTAGAGAATGAAATCTACTATAATCTATGAATTTAATAAAATTCATCATCAATATTTTATCCTCGTAACATCAATCAATATTCATCTCAAATCAAATATTCATCTTTGCACTATGTGCCAAAGATATTCATCAATTGGCCATGTTCATCTCAACACTGCTCATCTTTGCACTAAAGGCCAAAGATATTCATCACCGCCACCATGTTCATTTAAACACTGCTCATCTTTGCACTACAGCCAAAGATATTCTTCAGAAATCATTCATCTTTGCACTACAAAGCCAAAGATATTCAATAATATCATCATTTAAGACCGAGGATGATGAAAAATATTTTTAAAGAAACTAATCCAAAGGAAACAAAATGACAAGGATTAAGGATTAAGGATTCGATTTTGTTTTATCCATGTCCAACAATACCTCAAAAATAATCATAGTGGTGTAAAATTCAAGAATGATCAAAACATGGATACAATCAAAGCTAGTATCCGTAATAGATATTTTGGACTAAAAGAAGAAATTTTATTTTTTATGAATAAGTGTCAGATACGTGAATAGTGTCAGATACGTGAATAAAGGCCAGATACGTGAATAAGAATCTCGACACCAAAAGATGTAAATTCCACAAAAAACATCTTCACGCTTCTTCATTAATAAGACTCGTGAATAAGAATCGTGAATAAGAACTCATGAATAAGAACTCGTGAATAAGAACTCATGAATAGTAACCCCGATATGAAAAAGTTCCAAATTTGATAAAAACTTCAGATCAATATTTCAAAGATAATGATATCAAGAAATAATATCATTACGAAAAAAATAATATCCCTTACCTCAAAGAATCAAGATTTCTAAGGAAAGGCTCAAGTGATGTCGAATGAAACTTCAGATCTAATAAAGAACTCTCAAAGTATCTAAATACTCACAAAATACGCCAATAATATATAGAGAGAAAGAGAGAAAACTTTGTTTTCGTGTGATTTTCAATTCTAACTTAGCCTCTATTTATAGAAAATGTTAAGACGCCAAGGCATTTAACTCGCAACCGATGGCTTTTACTCGCTACTATTGCCACCCACCACATTTGAAAATAAAATTGAGCACATTTTTTCACCAACCAAAAGTGGGGCCCACCAATTCTAGAATTTTCCACCAAAATCATTTATAACCTAATTTCTAATCAACACCTCTTAAAATTCATAATAAATTATTCGCTCATTTTTAATTCGCTCAAAATTTGTGGACATATACTCAACTTATATATGTATAATATATCCAAAAATTACAACGATCCCAACTATTTGATTAAATATTATAACTCACACAATAAAGTCAGTAATAACACCGATTTGATCTTTTAATACCTCCAATCCGACAAAATACAAATAAAACATCTCAAAGATTAATTCCTTCATTAATAACCACATAAATAAATCCATCATTTATATTCATATAAAATAAATATTTTCTTATCATATGAATCAATAATTAATTATTCACAAATAATATTACGTAATCACATTTATGACAACCAGTCGCTCCTCAGAAAGAGGGGCTTCCAATAAGGATCTCTCTCCTCATCGCCGCAATTAGGTGACCAAACCTCTCCTTAGATGTAACTTTCTAGACATCGCCAATAATGTTATCTAATAATATTATTCAAATAATATGAATTATCGATCCGATAATGGGAAATATCAGCAAAGTTGACAATTATCAAACAAATAATAATATAAAATATCAACGCAAAGAATTATCGAATCAATAAAATAAAATATCGAACAAGAATCATCGTGAAAATTATCGAGTAAGGCCTTCACGTAAGGATCAATAATCAATAATCGATGCAATAATACTGCGCAGCATCGCTCAACAACGCCAGACAGTGTGTTTTAAACCGGGTATTCCAAAAGATTAATCAGAATAATTACGCCGTTATTTTTAAACAACTTATATTTGTCGCTTTTCTCATCCAATCGCTCACATGGGGGCCACACACACGGTCGCTACCGCCGCATTTAATATTCCCCGACAAAGCATTTAATATTCCACCACCAAACTAATATTCCCCGACAAAAATGAATATTTTATAACCACTGCTTATTTTGAAATATTTATGATTTAACCCTTAACTATCCACATTAATCAAATCAACCCTTACTATTTCAAAATAATAAATAAAGGAAATTCCTTTTTATTTAAAAAATTTCGGTCTTACAACCTCCCTCCTTATGAAATTTCGTCTCTAAATCGACGACGCACACTGTGTGTTTCAAAAGGTGAGGATACCTCGCTTTCATTTCCGCTTCCAATTCCTGTGTCATTTCTATAAAGCATGATTCCTCCACAAAACTTTAACTTGTGGTATGACCTTTTCAACAGTAGGGACATGCTCCTTCCTATCCAAAATCTTGACAGTACCTCCTCACACGCTAAGTCTTCTGGCTATCTCGTCCTGTTCTAACTCTATAACGTGGTTCGGTCTTTCACATATTATTTAAGCATGATATGTGAAAACATTATGAATGAACACGAGACATACTGAGGTAACGCAAGTCTATATAAGCTACATTTCCTACTCTGGCCAAGAATTTGAAATGGACCAATAAATCGTGGATCGAGCTTTCTCTCTTCCCAAATCTTGTAACTCCCTTCCACGGAGCAACTCGCAATAATACATGATCCCCTACACTAAATTCCACGCCCTTTCGATGAAGATCCGTGATAACTCTTTTTGTCGATCTTGTGCCGCTTGTATACGCTTGTCAATCATTTGGATCTTTTCAGTAGTCATACGCATTTAAACTCTGTCCCAACAATGTTGCTTCACCCACCTCATCCCAACATATCGAGAACTACATTTTCGGCCCATATAATGCTTCAATGGAGCCACACCTATACTTGCTCGATAACTCATTGTTGTAGGAGAATTCCACCAATGGTAAATACTTATCCCAACCGCCCTTTGAAGTCTAGGACACGTAGTCTTAATATATCTTCAAGAGTTTGAATAGTCTCTCTCTCGATTGTCCATCCGCTTGGGGATGGTATGTCAACTAAATCGCAAACTGCGCTCATAGCTTTTTGCAAGCTAACCCAAAATCTTGAAGTGAATCTTGGGTCACGATCCAAACTATGGATACAGTATGCCATGCATGCAACCTCACAATCTCATTTACGCATATACTAGCAAGACGCTCAAGTGAATAAGTCTCCCAGACGGCAAGAAAATGAGCAGACTTGGTTAATCTATCAACAATAACCCAAATAAAGATTGATGCTCTGAGAAACCGTAGAGGAAGACCCAGAACTAAATCCATGGTAATGTGTTCCCACTTCCATTTCTAATCTCAAGTGGTTGCAAACGGACCCTTAGGTACTAGATGTCCGCCTTTACACGCTGGCAAGTTAAACACATCGAGATAAACTTTGCAAATCTCTCTCTTCATATTGTTCCACCAAAATGTATGTCAAGATCACGATACATTTTAGACTTCCGTGATGGATTGCAAATGGTGTATCAGGTGCTCCATCATAATCTCAGACTTCAAATCGTAGTCGTTAGAACACAAAGTCTAGAGTGGACTCAAGTATTCCTTCTTCATCAATTCTCGCCCTAATAGCTCCTTCAGACTTTCTTCTTCATACGATCATCACCCGGCCCTGGCTCGAGCAAATTTTAACTTTATCGATTAAAGTCGATTATACTCAGATATCATCACGCTGGGTACCTAGAGTTTTCATCTCCATCTCTATTATTTGTAAATTATACGTAAATTAGTCTTCGATAATATCGCACTCAGATTCAGATACGATCTTCTACTCAACACGCCGCCTACCACGCTCGCTTTTCCAGATGGTATGGTCGTAACACGTATTTAAATGAGTCTCCTCTCGAGTTCTTCAAGCTCTTCCCACATTCCTCGCTTCCATTCGAATTTTGTATCTCTACGAGTCAACCGCGATAATGGAATAGCGATTCGAGAATATCCTTCAACTAATCTCCGATAATAACCAACTAAGCCTCAGAAAGCTACGATTTCGACATCGATTTAGGTTGTTCTCAATCGCGACTCATATCCCAATCTTCGATAAGACGTCACAATGACAACCTATCGCTTTACTATCGCATCTAATACGACGCCCCCTATAGAGAGTCGCTTAGTGTAAATTCCACAAAGGAAGTCACAAGATAAAGGCTCAGTACCAAATTTATAGTTGAATTTTTAACTCCTCAAGTTCAATAGAGCCATTCGATATGAGATTTTAGAAATGAGTTTTGTATCGGGTTCAAAGTCGATACAATATTTAATATCGTGTTTTGGGAGTAAACCAAGAAATTCTTCAGAAATACGCCAGAAAAATCAATAACAACAAGAATATTATTCAAATCGACGTGTCTTTATTCAAATCCATAACACGGACTAAGAAAACTCGACATCCGTAATAAACGAACGACTTCATGGCTTGATATGAAAATGTTTGACTACAATGGTTTGATTCTTGAATTCAATAACAAAGTTGCTTAGAATATGAAAACTAACAACCTTACAAAAGCAATCAATTTGGCATGATGAGTAGTTAACCTTAAAATCACATCAAAAGCAAATATCTCTATGTAAATAAGGTTAATGTGTAATGTGATAGTGCCAACTCGAATCAAGCAAGATTTTTAAACAACGGATGTAATGAAAGTTTCTCCTAATCTGGAGTCTCCATAAATAAGTCAAAGTCTAATTTCTCCGTAGTCAAGTTCAAACGCTGAGCGCAAGCAAAGAGAGATAAAAGAATGGGTAGAACCCAGATTCAGTAAGGTATAAACTTCGCAAGAATTTATAATTAACTAACCTGCTAACTTCGCTCGTTCCTCGAGTTCCTCGATTTTGACCGGCCACGACAAACGCCTTCCAAGAACCGCTGACTTTGACTTTTTCGGGACATCCTTTCGAGTCACCATTCGCCGGATCTGGTTTCGATATCGCATAATCTCGAGCGATATGTCCTTCTTTTTCCACAATTATAAGATACCTTAAACTGCTAGGGCGCTTTGAATGATATGTCCTCTTCCCAAGATTTGTAATATACGACCGATGGTCTTTTCTCCTCCCTTAAAACTAGTTCACATCGGGCGCCGACGCCTTCAAATGGTCGTTGTTGAATCTCCTCTTTAAAATCTCCTCCCGACTCGCTTCTTCTATTTTCACGGCCACCACGATTACCACCAGAGTGGTTACCGCTTTTGTCCGTATTCTTCTTTTCTCCGCCGGTTATCGTTATTTCGATGATCGACTATCTTCTTCAGATGATCCTCGGTTATGGTCCCTCCATTGAACGTATCGTTATCTCGCCTAACAACCGAGAGCCTCGCTGACAACATCCGAATAGAGAGAAAATTTACGAGAAATGAGATATCGACGACGCCGGGTTTCAAACCTCTCGAAAACATCCGCCATAACGCTCCTCATTCTCCACCAAATGAGGTGCAAACTCGATAACTCCGCGAACTTCGCTCGCAGATCGGGACACCGCCATGTTATTCTCGCTTCTAGTCTAATAAACTCCACTTCCTTCATACGATTTAATACTTTCGTGGAAGTATTTGTCATTGAACTGCTTTCAAACGCCTCCCACGACATACGCCGAAAGCAAATTGGATGGGTACGCTTCACGTATTTCCCACCAAGAATCTCGCTTCGCCATTTTAACATAAAGGTGGCGAATGGAACCTTCGTTCTCTCCGCATCCCAAGACATCGAATATCTTGTAATTTGTTTGACCCATGTTTCCGCTTTAATGATCGGATCCGCTTTCCTTAAATTTCGTGGTCCCAACTTCGAATCGCTTCGGGTCGTGACCAACCCGTGAATTGCTATCATTTCTCCTCAGATTTTGAACACGAAGTCTCCTCGTCTCGATTTTGCATGAATCGCAAAAGCTTCTAAACATCCCCTCGCTCATCATCTCGCTTCAATGGTGTTGTTTCACAGGAGGAACATTGCCACACTGTCAGACGCTCTCCTCGCTCGGTGAGTAAAGACAGCATCTCCACTGGCCTCATTTACTCCATATTAATATTCTCAACGACATTCTCAAACATCGCCATAAAACAAGGGTTAATTAAGGAAATCAATATATCACATAATATCCCTATATATCGACCAACTAACAAATAAGCTTAGTAGTAGACACACTAAATAAGGATTTACTCGCTCTCCCTCCTAGTTCTATTCCCCGATCTCCGCCAGAGATCATATCCCTAAGCTCGATATTAACCGTGACGCCCCCAAAATAGGTATACACAACACCCATTCTCGAAAGTCGCCAAATACATGGTACAAGAAGCAAACTACAACTTCAATAATACAAATGTCGTGTGAAATACGCATAATATATATCGTGAGTTTAAATATAATATTGTCTTCTAGACAATATCCACACGCAAATAAATCCCCATCATAATTATTGATACATTATTTTACAAAATGGTGAGGACTACTAAACAACTCTCTCTGTAACCTTCATTCCATACCCCGACTAAGATTTCGCTACATTCTCGCCTCCCGAGAAGAAAAATGGAACAACAAGGAAAAGGGTGAGCTCAACTAGCCCAAAGAAGAATACTACGACTAAGATAATATACAACAAATTATCGTTAGTCTCCAACAGGAAAAATCTGATAATACACAGACAACAAGTTTCAGATCAATATTCGCAATGGAAATAATAATTCATGTAAGAGTTACGTAGAGAATGAAATCTACTATAATCTATGAATTTAAATACCCATCATCAATATTTTATCCTCGTAACATCAATCAATATTCATCTCAAATCAAATATTCATCTTTGCACTATGTGCCAAAGATATTCATCAATCTGGCCATGTTCATCTCAACACTGCTCATCTTTGCACTAAAGGCCAAAGATATTCATCACCATGTTCATTTAAACACTGCTCATCATGTTCATTTAAACACCGCTCATCATTGCACTACATGTGCCAAAGATATTCTTCAGAAATCATTCATCTTTGCACTACAAAAGCCAAAGATATTCAATAATATCATCATTTAAGACCGAGGATGATGAAAAATATTTTTAAAGAACTAATCCAAAGGAAACAAAATGACAAGGATTAAGGATTAAGGATTCGTACTTTGTTTTATCCATGTCCAACAATACCTCAAAAATAATCATAGTGGTGTAAAATTCAAGAATGATCAAAACATGGATACAATCAAAGCTAGTATCCGTAATAGATATTTTGGACTTAAAAGAAGAAATTTTATTTTTTGATGAAAGTGTCAGATACGTGAATAAGGTCAGATACGTGAATAAAGGCCGATAACGTGAATAAGAATCCGACACCAAAAGATAGAAATTCACAAAAACATCTTCACGCTTCACGCTTAATAAGACTCGTGAATAAGAACTCGTGAATAAGAATAAGAATCATGAATAAGAACTCGTGAATAAGAACTCATGAATAGTAAACCCATGAATACATGAAAAAGTTCCAAATTTGATAAAACTTCAGATCAATATTTCAAAGATAATGATATCAAGAAATAATATCATTACGAAAAAAAAATAATATCCCTTACCTCAAAGAATCAAGATTTCTAAGGAAAGGCTCAAGTGATGTCGAATGAAACTCAGATCTAACAAAGAACTCTCAAAGTATCTAAATACTCACAAAATACGCTCAATAATATAGAGAGAGAAAGAGAGAAAACTTTGTTTCGTGTGATTTTCAATTCTAACTTATTTCTCTATTTATAGAAAATGTTAGACTACAAGGCAGATTTAACTCGCAACCGATGGCTTTTACTCGCTACTATTCCCACCCACCACATTTGAAAATAAAATTGAGCACATTTTTCACCAACCAAAAGTGGGGCCCACCAATTCTAGAATTTTCCACCAAAATCATTTATAACCTAATTTCCTAATCACCACCTCTTAAAATTCATAATAAATTATACGCTCATTTTTAACTGCTCAAAATTTGTGGACATATACTCAACTTATATATGTATAACATATCCAAAAATTACAACGATCCAACTATTTGATTAAATATTATAACTCACACAATAAAGTCGTAATAACACCGATTTGATCTTTTAATACCTCCAATCCGACAAAATACAAATAAAACATCTCAAAGATTAATTCCTTCATTAATAACCACATAAATAAATCCATCATTTATATTCATATAAAATAAATATTTCTTATCATATGAATCAATAATTAATTATTCACAAATAATATTACGTAATCACATTTATGACAACCAGTCGCTCCTCAGAAAGAGGGGCTTTCCAATAAGGATCTCTCCATCGGGCGCCGCAATTAGTGACCAAACCTCTCCTTAGATGTAACTTTCTAGACATTGCCAATAATGTTATCTAATAATATTATTCAAATAATATGAATTATCGATCCGATAATGGGAAATATCGCAAAGTTGACAATTATCAAACAAACAATAATAATATAAAATATCAACGCAAAGAATTATCGAATCAATAAAATAAAATATCGAACAAGAATTATCGTGAATAATTATCGAAAGGCTTCTTCACGTAAGTAATCAATCAATAATCGATGCAATACCGCGTGCCATCGCTCAACAACGCCAGACAGGTATTTTAACCACGGTATTCCAACAAGTTGCTTTAATCAGAATAATTACGCCGCTATTTTTAAACAACTTATATTTGTCGCTTTCCTCATCCAATCGCTTCACTACATGGGCCACACATGGTCGCTACTATCGCATTTAATATTCCCGACAAAGCATTTAATATTCCACCACCAAACTAATATTCTTAATAAAAAAAACAATTATTTTAATAAAAATGAATATTTTATAACCACTGCTTATTTTGAAATATTTATGATTTAACCCTTAACTATCCACATTAATCAAATCAACCCTTACTATTTCAAAATAATAAATAAAGGAAATTCAATTTTTTTTATTTAAAAAATTTTCGGTCTTACAGTTGTTGTGGCGGAAGGAGAAGGAGATAGAAGAGCGTTGTTTTATAAAAACCAAATTTGTGTTTTTTTTATTTTATTTTTATAAAAAACAATGCAATTTTTTTAATGTTTTTATAAAAAAATAAAAATTTTCAAATTTTTTTTATTTTATTTTTGTTAAAAAACATTTTTTTTATTTTATTTTATAAAAAATTATTTTTTTTAATTTTATTTTATTAAAAAATTGCGTAATTTTATTTTTTTATTTTTTATTAAAAAAGCTGCTTTTTTTTATTTTATTTTTATAAAAAAATGCAGTTTATTTTTTTTATAAAAAACAGCGTTTTTTATTTTATTTTTATTAAAAAAACTGCATTTTTATTTTATTTAACAAAAACTGCTTTTTTTTTTATAAAAAATTTTGCACTTTTTATTTTATTTTTATAAAAAAAAACTGCGCTTTTTATTTTATTTTATTTAAAAAAATGTGTTTTTTATTTTATTTTTATTAAAAAAAACTGCATTTTTTATTTAATGTCCGAAATTTGAAAAGATTTTTAATTTTAAAATATTTTTAATTTTATAATTTTTATTATACTTTAAAATATTTTTTTCATTTCTTCTTAAAAAATTTCCTAAGAATCCACATAACACTGCCACATCACACAAAAGCACAACATCGCTAGCAGAATTTTGATAACTCAAATTTGTCGCGTGTTTTTTCCGTTAATAAATCAAACTTGTTTAATGGTTTTTTAACTTTTGTTAGTAAAATAAAGACAAATGAAAATTTGTAAGAAAAAAAGTTCGCATTATCCATCCGTAAGTTTAATTCCATAAGATAAACGATAGTGAAAAAAACATTTAACCCACTTTTAAGAGTATCAATAGCTTACATAGTGGAGTATTATTTTTATATGTATTTTTAATATTTTTATATAATTTTGTTTAAATAAAAGTAAAACTCACTATATATTTATGTGAGAGAGGATTATGTGTAAATATCAATCTTGGTTTGAGGGGAAGAAAAAGATGAAAAAATCTAAAATATTTTTTGACCCAAACTAAAACTTACAAGCAGAGGGTTAGACAATGCGTATGGGCGTGGAGTGACTTTATGGGCTCTACCAATCCATCAATTTGATGAATATTTCATGCTGTAACCAAGAATTCAGCTATAATAATAATAATAATGCTTTAGATTTGATGGTATAGTCTTGCAGCATTTCAACTAGTGTATATATACTATGCGACCAGCTATATATTCATTTGTTTCACGAAAAAAGTATTATTTATTAGATTTTTTTAATAGTAAAAATATATAAATGATACAATATCCTCGAATTTGTTACTATATCATCATACTAAATTATTAAAATAATAATTAGTATTTGTAGTATTCAAGCAACAAAATTCTAGCTTGGCCATTTGGAGGGACTGTTTTGTCTAGAAAACTAAAATCGTATGACAAAATTAAATTGATGTCCGTGACAGACGCATAGCCGGCAGAAGTTTGGCTCCTTGGATTCTCGTACGTACAAATTTTCACTACTTTGGTCTTAACTTTTAGTTAAGACCGACCACTCTTTTTAAATAATTACCCCATCATATTCAGTCATTCATTTAATTTTATTCCAAAGTGTTCATAATTAAATCTTATACTGTGTAGTTTTTTTGGGAAAAAAAATGTAATTCGAAAATGAGGTTAAGTGTCACGTTTATATCACGTGTTGCATACTATAAATATGTTTGTGCTACCAAATCCAATTGTGAGAAGAAAAAAGGCAGGCAATCCCTACAAAGCTAGCGTTTTTTTCTTTAATAACTTCCCTCTTGCAATGGAGGGAAACGGTGATCATCATAACCTAAACCCATGGGGAAATCCGGAGCTGAGCAACAAGGCACCTGAGAAGACGCCTACGAGGCTTGGTGGTGGATCGTCGGGGAAGATGTCGAGGAAGATGAGCGAGAAGTTTGAGAAAACCAAAGTGGTGGCTTCCCAAGGCATGAAGAAAGTTAAAAATGGAGCCAACGTTGGTGTCAATTGGATCAAACTCAAATATCATACCCACAAAAAGAAATAAACAATCAATTTTTATTTTTGTTTCATGCAATGTCGATGATGTCTCTTGATTGTATTTGTATGTATGTTCGTTCCTCCTTCTTTAATTTGTTGAGAAATTACTGCATATTTAAGAATTGGAATCATATTCAATTTGATTATTTTTTCCATTCGTTAACATGAAATAGTTATTCATGTACATTTGATATTAGGGAGATTGGTTTTTTTATGTTTACAAGTTTTATTCTCTCGTGTAAGAGACGAAAATATATACAATTTGATAATGTTGTGGCTTATGATTGAATTACCAGCTTGAGTTGGTTGAATATTGGATTCCCCTTCTAGCGGGCCAGAGTATTCACGAATCCCTATGTATATGCATAATCTAAATGCTAATTCATGGCTTGAGACCATTTTCTTTTTTCCTCATATGCATAATTCCAAATTATTTTCAGACACTTCTGTTTTTGTATTTTTATTTCCTCTCATTAAATTTGACATATGAAAATGATAAATTCTGTGATAGGTCGGCCATGCTACTGGTAACCCTTCTCAGTACATTAATCCCATATTGACAAATACAGAAAAAGCTAATCGGACTTTTACGGTTGATCAAGCTATAGAGATATTATTTGTGTTGGTATAAACGTATATTAGGGACATTAGGTTATCAATAAAAAGTTACCCAACTGAAAACGTAGGTTGAACCGTTCAAATTTATGAAATCCGATTGTAATATCTTTTTCATTAATTTCCTCTAATTAATTTTGTACTTCCTTGTCAAACGATCTTCATTTCTGCACGGGAAATGACTTATATCTCGACAAATCTCATGATAAAATTGGATTGCGAGAACTCTAAGTATGAGTATGAGAATAGAATCAATTAATTTAGGTCCCTTCTTAATTTTCCCTTATATCCACGTAGGCCGGTATTTAGTGTCAATTTTTGTCACTTATAGCAATACTGTTTATGTGTACTATAATAAAAAAATCCCTATCTTGAATCTTTTCACAAGTGGTCTAATATTGGCCGAAGGAGACAAAAACAGCTCCTTGTCCCATCTTGATAGGGATAGCACTAGAAAAATAACATTTTGCAAATAAGAAAATTTTTGGAATTCAGAAACATGTATACCACTTCTACTACTGTCCAGATGGGAAACAATCCAGATGTTTCTTTGTCAAGTGTTCCGAAAATCAGCCTGAGATCTGGTATTGTTGGCCGGGAAATTCCTGCTTTGGGCTTAGGCACTGCAGCTGATCCCCCTGTGGACTTCGATACTATTAGGCTGGCAGTTGTCCAGGCTATAGAGATCGGTTACAGGCATTTTGATACAGCTGCTCTCTATAATTCAGAGCAGCCTCTTGGTGAAGCTATAACTGAAGCAATTCAACGGGGCTTAATTAAATCTCGAGAGGAGCTTTTCATCACCTCCAAGTTATGGTGCAGTGATGCTCATCCCCAACATGTTCTTCCGGCCATTCAAAAGACACTGGGGTAAACACACCTACCTTACTTCGCAATAATTTGATTGTTTTCGTAGTTCCGTGCTTTTTTCCTTTGTCACATCAAAGCATGTTTTTTTTATCTTTTCCTGATTGAAGTTAATCCATGTGTAGAAATTTGAATTTGGAGTATCTTGATCTGTATCTCGTCCACTGGCCAGTGAGTTCGAGGCCAGGAATATATGAATACCCGATAAAGAAGGAAGATTTTACCGCCATGGATTTTAAGGGCGTGTGGGCATCCATGGAAGAATGCCAGAGACGTGGCCTCACCAAGTCTATTGGGGTTAGCAACTTCTCCAGCAAGAAGCTTGCCAATGTCCTAGCCACTGCAAAAATTCCTCCCGCAGTAAATCAAGTGAGCATATAATACACCATACTTCATTTAAGCAAAGGTCTTTACAAGTATATCTATAGTTTGCTGCGCTTAACTTTGCATATAGGATTGAATCAAGAAAATTACTTGAAAAAGTGTTACCAATCAGGAGACTTAATTTATATGCATTTTTTTCCACAATCATCATAAAATTAGCAGTGACGAAATATTATGAAAGGTGGAAGTGAACCCGTGTTGGCAACAAAAGAAGCTGAGAGAATATTGCAAGTCCAACGGAATTCTTGTAGTGGCGTATGCTGCTTTAGGAGCAGTAGGAACCTTTTATGGAACCAACAGAGTTATGGAGTGTCATGTGCTTAAGAAAATTGCAGAGGAAAGAGCAAAAACGGTTCCACAGGTGCTTAAATTTGAAATCCAACTTTTCATCCATAAGGCGATATAAAAAAGGCTCACCTGTTTTTCTTGAATGCAGGTTTGTTTGAGATGGGCATACGAGCAAGGGATTGGTGTGTTGGTAAAAAGCTTCAACAGAGACAGGATGAAACAGAACCTTGAGTTATTCAGTTGGGCATTGAGTGAAGAGGAGTCTAAGAGGATGAGTGAAATTCCGCAGAGTAGAGCATGTCTGGGTGAGGATTATACATCAACAAATGGACCTTACAAGACAATTGAGGAGCTCTGGGATGGAGAAATCTGAATTCATCCTTGGGTGTAGTAGGTAGGTACCTAGTTCAAATGGTATCATCATCATGTCCTCTCTCGTACCAAAGTGCTTGAGGCATTATTAGCCACCCTCCCTCAAGTCTTATAGGGAGAGTGCTTTGTTAACACCTAGGTTCGGTTCGGTTCGGTTTGAGATTAGGTTGTATGTCCTTTCTAGTGTTAAAAAAAAAACTTGGATTTCAGATTTCATGAGTGGAATGGTGGTCGGAATTTCAGATTTGCAGGCCCTGCATTGCCTCATGATCAGTCAATTGATATGCTAGTGGCAGAGTTTTGTCGTAAAATTAAAATAATGAGAGGTGTTGACGTCAAGGTGACGTGGACTTTGTGGTCTTGGATCATCAAATTTATTATGAATTTGACCGAGTGGCACCGGCCTAAATTTGACCAAAATAGAGTCAATACAAAAAATAGAGTCACTCTATTTGCATGAGGTTTACTATGGGTCAAATTGGTAGTGTTTATTTTATACTCTCTCCTCTTCTTGAGTTTGGACATTTTTTTTTAGAATGAAGAGAATATTTTATAAAAAAAATACAAATATTAGTCTGGCAAAAATTAGGGAACTAGGTCATCAAACATGTTACTTAGACTCAGGCTGATAATTTATAAATGAATAAAATATTTAATCGTAATAATACATGAGGGTGTGACACTAATTCATTTTTTAACAGTCATAAATTATACCCTTCAATTTAACAATCATAAACACTTATTTATGTATTTTCAATGGAGAAGTCAAAAAGGCATATGTTAGTTTTCCCCAGTTTAGTCCATTGGACTTGCTTTCCTTCACTTTCTCACTAAAATTCAAAAAGGTCCGCATAGAAGTTAAATTTCTAAATTTATTAATTTTTTGGTATGGATAATGGAAAATCCAGAAAAGACATGTTAAATGTTTTGGATGGTAAACATAAATTGATAAATATTACCTCCATTTCATAATAATTGTTATTCTGATTTATTTATCGTTTATAACTTTTTAGGAGAATAAATTATTTATTTTCTTATATCACCTTTAACTTCTTTCATTGTCCCAAGAAATTTTCTCTTTGTAGTTTCTACATAAAAAAATTTATAAAAGAATTATAAAAGGGAAATACAAGTGTTTACAGGCTTAAAGTAAAAACAAAAAAATTCAAATAAAAACTCATTTGCCCCTCAAGCTCCATTTTCTCTTCTTATGAATAGACTAAAAAATTATATAGAAAGTAGTGTAATAAATAAGACACCCTTATAATTTTATTCAATCCTATGCATTCATATGTCAAAACTTTTTACTCTCTTGGAATAAGACGGGAAGGGGAAAATTTTGCTTTCCCTAATTTCGCGCAAGAAGAGTTGGCTCTTTTTTCTCATGGGTAGAGACTCATAAATTATTAGTAAAATCTCATATAGACAGAAAAGAGTTGTCCGCAACTCGGCCAATTAAATCTCCAAAGTCCAAAGACCATCATCATATCATATGGTTCTGGTTCTCTCTTTCAAATACAGTTATTATCGATTTATCACATTATTTATATGTTAATATATCTTAAATAATACTAACGTATTCTATTTTCATATGTTAAGATGACCTATTATTATAAGATGCATTAAACTGTAACAATTTCATTTAAAATAAGTTTACTATTACATATAATCGCTCACATACATATTTTGATGGCTCACGTAACTTGTTCTGCACGTGGACTATTAAAATATGTATATGAGCGGTGTATGTAATCGTAGACTTATTGTTTCATATAAAGATTAAAAATGGTCTATTTAATGTTCTAAGCAATACTTCACCTCAACTTATTAATGAACAAATTATTTTAATGTAATATTCGACCTCACATAAAAGTTGAGGTGGAGTATGACACATCAACAAATTATAAAATAGTTGTAGAATAAATTATCTCTAACATTATTCTTAAAGAATATACTCCTACTACTTAGTAGGTTAAGTGTTTATTAGGAGATTAACACTTGGTTCTGATATTAAAGTTTTCAATCTTTGGCCGATTTAATCGGTAGTACGAATTTGGGGATGGGGTAAGAAAAATCCAACCTCATAAAGGAAACATGCTTACTATTTCCACAACAACTGACTTTGGTTTGCCGAAATCCTCGAAATCTTAGCTGCCAAAGTCCTCCTTCTGACTTTTGTTTTCACCAACGTTTGTCGCTTTAGTCACCATGTTCAACAAATAATGATTACTCAATTCAACAAAAAAAAATTAAATACATAAATAATAATAATAATAATAAATAAATAAATAAATTCCAATTCAAATTTGATGCAAATTTAGTTGATTATGATTAAGATAATAGTACTTTATTAACCACAAAATTGTTATTCAAAACCATCCTAACCACCCTATATATATATACATATATAAATAGTAGCATCCCCTTGATCAAATCTAGGAGCTTACTTACTAAATGATCCTCAAAACCGTATAGTACTAGTACTACTTTATTTCTAGCTAAGGGTTTATCAGTCATTTCCATAGAGAGCCCGGGAAGGCTCAGAACCCCTGCAATAACTAGCTACCTGCTTTTCTTGAAATTGTCAGCAATTAACCAAACCCCAATAGCTCCACCCAAAAAGTGATCAGCCATGCCCAAACTACAACAACAAGCAACTTATTCAGATTCAAACCTCTCAAAAATTCTACCCAAACTTGAGCTCCATGAATATGAAGCAACCTATTCTGTACCTATTCTTTCTTTTTTACTTCATTTCCACTATACCTCCATCTTCTTCCCAATCCCATTCTCCTCAAAATATTCAAACTTTCTATCCATTTGATCTCCCCCCTACAACGCCGTCAGGAGAACCACTAGCACAGCTTCCCCTGCCACCGCCATCTTCAAAGTCATGGCGGAATAAGGCCGTTGTTAAGGCAGTTGCTGCAACTGCGGCAAGTAGTTTAGTCATATCGGGATTGTTTTTCTTTTTAGTCCGGCGGTACGTGCGCCGTGGGAGAAAGCAAGTTGGTGCTACTTCCCTCGATGGTAACTCCGCAATGCCCTGCTCTGATGAATTTGTGCAATTTAATGGTAATGTCAAGGGGGTGATTGTTGATGAGGAAGGTTTGGATGTGCTTTACTGGAGGAATTTACAAGGGGGATACAATAAGAGAGAATTTGTTAAAGAGGAATTTTATGATACAAGAGATGAAAATGATGAGGAAAAAGAGATGACTAGCAAACGCAAAGATATACTCAACAAATCCAAGTCTTCCAAACAAGAAATTCCTTTGCTTCGAGGCAAGTCTTCAACTTCTCATGTTTGGCCAGAAGTGGCAGACAAAAATCAAATTCAAGCTGTGGAAAAACAAGAGTCCTTTATAAAAGAGCACTCTCCACCACCAACACCGCCACCTCCTCCTCTGATTCTGGCAAAGAGAACTCCTGCACCACCAACGCCTCCACCTCCACCGCCTCTGATTACATCAAGGAGAACTCCTGCACCACCACCAACTCCAAGAGGAAAGTCTAGTGACAGAAAGAAAGCTCAATCTTCATCTGACCAAGGCATAACAGGAAATGGGAAAGGTCAGGTGAAACTGAAGGCCTTGCACTGGGATAAGGTGAATCCTAATGTTGAGCATTCAATGGTCTGGGACAAACTCCATAATGGTTCTTTTAGGTAATGAAAACTCTTCAAAATTTGCTTTATATTAAATAAATTTTATGCAACCCCACTAATATAATCCCACTTGTCTTATTAATTTCCATTGAAATTCAGGTTTAACGATGATCTTATGGAAGCCCTCTTTGGATCCGTGGCCAGTAACCAAATATCTCCTCAAAAAAATAGCAATATGAAAAGTCCAAAAGATGCAAGATCAGGTCCCCCTTCACAGGTTTTCATCCTTGACACCAGAAAGTCCCAAAACACAACCATTGTGCTCCGCTCTCTAGGCGTTTCTCGCTTACATATAGTTGATGCCCTCATTGAGGGCCAACGTTTAGATGTAGACATCCTTGAAAAGATCACAAGAATAGCCCTAACCAAAGAAGAAGAATCAGAAATTCTTGCATTCGACGAAGACCACACAAAACTAGCAGATGCAGAGTCTTTCCTCTATCATGTCCTCAAGGCCATTCCATCTGCATTCACTCGTTTCAAAGCCATGTTTTTAGGTCAAATTACGTCTCTGAGATTGTCCACCTTAAAGTTTCTTTACAAACACTTGAATCCGGTTGCAAGGAGTTGAGAAGTCGCGGACTTTTCTTGAAACTTCTTGAAGCGGTTCTCAAGGCTGGAAATCGAATGAATGCAGGAACTTCAAGAGGGAATGCACAAGCCTTCAACCTTACTTCTCTTCTAAAACTCTCTGATGTTAAAAGCACAGATGGAAAAACTACATTACTTCACTTTGTTGTGAAAGAGGTAGTCCGAGCAGAGGGAAAACGTTGTCTGATCAATCGAAGTCACAACAGCAGCAGTAGCCGAAACAGCAACAACAATGGTAGCGTAATTGTTGATGATTCTAAACCTAAAGAGGACAGAGAAAAAGAGTATATAATGTTCGGGTTGCCAGTTGTAGGTGGAATTAGTGCAGAGTTTACTAATGTAAAGAAAGCAGCAACACTTGACTATGATGCTTTGCATAAATCGTGCTCGGCTCTGGTTAACCGTGTTGCTGAAACAAGGCAACTTGTGGGAGAATGCGCGATTAGTGGAAGAGGACAAGGGTTTATCAGATTGATGAAAGGTTTTCTAGACGCTGCTGAAGGAGAAAAAAGAGTAGTGAGTGAAGAGCTAGCAAGGGTAATGGAGCTTGTAAAGAGAACAACAGAATATTATCAAGCCGGAGCCACAAAGGATAAAGGGGCAGAACCACTTCAACTATTTGTTATAGTTAAAGATTTTCTGGGAATGGTTGATCGGGAATGTGTTGATATAACTAGAAATCTGCAGAAGAGGAAAACTGCAACAGCCATTAGCGGATCATCACCACCAAAATCACCCGTCTCAGTGAAGTTTCCGCTATTTCCAGCTAACTTCATGTCAGACAAGTTCAAAACTAGTTCTAGCGATTCAGATGATGATTTTTAAGTAAACCTGCATTAAAAATGGCAGGGAAGAGTTTTTCGTTTCTATTGGTACAAGTATCTTCCCTCTTGTAAAGTTGACAAGATTAGCCTAGGACAAATATAAAATCACGCTCGAATATACTATTCTAATCATTTTTAAGCAATTATGAGAGGCCGACTTGTTTTTGTATGCCAGAAGCCAGATCCATTTGGCTACTCTAATTTTGCTGATCCAATCAATCAACCCAAATATTTTATAACAAGAAATTAGCAAATAGATGCACAAGTACCATCAGTGTCTCATAATTTCACTACATAATGGCAATGCCACTATTTCCTTTAATCATTCAGAACAAAGAAATAAAATTTTGAAGAGATGTGCAAGATGGAAAAAAGCCAAAAGCCAAATTTTACTCTCTTTTTATCTAGGAATTACAATGTTCAAAGCTAAAGATGTATAAAAAAACTGCACGTACAGGAAACTCGTGTTCTCCATTAAGTTGGATATATGTCTTAACATGCCAAACATCACTATGACACAGCTCTCTCTCTCTCTCTCTCTCTCTCTCTAAATATATATGGCAATTGACCTTCAACAGAGTGAAACAGACAGAGTTTTTTTTTTCTAAATCTCGAAACGGTCCCCAACCTGTTTCATAATCCGCTCAACATTATGTATAGACTCCACCAGACAACTGGATGGACCTCCTCGGTTGTCCTAACCCAAACCAAATTTCCTGTTTGCATGTATATTTTCCTTGTCAACTGGTGTATTTCTCTGCCAAGACTGTACTTCTACCCCCCTAGCATCTGCTGAGAATGTTTTTTCTTTTTTCACAAAAGCTGAGGTTCTTTATGGTCCAATCTTTTACCTATGTGACTCAGGACTATGACGAATCTCGTTCTTGCCGCCCTCCTGAATTATTTACATGAGTGCCACAAAATTATGAACAACAGAAACATGAAGGAAATTAGTAGGAAAGTTTGAATAACTAGAAGTAAACAGAAATGAAATGAAAACTTCAACATAATTTTTCCAATTATTTTTTTAATATTAAACTTCATATTTTACGGGAAACTCAATACCCTAGCCCAA
Source organism: Panax quinquefolius (assembly GCA_020205615.1). Lineage (NCBI taxonomy): Eukaryota > Viridiplantae > Streptophyta > Magnoliopsida > Apiales > Araliaceae > Panax > Panax quinquefolius. Next base: position 3,600,631 of record CM035151.1, read on the forward strand.
AACTGGGATTAAAATGTTAATACAATCTTTCTTCGATTTAGGACAACACAAAATGGATTTTCCAACAACACTTTGCTCTTATTTATGCTTTAATAGATTCCCACTTTAGGCCTCATTAATAAAACTTCAAGTTCCAACTGGAACCAAGTATGATTTGTAATGATTCTTCTACTCAAGAACTATTAATTTCACTAAATACCTTTAATTAATTGTAATTATTTAGGCTAACAAGATTTCATAAGCTGACAGAAAAATCAGGCATAAACAGGAAATTCCAACATGCTCTGGATATGATATGCAAGTATTTGCAGTGGCCGGAAAAGGGAAGCTAATGTCAAAGAAAAACAAAGCACTAATTTTTACAATTCAATGGGATGCCATCTTGACAAAATGTAAGTTCAGTTTAAACAGTAGAACAAACAACTAACAGGTACCGTCCATGATAACCTAAGACCAGAATCATTGACTTATCTAGCACTAGCAGTAAGCTCCACTAAAAGTTAAGCTGTTCCTTGCTTTTACAGTTGCTCAAATAAGCTGTCAAAGATCATCAGAGCGAGGAATGCATGACATATAGCTTATCTGGGCCACCATTACTAACCGTCATAAGAGAGAAAATTTTAGTAAGACTAAAAACATGTCTATGAATTGCCAACATATAAAGTCAATTTGTCATCTTGATGATTCCTAGTGGTAGGTATATTTTGTCTTATTCTTGATTATTTTTTTTAAAACGTAGGAGGATCTCTATATGAACAAGTCAAGTTACATCAACCATAACCAACAAAGTTGTTACTTTTCTAAATTTATAGTTTTTTTTTCCTTCTCTGAAAGTCTTTACTCTTTAGTATCAAGGTCTACCTTTTCTGAAGTAGTCTTGGAACCATGGCCCCGATAAAAACCTGGGATAGGTTTGGCTTTGAAATTTAGGCTCTGCCTTAGCCTTTTGATCTCAGCATCTTTCTCCTCCTGAATCAATTTTCCCATATCGAGATACAATTTAAATAAAAAAAAGCTCAAGCATAAATAACACATTAATAGGATCAAACTCAGATATTCCCCACATTTGGAAGTGTACCTTTGATTTTGAGCTAAGACGTGTCTTTTCTTCCTCTCTAGCATACGACTTTTCCTCCAATTTTTTGAAAAACTGTAACAAAATTATACCTTATTACAACATGCCACTAGTGGGAAACAGGATGCATAAAATTCTAAGAAGATAATAGGTGAAAAAAGGAAGGGGCGGGGATATTACTTCTTTGCGTTTTTCAGCTCTTTCATCACTTCTGAAGCCAACAGAAGACGAAGCTGCCTTCACATTTTTTTCCACCCTGGTTTCATTGAGTGACCTACACCAATTAAATGATTCAAAAATGAGCATATACAAGATTACTAAGTTCAAATTTGAAACCAACTAAACAACGTGCTCATTTTTTTGAGAAATAAAAGAAACAAGGGGAAAAAATGTTCTCCTTAGACAGATATAGATAAATATAAAAAGAGCTTTTTTTAGGACTGTGATAAATGTAAGTATAGATTCACAGAATTCAACTTCATCATCTATTAAATAGGAATAAAGAAGAATTAAGGATGCATTCTTTGTCACTCCATACAAACATTCCTCATGGATTACAATACACTAATTAAACGAAATTGTGGGTTTATTGTAAATTTATGTTATGACTAAAGATGTTATGGAATAGGTTGATCAGGAAACTATTCTGATCCAGTGCAGGTTTTGATATTAATCAACATAAAGCGGTGCAGACTGCCAGGTGGATGGGTGTCAGATCAGGTTTTGGTTTGACCATCTTCATTTAGCTTATGTAAATCTAATTATATTATACAAAACAAGGTTGTCAGTAAGCATCAATTCTTCCTCTACCTCTGATGTTGCTATAACCACGCCTCATTGGGAGTGGATTGGGAGGAATATAATTGGTCTGAAACCAGGATAATAAAATTCATGAACTAAAGCTAGGATATGCTGGTTCAGTTCAAAAGCTCCCCTTGCCATAGATGCAAATTGTATTGCCTCTGTTCCAAAATTAGAGATATATTTTTAAAACGGTGACTTTTAAAGATAATTTTATGTTCTCGAATTTACCCTAAATATTATTTAAGAATTTATAGCAGCAATGTGATATTAGAAATGATATTAAAAAATTAATGGCAGATTAGGAACATCATACCACTTTATAGTCTTTATAGTCATAAATTACAAATCTATCTCTTTTTAGGAACCGACTAAAAAAAAAAATATATCTCTACTTTGGAACGGAGGGAGTAATAGTCAAATTATATCAAACTTTGGAAACATTTGTCCAAGGTAAACAGAGGCGGAATCAGGGGGTCCGGGGGGTGACCCCCTCACTCTGGAATCTTCAGGGGTTCTTTGTTTTCCTTTCCCTTTCTTTTTCTTTTATGTATTTTCTTTTCTCCTTTGTTTTTCTCTTGCATTTTGCTTTATCATCAAAGTGGGGCAAAAAAAGGTGATAACAATTCTCTCTGTAAACTAATTAAAAATAAAAAGCTAAAGAAATAAAACAATTTTTTTGTATCCCACTATAATGACCATAAGTGCACTATAGTTTTATCCTATCAAGATTATTAAATCTCTCTTCTATTTTATTTTATTTTTGTTGCTGAAATTCCTTTTTCAAGCTAATTAATTCCATGAATCACAATATAAGGTTTTGAATATATAATATTATAATTTGCAATTTATCTATAAAAATAGCTAATCAGTTGACTAAAAACTTCAAAGTCTGATTAATAGTCCCATAATTCGGGGGAAATTAAAAAAAAATATATATATATATATATATATGTATTTAAAGCCATTAGACTCACAACTCAAAGGTTGACAAGGGTTGGAATAGGATGTTGTGAAATACTATAATTGGGCAAAATGAATTTGAAAGACCAAGCGTCAATAAATAATTTTTTTTACTGATGTATTTTGACCCCCTCTAAAAATGTTTTGGTTCCGCCATTGAAGGTAAGGCCTTTAAGAAAAAAATGCCTCAATATGTAGCTTGACAAGTATGTTGGAATCAATGAATAGCAAGACAGGATGAAGAACGAAATAAAATGGACAGTCAAAGGCAACACTGATACAAAGACTAAGGGTCTGTTTGTGAGTTTTGATTTGGGGGGATGGGAAGGGAAAGTTTTTTCCAAATCAAAACTAACAAACAGGCCATAAGAGTCTGCAGAAGTCATTTGATCATGTTCAGTGACTAACAATAACTGCACTTAAAGTGCAAAGTGGGGTGATCAAATATTGGTCAAGGCTACATGAAAAAGATATAATGATCTTTTTCTTTTTTGATAAGTTACAATGATCTATTACAGAAACGGAGACCCGAGAACAAGATAGAAGAAAGTTGTGATGGATACTTGTTTTAGTATCCCATTATTTGTCTCGTCATACATTTTCAGAACTAAGATCAAATCTCCAAGACTTTGAAAGTAATAAAATCAACATACATTACCTTGATGATGTAGTATTCCATCTTGTTCCAAGTTGACTTCTTTGAGCATTCACCCTCTCTGTTGCCTTCTTTGTTCTACAATTCAGTTACATTTGTTTGGGATAAGTACACAATTCAGTGCATTTTTATTTTTAATGCATGCTTATAGCCAAAACAAGAAGAAAACATAGACTTATCACATATGTGTCATGGTTTAAAATTTCTTTCTAGTAACCATTGCAACAGAAGTAATATAAAGATTTATATGGAAAAAATATGAGAAGAATATCTCCATTACAAAAAGAAAAAAAATCATAAAAAGAAACAATATAAGAAGAAATTACCATGCAATGACATACTAGGTATCGATGAAAAGGGTATCGCATATCTTTAAAGTTTTAAAAGGAAGAAAAAAAAACTAGCACACATAAATCAATGTGCAATAAAGACAATGTAATAAACACAAAACTGCTGCACCCTCTCACCTTGTGATATAAAAATGAAGGACTGGGATTTGTTCATATAGAGACAGGTAAACTAGAACCGCAGTAATGGTAAAGATAATTGATACAAATAATTTATGAAAAAGTAACTGCTTACAACGAATAGATTTGGACTTTTATTGAGTGCATAGTTTGATCTTCAAAGGAAAGTTGAAACTAGCAAATCTAGATAGAAATAGAAAAGAAGTTACCAGAAGTTATATTCAGAATGTTGAGCATTAGAAGACTTAATTCACTAAGCATTCCATACGATCAAGGGGTTTTAAACATCTATTTTCTAAGTAAAAAGGACTTTACAGGAATGCATCCATTTATATGTTGTTAGATACAATGAGACTCAAGAATACCTCTCATTCTCTTTTTGAGAAGTTTTAGACGTTGAAACTCTATGATCTGATTCCCTAGCTGATACCTGCCAAAAGAGGTTGAAATCAACACCTCTCAGTTGAGGATGAAAAGTAGGATCAAAACTCAAAACCAGCCACTTAGGTAGAGAGCAAGCAAAGAAAGCTAAGTTCGTTAGGTATCTGAATATAAAAGCATCTTAGAATGACTAACCTGCTTTGGCCCACGTGATTTTTCTTCAGTAGGCAATTGGTTTAAATTGTTCAGAAATGTCTTAAACGCTCGCTTAACAATGTCTTTATCCCCCATTTGCTCCATAATCAAAGACTTTCTGGTTGTAGTAAGGGAAGCTGATGCAAAATTTGCAGGACCCAGACTAGGAGACATGTTAAGGGATGTAGGAGCTGCAAGTTTGATTTCTGCCAAAGAAGAATTTTTGCTTCTTGGTAATGATGAAACATTCGGCTTATTTGTTGAGGATCGAGACACAGATATCACTGTAGCAGTTGATATCGGTTTCGACAATCTGGGAGTGGAGGTTGATGTTGGCCTTGACAATCTGGGAGTGGAGGTTGATGTCGGGTTAGAAAATTTGGGAGTGGAGGTTAACGTGGGTTTTGACAATCTAGGAGTTGACATCTCAGTTGGTTTGGTTTTAGGTGACACTGGTTTCTTCTTCATTCTTCCTGAGTTCTGCTGTTTTTTGGTTTGTGTTACCTAAGAACCAGAAAATTAATGAACTTAAGGCACCAGAAATATCCAGACAAACTAATTTTCAATAAATATAGACAAATAAATTATTATTTTGGTCTAATTCATCTCTAAAAACCAGTTGGCTTGTAAGTTGCAAATCACCTTTTGAGATTTACTCTGTGCATCCAACTCAGATATTTTCCCTTTACTTTCCTGATCTACTGTCTCACTGTCCACCAGAGGCTGCTCGTTGGTGTTCTGCCCGTCCTGTGGTCTATTAAGAGTCTCTTCTGTAACCAAAACAGCTTCTTCTGGATAATTTACTTCATAGCTTTGTACGTTTCCATTTATTTTGTCCTCAGCGCTCTCACCCAACAAGCCTTGACACCCTACCGCATTGGCATCTTCTTCTGTTAGCTCATCAAGAAGGCTCCTACTCACTGCACCAAGTGAATTGGTGTCTTGCTCAACTTCTTCAACAGAGCTCTGACCATTGGATATACCATATTCAGCATCAGTGCCAGAAGTGCTTGTGACATGTTCTATGCAATTTATTTCATCGGATCTTGAAGAATCAGTTCCCATCGTTTTCTCCTGCTCTTGTAGCTCTGCCTTCCGAGCTGCAATCTTCTTGTAGTGGGCTTCGAAATAAGCTTTCTTCTGAGCTACAGATCCAGGGGTTGAGCACTTCTCTACTTCTTCCAAGTACTTATTTGGTGAGAAAGATGACCATTTCTCCCAAGAAAGTGAATCATTCTCAAACCTACCAAACGATATCGATACTTCGAGAGCAGCATGAGATGTAACTGACTCTCCCATCTGTTTATATAACACAAAATCCAAGATTCAAGCAAGAAACAATATGACAACTCATAACAACACAGTATGGACTATTGCAATCAAGACAAATTCAAACACGAGAAGAATTGCAAACAAAATTAATAATGGGCCATTTTAACTGATCCAAGGACAAAAAAGGGAGTACCTCATTATCGATATTCGGTGCTTCCATCATTGATTCACCCGCATATTCTCTTACTAACAAGATTGAATTATCTTAAATCTACAAGAAAAGAAATGCACAGAATGTGCACAACATGACCTGAGACAAGCATGGGCAATTATTCATCAGTACACTGAACCGCAGTAAAAGACCAAGAATAATCAGATCACAATAAAGACAAAAAGAATACAAGAACAATAGAACCCAAGGAAGGCCTATGCATGTGATGACTTGGGAATTATCCATACAACTTTTTACAGCTATGAAAACCTTGTCTGTTTCTGGTACTGCTGGAAAATCCTAATTTGATAAAGCCAATCATCACACAAAAATAATTGCATACAAATAAAGGAGGTGGGGGATATAAGTACCATTACAATTATTTTGTCCCCAAAAAGTTTTCACCTTTCTACTACCATCATACTATGAAAGCATAAAGAGAAAAAGCAAACACTTTTTGGCAAATAATTAATGGATAATGAAGATTCAACAAAACATAGTGGAGGCATTTGATGTATAAACAAATCAAACAGTGCAATTTGGAACTGTATTATTTGTTTCTTACCCAAAGATTTCCCATTCACGTAATTCAGAGAGACCCTATAGGATATTGATTCAGATCAGACATTAGAGAGTAATAGAGATGGTAAAGGAAGGCCCACTGAGAAAACGGTAGTCCAGTAGTCCAATAGAAGAACGGATGAGAGAGAGGGAGGAAGATAATATAGATGACGTGACAGATCTCTAGATCAATAATGGTGCCAGCATGTTACACATATGGTCCCTACGAATTTGATTAGTTGAATTAATTGATCCCAAAAATAGTGGTGACAATAATATTATTAGTATGATAATATACTACTCCATGACTATAATTATGGTATTTTTTTCTTAAAAGAATTAAAGTACATAAAGTATAAAGTAAAAGGTAATTAATGGTTTGAAAATTGAATGAAATAATTACGAATGTTTAAGTAATTTGAATGAGCTGAATGAAACAGTATTTAGGAAAAAAATTGTTTAATAATTGATATGTCTGAAACATCTTAATAATAGATTTTTATTATTTTACTCCTATGAAAAAATTCAAAATTATTGTAAATTTATTTAATATTACTTAATATAATAGTTAATATTGCAAAATATATATATATATATATATATATATATATATATATATATATATATATAAAATACTTCATTCAGTTAAATCATCCTAAAAAAAAATTACAATTTCATTATTCAATCCAAAAATCAGATTGATTCAATTATTCAGACAATTTTTATTCAAAATAAACGCACTGAATATCTAATCGATTCAACCATTTAATCATTCAGCTATGAATAGCTTTAAACTTGAGAACTATGGTTATGTTTGTAAAGATTATAATTTTAGGATTACAATTCATAAAATTATAATCTCAAAATTATTAATTTTAAAATTATAATCCTGAGATCAAGATTATTATATTATTTTATAATTCAAGCCTTATAGTCTTAAATTTAAATTTGAAAATATAAGGCTAGTTTGGGGACCACGTTTGGAAGGCCTCACTCTCCGACTTTATATATTATATACAAATCAACAAGTCTATGGGACATTTTCTAGCGACAATTTTTTTTTTTTTTTTTTGTAATACTTCTCAAAAAATGTATAGTATTAAATTCAACTAAAATTTTTGTAAAAATAGTGATTTATGTGTAATTTAGATACATACAAGAAACAAGATATGTCCTAAAAAATGGGTTTTCTCACTTATTTAAGACTCGGTAAACCTTCATAATAGTTAGATATTAGAATAAACTTAATTTAGTAAAATAGGGAGGGAGGTAGCTTAATAAGAGAGAGTTGGTATGCAGAAAGCGGCGGTGCTATCCATAGATAGGATTCTTACCGGCCCATCGGTTTAGAAAAGGGAAGACATCAAAACTCCTAACAGGAAGCTGCAGCCAATTTGTTGACAAGCCAACCCATGCAAACTAAAGAATAAAAGTAACAGCAGAAAACAAATATGTTTGGCCTTGTGGGAGGATAATGGGCAAATGCGGATACCAGTTTTATACATGCAACTATGCAAGGCCAAGGCCACCCCAACAGTTCAGGTACCAGATAAGAAAAGAACACGTATATATATACAAACAATATTAAGTGTCCAACACAAACTCCCCCAGAAAACAATAATCTCTCGACCTGAAATTCCCTTTACATACCAAAATACTCACTCACCGAGGGCCACTTGAGTAGCACCCTTTAGTGCCTAGAGAATATCAGTGGTGTCTCCGCCTTTCCCCCGAAAAAATTACATCACCAGTGTCAAAATTCTAGCCGTTAAGGAACAAATCAAAGAAGACAGAACAAGTAAAACTTAGTAAGTAACTTAGTAAGTAGCTAGGACGGATGACAATTTATACCAACTTTTATTGTTCATATTTCTCCTTTTTATTCTTGTTATGGAGAGAGGTCACAAAGTTTCTCAATGTTTTGCCTCAAGGAAGCACAGCTTTAACTTCTTTCCTATCTGCTCCACAGGCCTGCCAAAGGATAAGATAAGTGAGAACAAGTTCTTTTTTGGACATATAATTTTTTATTAAGAAAAGAGCCGCCGAAACTAGGACAACAACCATCTACACAGGTGCATACAAGTGAACAGGTTATAGCCACTTGCAACTGTGTAAGCAATCTTAACAATGATTACAGACCAGAACTTGTATGAAAATATCTCTGCATCTGTCAAACTACTAAATTTTTGAAGAATTAGTAGACATGATAATTTTGGTATGACAGGTAAATATGGAGAATAAAAAGCGGACCTTTTCTTACCTACACAAATTTGCATATTCTTGCAGGTTTTTAGGGAGCCTATTTTAGGGGAGCATATTTCTACGTTTAACAGAGACTTTTATTGTTCTTCATCCCTAAATGGAATCAATGTTTTTCTTATTAGTAAGAAAATCAACATAAAACATAAGCTTTCAAAATATTTCTGGGCTTCAAAATATATGTACTGTCTCACCATTTCCTTAAGTTTCAACAACATCTTTCACTAGTAGTATATGTTTATTCAAACCATTTTGATGAAGGATCATCATTCTAAATGTTACAGTGATTCGGGCGCACGTGATGGGTATTTTTTTAAGTTTAGGTGTCAAGCTTGTTGCAACGGTCAAGTGCCCTTGGTAATGGATTCAAGTCCTTCAATAAATACAGTAAGGTGGACACACTGGAATTTGTGACAGTCAAGTGCTTACTTGTTAAATGCTTGGCAATGGGTTCAAGTCCTTCGATAATATGCCTCTGAGTACGAGCTTTACTCGAAAAGATGGACACACTGGATTTGTTATGGGGAAGTAACAAAAAAACGTCGAGTAATCATCAGGGGTTCAAAAGTCGTGGAAACAAAATCTACTATTTTCAATATAATATTTTTGGGAAAGATACAGTAGTTTTATTTACTTATGCGCTCACTTTCATCACAAATTAAAACCCATACATGACAATCATTACAGGATGGAGATGGTATCTCGGCGAATTCCACATTTTTGGAAAGCGACAGAAACCAAAGTGTTTCATACCTGTTTCCCATATTAGTTTATACGCTACTTAGCTTAACCAAATTCCTCAATCCAATGGTGTAGGGATGCACCTAAATATTCAAATTGGATAATATTCTGCTTTTATTTCCCCAAACTACGTATGTTTATGTAACAAGGTTAACTAAACATGTACATCTGAATCCTTCCTAAGCACTTAGGATTGTAGACCACAACAAGAAAGTTCCTTTATTAGTGGTCTAGCAAATTTTGCCAGGCAGCAAAGCATGTGTGTTGGACCAGATATTTGGTATGCAACCCATGCACATACCTGGTGTGGGAACTTCACATCGTTTGATAATGGATGTTCTTAGTCCCAGAGTTCTATACATAGATCCTATAGAATATCACATCTTATTCTGAAATTAACATTACCTCTGGTGCTCCACCAGTAACAGGTCAGTGACATCAAGTAACACTTGAACATTTTATATGTGTATATATATAGTTGTCATGTTAAACATTATATACTACATGTTAATAGGTCAGTGACATCAAGTAACACTTGAACATTATTGATTTGATTATAAAGAAATTCTCATCAATCAGTAAATCAGGAGATAGAATCTACCTCAACTCCATATCCTTTCACGTAAACATTGGTGAAGAGTTCAGATGGATCTGGCATTGGGCTTTCCTACATAAACCGAAAAGAAAAATAGATTGTTGATCACCAGTTATTCAAATAAAACAAGTTTTCATAAGTGTCAAACTAGAACTAATAATTGTTTTAGGAGAAAAACCATGACATGAGTCACACCTTAGCTTGAGCAATGGCTTCATCAACCTCCTTTCTTTTTTCCTTCTCTATATCCTGAAAAAGAGAAATGAAGGAAGTGGTATGCCTGTTATAAAGTTGTTTGTCACACAAAATACTAGAACAAACTTTCAATTATGATAAAGACCTAAGTAGTTAACCAAAAAAAAAAATAAGGCCTTGAAAATACAAGGCTATTAAAGAGTAAAGTCAAATTTACATATCGATTTTTACCTTCAATTCCTTTTCAGTGGCTATATCATGAGCTAATATTAGCTTTCTTATTCTTTCAATTGGATCACGCTCCTGCAAGTCAAAAGTATATCCAAAAAACATATCATGTGAGGGTTGAGACTTACAAAAATAAGCACATGTTTGGCAACTATTTTCAAAAACTCTCAAAATACTTCATCGTGATAATGTGGAAAATAGACTTATCAAAGAAGATGTGGAAACATAATAACTCTAAAACAGATGCTTTAACATTTGTTTTCTCATCATAATAATTTCATTATTTTCATATTATATCCCCCCCCCCCCAAAAAAAAAAAAAAAAAAAAAAAAAAAAAAACAAAAAAACAATAACACATCAGTATTTTCTGAAATAAACAATGTTAAATACACCTGATTTGTAAACAATGGGGCAACATCAATTTTTCTTTAAGTTGTAAAATAGTTAAACTTCAATTTTCAATTACTTTCAACAATATTTTAACACACTAGCGGTGAACAGTGAACTATTTAGGTGTATTTAGCAGTTCTCATTCAAAAAGGGCTTTTCATAAGTTAAACTTCAATTTTCAATTACTTTCAACAATATCTCGACACACCAACGGGTGAACGATTTAGGTGTATTTAGCATTTCTAATTCAAAACAGGTTTTCATATCATTTCCCTTAAAAAAAAGAACTGAAACACTGGCCACACACTTTCTGAAACATTTAGAAAATAAAACTATAACACAATTCGAAAATGCTAACCAGATAGGCCATAAGTATTTCATTAAACATATCATAGAAGATATAGAATATCCAACCTGTCTGACACCGCTAATCTCATCACGTGTCCGATATGTGCTCCCGGGATCAGACATAGAGTGACCATGGTACCTATATGTATCCATTTCAAGGATCTGATACAGAAAAGAAAAGACAAGAGTAAATACTTTCATGTCTCATGAGAAGAACTGAATCATAAACATGAGTGGATTTACACCCTATGGCTCCTGTTCCAATAATAGCCAACTACAAGCATGTGAAAGTACAGAATCAACAATTCAGATAAGATTATCAAATGTCACTTCACAACTCAACATTCCTCTATACTCAATAGTCAATATGTAATGTATCCGTCTCGAAGTCCATTTCATATAAAAGAACAAGAAATTTAAAGGCGCATGTCTAAACTACACAAGTCTCATATCTTGGGCTCACCCAAGTTTCTTATACCAGATCTCATCAAAGGGATAACGAAACCGTTAATCATATTGCTGAACTTAAGAGCACCACAACATGAAGACAATTGAGTTGAATTTTGTCATATTATTTATGACCGAATTGTTTATACCAGGACCCAGAATATTTATTGTTGAAACTGACGTACCACATCAGACAAACTCATGACATAGGCTAAACCTGAAGAAAATTCAGCCAGCCTACCCTAGCATAGTTATTTTCAATGGAAGTTGTCAAACTTCAGCATTTGTAATTATTTTTAAGCTTCTTAAGTAAATTCGTAATAATCAATTAACTTGACAGAAAAATATTTTTCTATCAATAATTGGATAAAGAATACTAAACTGAGGTAGATAAGATTAACTGTTATATGATTCAATAGTGATATCACAAAAGGCATACTACATTTACTTACAAGGGGTCCATTCTTCAGTGCATGCTCCTTAGCAAATTTGCAAGCTTGTTTCACAGCCAAGGCATCCATACCATCAACCTGCTCAATGATGTAAAACGTATAATAAATGATAAATAATATACAAGAATAACAGTAAGACATGCGATGACTGAAAAGGAGACCGTCCCATCATATCTACTTACGCATAGGACTCTATACATTACAAACTAGCCAAGCAAGGATAACTTGCACAGGATCTCCATGTACAACCGCCCCCTTCTTCCCCCACCGCTCACCACCCAAAAAAGTAAATTCTTTAAATTAACACACGTTTTCTTCTTTTGACTAATATTCACTAAAAATGCCATTATTTTGTCAAAGAGCAGCACCAACACTGAGCAACAATTCAAACACATTTTAAATCAACATTATAAACAATACAATCACACCTTTAAACCAGGAACATAATCCCCTCTGGTATAATATGCCGGACTCTTGGCAGCTCTCCATTCAGCAGTACCCATACCATCTGCAACAATAATCCCAATAAATCATATTACTTGTATAAACATTCAATTGAGCTATCAATATCATTTATAATTAGGATACCTACAATGATTATTCTCGCAAACCAAAATAGCAGGCAAATCCCAAAGAGCGGCCATATTAAGTGCCTCAAATAGCTGCCCCTGATTGGCTGCGCCATCCCCGTACAAGGCAAAGCTCACATGCTCTTCCTTGGAATACTTCTGAGCAAAAGCCAACCCAATGCCTAAGGGCACCTGAGCCCAACAATTCCGTGCCCTCCATAGAATCCACTATCTTTCTTGTAAAAATGCATGGAGCCACCTTTTCCTTTAGAGCAGCCAGCCTGTCGGCCCATTAATTCAGCAAAAGCCTCTAATAGGGTTCCGCCGCGGCTTAGGAAGATACAGTGGTCACGATAAGCGGTGATTATGCAGTCCTTTTTGGTAATTGCGGCTTCCATGCCGATGGCGACGGCTTCTTGGCCATCGTAGAGGTGGCAGAATCCTCGGATTAGTTTGGATTTGTAGAGCGAGTCGGCAGCGATCTCCATGCGGCGCATCTTCGCCGTATCGTGGAAGAAGGTCATGAGTTCTTTTGGTGAGGTTTCAACGGAGCGGGAAGGGGGTTCGCAATTGTGGCCGATGAAGGGGACACTCGTTTCGACGGTGATGGGTGTCGTGTCGGATGAGAACGGGCGGTGTAGAGATGGGGTGAACGAGACGGCGGTGGTCAGGGGTTTAAGGAGATTGGAGCTCCGGTGTGCTAAAGCCATCTCGATTTTTCACCGGTGCTAACACTGAATTCGGCTAAATCAAATATTGGTACTAATACCGGTCCGTGGAATCAAATACTGTTCAAGTAGCTGGCGAATTAACTAATTAAATTGACGTATTGTTCTGGCCCCGCGGTAATTTTTGGGTTCGATTTTTTTGAATGTTTGAATATTGTTTGAGTATGTGTGTAGAAATTAATAAAAAAATTAACTAATTAAATATATATACAATAAAGTCGATCGAAATGAATTATAAATATCATACCTACTATTTAACAACTTTATTTCTCCTTTACTATTTCTCTTTTACTACCTATAAAATTTATATACTTTCTAATTTTGACATATTTTTTCTATTATTGGCTGTTATTTTTACTATTATTGGGAACCTATTTTAAATACGACTTCTTGAACAAGTAGCATGTAATTACAAATAAATATTGAAGATACCTACAATTATCGCAATCTCTCCCGCCATGAGCACAACATTCTCTCTCCTCTCACCTCACTCTCACAACTTCTCGGTGCTTTCCCTCCCAATCTCATATCTCAAAACCCCAACATTTAATCACACACTACGATTTTACTCCTCCAGAACACTTAACGCACCAAAACATTATCAATTCCGAACCTTTTACAAGTTTCCAAAGCCAATTTTCGCCGTAGACTCTCAGCTCTCCGATGCCGACGATGACGATGATGAGGAAGCCGCAGAGGAGTACGAAGATGTTTCCGGCGAAGTGTCGGAAGGAATCGAAGACGACAGCGAGGAAGAAATTGAAGATTTATTGGACGGCGACGATGATGCACCAGAGGCAAAGTCTAAATTCGAGGAATTTAAGTGGCAAAGAGTCGAAAGACTCCGTAATGAAGTCCAAGTGTTCGGTGAAGAAATCATTGATGCTGAAGAACTCGCTTCCATTTACAGTTTCCGCATAGATAAATTTCAGGTTATAACTGTTGGTTGTTCCTACACATATAACATATACATAGCGATGTCAAGTGCCCTGGTAAAACTAACTTTTCAATTAATTTCAATAATAACTTTAGTACATGGGCTCTTGCAGCGGTCACATTATTGTGACCTAGCTTTTTGAAATCTATTTAAATAACAGCTTTAATACATTTGTTCAGGGACAGTTGAGGTGTATTTAGCAAATATTTAAGACAAACATATGTATTTGATCACTTGAATCATTCCACTATAATCACGTGACTTACATAGTTACAACATCATCAGCATATTCCCGTTTATACATTATCGATCCCAATTATATTTATATATACTTATTGAGCACCTCTTGTCCCAAAATATTATTATACATGCTATTATTTGTCTTACATTGTTGAACTTGCACTCCATATGTTCTGTTTTGCTTTGGCTTACTTCAAAATCCTCAGATTTATAATGTACTTCTCCATATATCTAACTTAGCATTAACTACTGCCATAGTCTATCAATTAACAGCATATCATTAGCAAATAACATACACTATGACACTTTATACCGTATGCCTTCGACAGCTCATCCATAACTAAGACAAAAAGATTACGTTTTGATTCCTATTGTTGATGTACTCTTAACATGTCAACACAACACAAGTAGTTGTTTTAGCATACAAATTCTTAATCATATGAGCATACTTTGTAGAAAGTTATTTTTTCTCAAGAATCCACCAAATAATCCATCTCAGAACTTTATCATGTCTTTTCAAGGTCGATGAACACCATATGTAGACCATTTAATACCCTCTATATATTTTCATCAGTTGTATAATTAAGAAAATACCCTATACAGTAATCACCCTGACATAAACCCACATTGATTATATGATACTCTTGTCCCTATTCTTAACCAATGTTCAATCACTCTCTCGCAACTGTATTGTATGGTTATGACTTGTGAGCTTGATCCTTCCGTTATTAAAGCAATTTTGAATTTATACCTTATTCTTACATTTTAGCACTAAATTACTCATCCTCCACTCCTTGAACATATATTTAGTTTGTAGAATCTTAATCAACAGACCAGTCAACCAGATTAAGGTCACATCGCCAAGCAGCTCCAAACTTCAGGCTCATACATGGTTTCATGATTTATCTTCTTTAAAGCTTCCTTGACTTCGGCTACACTTTTGCAAAAAATTCCTATTTGCATCATATAAAAAATCCCAGTTCTCTCTGATTCATGTGTTTATAGACATGTATAAGTATGTAATTACTGAATTTATGTTTTGACTATGTTTTTGCTATATTAATGTATATAAAGACTTTTGTAAATCTGTTTACCTTAAGTTTGTTGATTTGGTATGGTTTTGTTACGTGTCTTTTGTATAGAGATTGTCGATTGAAGCATTTTTGAAAGGTTCATCAGTTGTGGTTTCAGCACCTACAAGCAGCGGAAAAACCTTGATTGCAGAAGCTGCAGCAGTAGCTACGGTAGCTAGAGGAAGGAGACTATTCTACACCACTCCTCTCAAGGCATTATCAAACCAGAAATTCCGTGAGTTCCGGTATGCAACACGTTAAATATGGTTAATGAATAACAATCCGACTGTTCTGGTTGGAAACTAAGCCGATGAAGATGCATCCACACACTTTCCCTCTAGTTGGGATTATATTATGTTATGTAGATTTCTATTTGGATCCGTCCAATTCAAAATGAAAATCATTTCTGTGTTAGTTTTTAGTGTTTCATCAAACATCAAGATCTTCACGTTTCCTTAGATAATTCTATAAGTTCTTCAAAATGTAATTCGTCAGTATTTTGACAAAATAAAAAGAAGTTGATGTTTTTATCATGTAATCATGTTGTTTCCTCAGCGAGACATTTGGCGATAACAATGTTGGTCTTTTAACCGGAGACTCTGCAATCAACAAAGATGCTCAGGTCCTAATCATGACTACTGAAATTCTCCGTAACATGTTGTACCAGAGGTATGACATATTAAATTTGATTTCCCTTAAGAAACCACACATTATTTGTCACATTACATATTTTTGTTAAAACTAGATTTCAAAGGGTGTAAGTATGTATAGCATCATTAGTGACGGACCTCAGGCATGGCCGGGGGCTGCCATGGTCCGGTTCGATTTTACAACAATTTTAATTTTACCCTTGAGCTTTTTGTTAAATTTCTTTTATAATCCTATAAATTATTGGTATAAAAACATTCCATCCGTTCTAAAATATAAGATTAATTTTAATAATTTTTAAAAGTAAATTTGAGATATTTTTAATTTGTTTTAATAATGATAACTCTTGAATTAGTAGTACTTTTTAATTAGTGTACAATTTTATAGTTATTTGTGTAAAATTAATTGAATTCATTTCAATTTTAAATTTTAAAATATCTCAAATTGCTTTCAAGGATTCAAAACTAATCCTACATTTTAAATTAAGTGGGATATTCTACTATCAAAATGTATATAAAAAAATTGTGCGGTACAATAAATACTTTTTCTAGTTTTTTGCATGTTTACAAACAAAACTAATTATTAAATTAATATTGTATATGTTTTTATAGATATTTGGCCCCTCCCAATATGAATTGTTGGTTCCGCCCCTGAGCATCATATAGTTCAATACCTTCAGTTAACATATAACTGCTACATCATTTAGTTGGGTCCAGTACATTGTTTCAATCAAAATTCAAATGTGCTCAAGTACCCATGCATTCACCCATTCATCTCGCTACTATGCTTTAGTAGGAAGTCTTTAATTTTTTGCAGGTTATTTTAGTTCCAAAATACAGTTGCCACTTACTACATATTCCATAGATGTTGACTGAATTAATAACTCACATCAGCATCGTTGTTTCTTTTCAAATCCTTATGCAGTGTTGGAATGGTTTCATCTGAAAGTGGACTTTTCCAAGTTGATGTTATTGTTTTAGATGAAGTACATTATCTAAGTGATATATCTCGGGGTACAGTTTGGGAAGAGATCGTGCGTATTTTTTATTCTCATGGTTGTTTTTCTGTCCATGTCTCTCCCTTTTGCTTTAAAAGAATCATAAGTAACTGCTGATTACATATTATTGCAGGTTATTTATTGCCCCAAAGAAGTTCAACTTATATGTCTGTCAGCAACTGTGGCTAATCCTGATGAATTAGCTGGTTGGATTGGTCAGGTACATAGTTATCTATTATTCTTCATTATTCCTACCTTTCTGGTTATGTTGAACCTTGCCAATCATATCTAAATGGTTATTCAGAGTACATCAAGTGTTTCTTCTGTTATGAATCTAGTATCGAAGCCAACCTTTGGTTTCTATATTTCATAACTCAATCTATAACTAGTTATAGTTTTCTTTCAACTTGGTCATAGATTATCACGGGGCACCTTTCTTCCCCACTTTTATGCCAAGTCTCAAGTAGTACACATGATGATTTGTTGTTCACATATATTGCGTCCATCACAAACATTGTTATTATTTCTTAGTAGGTGATCTCAGTTAGCAATGTTCTGTATTTAGTGACAAGACCATGTTCACCTATACTAAACATTTCAATTGTCTGGATGTTAAGCAGTTAATGTAGTGTCTCAGGCCCCAGATGTTGTGAACGTATCAGTGTGAATGACTTAAGGTAGGTTACAGAAAAGAAAGAAGAGGACTGTTTTAACCTAGTAAAGTTAGAAACTGTGTTCCTGGCCTTTGGAGGCTTTTTATACATACATGTTGAGGAATATGACGTCTCATGAGTTTCAATATGTGCTGATTAGAACTCCTAGATTGGTTTTGCATGAAATGATGGAAACCGTTTCATACTAAAAGTCATAGAACATTATCAAGTTGTATTTCCTGAATCAGTTCTGTAATTTTTCTTTTATTATTTTGGTCTCAACTAATTAAAATCATAAAGCTCTCACTTTTGCATTGCTTCCTGTTTTCAGTTTTCAATTTAGAATGATCTGTCCTTGTATACTTGTGTGTCATTTCATCCCTTTTAAGGGATCAGGGTACTTGGATACCCTACTCAGAATTGAAGCATTGTTGCAAGAATCTATGTTGAAATTTCATTAAAGTTAACACTATCCTGTTTGGGACCAAGGAATCTTTTTCATATATTGCATTACCGGTGACTTTTGTCAAGTCAGTTGTGTGGAGTTACTAGAGGAAACACTTGGGTACATGTTGGAAAACATGTACACTGACATGACCCAACAAGAACACCTGCATAGACTGCATAGAGTTATATTGCTTGTTCATATGTTGTTTTAACCATGGCACATAATTTTCTTGTCAAGGGTACATTAAATGTGGTTAAGTCCTTCAGGTTGTGAAAATGTTATCCAGTTGAGGGTATTTGGAACATTTGAGCACTAATATATGGTAAGGGAAAAGGATTTTATTAAGTTATTCCATAGGATAAATGCCTGCGAGGTTATGTGATTTAGGCATGTAGCAGTAGATATTTATTTGACAAGTATATGGCCGGTTAAGGCCACAATAACAGGTTGGTTTAGAGTGCTTAAAGGTTTGAAAAATGTATCAGGATTTAAGGCATTATTGATAGAAAATGGTTCATAATTTGACTCGTCTTTGACAGTGGTACATTGATTGAGCTGCAAAAGTAGTATATAGATTTATAGAATATAGATAGGCCTTGGCAGAGGGGCCTTATAAATCAGTTCGCATGAATGGCTGGGCTTCAAGTAGGTTGTGGTTTGGCTAAGAGAAAAATGGATAACTATAGAAGCATGCTTTCAGGTGCTTCATTAATCAAGAGGGAATAAAAAACCTAACCAGCTAGCAAGCAATTCCCTTTTTATTTTTTAAAGATTTTAAGTGGGCATGAGAAGCAGAAGATCAATAATTGCAGCTCTTCACATACAAATATGTCACCATTACATTATATCTTTCACTGTTGAGCTCTACAAGATAATTGAGTCCTTTCAGTATAACAACTCAGTATATATATATATATATATATATATTTAAATTCTTAAATATCATGAGCTCCTTGTATGATAGTTAAATCTGGACATTGAACTAAGACGTTTATACTTTTAGGGAATCGGATCTCTGAAATTTCTTACTTGTACAAGAGGACACTTACATTATTTTGCTGTATTTTTTACATGATAATGTTGTCACGGCGTCGCCATGGCGACACCTAGGCTTCGTGGCAAAACAACAAACAACATGGTGACGCTCGCCTTGGGGGAGGCTGCCAAGATGCTCGCCTTGGGGGAGGCTGCCAAGGCGCTCGCCTTGGCAGCTAGGCGTCCACAAGTCGTCACCGAGGCGACGCCGTGTAGGCAAGGCGAGTGCCTTGGTAGCTGGGTTGATTTTAAGTTGGCTTAACTACAATCTTGTGACCCATAAACTTTACCCATGACTAGTCGGATTAAAAGAGAGAGAAGAAAATTGAAAGTCTTTTGCATATTTTATTTTTGTCAATTGGGAAGAGAGGCCCTAATCACAACTGTGAAGAAAAGCTCTAAAAGACTTCGAGGTGAATGTGACGCTAGTCGCCGATGGCAGCCACACATGCAGGTTGTAGCACTGTCGACCGCAATCTTTTGTTGCAGAAAGAAAAAAGAAGAATACAAAAAAGAAGATTTGAAAGAAAAAATAATGACGGGGTGAAGATTTTTTTCTGCTAGCCACTTTTGTTCCCTCTCTTTTAATTTGATTGTCTGCTGTAATCCACTAATATGTTAGCTCCCTAACAAAAACATAATTGTTGTGTTCCACATGTTGGGTTCCTACAAGCTAAGCCAATGTTAATTTTTCTTTTTAACAAATAATAAATATTTCTTCTTCTTTTTTCATAAAAAAGTAGTAAATTAATTATTTTGTTATTTTTAAAAGTAACATGTAATATTAGTTGCAATTGAGTTTAATTGCATGTACAATTTAAACCCTTAAAAGTTATAATTTTGACGACATAAATCATTAAGTTCATGAAACTTCAAATAATTTAAATAAATATATAAACAATTATTTATTTCCTAAATTAAATATATATTGCATGTTCGTTTAATGTATTTTTTTAGTGCAAGACATGAGAAACAAGCATGAAAAAAATTGAATAGTAATTGTGTTTTATGTTTGATTGTTAAGAGTGGATATAATTATATTTTTAATGATACTCCATGATATTAGTTATTATATTTTGGTGTGTAATGTATATAAAATTTCATTGTTCAATTTACTTTTAATATAAAATAAATAATGTTTAAATTGCATACTGTGAACTACTTGTCGCCATATGAACGCCATTGTGGGCGCCTTATCGCCTAGGCGTTCCGATGGTCAGCTACTGTCGCACCTCGCCGTGGCGCCGTGACAACTATGATGATAATATCCTGGTTATTGTTAAAAAAGTTAAATGATGGTGTAAGTGAATTCTCAAGGACTTACTTTCTCTTTTCTCATGTTGCTTCACGGTGTTTCTAGATTCATGGTAAAACTGAGTTGGTAACATCATCCAAGCGTCCAGTACCATTAACTTGGCACTTCTCTACAAAGACAGCTTTGTTACCCCTTCTTGATGAAAAAGGAACCAGCATGAATAGGTAATCTACACAGTACATGGTGTTCAAATAAGTTTATAGATTTTCATTTGTTTATTGTTTTTACAGTAGTTAGTGCTGCTAGAATATTCATTTAATTATCAATGATTTGGTATTTTGAATTCAATTTCTCTTTGATATGATATTTCTTGTACTGAAATCTCTACGATGAGAGAAGATATAGGTGACTAATAATTGAGTTAGGGCATTGTTTAGACTAATTAAATATTAAAATCCTGTTCAAAGATTCTTCATGGATGTACAAGCAAAGCAAATCAAGTCAAATAATGTTTCAGAATAAGATTTATAAGTTCTTCCAAGACATTTTGAAATATATCTTTCTTTACTTTGTTGCTACATATTGTTAAAGGTTTATAAGTTTTCAATTCTTGATGGGAATTAATGAAAAATTTCATGAAGTCTTGGGAAGAACAAGAAGAATATACATGGTTTAAACAAAATTTATTGTTTATGTTGACACTCACTTCCAATATTTGAAGTTTTGAACATTATAAAGTTAAGTAGTTTACTAAAGGTCTCACTATTTTTTTCATTGTCGTACCCTCTCCAACACCACACCCAGGCCATCCTAATCAAATGAGACATGGATTGAAGTTTCTAGTGTTAATAACTTTGCAATTTTTGTGTCCAACTGGATCAGGAAGCTGTCAGTCAACTATTTACAACTAAATTCATCAGGAGTTAAATCATATGAGGATGAGGGATCTAGGAGGAAATCAAGAAAAAAACGTGAGACTGACATATCTCCTCTTTCGAAGAACGACATGAACACCATTCGCCGTTCACAAGTATGAATGAAATCTGATTCATGATACGTAATCATGCTTGATATATTATCTTGAGTAAGACCATGTGTGCCTCTATACCTTCATAAATAATGAGCCTGTTAAAATTTTAATTTTCAGGCTCCTCAAGTTATAGATACATTGTGGCACCTTAAGACTAGGGATATGCTGCCGGCAATTTGGTTTATCTTTAGCAGGAAAGGATGTGATGCAGCTGTTCAATATCTTGAAGATTGCAAGCTTTTGGATGAGCATGAGATGGCTGAAGTTGAACTGGCTTTAAAGAGGTTGCGTACAAAGTATCCTGATGCTGTGAGAGAGTATTCTGTAAAGGGCCTTCTCCGAGGTGTTGCTTCCCATCATGCTGGCTGTCTGCCTCTTTGGAAATCTTTCGTGGAAGAGTTGTTTCAACGTGGACTTGTAAAGGTTGTTTTTGCTACAGAAACTCTTGCCGCTGGAATTAATATGCCTGCTAGGACAGCAGTCATTTCGTCTCTTAGCAAAAGGAGTGAAAGTGGACGCATACAATTAAGCACAAATGAACTACTTCAAATGGCTGGGCGTGCCGGACGTAGAGGCATTGACAAAAAGGGTCATGCGGTTCTGGTTCAGACTCCGTTTGAAGGGGCTGAAGAGTGCTGCAAGATTCTCTTTGGTGGACTTGAACCTCTTGTGTCTCAGTTTACAGCGTCATATGGAATGGTGCTAAATCTTCTTGCAGTATGTACTTTGACCTATTGTCCTTTTTTCCCCTTAAGAACTTTGATGTTGATGGACTTTGCTGAAAGGTCAAGTGTTCTGTTTCTGCAGGGTGCAAAAGTTACTCGTGGATCGAGTGAAGCAGATGACCTTCAAATTTCTCAAGCTGGACGAACCATGGATGAAGCAAGGAAGTTAGTTGAACAGAGTTTTGGAAATTATGTAGGGAGCAATGTCATGATTGCTGCAAAAGAGGAACTCAATAATATAAAAAGTGAGATTGAGATGCTAACTTTAGAAGTTAGTGATGAAGCTATTGACCGAAAGAGTAGGAAGGTGCTTACAGAAATGGCATATAAGGAGATTGCCGATTTGCAGCAAGAATTAAGGGTACCTTATTTCACATTCCATGGGATTTTTAATTTCACTCTGTTGTATATTACGGTTTCTAATCCATAACTAGTAATGTCTGTTCTAGTAAGCCAGAGTTTATGCATAAAGTTTTTCTTCTCTCTTCATGAACAAAACATATGGTCTCATCTTTACTTTCATGCTTGTTAAATTTTTATCGCTCTTGTTTAAATTTGTACTTGGTTTCCAACTAAATAGAAGTCTTCAGTATCATTCTTGTCCAAAGACCATATAACCTACTGAAGACATATTTTTTATTTTTATAATCAGGAAGAAAAGTGTTTGCGGACTGTCGAACGAAAGAGGATGGAACTGGAGAGGGCGTCTTCTTTGAGGCCTCTATTGAAAGAGTTGGATGGTGGAAGTTTACATTTTATGTGTTTGCAATACATTGATTCTAATGGAGTTCAACATTTGGTCCCTGCTGTTCTTTTGGGGAGTATTGATACTTTAGATGGATCAAAACTTAAGAAGATGGTAGGTGTTCTATATCCTGCCTTCGTGAGTTAAACCTTTTCTTTAAGCAACTAAAATGTGCTATGGACCCATTTCATTAACGGCAAAAGGTCTCATCTATCAACTTATTCAATTCTGCTAGTGGGGTTAGTCTTGTATGTTATTTTATTGGGCCTTTGAGATCTTTAGACTGTTTGTACAATTTTTGTATACATCATCTCCTTGATTGAGAGCAGATTTTTAAGTGCTTTTCAATTTCATCTTACATACAGGTTTATGCCATAAATGTAGAAGGAGAAGAATGTTATATTGGTGATACTGAAAGGAAACATTATTATTATGCGGCTCTTGGTTCAGATAACTCTTGGTATCTTTTCACTGAGAAGTGGATTAAGACAGTTTACAAAACAGGCTTCCCTAATATTGCCTTGGCTCAAGGGGATGCTTTACCTAGGGAAATTATGATGATGCTACTCGAGAAGGAGGAGATGCAGTGGCAGAAACTAGTGGAATCTGAACTTGGGGACCTATGGTGTGGGGAAGGATCCTTGGAGACATGGTCTTGGAGTTTAAATGTGCCAGTTTTGAATAGTCTTTCTGAAAACGACGAGGTAAGTTATATAGGTTTATATCGCATTACTGTTAGCCTCTATAATGCTTTTGTGATGGTGTTTTGGAATATATAATCTACAATTGTGGTGTATCCATGTTTTTGGGAATCCTCTTTGACCCTTAAAGATCGGAACAAGCTATTTTATCTAAAAACCTTTGCGGGAAAGACCAGTACACCTTGTAATGGGACTATAGGAGCTACTGTGGTGTTGCTGTTTTCTCTTTCTCTTATCATTATCTAGGATATCTTTATTCTAAACGAATTAGCAACCTTTTGATATGCTTGTATGCTACACCTTGACTACGCAGGCAACTCCATCTGCTCATCCAAAGTAAGTGCGCAAAAAAAAAGAAGCACAACTATAAATGCATGCTTTTAGTTACCGAATTGACAAAACATAATAGAGTTATGTCCCCTCAATTCTTAGTTATGTTTGTTTATTGCTCGACACCTTTATCTACTTGAAGGACCCAAACTTCGATTTCATCAGCATTAACCCAATTTTTAATAGTAGCTAGCAACTTCCTTCTATTGTCATTCTAGTTTCCAAAAGTAATAACTCCTTTTACACTAGGGAATTGAAGACCTGCGCATTTCCTACAAAGCTGAAATTTTGATATTGTGTCCTAATAGTTCTTTGAAGTATTACATTTTATTTGTGGCCAAGTTTTGCTGAAATTAGAAAAGTTCATTTTCTATCTGAGTTTGATAATTTACTAAGGATTTTCATTGTTAGGTACTAAAATTCTCGCAAGCATACCATGATGCAGTAGAATGTTACAAGGACCAAAGAAATAAAGTTTCCCGATTGAAGAAAAAAATAGCACGTACAGAAGGTTTTAGAGAATATAAGAAGATTGTAGACATGACCAAGTTTACCATGGAAAAGATTCGACGCTTGAAGTCTAGGTCAAACCGCTTGAGTAATCGTATAGAACAGATTGAACCATCTGGTTGGAAGGAGTTTCTGCAGGTAAGATGAGCATATTAAGTAATCTTTTGTATATGTTATTAGCTTTAAAAACATCCTTGGTTTTGGTTCAAATGATAGATGCATAGAATTTTTAACTAACATTAATTTAGAACAAGGACATGGCATTTAGTAAATTTCTGAGAATTCTTTGCCGGGAAATAATAAAATGGCCATTATTCAGTAACTCCTTAATAGTGAGGATGCTGGCTGATCTCATATTTAATTCCCAGGTAAATTTACTGGTGCACCAGCAGTGGCCCCTCAAAAATGTTTCTTATTTGATCTTTTATGGTTGGTACTGAACATTTTCACACTTCTATAAGATTGACGAATTTCAGTCAGATACTATATCATTGAGGTGGTAAAGGGTGTTGATGGTTACTTCACATTGGCTCAGCAACACATGTTTTCTCCAGGGATCCTTACTCTCTTTTTTTCTTTCTTTTTTCTTTTTTTAAACTGACTAAAATTAGAGTCCTGCTATAATACGTTTACCATACCTTTAATCACTTGGAATTTGGTGAGCTTAGAAATTTAGAAACGAAAAACAAATTAAAATACAATTACAATGTTTTGCGGAAACAGTTGTTTTTAGCTCAATCTACAAAGTTTAACCTTGTTTTCTGGATCCTTGTACTGAATAGGTAATTGTTTTTTCTTCTTCTTTCTTTTCTAATCTGTAAAGAATATGGTTATTAATGATTTGGGCTTCTGATGAAACTTTATAATCTTTTTTCACAATGTTTCCAGGTCAGCAATGTCATCCACGAAATTAGGGCACTGGATATCAATACACACGTGATATTTCCCCTTGGTGAAACTGCAGCTGCAATTCGTGGAGAAAATGAACTCTGGCTTGCAGCGGTTCTAAGAAATAAAATCTTGTTAGATCTAAAACCTGCACAGCTTGCTGCTGTTTGTGGAAGTCTAGTTTCTGAAGGGATTAAAATTCGGCCTTGGAAAAATAACAGGTATCATATTTATTTTCTTTACGACATAGTGTACTTTTTAGGTGAATGAGCTTAGATTGCTCTTCATGGCTACTATCAGGGGCGGATCTAGAAAAATTTCCCAGTAGGGGCGGATTTTAATTAATTTTTTTTATTGAATTTAAATAAAGAAAATTTAAACTAATCATAATATTAAGTAATTATAATAATGTTTACAAATTGCAATAAATATTCATAATCCAAACTAAAAAAGAATTTTAAATAAAAAATATTTAGATACAATTTAGAAACTTATTTCGGTTACTTGTCATAGCTCAATTTGAATGATTCTTCAAATGCTCGAAGCCTAAAACCAAATATGCTTTCTATTCAAACAAAACCATGAATTAATTTCAAAGCATAAACTATTTTTGGTATCTTTTTATAAATTTTTTTCAAGAGAAACAAACCATCCAAAATTTATACTCAGAACACCAAAAATTATACAGAGTCCATTAGTTAGATGCATTTAAATAAAGTAATTATAACAAATAGAAATGAGTGGCTGCTAAAAGCTCATAGTCATTTTCCATTATAAAATAAAGCAAAATCATTGTTAGCTATTGTTGGGTAAAATCTAATTACGCACAACACGCAAGTATACGTGGTCAACAAGTAATAAAGTGAAAGTAGAGTATCGTTCCCACGAGGAATTGTTTAATAAAAATCACCAAGTACTAACCCGTAACCAGCTCAATCTTATTTAAACGAATGAATTTCAATTTATAAGTAATCTAATTCTAATTATCACTAGTTAAATTAAGATTACGGAGATTTAAGATCACAACTTCACTTATTGCTTCATTTAAGTTAACACACTTCTCATCAATTATTTTCTATCCTGAATTGTTAATCAAGAACACTAAAGAAGATAAAACCACCTCTCGATACATAATACTCATACTCACTTAAATCCACAAATGATAGAATTAAGCAAGACACCCTAAATAACTAATCCACTATATCTCTATGTGAATTACAATTAAAAAGGATTTAAAGCACAAGTTCTCTATAAGATTACATATGGCGTAAAGACATATCTCTATCCTAAACACGAATCATGAATTCCATCTATGCAGAAATCACAAACACATGTCATCATGATAAGATCTAAATCAATACTTCATCTCTCGAGTTCATATAGATTATCACGGTAATTGATAGCTAGGCAATTAAGCAATTAAGTCTAAATCACAATAGACAATCCTCATGATAGAACATAATAATTGATAGCGAAGCATATTAAAATAAACTATATAATAAGATTCATTGTAATCTCAAACAAAGAATTAGTTCATGATTATTGAATTAAAACTAAGAATCCACAATTGAATAAACAATAAAAGACAAAGATAGAAGAAGATGAAAAGATAGAATCTATTGTCTGTAGATTTGAAGCTCCCTCTTTGCTCTTACTTTGAATCTTCAATGGTCTCCAAGTTGCTTCAATTTCCAAATCTCATAAGAACTAAGGTTTTGATCTAATCTACTCTAATCTAATCTAATCTAATGAAATCCTCTCTCTCCCTAATCTCATCTCTAATCCTTGTGATTCTCCTCCTTTTATATGCCTATTTATATGTCTTTAAGTCCTCTTGGAAGTCCTTGAGTCAATCGTATTGAAACAATCCTTCCCGAACTTAAATTTGGACAAAAACCGAGTTTTCCGCGCGTACCCCCGCCCCAGCGGGGGTCTAGCCTTGTAAAAGGCTCGCCCCGGTGGGGGTCCCTACTATTTTCCAGCTGGTATGCCCGCCCTGGCGGGGGTTTTGTGAAGGAAAAGCCCGCCCCGGCGGGGGTCCCTTTTCTGCTCTGACGTCTTTTAGGAAAACGGTCATAACTTTTGATCCGGGAAGAGTTACGAGGCCTGCCACCTATCAAATCGAAGATATTGACGAGCTCTACAACTTTCATTCTTTGAGAATTGACAGATTCGGATTGGATGAAGGTCAAAATTGGGCTGGAAGTAGATGTTATGTAAATGGCCACCCAAAACAATGAATTTCGACGTCCGTTGGTACAAAGATCATGACTTTTGCATCCGAACTCCGATTGGAATTATTCAAGTTGTTCCGAAAAGCTAAGAAGAAGCTCTACAATGTAATCCAAGTTCCAAGCCAAAAACATGAAATGAACATGAAATCCCAAATGAAGTTCGAATTGCTTTTTTTTGCGATTTCATACCAATTCTTTGCGATTTCAGCTCCCAAGCATATAATCTACAAAACGAACACAAAATGAATGAAAAGTAACTAAGAAACATGAGATTAAGCAACTAATTCAAGTAACAGATATCGGATAAATAGGTATAAAACCTACTTATCAAATACCCCCAAACTTAAACATTTGCTTGTCCTCAAGCAAAAACACAAAACAACAATGTTATGCAATGCAACTAATCTACATGCCTATGAATCCAGCAGTATTGACAGAAACAAGTCTATTCAACCGGCCTTAGAAAAATCAAGTAAACGCGATAATACATCATATCAAAACTCATCAGTAACTTCCCAATCAATCATCAAATCTTAGACTGTTATCACTAATATAGTGCGTGTGTGCTCCACAACAATGTTAACTGATATAAAATCAAATTTAACACATAACAAGTCTCTTCGAAGGAATCATACAGTGTAAACTCAAGAAATCCAAAAACAAGCTAGATCCAACTAAAATCAAACAATTACCAATATCGAGGGTCAACATAAGATACTTATGCTTTATTTTTCATCCACGGGGGTTTTTTGCTCTTATTTCCCGTTTTATTCTTTTTTTTTTTCTTTTGGTTTATATACACATAGCTTTGCAATGTCTTATTCCCTTAGGCTTTTCAATGCTACCTTAACGAGCTTTCGACCAACGACTCCCAGACTATTAAGACCTTAGGGCGCTAGGTGTAAAGACAATCCCCTCGGGCTTACTTACTCAAGTAACAAAGGCAACAAAACTAGACAAGCACGCCACGGTGTTTATTTATTTATTTATTTATTTTTAGCTTATATACCCCAAATATTCTCCCAAACTTAGGTTTTTATCTAACTTTAGTCATCACTACTTATTCTTGTTATTCTTTCATTCAAATTAGCATTATCCTTTAGAGTCCCATTATGTATCAATTTAAACTCAATTAATCAACAAGTTGTTTTTATTGTGTTATCCTTATTATACCAGTTTCAAACAGAAAAAGACTCAATTTATAACAAGAAATCACATCAAAGCTCTAATAGTCAATACTATACTTGTCTACTCAATTCCAATTTCATCATTGGCCAAAATAAACTTAAACTATCTAACAACTGGATTCATGCAAATGAACATAGTAACTAACTAATATTTTTGATTTTTTTTATAGACATAAATAAAAACTATTTACAACTACTCTACTATGCAAACTATTATGCACTTACACTACATGAATGCAAACATATAATAATCCTAAACTAAACAAACATGACAACTTATACAAAATTAAAACAACTACATTAAACTTGCAAAACCAAACTAATTAACTCCCTCAAACTTAACAATTACAATGTCCTCATTGTAAAATAAAGCATGAAGTGGACGATGACTTCCCTGTAATCATTTAAGTGTGAGGTGATGGTGGCATGGCACAAAGACTGAAAAACCCTCCACTTCGGAATTTGAAAGGAAGATACTGTGTCATGGGCTCAGGCTGGTGCCTTCCCTTTCCATAATCTTTTGCTTGTCCATTGAACCTCCAATACTTGCAATGAAGAGAGACAACATAGATTAGAATAGCACTTTGGATTGGTAAGAGAACTTAATAAGCAAATTAATTCCTATCTACTAAATAAACTAATAAAGCAAATAAATATAAAAATTCCAGGGTTGCCTCCCGGCCATTGGCTTGATTCTGATGATCTTTCACTGACTTGTCGGGTTAATGCTATCCAATTCCTATTCGATAGTTGAGGAACCCTCCATCCATCGGAAATAATGCAGCTTTTGGTAGGTTCCCATTTGTGATGGCTATCGAATTAAAGTCACCTAGCATGCTTTGTTTAGATAAGATCACATTCAAGAACGTCCAACATCTAGATGTTTTCTCCATTGTGTCTGCGAATAGATTCTGGCATTGAAGCTTGTCAGACACAACAATCTCTTCTTCTATCTTCTCCATTTCATCGCACCATGGCTTCAAGTTGTACTCGCTTTTACGTCACAAGGAGTATCATTGATTTACACGACTACCTAATGGACAAGGTTTTACAAATCTAACTTGGGATCCTTGAACTTTGGTGGAGAAGGCACTTGAGGCTTTAATAACATCGACTCATCCTCGTTAGTACTCATAGTTAGTTCATCCCCACTTGTATCCTCTTTTTCAACATCTCGTGTCTCATCCAGTTGTAGATTTGGTTTGGGCACTTCATCAATCTCGGAATCCTCGTCATAACACCAATTATTTTGAGGACAGTTGTTCAAGGCTTTGAGCATTTGATCCATCTGGTTCTGCAGATTTTGAATTGATATCTCTTGATTCTGAATTGACCGCTCTTGATTAATCCTTCTCTCCTCATTTGATGTTACGAACTTGGACAATAATTCCTCCAACCTTGAATTATCTGTCTCAGTCTCGGAAGCCATGTATTGAGGACCATTAGTTGAGGTAGTGACGAGTTATTCCATCCGATTATTAAAATTTTGGGTTGACAGCTCTTGGCTAATCCTCATCTCCTCTAGGTTTGCTATGCTTTTCAATATTACATCCCTCGGATTTGGCTTTTCTTTTTGTGGCAATGGAGGTGGACATGAAAATTCTGGTGTGTATGTTGGATTTGGAGCGTAGTATTGGTCTTCATAAGTATCGTTCCATGACGAATCCGGGTGATACCCCCAAACTTGATGATAATTAGCATATTTATAATCGTTGAGGTATTCACCACCGTGTTGTCCCGGCCCAAAACTAACGGTGCATTGATGACTCGGATGATTACCAGCACAATAATTGCAATTAACTGCTATCCTTCGATTACGTTGGGTTGCAACAACGTCCAACTTCCTTGAAAGTGTCTTAAGCTGCGCTGATAATGCAGAAAATGCATCGAGACCATCAATCCCCGCTCCCCTTGGCTGAGTCATTCTCGTATACGACCATTGATAATTAAAATCCGCCATGGTACCTGAAAAGAAAGAAAAATAGGAAGAGAATTAAATAAAAAGGAAAAAAATGTTTAATTAAGACTAATTTGATTGAAGCTAATATTGGCAAAAATTTATTAACTAATTCCCCGGCAACAGCGCCAAAAACTTGTTGGGTAAAATCTAATTACGCACAACACGCAAGTATACATGGTCAACAAGTAATAAAGTGAAAGTAAAGTATCGTTCCCACGAGGAATTGTTTAATAAAAATTACCAAGTACTAACCCGTAACCAACTCAATCTTATTTAAACGAATGAATTTCAATTTATAAGTAACCTAATTCTAATTACCACTAGTTAAATTAAGATTACGGAGTTCACTTATTGCTTCATTTAAGTTAACACACTTCTCATCAATTATTTTCTATCCTGAATTGTTAATCAAGAACACTAAAGCAGATAAAAGCACCTCTCGATGCATAATACTCATACTCACTTAAATCCACAGATGATAGAATTAAGCAAGACACCCTAATTAACTAATCCACTATATCTCTATGTGAATTACAATTAAAAAGGATTTAAAGCACAAGTTCTCTATAAGATTACATATGGCGTAAAGGAATATCTCTATCCTAAACACAAATCATGAATTTCATCTATGCAGAAATCACAAACACATGCAATCATAATAAGATCTAAATCAATACTTCATCTCTCGAGTTCATATAGATTATCACGGTAATTGATAGCTAGGAAATTAAGCAATTAAGTCCAAATCACAATAGACAATCCTCACGATAGAATATAATAATAGATAGCGAAACATATTAAAATAAACTATACAATAAGATCCATTGTAATCTCAAACAAAGAATTAGTTCATGACTATTGAATTAAAACTAAGAATTCACAATTGAATAAACAATAAAAGACAAAGATAGAAGAAGATGAGAAGATAGAATCTATTGTCTGTAGATTTGAAGCTCCCTCCTTGCTCCTACTTTGAATCTTCAATGGTCTCCAAATTGCTTCAATCTCCAAATCTCATAAGAACTAGGGTTTTGATCTAATCTACTCTAATCTAATCTAATGAAATCCTCTCTCTCCCTAATCTCACCTCTAATCCTTGTTATTCTCCCTCTTTTATCTGCCTATTTATATGTCTTTAAGTCCTCTTGGAAGTCCTTGAGTCAATCGGATCGAAACAATCATTCCCGAACTCAAATTTGGACAAAAACCGAGTTTTCTGCGCGTACCCCCGCCCCAGGGGGGTCTAGCCTTGTAAAGGGCTCGCCCCGGCGGGGGTCCCTACTATTTTCCAGTTGGTATGCCCGCCCCGGCGGGGGTTTTGTGAAGGAAAAGCCAGCCTCGGTGGGGGTCCCTTTTCTGCTCTGACGTCCTTTGGGAAAACAGCCATAACTTTTGATCCGGGATGAGTTACGAGGCCTGCCACCTATCAAATCGAAGATATTGACGAGCTCTACAACTTTCATTCTTTGAGAATTGACAGATTCGGATTGGATGAAGGTCAAAATTGGGCTGGAAGTACATGTTATGTAAATGGCCACCCAAAACAGTGAAGTTCGACGTCCATTGGTGCAGAGATCATAACTCTTGCATCCGAACTCCGATTGGAATTATTCAAGTTGTTCCGGAAAGCTAAGAAGAAGCTCTACAATGTCATCCAAGTTCCAAGCCAAAAACATGAAATGAACATGAAATCCCAAATGAAGTTCGGATTGCTTTTCTTTGCGATTTCAGCTCCCAAGCATATAATCTACAAAACGAACACAAAATGCATGAAAAGTAACTAAGAAACATGAGATTAAGCAACTAATTCAAGTAACAGATACCGGATAAATAGGTATAAAACCTATTTATCAGTTATCACAATAAAAGACATAAACTACTCAACCAAAATGATCCCATTTTCAATCGAAGATCAAACAACCAAAAAACAAAATTCCAATCGGACCAAACAAACAGTAACCATAGTCAACTAAATCAATAACAAAAATAATCAAACAATCCTTCACAGTTTACACGCCGATGAACATTCAAAACCAAAAATTATACAAAAATTACTTCTAAAATTTTACCAAGTTTTAAAACTAAGAAGATTTTTGTACTTATATTTAGAATTGGTTTATGAAAAAAAAATTGTCCCCTCCGAATTTAACTCTTCCATTTATCTGCCCCCTTAAATTTATTAATATACATATTTGCCCTACCCTTATACCTATAAAAAAATTTCAGCAAGGGCAGTTGCCTATGCTTCCCCTCAACTAGATCCGCCAGTGGCTACTATTTGGAACCATTGTACAACTTCCTAGTCCAAACTATCTCTATTTAATCTTCTTTTGGTTGTGTTGTGATTATCACTTATGAGACTTGACATGAAAGAAGTATAATTCATCAACCTAAAATGAGGCCTTATAGACCCTCCCCACTGCATGTTTCTGGATGTGGCATCAAAAAGTCATTTAAACATGCCGGTTAAGATGTATGGATTTGCAGTACCATCTGTGTTTGACAAATATGCTCACTTGGGGCCACTTAGGTTAGAATTAAAAATGTTGGTATCCCATAAACCTTAGTATTGCATCTAACATAAGGAAAATGTTTGTTGGCGGCAGCATAGCAGTCTCTGACGGCCCATAACATTGTGACAGCAGGCAGGAGGGTCCTTGATCATCAGCCTGTTTTGCCAAGAGTGGCACCTATTTAGAAGAAGTAGCAAGCTGTATGATTGGAGCGAGACCCTTCTAGGAGATAACCTAAAAACCAAGGTTCAGGTTTCAGAAATTGGGTTCACCATACGGGATTTGTTTGGCAAGTCTCAAAAAATGGGAATTTGGGAATCCGATACATATTTACATATTAACTATATTATTTTATACATATAATTGTACATACATTAATATTTCAAAACTAATAATGTTAATTCAAGATAAAATGCAAAATATTTCAAGAAACGCAAAAAATTTAAATACTAATACTCACTGTCTAGGAATTTATAAAATATATACTAGTTAATTCTTACCTTAATTTTTTAGATAGTATTATCATTGTACTAATTACTATTTATATAGTATTACTGTATTAGTAATATTTTCATTTTATATCTTTAAAAGACTACAAGAATCCCCTAAAAGAACCAGAAAAATCCCAGAATCTGGATTCAGGTTTTCACTGGGTTTCGAAGATTTGTCGACTTACTGAAGATTCCTGACTTTTTAGGAGATAACTAAAGATAAAAAAAAACTAAGCCAGCCTATTTAATAGTTAGATATCTCAATATTCCTAGGTTTAACTGCCTGTGATGTATCATATCAGTTTCTTTAACAGAGATTTCTAAAAGAATTATAAGCATGTTAATGACATAATAATATACCACTCTTTCTTCCTTTTTTTTCAAAAATAAAATATTTACTAATCTTTTTAGTAGGCTTTCTGAGTTATGTGTTTTGTGTCTTAACAATAACTACAAGCTGCAGATTGAACAGAAATGATGAGGAGACCATTGTTAAACGATGCTCGACTAATCTTATATAACTATAGCTCAAATATATTAATCTGAATTTACAAATTAATTGTAGTGTTAATCCTAATTTATTTTGCTGCAGCTATATATATGAACCTTCCACCACTGTTTTAAATGTCGTCAATATTCTGGATGAGCAAAGAAGTTCTATTTTACAACTACAAGAAAAGCACGGTGTAAAGGTAAATCAATTAGGATCGAGGAAGCTTTGTTTTGCTGGTATTTTCATTTGTTTTACATATCTAAAGTAAGATATGCGTGTTAATTGCATATAGATTCCTTGCTGTTTGGATAGCCAATTTTGTGGTATGGTTGAAGCTTGGGCTTCTGGTCTAACTTGGAGGGAGATAATGATGGATTGTGCTATGGATGAAGGCGATCTAGCTCGTCTCTTACGACGAACAATTGACTTACTAGCTCAGGTACAAGATCACCTGTTTGTTTGACATCTTAAGCATCAGACCATGATCTTCTAGATCATCTTTATTATTGAGCTTAACAAAAAAAATCGTTTTCATTGTTTTTCTTGGTTTCTTTCATTTCTAGGTTCCTAAACTGCCTGACATCGACCCACTGCTGCAAAGCAATGCAGTGACAGCATCCAACATCATGGATCGCCCTCCAATGAGCGAGCTGGCAGGATAAAATTAATAGTGCTATAGAAGGTACTTCTTGTTGTGGCTGATTTAATTGCTTGAGCTAATGAATTATTAGGTTTTAGTGATACATGTATTTGTTTTGTGTTGTACACAACTAGTGTGAACTTCAACAAGCATACTATAGTTCCGAAATATAAGATTAAGTTTGACTTTTTAAAGTCAATATGAGGCATTTTCAAATTCAAAATTGATATAATTTATTAAACTTTTGAAAACAATAAATCTTATAACCAGTAGTACTTAGATAGTTTTTAATTTCATAATTGTATTGTCTAAAACTAAATGAATTCATATCTATTCTGATTTTGAAAATATATCAAGTTGACCACTAAAATTAAACATTGATCCTATATCTGAGAATGGATTCTGTAATAATTTGCAATTGCTTGAGCTCAACCAACAACTAACATTAACAACAAAATACAACCAGTTTCGTTGAACTTATGCATGATGTTTCAGATAGAGAAGTGTCACGCCGTGATATGTGATGCGCCAGCTAAACAACTAATATGTGTCTCTAATATGGATGAAAATGAGCATGTTTTGAATTCTTGATACTGAGATGTTTGATGATAATACAGTACGAATATAATTCAATTTCTTAGTACAATAGAAATGGACATGTAACTGTAAGATGATGTTAGCTTGAAATGAAATTTTTTTTAGCTGAAATGCTTTGAACTGGTAAAAAGGGCAAATACTTCACCAAGAGGGGAATTGGATGCAAGTTGGACGACCAGGAAAGCATAGATATTTAGATACATCAGAGGCACTGAGACAGGACAATTCCCACACTTCCCTCCTTCCCCCTCGCCACTCCCTTCCCCCTCCCTTCTCCCTTTTTCTTTGTTCTCCTCCCATCCGGAAATAATTGGAAAAGTAAAGAAGCTACAACATAAATCCTTTTAAAAATGAGAAAAACAACTCAGATTGTGCTCAAATTATTATATTTTATACATGGGTTATTTTATTTTTTTTGCATACAGGTTCAACTGAAGTTTTTTTGCTTGCATGATTGTTGGATCCATGAGATATATTACAGTTCATCTGGTCTATCATAGAGATAGATGAATGTTATGTGTTGGTGCCCTTTGATGATATTCCGATGCTCAATCATCAAAGATGCTGCTGCTGCTGCTACTACATCCCAATTGCTAACATCTTGCTTCCTGGGGAACCAAAGTTGTATTCTATTTTAATTGTTTTAACTTTTAAACTTCAATTCTATAAAATATCCCCACTTTGCATTATGGTGGGAAGATTGGGTAGATTGTGACTAAAACCTGTATATCACTTGAAAACCTGGGTATTAGAAGCAAAGGGAAGGAAAATGGCTTTTGATTGCATACACCCTTCCTCTTTAAGACAACCAAAATATGATTCAAGTTATTTGACATATTTATATAAATAAATCTTGCAAATTATTGAAAAGGTTGTATATTTGAAGCTTGATTTTGAAAAATATAAGTTACCATTTAAAATAGAAAATTATTACTTCAGTAGTTTGAGACTAATTTCATTTTGCTTAATCTTCTATGAATAGCATCGTGGCCAGATGTTGATGAGGATTTGTTGGCACTGCAGAAGCAATAGCAACTATCCAGTTCTCAAGGCAGCGTACCCATATTTAAGGAGGTTCACTTGTTACATAAAGTAGAAGCGTCAAGCAAATTATTATATTTTGGTTATTGGTAAAAAGGCAAGGCTTTCTTAAAGAGTGCAGAAATGGTATGGGGATTGCAATTGACCGGAAAGGATTTGTTGATTATTGTTTCATTACTTATATTTTTTTATTTACCAAGAGTTAATTGTAATATTCATATCGGTAGCTTAAGATACCATCCATATACCATCAGTTTCTCTACTGTTGTTAGGGTTCCAGGGTTTGTTTGATCAGTAAGATACCTTCTATATACCATCAGTCTCCCTATTGTTCAAGTAACAATTATCATTTTGTGGAAAATTTGCAACTAATGTGCAGCACAACTATCCAGGGAAATTTCAGTCTGACAGATTCAAGGGAAAAGAAATTATTGTGACCATGTCAAAATGTGTTTAACATGAAGGTAGAGTTTGTTTTTTGTATCTTAAACTTCATGCTACTTACAATTGCCATTAGCAGGCGAGACGATTCATAAGTTTTAATCTAAAGGGTAGATTGGTCTCTTTTGGCAGTAATAAACGCAAAATGGTGGGTTACTGAAAGTGATGCATTACCGTTGCACTAAATGTTATTGAACCTTACCCCCCTCTTATTACTATAGTGAACTAGTGAGAAACAAGGAAATATTCACCAAGCTCCACATTAGTTCCAGCTGTGCACTTCCATTTCTGGTACCTAATGTGTCAAATTTGCACTTTGCTCGAGCACTCGTGGAGATCAGAAGCACAGTTCCTGGGTCATGGTTTGTATGGCTTTAGATTGTCAATGTGCTCAAAATTACATCAAGATCTTAAAATCTCTAGCACAAAATTACTATCAAGATCTTAGAACTTCTAGCACGTCCTGTAAAATATTATTTGTGTGCATGTGTGTGCTTTCACTAGCTTCAAATGTTGAAGATAAACCAAAATTACTGTCAAAGAATTCCATTATTGTGTGAACCATATAGCAATCTGTGAAACTGTTGCACTCTGGCTAAACCACCATTTGAAGGATTTGTCTGGTCATGGCTTGTGCCATTCTGATGCAAAGTTCTCCTCCTTTTTGTCCTGCACAGAAAGTCTTCTGTGTCTAAAACGTAAGAGACCTGCCAATTACCAATTACCAATTACCAATTTGC
Source organism: Panax quinquefolius (assembly GCA_020205615.1). NCBI lineage: Eukaryota > Viridiplantae > Streptophyta > Magnoliopsida > Apiales > Araliaceae > Panax > Panax quinquefolius. Next base: position 3,638,717 of record CM035151.1, read on the forward strand.
TGAGATTAACATAAAGAGTATTAAATTCAAATAGGCATGTAAATGGGACATAAACACAACATGATGTCGGATTAAACTTTCGTAAGCTTACCTTGTAAGAATTGCAAGCTATCTTGCATTCCAGACCATTAAAAATTTGAAGTCCTTCCCTGGCCTGGCACATAATGGAAATTTCATCTCCACATGCAAATTTGCGCTTATTTCTGCAAATAAGGAGTGCATTAATATGTGCAAGTTTTACCGAGATTAAAACAGCTTTATCTACTGCACAAGTACCTCTTCAAGGCAATCCCTGGCTTCTCCTTTTTGTCAGGAACAAGTGAGAGGAAATCATTGTTCATATAAGATGCAAAATTTGGGTCCATTGAAACAGCAGTCACTTCAGGCTTTTCAAACCCATAGTCCATAAGCTGTATAGACAAATGGAGTGGTGCAGATGACTGCCAATGAAACCAAACATCATTATATCAGGGCATATCTACAGAACCTGCCTCCATAGGTTCCAATCAAAGACAGGAGAACGCAATTGTAAGGACTTACACATTCAACACGATAAATGTTCTCGTCATGAAGTAGTGCACGGGCGTTGTCATGATAGACGACGTCAACAAAGCTCCCACATGATCTTGATTTTTCATATGCATATAATTGAAGAAGTTTGTTGTCCATCTCATCAGTTGCAACTATTTGTAGCTGCAGAAATACGATGAGAAAAAAATCTTCAGCACAGTAAGAAAAATTAGGAACAATAGGAAAACATAAAACATGAAAGGGATTATGTACATCTTACCTGTTTGACAAGTTTATATATAAGCTTGTCTAATGTGAACAGCACATACGACTGGGCTCCCATCATAGCTCGGCAATCATCCTCAAATTTTGTATTATCAGAGGATCCATCCAGTAGACTATAGAATGCATTCATGAACCTGTACCAAATAAAGGGCACTCGAAATAAATATCGACAATATAATAGTTGTTTGAAAAAACTCAAAAGATAACTCGCCTGGCAAACAAATCAGTTGGGGTTGTATCATTTGAACCCCTCCAATTCTTTTCAGCAGAGGACTTTGCAGACTTTATTCTATCATATAGAGTCTGTTAATTTAAAGAGAAAACACAAGGGTCAGAACGAAATAAATGTAATATAAAACTGAAAGAGGTCAATCAGAAATTTCAGAATATATCTAACTAATTAAAGATACTTCACAACAAAGTGAACTTTACTTGATGAAGCCGAAAAAGAATGTAGAAGGAATCATTTCCATAAAAAATCTGAGAACCATTTTCCTTGTCCCGTAACAATGGAGCTACATGGATTGAGAAAGGCTTCACTGATTGTAGAAAACGTTCTGGGAATGGCAAAAGTGTTCCATCTCCTTCAGCATCATGGGCATCAGCCATTCCTTCAGCCTCACCCTCACTTTCAGCCTTGGTATCATGCTCCTTGGGGTCTCCTATTTCTTCATGTTCTTCACGGGAGCAATCTTCTACATCCGCGGATTCACTTCCTGAAGCATCACCATTCTCAGAGGCATTCTCACTGTCATCTGAGGATCTATGAGCACTTTCCTCACCTTCCTCATCAGCATCAACTTCATTTCCTACTCCTTGCTCTCCACAACAAACTTCTTCTCCCTGTCTGGCTTGATATTGCACGCTTGTAGCGCTACTTTTTAGTCTATGAGCAACCTCAGTAGCAGAATCTCCATATGCTTGAAAATTATCCTCCTCAAAATCTCCATTTGGAGATAATTCACCCTCCTCTCGTTCAATTTTAAAGTGCCCAACAGATTCTTCATTATATTTCTGGCCTCTGATGCTCTCTGTCATTGCTCCATTCAAAGATGAAACTGGTTTTGTAAAATCACCACCCTGTAGCATCAAGTAGGATCAGAATTCAGAAATTGTTCACCAAGAGAAATGACAACAGAATCTATTTATTCCATCTTATAAAGCCACACCCCTTCAACTGGTATGGCATGTAACAGCAACTGTCCTCTTTATGGGACACTTGGCAATACAACCTTCTTTTATTTTAGATATTTATTTGCTTAATTTTAAATAAGTTGACTATAAACACAACATAGAGCTTAAATTCCTCTTGCATATAACTACTTCTAGGGGCATGTTTGTTCAGAACTTTTCCCTCTCTTCAATCAACTATTTACACATATATATTTGTTAGAAAATTGATATATATATATATATGATGCATTATGAACCTATAGCTCAGCATGTGTCTTGTCCAAGACAAAAACCTAAGCATCATAGATTACACATAAATGTCACTGATAATCTATTTGCCATGGTCCTAGTCAAGCAAGACGGCCCTATCTATATGGCTCATTAGTTTGCCAGAAATCATAAACTATTATCATCTGATTAATGAGTGAACTGACTTGAGAAATTGCAGTAACATGGAACAGCGTCCTATGAATATACTGTAATTCGTCTACAAATGATTTTGTAAAAGATGATTTCTTTTTCTAAGGCAAGGAGTGCATCAAGACATGGCGAAAAAAAGTCATTATAAGACTTATTTAGCAGCTATATAATATTGCCAGAAGAACAAACAGTAAACTACACCAGCAATACATCATAGACTAGCTAGAATTGATTATGACATATAAGAGTTCCTATTCACCGTCTTTGCCGTCAAATTTAGCTCTCCATTGCCAAATGCCTATTAACATATAGTAAATCCTATTCACCACTATTTATAGCTCACTCAATCACTGGCAACTAACCTACCATTAGCAAACAATTAACTATTTCCCAGTTATTCCGACATAATTCCACCAATCATTAATCTCAGCTACATATGTAAGTTGCTTCCAATAAATTCTAAATGTAATCAGCCTCCTAAGTTAAACAGATCAATGTCCAGAATCCGTAAAAAGTGAGGGAAGACAAGTGGCTACTCAGATGAAACAGCCAAAATCAATTTAAAGTCTGAGAAAAAGCATTCCAACTATATGGTAGCTGCAGTGGGGCCAACCCACCCAAAATTTATGTCTTAAGTGCAGCATGTGATCTCCTGTAAACCAAACATATGCTTCTTCAACATTGTTCCAATAAAGAAGCATCAACAAGAGCATCTAAATGTTATCAGACAAGCAAAAGCAGGCAGGGAAAAACTAGAACTATGTGCAGTCAAATAGTTGAGCAAAAGAAGCAAACTTTTAAAATTAAAGTTGATCACGAGAAAATCTTGCACCCAAATTTAGCCATACATCTGATGAAGGTAAATTTTCAAGAAGTCCACCATCAGCAGCAGCTTTACTAGGGTTCAGAGGAATAGCACAGATCCCTACCAATGAAATACATAATTTAGAATCCAGTCATAAAATTGAGAAGATTGGAAGCAAAATAATAACTAAAAATGCCTAAGACTGAAGAGAGGACTGAGGTCACAAGTAATACAAGAGTAAATGAACCTGGTGTATTTTCCCCGTTGACTCTTCCATGACTTTCCTCTACCCTAGCAGCAATTGAAACACTTGGATATGCTTGTTCTTTTTTTTTTATACTTGATGTTTCATCTGTCAGAGTGACATTAATTTGCACTTTTTCCATTTTGAGGGTCTTACACAATGTATCATTTTTTTCGTACAGTATGATCTGGATCATGATAACCATTTTCTTCTATCCCATTATCAACATTTACTAACCACGCACGAGAGGAACTTGAATGCTCAGGCGGATTATTTTCATCTCCATTTCTAGATGGGTTTGACTGTTTGCAGTTATTAATTGCTGCAACACCAACAGGACTGCCATTACTTTCTCCAACGCTAGGAAAAACGCTATCGGCAACATGATTATTAGCCTTAACAAAATCTTCAGTCTCTCTCTACTTTTCTTGGTGAGAGACGGAACACCAAGCATCGGTTCGAGGAAGGTTGTCCAAACCTTCATAACTTTATCCAACTGTTCAGTTGTACAAATTTCTCCACATGAATACTTGATGAGCTGATAAAGGTCTTCATGGATGTCAGAGTCAGGATATTCAAATTCCAAATTTGGTATGGTCGGTCTCCTATTTCCAGCGGCAATAGATAGCAATACATCATCCTCTCTGCGCTGCTTTTCACTGATTTCTTTGATCTCAGCCAACAATGCTGCGTAAAAAGAAAAACATGAAAGTTCCATGATAAATAGATAACACAAGGAGTAAATGATGTCTAATAGAAACTAAATAACTTAAACATGTTGAATATAATATCTCAATGCAGCCACTTTGTTCTTCCATGTGATGCCTTTTGAAGACTGATAGGACAATTGTAAAACACTCCACAAGACTCAACCACACAATCAATTAAAATGTAGATGAATCACAATATCACATACACAGACAATCTTGACAGGGAAAAAATGGTTGAACACATTAATTTTACATAAACACAAATGGGACAGGTACCTAAATCAGGGGAACTAAGACTAAGAACTAAAAAGAATGACTGATGAAAACATTTTTTGTAAAAGAATTACGCGAATCTCTGTATTCGCATGTAGAAAAAACCTTTTCGCATAAAATTGTGACGGTTCAAATAATGCAGTTCAAATAATCCATCTTGAAGTTGTGCGCGATTACCTAGAAATGAGATCTATTAACTTTAATAGAGAAGCCATGTTTGGAGAATAGTAAACACTTAAATGGAATATCTTAAGCATTTTTACCATTTGTTAATTTTCAATTAAAGATACACAGCCTTCGGCCTTACCAATATGAGCAGTCTATTTCTCTTTCACCATTGACAAGATAATATAAGAATATACAACTAATAAATTCCAAGAGGATAGAGTAGAAAACATGATAGACAACAATGACCTTTAAAAGGAATAAATTGAGGGAGGGTGCGCGGGGGAGAAGAAACCCTAAACCCTCTAATTCAAAGAATAAAAAAAAACAAGAGGGAGAGAGATCGTGGGGACATCACGGGAAGCGGGGATCGGGAGGGGGGAGAGATTAACATCGCCTCACCTTTTTTCTTCAGCAAATCTTCGCAGTTCACAGCCATAGCAACCCAGATCGCTAATCTTTAATTAAGGAGAGGAGTGAGAACCATATAAAATCTAATCTAGCTTTCCAATTTTCCATTTTGGCCCTTTATTTTTTCTATATGCTCCACATAACCCCTCTGCTAAAGATGAATTTAATGACTCCCACTACATATTTATGTCCTTTAACAAATTTGTGTAATGACGTATTGGCCTCATTAATGCCAACTTACTAAAGGAATTTAGATTTACATAACTAGCAAACTGATGTCACACAAATATATTTATGTATTTATGCTGTATTTATATGCATTAATACGACTACAACCTGGTCTTGATTTCTAATAGTTCCCTGTTACAACCCTTTATATTTGAATACACTTGACAGTTTAACATATCAAATTACTACGTCGAAATAAGGCACTAGATAGAAGAAATATATGTTTGACCATCATGTCATGAATCATGATTGTCAACTTTACCAGGGTATCAAGTCTAAAATACCTTTAGTGCTCAAGCTCTTTGAGTCCTGCTGCTTGAAATAGAAGCTTCGGTGATCAAGTGATTTATGGTAGTTCTTAGCATAGATTTCTGCCCAAACTTTATTGAAATCAGAACGACATCTCGCCCACTCCTCTTGTTTCTGCTTCAAGCGTGTTAATATAACTGGCAGTGCAAGAGGTGCATTTTTCTTTAATACATCCATCACATCAAGCCCGTGGTCACCATACAAACGTTCAATGCACCTTAGATTTAAAGCTATATAAAAACAGAGAAAAACATTCAATATGGCAACTAAATTAATATCCTGGAGAATCATAACTCCAAGTCAGTTTTAACCTGTAAAATGGTCTTCAATATGAATTGAACTGTCTGTTTTAATCGTATTTTCATTGATCATGTCTAATAGTTCCTCTACGCGTTTTGTTGTCACGTTCACAGATTCTAACAACATGTCCAGTTCAAACCTGACATCATATATCAATACTGTTACCAATTGGCACTAAAAAATTGGGATTTAAAAAAAATAAAAAATTTAGTTACTTGGCCGTGATGCAAAGAAAGAAAGAAAGGAAAACAAAACTGAATAGCAAAGAATTAACCAAAAAAACTGCCAACTTGCTAAAAAAAATTATTTGCAACAAAAATAATTACTTTGAAAAAAAGATACATAGGCATGGCATAACTAAATAAGCAGCTCATATTAGCAAAGAAAAGAGGGGCGTGGGCAATTTTTACCATACGAGACATAAAAGAAGGTGAGAGGGGCAAAGATCATGACAGCAGTACACTACCTATCATCTTCACATCGAAACAAGCTTTCCTCATACTGGTTTTTGCGCATGTGTTTGAAAGAGTAATCCTCACTTCCTGAAGTGACTGACACCCAATGATCATTCAATACTTCAACACCGATGTCTGTTCTCTGGCTTACTGAAGGAATTGGATACTGTATCAATCAAAATCAAAGGAATATGAAGGAAAATCTTTGTAAGATGAATTTCTTTAAGTTGAAAACCTTCAAGGAAAGAAATGCCTACATTCTTAGGTAAAAGCCGATAACTGGGTGTGCATCGCTCACAGTTAGAGAGGTCAAGTTCTTGAATTGGTTTTGCCATAAACTTATCCTTGCTTGAAAATAAAGACATCTTGTTCCCTGATATATCTTTACTCCCAAAGGATAATCCTTTATCCAGTCTATCCCTTTCTCTGTTTTCACGATCTCTATCCTTGTCATCCCTCTCAAGATCTCTATCTCTATCCCTATCCTCTACCTTCATTGATCTGGGTAAATAACCATCACTCCACAAAGATTCTGTATAAATTAAAATCCAGTTAGAACCCGAGAAACTACCAATAGCTTCGATATCTTCAAAGCTAACAAGATGGTGTAAAATTTGAATGATGCTTGAGCAGCGACTACTTAATGATAAATGCCTGAAACACTTCCCAGATAAAGGCCAATAAAAGAACACCTCTTGTAATGGTGATGCAAGAGGAGCGTATAGAATAAGAACAACAATTGAGATACTAAATCATAAGACTTACTTTTGCTCAGAATACCAGTAAGAAGACCGTCTGCAGGAAAGGGCTTGATTAGATAATACTCCAGAAATACAGACCTCGGACAAATGACACAGTAAGCAGTTATTTAATTTATTAATTGATTGAATAATAATAATCAGCATTTACCAGTCTTGTCGGCACAATTTATAAATTCATTGAACCCTTCCATAAGGTCTGGATATCTTCCAAAAATTTTACCCACCTGGCACAACAAAAAGATTACTAAAACTTACTGATCCTACCCACTGTAAGTGAATGACAAGTATGTCACGTAATTGAACTAGTCATGACTAATGAAATCTATAATCTTTACTTGTAGCAAGTACATAATGTACTAAAATCAGATAAAATCACATGTGATAAGATTGGGAACATTTGTATCATCTGAAGCATTCTAACATCACTGAAACTGTTCAAAGACACAAAAATTGAGGATGAGAGAGATCACTCGGAACAATCTCTGTTCAATTTTATTTATCTTTCCCTTATTTGGAAGAAGACTCCCAGGTTTCAAAAAAACAACTGTCCTGCAACCTATAGTTTTTGATGACCAAGTGTCTATATAATAATTTCTTTAAACAAGTAAATATGAACCGTAACTCAGTGTGAGGTGTGGAAAATAACATAATTTCATGATTCGGCACCTTCCTGAAACTCAATAATGAAGGACGCAGCAAGAGCTATTAACCTTTCATATCCAGTCAGCTAATCAGTCCAACCACAACATTCTGAGCCATCTAGACACACGATGAGTCGATGACTTCTAAGGTATGCCAGGGAATAGGGTTGGAAAAATTTCAAGATTCATTTCAAAGTACAAGCAACATTATTTGACTGCTAATATAGCGACTAACCAGCTGAAGCATAGGGAATGCCCAAGTGAATTAACTGCATCTCTTTTGTGCATAAACAAACATAAACAATGAAAAATCTTTATCAATTTTACTCAATGAACCTCTTTATGTCTGAGGTAGTTTATCACTATGTGGAGTTGTATTCCAACTGAGTATCAGTATAAATGTGTAATGAATTTAAACATGCAAATGATGGTAGATTCAACTTATATACTAAACATCAGATTACCTCATAGATGGTAATGGTAAAAATATTAGAAGCCTTACATGAGAATCCAATTCTAATCGTGTAATTATGCCTCTGCTAAAGACATCAAGACACCTATAAATTTCCAGGTACTGTTCGAATTACGTAATCTCTCCTTCACCTTCTCGAAAAAAGAAAATCCTGCCTCGAGATTACCTATCCAAACATAAACTAATTTACAAAAGGAAATGAAAAAAATAAACAGGTGGACAAAGTTGGTGACGATAGAAGAAACCCATTTAAAAAAAATATGAAGTCACTGTAAAAAGAAAACAAAAATCTTGACAATGTTTAAATAGAGATAGTGTTTAAAAGAAAACGCATCTTAACACAAGTGGATACAAGGGCTTCCTAAAGCTAAAGGTGGATAACCGCCATAGTTGAAAGAAAGAACAACTGCCTAACGTTATAGCATAGTGTAGAATAGAACAACAAATGCCTTCCTGCTAGGTAGGTTAGCAGTATAACCAAAGGATGGCTCTATGTATTCCTAATACAGTTTTAATCTTTGGTGTTTCCCAATATTAATTTCAATGAATGTGCATATAGAACAATTAAGAACTCACTTTTCAAGGCATTTTTATTATCATAAGAAGATGAACCAGGAAATAACTCAAAATTTTCAGCACCTTCCTTACCTTGGAGAAATTGGTCAGTAACAATCAATCTTATGAGCAGGTTTACCTTTGTGTGATATACATTGCAAATCATCATGATCAAAATCTCTTTCATCCCACTCTCGTTCTCTTTGTTCCCTGTCTTCCCTTCTCTCTTTCTCCTTTTCAGCACGCCTTCGCTGCTCTTCGTCAACTATCATCAGCTCTTTATCATGGTCTGGGTCAGGCCGGTCAACACTAAAGTCACAGTCAGCATGTGAAGCTATGGCCTTCTGTTAACAGTCACGAAAAAAGATTGTCAGCTTGATCAAGTAAAGGGAATCGGAAAAAAAAGTTCATGATTAATGAATATACCTTTTCTACATGTATAGGCCTCATTGTGGTTAACGGTGAGCTCCTATCATCACGACAAAAAATAGGATTCCTACCAGAATGAGGAAAATGAAGAGAGACTGTTCCCGAGTAATCAGGTAAAAAGTGAGTGAACTCGTCTAGGAGGTCTGGGTGGTTATGGAAAAGTTCAGAAACCTGCAAAAAGATAAAATTAATCACATAATTGAAAACAAAACCCCTAAAATACTAGAAATGGAAACATTAAAAGGAAAGAAAGGTGCAAGTCCAAACAGCAGATAGAAGTTAATGAGAACAGATATAACAACACACCTCCCTGTAGACATCTTTGATTGTTTTGCTTTCCTTTCTATACATATTCAAAATGTCAAGAAAAGACTTGTACACACGATCATCACCTTGAAATTTCGTCTGCAGGCAAAGAACCACATCAGATGAAAATCTCTGGAGGACTTGTACAGGAAAAGTCAGCCAAATGTAGCTTTCACCTTTATTTTGTTTACAAAGTTGATGGCCTCTTCAAATTCAACTGGCTTCTTAATTGGGTTTGGTTCATTCTCATCTCGAATTTCATGTCCCTTTGGCAAAAAGGTATTGAAACCCAAAATTAGTTCCCGATGCCCTTTAAACAATTCCTTCACCCTTGCTATAACACCAGCAGTATCAATTCTATGAACAAGAAATGAACAAAAAGTGAGATGAATGTATGTCAAGTTCACATGCAGATTGGCAGAAAAATAGAACACAGAAAACAATGAGCAAACCTCTGAGCCTTGAAATCTTTCATAACTTCAAGAAACTCATCATATTTCTCCCTTTTATCTTGAAATATGTCTTTCACGGCCTTCAGGTAGGATAAGGCATCATGTGTTGTTAGTTTTTGGGTGCTGCCTCCACCAAAATTCTGGGCTTGCCCAGAGCTTCATTTCCCAAAATAAAATTACGGAGATAAAATCGATTATCAGAAGGATCAATTCTAATACATTAATTACCAGTAAACTATGTCTAGCAGTAAAAATATTATATTCAATATTTTTTCAATGAAGATAGATTAGCAGATAGCTTATTGAAAATCCTAATTTTGGCTTCAAGCTAATATATCACTAAACTCGTAACAATTTTTTTTTTGGAAGGAACAAACTTCTTACATATCAAAAACAAAAGATATAAAAAAAAGGATAAAACTTTATGAAAATTCAATCTTTTCCATTAGTGAAATTATTGAGATAATCGCAAAATCAAGGGTAATAAATGTATAGTACAAATTAAAACCAGTAATCTAGTAAACACTCAAGCTCACAATTCTAACAAACTGCTAAACAAGATTCGGTTTAATGTTATATCTATTCCGGAATAATTGAATAGAAAACTTCTGAGCAAAATATCATTTCTAACAAATCTATTTCTTCATAATTAACAGGGAAAACATGTAACCGCAGATTAATGAAAAGAAATACTAAATAATAATTCTAATAGACAAATAGAGATAGAAGGAAGACTTACGGTTCAGCACGAGAAGAGACGATGGGACGTTTAAGTTGAGAACTCATGTAAACATCATCTCTAGACCTCTTCATTTGTGTAATTAACTTTTAATATTCAACAAATCATGCTTTATCCGCTCTTGGAACTTTTTTTTATGTATATAATGAAAAACCTACCAAATACAACTTTCTCATTCAGCCAAAAAATACATAATAGATCTAACCAAACTTATAAACACAAATTAAGCAACAATAATCGAAAAACAAAATCCAAACCTTTAAACAGATCACCTTTCAAATGGCAAATCCTACAACGAAAGTATAAATTGCATTACGTGAATGTAAAGGGAAGCACATAAGATAATTGCAAGAAATTACAATGTAAAAATCAAAAGGAAACATTTACGGAGAGAAAATTAAGATATTTCAGACGGCGAAGGGTAAAGCATTGAATTCACCAATGAAATGAGGAATTATTTGGAGCTCTATGTGTATATAAATTGTGTGTATCAGAATTTATGATTGTGTTAATTTATGTAATCGCTCTTCGTAAACAATACATACATATGTCTGTATGCATCTCTAGCAGTATATAGAGAATTTGAGGGTGAGAGCTCTCTATGTAATCTTTGGCTTAAAATATAGTACTACTCTGAATTATAGTATTAATTTTCGGGAAAAAAAATGTTTTAGGAAAATTAATTTAAATTTTTGTTACAAACTTGAGATTTTGACTTTTATAATGATCTATTTGATAAAAATTGAATGAATCTGAATCTGAATTTGAATTTGAATTTGAATCTAAATCTGAATCTGAATGAGTTGAATTTGAATCTGAATGAAAAAAAATATTTGATAATTGACATATCTGAAACATCTTAATAACAAAACTTTATTATTTTACCCCTCTGAAAAAATTCAAAATTGTTGTAAATTTATTTAATAGGTAAAAATGGAAGTACACAGCCGTATAACTTTTAAAGTTACACGGTCTACGATCGTAGAGTGAATTGTAGAGTGATTTCACTCTACGATCGTAGAGTAGTCACTTTACGATTTGTGAATTCACTCTACAATCGTAGACTACTCTACGCTCGTAGAGTGAATTTACTCTACTATCTGGGGACTACTCTACGATCGTAGAGTGAAATCTCTCTACAATTCACTTTACGATCGTAGATCGTGTAACTTTAAAAGTTACACGGATGTGTGCTTCCATATTCCCCTATTTAATATTACTTTTAATATAATAGTTAATATTTTTTTTTAATTTTTAATTTTTTTTTTTTTTACTTCATTCAGCTGCTCATTCAACCATTCAAATTTAAAAAATCGACTTAGTCATTCAAATTTCATCCATCTTACTTAATTAGGTCTATTCGCATCAAAATAAACGATATTTGACCGATTTAATTTCTAAACAAACACCTCTAAGGCCCAAGGGTGTGGAGTAAGTTAACTCTGCGATATTTATTTAAATTAATAATAAAATAAGAATTTTGTAAAACAAATTGAATGGAAAGATAAGAAAAAACCTGATATAAAAAAATAAAATATTACTAATATAACTACTTATAAGGACAAAAGAGAAGAAAAAAAGTTGTTATACATAGGGGTGGCGTAGATGCGATTTAGTGCATGGTTTGAAGTCCAAATCGCATTTAAAACCGCTTTAGAAGTGCTTGGTTTGAAAAATTCAAACCGCATACCTAAACCGCTTAAACATGATTGGTGCAATGTCTTGGTTTTAAAGTGTGCTTGATGCGGGTTTTAATTAGTGCGGTTTCAGCCCAAAACCAATTGAAACAACAAAAAAGTTTAAGCCTTCAATAAAATTTAACATAGTAACTTACGTCGAAAGCAATTAACTTAGTGACATAGTGACAATGTGAATTATATTAAGCATAAAACCAAAGTTCCTTATGCCAAACATGTCAAATTTACCATCAAATCATGTAACGATAAAGACATATAAAATAGTTTTAGTTTATAATAAATGAATGATGCTTTAAAACTAAAATATCGTTATATAAAACAACAGAGACCATATATTCGATAATAAGTAAGAATGTTTATCTAGTTCCCAAAAAATTAAAAGTATATCTTTGGAGATAGAATGAAATTTATCTTATATATCATGAGGAAGAACTTATAGAATATAATTCTAACTATACCTAATTTGAAAAATAATTTATTAGACTATTACTATTATAAAGATTGACCTTAACCAACGATCATCAAGTCTTTCGTCTTAACGAATTTGGCCCCTAAGCTATAAGCCCTCCAATAATGCATCAAACAAATTTGAAATTCTAAAACTCAATTGCTTAATTTTGACTCTATAACCTTCTAACAATATTTTTTCAATTGGTGAAAAAATAACAATGCAAATTGGGGTTTTCTCCGAGGTGTGTTCAAGTGAAAAGTAACTTTAGAATTTCTTAGAGATAATACATACATACACACATGGTGTGGTTTTGGTTTTATATATGCGGTTTTGGCTAATAACCAAATCTAAAGTAGAATTTGGTTATTCAACCCACCTAAAATCGCCACATATGCGGAGCAATTGGTGCGGTTTTAATTGGTAATGCGGTTCGATGCGATTTTGAGTGTGTTTTGCCCAATTTGGTTTCTTTCTCATTTTCTGTTATTATATCTGATTACACCAAAGCGGCCATACGAGATGGTAATAATAAAATGGAGTAATATTGAAGGAAAAACTATCCACACTCAATTTTATGCTAAGTGAAAAGTAATAATAAATAAAATTAAATAGTGAATTTAAGCTAGTAGTAATGGCTTACTTTTATGGACAGTTAAATAGTCACAAGTGTAGGTAATATTTATGATTTAATTAAGTGATTAATGAAACTGTACAGTTGTACAGACTCTTTAATATACACATTTTACTGTATAAATTTAGAACTTAGACAACTGTGCAGTTCTATTTTTTCTTTTAATTAAATATAAATATATATTATTATCCATACTTTAGTTTATACAAGTGAAGAGTTAGTAGTCAGTATTTAATATCACATATGATTTTCTTCCATAACGCGTCAACTCTTTATTTAAATTAGATTCAATCGAATTTAGAATCAAGTTAACTTACGACATAATTATTAAGTTAAATATACTTAGTTCAACCGTCCTCCTAAATTTTGTTCCTAATACTCATTTTCTTAGGGCAAAGGATAGGGTTAGGGCAAATATGGGTTAACCTAGATCTTGATCATAGCGAAGAAGGTTGGTTTGGTATGAACGCATCAGTTGCTATTGTGAAGGTAGATCGAAGTAATTAGTAGAAGTGGTAGTATTGATAAAGGAGGGTGTAAATGGTAATTGACTTGCCAAATTTCTAACTTAAACACTAAACGACTAAATCTATGTATAAATGGGCTGAAGCTCACTAAATTATGAGTAGAAAGCCTTTTAGCCCATTAGAGTTGAACTCATAAACAACTTCTAATCAACCCAGCCCATTCTAATTAAATATCATTTGGGCCTTATTCTATTGCAAGATGCAGCAAGATTCCATCGAGCTTATGAGATTCAAGCACATGAGATTATTTTTTTAAAAATAAAATCCTCCCTTTCATGCATATGCATGAGATTCACTTATAATAATTGAATAATATCTCGAGTCTGTCTTAAATTATACATGTTATTTTGCTTATAATTATATAAGACTCAGAACAATGATAAATATATTTGAGTTAGACTTTGGAAATTAATTTGTATTATTCAGCCGACAATAAATAACCTTATAAAAATATTATCCTTATCAAATTCTTGAGTTGAAATTTTAGTACCTAGGCTAGGGTAGGGGAATCTATGGAGCCAATAGTCATATTGTGAAGGTCATGCAACATGTTTGGTCCATACATACTTTGAATATATTTTTCTCCACCGAATACATTTGTACAAAAATCTGCCCACCATATATCCGTAATATTGATGCATATCATTTGTTAGCTATTTCTAGTTATTAGATAGCTATCTTACCTGAACTCAATAAGGAATTCAATTAATATGAATTTGCAAGAATCGTAATTGAATTAAATTTAAGGTCATCTTATACTTATTAATACCCAATATTATCCACAAATAATTTAATTCAAGATATTTGAATTTCTTAATAGTTAATAATAAATAGTCCATGAACCTTCTCAAAGATTATTAATCTTCGGAGCCTTTTTCTAGAAGAGATTTGTTGGTCCCTTTCTCCACAACAACTCTGTTAACGCCAAGATCTTCTGCCACGTCCCAATCACGTAAGACGTCCCGATCCTGCACAATAAACACGATCAACACACAAAGCTTGACGGCTTTATTTGGACCGAGTCGGAGGATAAATTCGACGTGAGAATCAATCTGCAAATACAAGAGTTAACAATGAAGGATGTAAAATATCTAGCGTTCCGAGAGCGATAAAAATGTATGCGTACCTTTTGTTAAAAGACTCCCTTGCTAGGTTATACTCTCATGCTCGGTTTTTTATGCCACCAACCACGATCCGACATGCCACCCCACTCCTCTATGGTCTCATTGGGATGCATGCGGAGTTGTCACCTTTTTCCATTGTACTGCCACGTAATTTGGATAAAATTCCATCCACATTAATGATCCGCAGACTTTTGGTCAATCGCTCTCATTTTCATCATTCAAGTCAAAAGGCTTAGATATAAAAAGCTTTAATGGATCAATCCTTTCACCCAAATTTCATCATTATGAGGATATAATAAAGGTAACATAAATATTAAGCCCAATGACTATAAAACTCAATAATAAAGGTCCAATAGGCTAATTAAATGGATAGCCCAATCCGTCTCCTACCCGATAGAGGAAATATCACGACCCAACATCGCTTTCTAATTTTTTTATTAAATAGGATATTTAATAGAAAACTATAATGATCCACGATATTATGAGATCCGATAGGATTGAAATTGGCCCAAAGTATGACTTACCAAGGTCCAACTGGTGAAGGATGGGAATAATAAGGATACTGGAAGGACGGATCAAGACCGAAAATCTAATGGGAGGCCCAATCTGCTAAATATCTAAAACTTAAACCGGACGCAACCTTTCAAATTGTGAGTCATGTTGTCAATTTAATACGCACGACCCTCGATTCATGTGGCAAATCACAAGATAAAAGATAAACTTTACCAAATATGGCGCTTTTACACTCGCCAATTTGAATTTTCGGACTTTTGAAGTTTTCTTCTTCCCTTCCGAGCTTTCTTTCTCTTCTCTGCAAATTGCCAACAATGGTGGTCATCAATACAAACCAGACATCTCCGATTCGGGCAACTCCCATTACGACCGTCCCACCTAACCCAAACCCCGGTAAAGGGGCTTCGAGTTCTAACCCTCAGGCTGCTGCTCCAAATAAAGATAAAATGCCTCCTAAGCCTCGCCTTACCCCTTCCGAATTTTTCAGGAGCAAGGAATTTTTCACCCATGCCAATACTCCATCGACTATTACTGAAAAGGAATTACGGAGGATTCGAGATCGATGCCACATTTTGGATACTCATTTGGTGAGGGTTCCTAGGGTTGAGGAGAGGATGTATCAAAGACCCGAGGGATGGACGGCAGTCGCTGCGACTATTCTTGAGAAAGGGGTCAGATTTCCTCTTCATCCATTTCTGCCGACCATTCTAGGGTTTATCGATTGTCGGGTTACGCCCAATTGGTGCCGAACTTATATATGATATATCTAGCCTTCATTGCATTCTCGCCGTGAAGGCGAGTCGAACTCTACTCTCGATTTTTTTTTTTTTGTGTACAAGATCACTACCTCGTGAAAAGGGTTCAAAGTTATAGGTAAGCAGGCGTCGAAGACGGGTGAAAAATTCGAAAGGCGTCCGCTGGTAACTACCCCATCTAGTAATAAGGGATGGAATGAGAAATGGTTTTACGTCAAGGGACCGGAAATTGCTACTATTCCGAACTGGGCTACTGACGAGAAAATTTATGCTAACTTCGGTGACGTTTCAGAAGAATGTATAGCTGAAATGGTAAATCTCTTTGACAACTTTCCGAAGGAAGAATGGAAATACGGACTTCTCTCTAAGCAAACGTGGTTATACGACCACAAATGTAAGTATAGATTTACTTTATCAATATTTTGAAAATTGCTGTGGTTATAGATTTTGATGTAAAATTGTTAATCTTCTGCAGTAACTTTGATCAAACCATCGTCTTCGGAGGTGATGGAGTTGGAGGATTTTCTAGCTGGAAAATCCGTAGAAGTCATTGCCGAGTCCTCCCAACAGGAAGTTTCGTCCGAAGATAATGTGGTCGGGAAATCTACAAAGGTTGGTTCTGAACCTTCTCAACCGGAAGCCTCTTCCCAATTCAAACCACCTATTGAGACACCTCCTACCGAAGCACCTCAAGCCAACGCTGAATCCCAGACCATTGAGCCAGAAGCCGAAGAGCCCATTTTACCAGAAATACAACTTAAACCACGTCGAAGGAAGAGGGGTGCCCGAAAGCCCAAACAGATCTTCATACCATCAGATTCCGAAGGTTTTTCTGAATCTGAATCAAATGTCAATCCGATACCCCCACCTATCGCCGAATCGGTACCGCCAACTGTTGACTTACCACCACCAATCACTGACCCAACACCGCCAGTCATTGACCCAACACCACCAGCTGCTGACCCAACAGCACCAGTTGCTGACCCAACAGCACCAGTTGTCAAATCTACAACAGTTCGAAGGAGCTTACTTGATCTGTCTGCAGACGATCGTAGACAGATCCTTCGAATTAAGAAGTTAAAGACTCAGGTCACTCCTTTGACTGCCGATGACTTGAGGGTGTCTTCTTCGAGTGTTCTCCCCCCGATAATCCCAGTGGAGACTCGAACTATTAATGAAGGAGAGTGAACTGAACCCGCTGCAACTCCATCTCGAAAGAGGAAATGGCCATCTGACAGTCATCCAAGCTCAACACATGTACATTCACCAGTTCGCGACCCTGTTCCAGCTCAATCATCTTCCACCGAAAATGTATACATGGATCCTTCTCCCATTCGTGACCAACCAAGGCCTTCCCCCCCCAAGGCCTTCATCACAAAAATTCCATGATGAGGCTACTGGAGTGCCGACCTTGTGGCCTCGGTATAATGCCAATTTTCCCTTCCAACTCTTTGGCGCTTCGTTCGGGAAAATGACGATCATCGATTTGTTGACCATATCTGACGGAATTTTCTTGATGAAGGCATGAGTTATCCGCAAAGGTAAGTTACAATTTTCTTGGTTAAATGTTTCTTTTCTTGTTTAAATATCTGAACTTGACTGGATACTGTCGAATATGTGCAGGCAAATGCAGTCTTCGGGCGTTTACGTCCCAGACACATAAATGCCGAGTCTGATGAGGAAACCATAAAAAGGGAGATCAACATATTGAAGGCCACGTTGGCTCCAGAGAGAGAGGAAAACGAGTCCGCTTTTCGTGCCAATGAAGGTCTTCAAAGGGAGTTAGCCCAAAATAAAGATGATCTAAGGAAAACTCATGATGTGTTGATCTCGGTCAGGGAAGAACTGAAGATGGCAAAAGCCAGTGAATGTAAATTGACTAACATGAATAAAACCGTTGCGTAGATGAAGCTCTGAAGAATAAGAATGAAGAGATCATTACAGCACATCGAGACCTAGTAACACAATTTAGCGAAGTTCATACAAAGGCTCGGGATGATAGGAAGGTCCACAGGGCTAAGCACCGTAAACTTCGTAGTAAGATTAAGGTACTTCGGGAACGGGATCCTCCCATGACCGAAGAATTGCTCAAGCAGATTCGGGGAGGACTATCGGACTTGATGATGAGCTTGTGAGAGATTATGAAAGTATACTACTGAAGGATAATTTAAGACCTGAGGTCAATCAATGCAAGGAAAATTTGGTGGTAGCCCAATTAGATCCTGTTTTGCTCGATTTTGAAAATGATATATAAATAGGATCTTACTGCTTCTGATCTTTAGAATTTTGTGCAAAAATTTTGTAAGGAAATTTAAGTGGACTTGTTTAAGTGTTTAATGAAATTTTAATTTTCTTTACTATGACTTCTGTTTACTTCGTTTCTTGTCAATAATTCAGCATCAATGATCTTGAATGAACTTAACTTAAACTACAAATCAGATAAGATGTATAGCAGTTAAGTTAAGAAATGAAATGAACTGAATGAACTGAACGGAACTTAACACTTGCATAAAGTAATGTATACTTATCATTTCCGAAGTGTGAGACAGGTCATGAGTGAGGTGAATTCGGCTGATCCTCCTTACACCATCAAGATCTTGTTTACCACTCGGGGTAGAACAAGTATATAAGGACATTTGTTTACCACTCGGGGTAGAACAATTTTATAAGGGCAATGGAATTTTTCTACCACACGGGGTAACAAATTCATAAGGACACTTTTGACAATAAGGCTGCCATCGAATGGCCAGCGAGTCCTACCATACCTCCTTACTTCGGTGCCCATTGATTCACCACTCGGGGTAAAAACAATATAAAAGAGGACCGTGGAATTTGTCTACCGCGCAGGGTATAACAAAACCATAAGGACACTCCTACCGAAGAGGCTATCATCGAATGGTCAGCGAGTCCACCCCGTCCTCCTTACTTCGGTGCCCATTGATTTACCACCCTTGGTAAAATCAATATTAAAAGGATCACAGGATTTGTCTACCACACGGGGTAACAAATAATTAGGCTGCCATCGAATGGCCAGCGAGTCCTACCATACCTTCTTACACCATTGTGATCTTAGGACAAATAGGAAGAGGATCAGTTGTGAAAAAGTGATTTTTTATTGACGGTGATCAATCATGTACAGACTTCCCAGAACCCGACTCGGATCTCTCACTTTGAAAGTATTTCCTGAGTCCGCAAATGCTAAGTGTTCTTAATCTCGGATCCATCCAATGCCTTCAATCGGTAAGTTCCTGGTTTTGGTACTTTGATTACTTCATAAGGTCCTTCCCAATTCGGCATCAGCTTCCCCACGTTCTGCGGCGTAGATGCTTCAGTTTCTCTGAGGACGAAGTCCCCCACTTCGAATCTACAGAGCTTTACCCCTTTGTTGTAATGCTTGGCAACTCTCATCTGGTAGGCTGCTAACTTAATCAAAGCCACTTCTCTGACTCCTTCTAACAGATCCAAGTTGGCCTTCAGTCCTTCGTTATTGTAGATCTCTCTGAATTGACTAACGCGAAGACTTGGAGATCCAATCTCGACTGGGACTAAGGCATCAGTACCATAGGCCAATCTGAAAGGTGAATCTTCTGTCGTAGTCCTAGGTGTAGTTCGGTAAGCCCAAAACACACCGAAAGACTCTTTTCGACCATCTTCCTTTCGCTTCCGTCAAATCAAGGCTTGATCCCGCATAACAAATGCGTTCCGTTGTTAGTCACCTCAACCCGCCCATTCGATTGTGGATGAGCCATGAAGTCTTTACGTGTTGAACCTGACTCTTTCGAAATCCTTCAAATTTCGATCCCATTAAACCAAGGTCCGTTGTCCGATATCACCACTTTAGGAATCCCAAGTGAAACGCTACGGATTCTTTCATGAACTTCAAACACTCTTGTTCGTTATCAATCAAGTGGGCCGCCTCTACCCATTTGGTCATGTAATCAATAGCAACTATGACAAAACCGAAATATCCTTTAGCTTTAAGAAGCGGACCCAAAGATATCAACCCCAGGGACAATGA
Organism: Panax quinquefolius; assembly: GCA_020205615.1. Taxonomy (NCBI): domain Eukaryota; kingdom Viridiplantae; phylum Streptophyta; class Magnoliopsida; order Apiales; family Araliaceae; genus Panax; species Panax quinquefolius. The sequence continues at coordinate 3,659,076 of CM035151.1, forward strand.
AAGGGTATAAGAGATAGAATTGAGTATAGCTCTTCTGGTGGCTGATGTGGGATCGAACTGTTGAGCTGGCACTTCTTACACTTCTTCACATACTCCGTGGCTTCCTTAAAGATCGTTGGCCAGTAGTATCTCTGCCGAAGAACTTTGTATGCCAGTGACTTAGCAGCCATATGATCACCGCAAATGCCCTTGTGGATTTCCCGAAGAGCATACTCAGCTTCAGACGGAACCAAACACTTTAATAATGGTGACAAAAATGCCTTTCGATAAAGATCCCCATCAATAAGAACGAAGTTGACACTCTTGTACTTGATCTTCTTTGCTAGCATCTGATCCGAAGGAAGGACGTCATCTGCCAAATATTCGATGAAGGGAGTCATCCAGCAGTCAGATCGTTCGATACACATCACCGCTTCATGTTGGATACTCGGCTGCTGCAAAACCTCCAAATAGACTGACCCATTGAAAACGATAGCATCCTTAGTGGCTAGTTTCGATAAGGCATCGGCAATGGAATTGTCGTTACGTTCTATGCCTTGAAAATCATAAGAGAAAAATATCGAAGTCGGTCTTTCAACTCTGCCAAATACTTGATCATCCTTATCCCATGAGCTTCATAATCTCCTGATAATTGTTTGACGACCAACTGAGAGTCACTGTAAATGATCGCCTTTCGGACTTTCTAGAGACTTTCTCTAGTCAAACTCCTGCTATGCCGCTTCATTTTCTGGCCGTTGTTTGTTGCTTTAAACCCAAATCGATTGCTTGTTGTACTTGAATCCTCTCGGACTTGTCAAGATATTTCCCGCCCACTAACATTCACCGTAGAGGACCCATCTACATACAGCGTCTATGCACTCTGATCGTGTTGAAGAATTCATGCATTTATTCGATCGGACGTCTTCGCTTCGCGCCTCAAGATCTCGCCGGTGAATGTACACTCCACCATAAAATCGGCCAAGGCTTGACCCTTGATAGCAGTTCGGGGATGATATTCAATGAAAAATGGGACAACTCCATAGTCCATGCTGCTAATCTCCCCGAAACCTTTGCTTACCCATTACCTTCTTCAGTTGGTTGATCCGTAGATTTATCAGAGTCTGCGCTTTAAAAATATCAAGAGAAGCTTTCGGCTAGCAATTATTAAAGCAAAGGCAAATTTTTCAATATTTGAATACCTGGTTTTAGCATCTCGTAGGACGTGAGTGACATAATAGACCAGATCTTTGCTTTCCAATCGACCTCCGAACCAAGATCGCTTGCTCCAACCCATAACGAACTCATTGCAGAAGTGTACAAATCAAGGTCTCTCAGGGAAGGCTTTACCAATAGGGGAAGCGGAAAAGATGATATGTTTATGCCTTGGAAGGCGTCTTCGCACTCCGAAGTCCATTGGAATGTCTTCGCATTTTTCGACCCCTTCAGTGTGTCAAAGAACGGCAAGCATCTCTCTGCAGATTTGAACATGAACCTCCTCAAAGCTGCAATCCTGCCAGTCAGACGTTGGACGTCTTTGAATGACTGAGGAGTCTTTGTAAGACCCCAACTTATTATTAATAAAATTTAATTTTCTCTATTTATTATTTTGAAATAGTAAGGGTTGATTTGATTAATGTGGATAGTTATGGGTAAAATACGCAAATATTTCAAAATAAGCAGTGGTTATAAAATATTCATTGTTGTCGGGGAATATTCGTTTGGTCGTGGAATATTCTTCATTGCTTTGAAATATTAAAGACGACCATGCTAGATCTTTTGTGGCCCCATAACTGAAAGCGATTGGATGAAGAAAACGACAAATATAAGTTGTTTAAAAATAACTACAGAAGCGTGTTATTCACAGATTAATCTTTATTAAAAATACTCTGGCGGTTAAAACACAAAGAAGACACACGGTATTCCACCAATTATTGATTCTTACGTAAAGAAGACACTACTCAATAATGGTTACGAGAATTCTTATTCAAAATATTTTATTGATTTAATAATTTCTGCGTTGATATTTTATATTGCAGTTGTTTCAATAATTGTCATTACACAGTATTTTTTATTATTGAAGCAATAATTCATATTATCTGAATAATATTATTAGATAACATTATTGGCAATGTCTAGAAAGTTTTGTCTAAGGAGAGGTTTGGTCACCTAATTGCGCGCCAGTAGAGGAGAAATTCTTATTGGAAAGCCCTCTTTCACAGGAGCTGCGTGGTTGTCAATATTGTGATTACGTAATATTATTTGTGAATAATTAATTATTGATTCATATGATGAGGAAAATATTGATTTTATGTGGATATAGATGGAGAAAATTTTAATGTGACAATTGTTGAAAATTAAAAATTTATTTTTTTTGATAAAATAATTATTTAAATATATTATTATATTTTAATAATATAATAATGATGATATTTTTACGATGAATGTGGGATATATGAGTATGTGTGGAGGAGGAGAATTTTTTTATCAAAATATTTAAAGCATGTTTTATGTGTCGATGGACCCATTTTCTCGACCGAAATTTGATTATAGCTTGTAAAATCGCCTGTTTGTGGATTTGGCCAATTTCATTTGGAATTTGGAAAAACTTTCTTCTCAGTAAAGTTGTAGAGAATTGAATTTCCTATAAAGAGTCGCGTGTTTTGAATTTTCCGACAAAAGGCTATTTATTGTGAATTATTGAAGTTTCAAGTTCAAATAATTGATTTTGGAAGTTTAAAATATTTTAAATAACAAAACATTTTTTTTTTCATTATGGTGTATTACACATGTGTTGAATGAGCTGAATTCAGTTCTTGGAAGGTTAGGCGTAGGAAAATTTAATTTATATATTAATATTATATTAAATTTTACGCTTTTGTGTTTCTAAGAATTTTCTATAAATAGGGTGCTTAGGTTAGAATTGAAAATTACACCGTAAATCAAGTTTTTTTTCTCTATATTATCGAGTGTATTCTTGTGAGTATTTTGAGTATATTTTGAGTATTGTTATACGGTACACAAGTTCAAGTCATGCTTTATATCCAGGTGTTTCAAATTTGTAAATCACCGATCTTTCGAGGTAAGGATATTATTTTTTTAATGATATTATTTATTCTAATATCATTATGTCAAGTATTGATCTGAACTTTTTAATCAAATTTGGAACTTTTAGTGTTTGGGGTTCTTATTCACGATATCGACCTTTATTCACGATATCTGAGATTATTCACTTAATACGCAAGACTATTCATCGATAAATGAAAATTTTCCTTTTCGTCCAAAAATATCTATTCGAATACTAGCTTTGATTGTATCCATGTTTTGATCATTCTTGAATTTTACACCACTATGATTATTTTTGAGGTATTGTTGGACATGGATAAAACAAAGTACTGAATCCTTAATCCTTAATCCTCATCATTTTGTTTCACCGGATTCGTTTCTTTAAAAATATTTTAATCATCCTCGGCCTTAAATGATGATATTATTGAATATCTTTGGTCAAGAGTGCAAAGATGAATGATTTCGATGAATATCTTTAAAGTAGAGCAAAGATGAGCAGTGTTTAGATGAACATGACCCGGTGATGAATATCTTTCGTCAGTGCAAAAGATGAATATTTGATTCGGATATATATTGATTGATGTTCTGGGGATAAAAGATAGGCGATGAACTTTTAAATTCATACATAGAAGATAGTAGTTTGCATTTCTACTTAACTCTTCTAATGAATTATTATTTCATTGCAAATATTGATTTAAAACTTGTTGTCGATTGTATTCTATTAGATTTTTCCTGTTGAAGACTAACGATAATTTGTTGTATATTATCTTAGTCATAATATTCTTTCTTTGGGCTAGTTGAGCTCACCTTTTCCTTTTTTGTTCCATTTTCTTCTCGGGATGCGAGAATATAGTGAGTCTGAGTCGGGGTATGGAATGAAGGTTACAGAGAGAGTTGTTTAGTAGTCCTCACCATTTTTGTAAAATAATGTATCAATAAATGTGATGAGGATTTATTTGAGTATAGATATGGTCTAGAAGATAATATTTGTATTCAAACTCACAGTTTTATTGTTGTAATAATAAAGTTGTAGTTGTTTCTGTACCATGTATTGACAACTCAGAATGGGTGATGTATACCTATTTGGGGGCGTCACAGTCTTCATGTCAAGAATGGCCTGGATTTTCTCCGGATTGGCCTCGATGCCCCTCTGACTGACCAGATATCCCAGAAACTTTCCTGCACCAAGGCCGAAGGTGCATTTTGCCGAATTGAGCCTCAACTTGTTATGACGGACAGTCTGAAAACATTCCTCTAGATCGTCCAAGTGCTTCTGAACCTGTATGCTTTTCACGATCATATCATCCACGTACACCTCCATGTTCCTCCCCAGCTGCCTCTCGAAGATGAAATTCATCATTCTTTGGTAAGTGGCTCCAGTATTTATAAGGCTAAAGGTCATCTTATATGTCATTTTGCTTAAGCGGTGGGTAATGAATGCTGTCTTCGGGATGTCCTCTTTGCACATGGATATTTGATGATAACCTAAAAAAGCATCCATAAAGCTTAGTAATGCATACACCGAAGTGGCATCGATAAGTGATCGATATAGGGCAAGGATAAAGTCCCGGACAAGCTTTATTCAGGTCGGTGTAGTCGATGCAAACTCGCTATTTCCCATTCTGCTTTTGCACCAATACTACATTAGCCATCCACTGTGGGTAGTCGATCTCAAAAATAAAATCAGCAGCCATCAACTTGGCAATCTCCTCGTCAATGATCCTCTGACGTTCAGGTGCAAAGATCCGTCTTTTTTGTCGAACAGGCTTCTTCGATGGATCCACTTCCAGTCTGTGTTCAGCAATCTTCTGGCTAATCCCTGGCATGTCTTGAGGTTCCCATGCAAAAATATCCGCATAGTAGCGAAGTAGTTCCATAAGGTTTGTCCAAAGAGGCTCTGGTAGACCCGAACCAATCTTCACTGTTTTATCTGCCTTTCCGAAGACCAGCTCGATCTCTTCTATCTCTCCTGCAGGAATTACCAATGGCTCCGAGCTGCTTTCAATGAAGGGCTCGATCTCAATTGTCATGGTTTGCTTCTGTTTGCTGACTCCTACTCTGGAGGAAATAACATCATTCCGATAACAGCGTCGGGCTAGATCCAAGTCCCCTGCCACCTCTCTGACTCTGTGTGCTGTGGGGAACTTGATTTTGAAGTGAGGGATAGAAGTCACAACTTGGAGAGCTGTCAATGTAGGTCTCCCCAGTATGGCGTTGTAAGCCGAATCTACATGCACAACATAGAATTTACATATTATTTCTACCTGCTGAGGAGCTGTGCTGAAGATCACTGGGAGTTTGATGGTGCCTGTAACTTTGACTGGATCATTGCTGAAGCCATATAAAGGAGCCTCTTGCCCGACCTCCATCTTTCGCCCATCAAGATGTATCCTCTGATAAGCATGGGCATACAAAATATCCACTGAAGACCCGTTGTCTATCATCATACGCTTCACATCCATCGAGCCCACTTGTGCAGTGATCACTAACGCTCCTTCATGTGGCTCGATGGGCTCCGAAGGATAATCTGCATCGGTAAAGGATATAACAGTCCCTGGAAATGGTCTGTCGGCCTTCGGGGGAACACCCGCCACGGACATGACCGAATCCAGATATCCTCTCCTCTTCTTCCCTACTAACTTCCCTGCTGTCCCTCCGGTTATAACATCAACGACGTGCCTCGGCGGTGGTATTGGAGCATTTTGGACGGGTGGAACCATTTGAACCGTCTGAACAGTACGGTCGACATTCTGCTGATCTTGTTGGTCCCTCCCGGCCACATACTGAACCAGCAGACCGCTTTGAATCTTCTTCTTCACGAAATCCTTTAGATTGCAACACTCATTAGTATCATGGCCCGCGGCTTGATGATAGCTATAATATTTCTGAGAGTTGTCTTTCTCTGTCCTATAATTATCACGAGGTGGCTCAAAGAATGGCTGGTTTCTGATCTGGTCCAAAATCACCGACCTATCAGTATTCAGTTTAGTGTAAACCTTATTTACCTTCGGGGTTGACGCAGGTGGATGACTACTTCCTTGTCGCCATGAGTTGTTGTACTTCTTGAAGCGCCTCCGCCGATCATTATACCCCCGCCTTCTTTCTCGATACAGGTCTTAGGAATATCTGCCTCCCTCATTTGGTCCGAAGAAGGACGCTTCAGGCTATTTATAGCTTCCTCCACAACAATATGAAGCCTTGTCGAAAGCCTCTGCCAGACTCTTCGGATGATGGAACATCAATTTCTTCACTAGCTTTTCAGACTTCACCAGATTTAGCCCATTCTGAAACAGCCCTACCGCCTGGAGATCATTGAGGTCGGATACCTGACTAACTGCTTCTCTGAACCTCTTCACATAATGGCCTAAAGATTCGTTGGAGAACTGTCTCGACTGTCTTTAGAGAGAACAGAGGCTTCCCTCTTCTTCGGTTGCTCCCAAAACAGGCATGGAACTTGTCACAGAGCTCGGTCCAAGAGGAAATTGAATCTGACGGTAAAGTTCCCATCCACTGCCTCGCATCTGTCCTTAGTGTTGTGACAAATGTGTGACACTTAGCAGCATCAGTAAAGTCATAATAATCCATTAGCCGGTCGAACGCCTGGCTATGGTCATAAGGATCCCCAGATCCATCGTAACTCTCCATGCGTGGCAGCTTCTTGGTGATGCGCGCTTTTCTTAAGAATGTCTGAGGAAAAAGGAGACGCTTTCTTCCCCGGGGTATCCTTCACCTGTTGCACCTCTGTCAACTGCTTTCGGAGCTATTTCAACTCTTTAACCAAAAAATCTACCCCTTCCGGTAGAGATGACGCTTCTTTCTCCGGGGAGTTTTTCTTCTTTTGAACGGATAGGTCTTTTACCATAGAACCCCCAATTTTTGAGGGACTTCTACGATGATGGTGGTCCACAGAGCAACGTGCCTCCGATGGACTTTCTGGAGTACGGCCCCTAGATCTGCTTTGTCTTTGGATTCTGTGGCTGTGATGAGAATGCGCAACAATGAGCGCTCTCATTGTATTCTCGGGAGTATGTTCTCTAGATCGGCCTCTTTGTTCACTTCGGCCCTGCTCCCTAGGACCGGCATGATGGTGCGCTCCTTTCGATCTTCGAGGAGTAGGGCTTCTCGATCTTCTTCTTTCTTGATGTTGGCTCTGAGTTTCACGTCCTGAATGAGTGGGTTCCTTCCCACTTCGATGCCTTATTTCTTGAACGTAACGAATCGACGCTTCATCTCTCAACTCTTCCATCCGGGACATTTGCTCAGCTATATCCTGCCGTTGCTTTATAAGTGCCTCCATGACCCTATCTGTTTAAATCGCCATCTTAGCCCGGTAGGGAGGCTTTTTCGTCTGGTCACCTCGTGATCGAGTCTTAAGTGAGGTGCCTTCTACTTGTTTAGATTGTGGTAGGACTCTTTCTCCGTCGTGAAGACTAGCTTTCTCTTAGCTTTGCACGACCTTGGACGAGAATCTTCATGCGAACGTTTGGACGTTGTCTTTGGCATGAACACTTATCAGTAGGTCCCAAACGCCTCGACGGTATTCTCAGTAAGACCCTCAAACTTTTATAAATAAAGATGAATTTTCTATAAATATTATTTTTGAATATTATGGAATAATTTGATATAATGTTATAGTTGTGGGTAATATTTATAAATTTTGCAAAAGTATGCAAGTGGTTATATTATATTCGATTGGTGGGGAATATTCGGTTTTAGCAGGGGAATATTAAATATAACGGCACAATCATTGGTGGACCTCATAATGTAATTATTATTCGGATTGAGAAAACGACAAAAATATTTTATTGAAATAACGGCGGAAGTTTTACCGTTGATACTGTTGAACTACTCGGTAGTAAAAGTACAGTAATACGTGTGGTTGCATAGTAGCACATGGTATTGATTATTGATGCTTATGTGAGAAGTCACTCAGTTTGATTCCATTATTGTCGATTAATAATATGAATTATTATAGCGATAATGACGTTTTGTTTTATTCGTATTATTAACGTAATAAAAAACGAAACATCTTTTTATATAAACCGAATACTTTATTAAAGTTATTCTATAAATAAAATATATTATATTTTATTATGCATAGTGTTTTGCAGATAGTCTCAGATATAGTGTTTGCATAGTAAAATGTTTTTATATAAATAGAATATATTATATTTTATTTAAAAGATTTTGCTTTTAAATATGGACCGTCAGATTAAAGTAAATCAATCTGGACTGTTCATGGATTAATTACTATGCATTCTATTTTCCTATAAATGAAGCTCATTCCTTCATTATTTTCTTATTTAATTCTTTGAGCTACAGAGAGAGAAACTATAGAGAGAAAGAAGAAAAGTATTCTCGCTACTTCACTTTCGCCAATATTCGGTTCTTCTAAGGTAGGGAATATTATTTGTTGTACCGTAAGGGGTGTTATTCTTTTGTATTCATGAAGAGAACTTCTTTTGTTATTCCATTCTTATTTATTACATTGGAATAACTTGATACGCTGAATCCCTATACTTGGTGATCTTCTTCTTTTATTCCATTCTTCTATTATTACATTTGGAACATCCTGTCATGTGTTTTACAGGACTGGTTAAAATCTTTATTATTATTCATTGGAACATCCCATCATGTGTTTTACAGGACTGGTTAAAATCTTTATTATTCTGTTGGAACATCACATGCATGTGTTTTACAGGACTGGTTAAAATCTTTATCATTCTGTTGGAATATCCTATCGTGTGTTTTACAACAGGACCGGTTCCATCTTTATTATTACATTGGAACATCCCGCTTGTGAATTTTACGACTTGGTTCCGTTATTATTATTCGTTGAATAACTTTATCATGCTAATACCGCATGCATGGTGATTTCTTTTGTTATTCCATTCTTTATTATACCCGGTTGGTTAAAACTTTGACTTCTATACTCCATGAAATTAGTAGAATATCCTTGATATTTGCGTTTTCATCCGAGATCTTTTCATGGAAATATTCTTCCGATCATTCTTGAATTTTACTCTACAAAGTAGTATCATGTTGACATTTGGATGTTATTAGTCCCCTGAATAACTTAATTCTTGAACTTGTTTTATTGAATTCTTATATCATTGTCATCATCCTCGTGTTTATATTTTTAAAGTCATCTATGGCACGTAGAGCATGGATGGACTTGGTATGATTATGATGACCGAGGATTATTCGGTGTAATCATGGTAGTAATGTTACAAATGATGTGGTAAAAGTCCTCGATTGGCCATAGTGCATTGATGGATGATTGTTGGTATGATCATGACCATTAATGAATACACAACTATTCTCGCCCGTAGTGCGGGAATAATTGTGGTCGTGATACTAAAGAATATCCTTGGCCGAAAGTAGTGCGGGGTGATTCGATGATGTGGATTATTTATTAAAGTCGAGTCTCTCATTTATAATAATGATGAAAACCTTTTAAATCATAAAAGATAGTAGATTTTATTTTCTACTTGACTCTTTTAATGGATTGCTTGTTCATCATAGATTAAACTTGATGTTTATTATATTTTATCGGTTTAACAATGTTGAAGGCTATTGATAATTTATTTCGCATTATCTTAGTCATAATATTTCTTCTTTGGGCTAGTTGAGCTCACCCTTTCTTTCTTTGTACATCTTCAGAAATGAGAACATATTTGGACGAGTCGGGGAGCGGAGTAATGGTCGGTAGGATAGCATTAGTAGTCCTCACTATTACGTGAAAAAGTGTGATAATAATTGTAATGAGGACTCCTTTTGAGTTTGTATAATATCTAGTAGACAATATTTGTATTCAAACTCACGGTTTATGTGACGCCCCAAAATAAGTATACATCACCTATTACGAGTTGTCAATACATAGTACGTAAATAACTACAACTTTATTATTACAACAAGAAAAGCGTGAGTTTGAATACAAATATTATCTTCTAGATAATATCTATACTCAAATAAATCCTCATCACATTAATTGATACATTATTTTACAAAATGGTGAGGACTACTAAACAATCCTTTCTAAAACCTTCATTCCATACCCAGACTCAGACTCGCTATTTTCTCGCCTCCACGAGAAAAATGGAACAAAAAGGAAAAGGGTGAGCTCAACTAGCTCAAGAAGAATATTATGACTAAGATAATATACAACAAATTATCGTTAGTCTTCACGAGGGAAAAATATAATAGAATACAATAGACAACAAATTTTAAATCAATATTCGCAATGAAATAATAATTCATTAGAAGAGTTAAGTAGAGAATGAAAACTACTATCTTCTATGTATGAATTTAAAAGTTCATCGTCTATCTTTTATCCCCGTAACATCAATCAATATACATCCTGAATCAAATATTCATCTTTTTGACTACTGAGGCCAAAGATATTCATCATTGGTCATATTCATTTAAACACTGCTCATCTTTGCACTACTACGGCCAAAGATATTCTTCAGAAATCATTCATCTGCACTACTTCTAAAGCCAAAGATATTCTTAAGAAATCATTCATCTTTTACTATGTGCCAAAGATATTCCATAATATCATCATTTAAGACCGAGGATGATGAAAATATTTTTAAAAAGCGAATCCGGTGAAACAAAATGACAAGGATTAAGGATTAAGGATTCGTACTTGGTTTTATCCACGCCCAACAATACCTCAAAAATAATCATAGTGGTGTAAAATTCAAGAATGATCAAAACATGGATACAATCGAGAGTTAGTATCCGGAATAGATGTTTTAGACGAAAAGAAGAAATTTTATTTTTTAAATTGAATAAGATCAGTATACGTGAATAGTCAGATATCGTGAATAGTGCCGTATATCGTGAATAGTAACTCAGACACCAAAAGATAGAAATTCCACACAAAAACATCTTCACGCCATGAATAGTACTCGTGAATAAGAACTCGTGAATAAGAACTCATGAATAAGAACTCGTGAATAGTAACTCATGAATAAGAACCCATGAATAAGTAACCCAGACATGAAAAAGTTCCAAATTTGATAAAAACTTCAGATCAACATTTCAAATTATAATGATATTGAAGAAATAATATCATTACTAAAAAAAATAATATCCCTTACCTCGAAAGATCAAGATCTTAGCTAGAATACGGGTATAGTCTTTGAAGAAGGAACTTGCCTTAATCTAGCAATACTCAAATTATACTCAAAATACTCACAAGAATACGCTCGATAATATAGAGAGAGAAAACTTCAGTTTACGGTGTGATTTTCAATTCTAACCCAAGACCCTATTTATAGGAAAACGCTTTGAATACTCAAAGCAGCGAAAATTTAATATAATATATTATAATTATACAAATTTTCCATAGCCCACCTTTTGGTCAAAAACACCAGCCACACATGTTAATGATGTCCAAAAAAATACAAAAAACGTTTTTTCTAACAAAAATAATTTAAACTCCAAAAATCAATTCACACCCGATATACCGAAACTTCAATAATTCACAATAAATAGCCCTTTCATCAGAAAATTCGAATCTCGCGAGTTTTTATAGGAAATTCAATTCTCTACAACTTTGCAGAAGAAAGTTTTTCCAAATTCCAAATAGAAATTGACCGAAATTCACAAACGGTCGATTTTACAGACTATAATCAAATTTCAGTCAATAAATGGGGTCCACCGACATGTTTAACATGTTTTAAGCATTTATTGCAACAAAAATACTCTTCCTCCTCAGATACTCATATATCCCACATTCGTTGTAAAAAATATCACAGTTAATATATTATTAAAATAATATATTTAAATGAATTATTTTATCGAAAAAGATAAAATATTAATTTTCAACAATTGTCATTTTAAAATTTTCTCCATCTATATCCACATAAAATCAATATTTTCCTCATCATATAAATCAATAATTAATTATTCACAAATAATATTACGAATCACATTATTGACAACCAGCAGTTCCTCAGAAGAGGGGCTTTCAATAAGAATTTCTTCTTACTGGTAGCATGCAATTAGGTGACCAAACCTCTCCTTAGACAGAACTTTCTAGACATTGCCAACAATGTTATCTAATAATATTATTCGAGATAATATGAATTATTGCTTCGATAATGAAAATCTCGTGTAATGACAATTATTGAAATAACAACAATATAAAATATCAACGCAGCAATTATTAACTCAATAAAATCTTTCGAGCGGTAATTATCGTAACCATTATTGAGTAGTGTCTTCTTACGTAAGAATCAATAATTGGTGCAATACGGTATCTATTGTCAACAACGCAGTATTCTTGTGTTTTAACCACCGGTATTCCAACAAAGATTAATCTGATAATAACTACTGTTGTTATTTAAAAATAACTTATATTTGTCGTTTTCTTCATCCAATCGCTCAAGTTATGGGGCCCACACATGGTCTGCTTGCCGTCATACGAATATTCCCACAAGCGAGACGAATATTCCACTACCAAACGAATATTCCCCGACGATAATGAATATTTTATAACCACTTGCTTATTTTGAAATATTTCATGATTTAACCCTTAACTATCCACATTAATCAAATCCACCCTTACTATTTCAAAATAATAAATAAAGGAAATTCCTTTTATTTAAAAAATTTGGGGTCTTACAACCTCCCTCCTTATGAAATTTCGTCCTCGAAATTTGACGACGATACAGTGTTTCAAAAGGTGAGGATACCTCGCTTTCATTTCCGTTTCCAATTCTGTGTCATTTCTCTATAAAGATGATTCCTCCACAAAACTTTAACTTGTGGTATGACCTTTCTTAGCGTAGGACATGCTCCTTCCCTATCCAAGATCTTGACAGTACCTCCTCATACGTTAAGTCTTCTGGCTATCTCGTCTGGTTCTAACTCAATAATGTGGTTGGGTATTTCACATATTTCTGAAGTACATGATATATGAAACACATTATGAACACGAGACATACTAAGAGGTAACGCAAGTCTATAGGCTACATTTCTACTCGGTCAAGAATTTGAAATGGACCGATAAATCGTGGATTGAGCTTTCTTCTTCCCAAATCTTGTAACTCCCTTCCGTGGAAGCAACTCGCAATAATACATGATCCCTACACTAAATTCCACATCCTTTCGATGAAGATTCGCATAACTCTTTTGTCGATCTTGTGCCATTTGTATACTTTGTAGAATCATTTGGATCTTTTTTGGTGATCATCGTCTTAACTCGGGTCCCAACAATGTTGCTTCACCCACCTCATCCCAACATATTGGAGAACGACATTTTCATCCATATAATGCTTGAATGGAACCATGCCTATATTTGTTTAATAACTATTGTTGTATGAGAATTCCACCAATGGCAAGTACTTATCCCAACTTCCTTTGAAATCTAGGACACGAGTTTTAATATATCTCAAGAGTTTGAGTAGTCCTTTCGATTGCTTCATCCGTTTGAGGATGGTATGCCAGCCAGATCGTAAATTCGTGCCCATAGCTTTCTACAAACTAACCCAAAATCATGAAGTGAATCTTGGGTCACGATCTAAAACTATGGATCTTGGCATGCCATGCAATCTCACAATCTCATTTACGTCATACGAGAAAGGCGTTCGAGGAATAAGTCTCCGTATCGGCAAGAAATGAAAGCGAGACTTGGTTAATCTATCAACAATAACCCAAATAGCATTGATGCCCGAGAAACCGTAGGAAGACCCGTGAACGAAATACATAGTAATGTGTTCCCACTTCCATTCAGGAATCTCAAGTGGTTGTAATGGACCCTTTGGCACTTGATGCTCTGTCTTTACATGTTGACAAGTTAAACATCTCGAGATAAACTACGCGATCTTTCTCCTCATATTGCTCCACCAAAATGTATGTTGAAGATCATAATACATTTTGGTACTCCCAGGATGGATTGCAAACAATGTGTTGTGTGCCTCCATCATGATTCTATGCTTCAAATCAAAATCATTAGGAATGCTGAAAGTGCGGAGTTGACTCAAGTATTCCTTCTTCATCAATTCTCGCTTAGGAATAGCTCCTTCTTGTACTTTTCTTCTTCATACGCATCATTTCCGATTGCGGGCTGGAGCAACCTTAACTTTTCTATTAAAGTTGGCTCTACGCAGATACTTGACATCATCGCACTGCTCGTTCAAGATATGATCTTCTACTCAACGCGTCACTACCACGTTCGCTTTTCGAGGATGGCATGATCGTAACATGTCTTTGAAATGAGTCTCCTCTTGAGTTCTTGAAGCTCTTCCCACATTCCTTGCTCCATTCGAATTTTGTATCTCTACGAGTCAATTTGCGTTAATGGAATAGCGATTCGAGAATATCCTTCAACGAATCTCCGATAATAACCAACTAAGCCTGAAAGCTACGTATTTCGACATCGACTTAGGTTGCTCTCATCATGACTCATATCCCAATCTTGGATAAGACGTCACAATGACACCTATCGCTTTTCTTATCGCACGAATATGACGTCCCTACAGAGAAAGTCGGCTTAGTGAATTCCACAAAGGAAGTCACAAGATAAAGGCTCAGTACCAAATTCTATAGTTGAATTTTTAACTCACGAAGTTCAATAGGAGCCATTCGATATGAGATTTTAGAAATGAGTTTTGTCTAGGGTTCAAAGTCGATACAAAATTTAATATCGAAGCTTTGGGAGTAAGCCAAGAAATTCTTCGTAAAATACGTCGGAAAAATCAATAACAACAGGAATATTATTCAAATCGACGTGTCTTTATTCAAATCCATAACATGGACTAAGGAAATTTGACATCCGTAATAAGCGAATGACTTCATGGCTTGATATGAAAATGTTTGACTACAATGGTTTGATTGCTTGAATTCGAATAACGAGTTGCTTAAGAATATGAAAACTAACAACCTTACGAAAATAATCAATTTCGGCATGATGAGTAGTTAACCTTAAAATCACATCAAAAAACAAATATCTCTATAGAAATAAGGTTAACTGTGTAATGTGATAGTGCCAACTGAATCAAGCAAGATTTATAAAATGGTGGATGTGATGAAAGTTTCTCCTAACGGATTTCCACAGATAGGTCAAAGTCTAATTTCTTGAGTCAAGTTTAAACGTTGGCGCAAGTAAGAGAGATAAAAGAATGGGTAGAACCGATATCTAGTAAGATATATACTTGCGAAGAATTTATAATTAACTAACCGTCTTAACGTTCGGGTTCCTTGCATTTTAACCGGTCGCGACAAACGCCTTCCAAGAACCGTTGACTTTGACTTTTCGGGACATCCTTTTGAGTCACCATTCTCATTTGGATCTGGTTTTGATATCGCATAATCTCTCGGCGATATGTCCTTCTTTTCCACAATTATAAGATACCTTAAAGCTGTTGCAGGCGGCCAATGATATGTCCCTCTTTCCGCATTTGTAATATATGACCCGGTGGTCGCGTTCTCCTCCCTTAAAACTAGTTCTTCTGGCGCCGACGTCTTCACATGGTCGTTGTTGAATCTCCTCTTTTAAAATCTCCTCCCGACTCGCTTCTTCTATTTTCATGGCCACGATTACCACCGAGTGGTTACCACCTTTGTCTGTATTCTTCTTTCTCCATTTGGTTATCATTATTCGATGATCGCTATCTTCTTGTGATGATCCCGGTTATGGTCCCTCGGTTGAACGTTTCGTTATCTCATTTCTAACAACCTGAGCCCCTGCTGACAACATCGAATAGAGAAAATTTATGAGAAATGAGATCTCGACGTATGTCGGGTTTTAAACCTCTCGTAAACATCCGCGTCATACGTTCCTCATTCTCCACCAAATGAGGTGCGAACTCGGATAACTCATGAACTTCGCCGCATCGTCTTTGGGCGTCGTGTTATTCTCGCTCAGTCTAATAAACTCTACTTCCTTCGTATACGCCGAATACTTTCGGGAAGTACTTGTCATTGAGCTATTTCAAACGTCTCCCATGACACGCCGAAATGCAAATTTGGATGGGTACGCTTCATGATTCCCACCGATGAATCGCCTTTCGCCACGGAACATAAAGGTGGCGAATGGAACTTTCTGTTCTCCGTGCATCCCAAGACATCGAATATCTTGGTAATTTGTTTGACCCACGTCTCGCTTTTAATCGGATCCGGCTTCCCTGCACTCGGTGGTCCCAACTCTTTGAAGCTGCTTGTTTTGTGACCACCGTGAATTGCTATCATTTCTC
Organism: Panax quinquefolius; assembly: GCA_020205615.1. NCBI lineage: Eukaryota > Viridiplantae > Streptophyta > Magnoliopsida > Apiales > Araliaceae > Panax > Panax quinquefolius. The sequence goes on from CM035151.1 coordinate 3,675,326, forward strand.
CTCTGTATTTTGAACACGAGTCTCCTCGTCGATTTTGCATGAACTGCAAAAAGCTTCTAAACATCCCTCTTTCATCATACGCTTCGATTGGTGTTGTTCACGGGGCCGAACATTGTCACTGTTGCAGACGTTTCTCCTCGTTGGTGAGTACAGCATCTCCACGGTCTCATTTACTCCTTTGTTAATATTCTCATTCGACATTCTCAAATACTATCATAAAACAAGGGTTAATTAAGAAATCAATATATCACATAATATCCCTATATCTTGACCAACTAACAAATAAGCTTAGGTAGGACACGAAGGATTTACTCTGCCTCCCTCCTAGTTCTATTCCCGATCTCCGCCATGGAGATCATATCCTAAGCTCGATACCAATTGTGACCTCATGGTGCTTCAACCACAAGACCTCACAATGGTACTATCGGTTTGCCACCCAGAAAGCAGCGCCCCTACGGAGAGTCCTGCGGTGCATCCCCATAAAGCAGGAAGTCAATGGTGAGAGGCTCGGGGCTTTTTACTTACTTATGGCTCGATACCAAATTGTGGCGCCCCAAAAAAATAGGTATACACAACACCCATTACGAGTCGCCAAATACATGGTACAAGAAGAAACTACAACTTGATAATACAAATGTCGTGTGAAATACGACAATATATACTGTGAGTTTAAATATAATATTGTCTTCTAGACAATATCCACACGCAAATAAATCCCCATCATAATTATTGATACATTATTTTACAAAAATGGTGAGGACTACTAAACAACTCTCTCTAGAACCTTCATTCCATACCCCGACTAGTACTCGCTACATTCTCGCCTCATGAGAAGAAAAATGGAACAACAAGGAAAAGGGTGAGCTCAACTAGCCCAGTAAAGAATATTATGACTAAGATAATATACAACAAATTATCGTTAGCCTTCAACAGGGAAAAATCTAATAGAATACAATAGACAACAAATTTTAAATCAATATTCGCAGCGGAGATAATAATTCATTAGAAGAGTTAAGTAGAGAATGCAAACTACTATCTTCTACATGTATGAATTTAAAAGTTCATCGCTCATCTTTTATCCCCGTAACATCAATCAATATACATCGGAATCAAATATTCATCTTTGCACTACGTGCCAAAGATATTCATCGATTGGTCATGTTCATTTAAACACTGTTCATCTTTGCACTACTGTGCCAAAGATATTAATCGGTCAGTCGTGTTCATCTCAACACTGTTCATCTTTGCACTACATGAGCCAAAGATATTCTTGAAATCATTCATCTTTGCACTACTGAGCCAAAGATATTAAATAATATCATCATTTAAGACCGAGGATGATGAAAATATTTTTAAAGAACGAATCCAAAGGTGAAACAAAATGACAAGGATTAAGGATTAAGGATTCGTACTTTGTTTTATCCATGTCCAACAATACCTCAAAAATAATCATAGTGGTGTAAAATTCAAGAATGATCAAAACATGGATACAATCAAAAGCTAGTACCCGAATAGATATTTTGAATGAAAAGAAGAAATTTTATTTTTTAATTGAATAGTCTTGATATCGTGAATAGTCAGTATATGTGAATAGTAACTCGACACCAAAAGATAGAAATTCCACAAAAACATCTTCACGCTTACATAATAGTACTCGTGAATAAGAATCGTGAATAATAACTCATGAATAGTAACTCGTGAATAGTAACTCATGAATAATAACCCCGACATGAAAAAGTTTCAAATTTGATAAAAACTTTAGATCAACATTTCAAAGATAATGATATTGAAGAAATAATATCATTCTGAAAAAATAATATCCCTTACCTCAAAGAATCGAAGCCGGAAGGAAAGGTGGAAGTGATCTTTGAATGAAACTTGTCTTGAACAAAGAACTCTCAAAGTATCTAAATACTCACAAAAATCGCTCGATAATATAGAGAGAGAAAGAGAAAACTTTGTTTTTCGGTGTGATTTTCAATTCTAACTTAGCCCTCTATTTATAGGAAAATGTTAAGTCAAGAAGGCAAGCTGAGACTGACTTGCACACGATGGCTTTTTACTCGCTACTATTGCCACCCACCACATTTGAAATAAAATTCAGCACATTTTTTCACCAACCAAAAGTGGGGCCCACTCAATTCTAGAATTTTCCACTAAAATCATTTATAACCTAATTTCTGAATCAGTCACCTCTTAAAATTCATAATAAATTATACGCTCATTTTTAACGGTTCAAAATTTGTGGACATATACTCAACTTATATATGTATAACATATCCAAAAATTACAACGATCCAACGGTCGGATTAAATATTATAACTCACACAATAAAGCTGTAATAACACCGATTTGATCTTTTAATACCTCCAATCCGACAAAATACAAATAAAACATCTCAGCATTAATTCCTTCATTAATAACCACATAAATAAATCCATCATTTATATTCATATAAAATAAATATTTCCTTATCATATGAATCAATAATTAATTATTCACAAATAATATTACTGTAATCACATTTATGACAACCAGTGTCATTCCTCAGGAAGAGGGCTTTCAATAAGGATCTCTCCTTCTTGGTGGCGCAATTAGGTGACCAAACCTCTCCTTATGTAACTTTCTAGACATTGCCAATAATGTTATCTAATAATATTATTCAAATAATATGAATTATTGATCCGATAATGGAAATCATCATGCGATGACAATTATTGAAACAATAATAATATAAAATATCAACGCAACAATTATTGAATCAATAAAATAAACTATTGAGCGATAGAATTCACATGTAACAATTATTGAGTAGTGCCTTCTTTACGCACGAATCAATAATTGGTGCAATCTAAATGTCTTCTTGTTCAACAGCAGCGATAGTGTGTTTTAACCACGGGTATTCCAACAAGATAACTGTGAATAACTACTGTAGTTATTTTTAAACAACTTATATTTGCTGCGTTTTCCTCATCCAATCGCTTTCCGTTATGGGGCCCACACATGCATTTGCGCTTGCGTCAATCGAATATTCCCCGACAATGAATGAATATTTTATAACCACTTGCTTATTTTGAAATATTTGCGTATTTAACCCTAACTATCCACATTAATCAAATCAACCCTTAATATTTCAAAATAATAAATAGAAAATTAAATTTCATTAATAATAAGTTGGGGTCTTACAAAAGTATTCTCGCTACTTCACTTTGCCAATATTCGGTTCTTAAGGTAGGAATATTATTTGTTGTACTAAGTAAGGGGTGTTATTCTTTGTATTCATGAAGAGAACTTCTTTTGTTATTCCATTCTTATTTATTACATTGGAATAACTTTGTATCTGTGGAATCCCTATACTTGGTGATCTTCTTCTTTTATTCCATTCTTATTATTACATTTGGAACATCACATGCGTGTGTTTTTACAGGACTGGTTAAAATCTTTATTATTATTCTATTGGAACATCACATGCGTGTGTTTTACAGGACTGGTTAAAATCTTTATTATTCTGTTGGAACATCACATGCGTGTGTTTTACTGGGACATGGTTAAAATCTTTATCATTCTGTTGGAATATCCTATCGTGTGTTTTACAGGATGCAGTTCCATCTTTATTATTCTGTTGGAACATCACGCTTCGATTGTGAATTTCACGACACGGTTCCGTTATTATTATTACGTTGGAATAACTTGTCTATCATCGGCACCGCATGCATGGTGATTTCTTTTGTTATTCCATTCTTTATTATACCCGGTTGGTTAAAACTTTGACTTCTATACTCCATGAAATTAGTAGAATATCCTTGATATTTGCGTTTCATCCAAATATCTTTTCATGGAAATATTCTTCCCGATCATTCTTGAATTTTACTTTCTGAAAGCGATGATCGTGTTGATGATTTAGATGTTATTAGTTCACGAATAACTTAATTCTTGAACTTGTTTTATTGAATTCTTATATCATTGTCATCATCCTCGTGTTTATATTTTTTAAAGTCATCTCGTGGCCTGTAGAGCATGGATGGACTTGGTATGATTATGACGAGGATTATTGATTGTAATCATGGCCGTAATGTTACAAATGATGTGGTAAAAGTCCTCGATTGGTCGTAGTGCATTGATGGACGAGTTGTTGGCATGATCATGACCATTAATGAATACACAACTATTCTTGGCCCGTAGTGCAGGAATAATTGTGGTCGTGATACTAAAGAATATCTTTGGCCGTAGTGCGGGGGTGATTCGATGATGTGGATTATTTATTAAAGCTGAGTCTCAGCTATAACAGTGATGAAAAACCTTTTAAATCATAAAAGATAGTAGATTTTATTTTCTATTTGACTCTTTTAATGGATTGCTTGTTCCGCAGTTAAACTTGATGTTTATTATATTTTATCAGTTTAACAATGTTGAAGGCTATTGATAATTTATTCTGCATTATCTTAGTCATAATATTTCTTACTGGGCTAGTTGAGCTCACCCTTTCTTTCACCTGTACTCTTCTTGAAATGAGAACATAAATTTGGGGCGAGTGGGGAGCGGAGTAATGGTACAGAGGATAGCATTAGTAGTCCTCACTATTACGTGAAATAGTGTGATAATAATTGTAATGAGGACTCCTTTTGAGTTTGTATAATATCTAGTAGACAATATTTGTATTCAAACTCACGGTTTATGTATTATTATACCCTAGCAGTTATATTAGTAAGTTGTATTTAAATTACATACCATGTATCGACTACCCAAGATGGGTGATGTATACCTAATTTTGGGGCGCCACATATTCGTGGTCTTGATTCACTAATGACCATCGGCGTCTTCCTTGTGTATCTCGCTTTCTACTCTTTCCCATCTTTGAAAAGCGTAGAACAAATAAATATTTGTGATTGCCAACTCTTGAACACTAGAATCGCGCCTCCTTCTGGCGTGATGTTAACGCCAAGATCTTTTGCCACGTCCCAATCACGTAAGGCGTCCGATCCTCACGGTAAATACGATAAACACGATCAACACACAAAGCTTGAATTTGGAATGCGTGAGGATAACTCCGTGAGAGTCGATCAAAGTGATCACAAGGGTTAACAATGGAGGATGTAAAATATCTAGCGTTCCGAGAGCGATAAAAATGTATGCGTACCTTTTGTTAGAAGACTCCCTTGCTAGGTTATACTCTCATGCTCGGTTTTTTGTGTCACCAACCACGATCCGACACACATTTCACACTCTCTATGGTCTCAAATAGGATCGCATGCACGGTTGTCACCTTTTTTTCTCATGTACTGCCATGCCATTGGATAAAATCCTATCCACATTAATGATCTGCAGACTTTTGGTCAACTGCTCTCATTTTTCATCATTACAAGTCAAAGGCTTAGATATAAAAAGCTTTAATGGATCAATCCTTTGACCTAGCCCATCATTATGAGGATATAATAAAGGTAACATAAATATTAAGCCCAATGACTATAAAACTCAATAATAAAGGTCCAATAGGCTAATTAAATGGATAGGCCCAATCCGTCTGGCCCAATAGAGGAAATATCATGACCCAACAAACTCCTTTATCAAACACCAAAATCAGATCACAATTGTGTATAGTACTCAAACCACGCTGGTCCGCCCAACCATCACTCGCTCCGATACGTCTTGCACAACCCTCTCAGCCTGCCCATCAAGCGCACTAGTAGCCTCATCCAATAACAATAGCAATACGTTGCTTTTTCCTTCCTGATAGCTGCAATCCTTTGTATCATAACCATCTTTAAGTTGTGTGATAAAATCATGAGCATTGGCTGCCATTGCTGCTTTAGAAATCTCGGATTCGTTAACTTCATCGGCTGCACCATAACCAATATTTGCTCTGATTGTAATTGAAAATAAAGTCGGTTCTTGGTTTACTAATCCAATGTGTTGCCTCAAATATCGAAGGTGGTACAACCTTAAATCTACATTGTCAATTGTTATTCATTCCTTCAGCGGTTCGTAAAATCTTTCTATTAATCCAATGATTGACAATTTTCTGGACCCACCAAAGCGGTCGATTTGCCCTCCTCAATGCTTAGAGCTAAACCATTAAAAATGCTCACATTTGGTCTAGCTAGTAGGGTACACAAAGTGCACATCACAAAAATCCACTTAACCCTTTAGTCGAATAGGCTTTGATGCCCTTCAGGTCATCCGGTTTTATTCTACTGGGCCGATCTAAGATTGCGAAGACGAAGCTCACAACATCTACTACACCCCTAGTGTTAGACCCTTTTGACTTTGGCATGCGGGACGCCGAGATAGCATGTCAAGTCAAGTCTTGACACTCGATTATGTGTGCGAAGGCGATATCACGTCGCGTACATGTGCGGCAATGTCAGCGGCAGGCGTGCAAGGATGTTATCGCGACAAGCATGACTGTCTTGTAATCGATCCCAGTAGTGTCTGGCGAGAAAAGTATTTGTCTTGTAATCGAATCGGGCGGCGAAAGTGGCGGGCGACGACTTGGTCGATAAACTTAGTCGTTTGAGCAGCAATGAGCATCGTTGGGCAGCAGTGTGCGACACTAGGCATCAAGTTGTGTCATTGTACAGCAAATGGGATATGTCAAGAAAATATAAGTTCTGGACAACTTACATTATGATTCCTCGAACGTGTCGATGTCCGATCTTGGCGGTTTGGAAATTTTATAAGTTGCTACTTATGGGGAGGGTACTTTCCGTGAAGGTTATCCGGAACCATGGGCAGGTGCCATGGGCGAGGCATGCTGGACGTTGGGACATTGTTGGACTCCCTTACAACAATGTCTAACATCAGATTATGGCTTTGGATCGAATCAAAGACTCGTTCATGAGCGGGGCATGATCGAGCAAGGACGTTGCTGGGCGAACGTTGGGCATGGCAAGATGATGGGCTTGGCATGTCAAATCAATGTCAAGGATGAGCTTAGCATACGGTTGGCTTGAAACCAAAGACTAACGAACGAGTGGCTTAGTGGGCTAAACGTGGGCATGGCATAAGCGAACTAAGATGCCACAAAAACAAGACATGGGTTCGAGACGGTAAAATTTAGACTCAATCGGTGGCAAAGGCAGCATCACATGTTGGGCTACGAGGGGTGCCAAACAACGCGAGGCGTTCAGTCATGCGATGGCAATGAAGGTGTTAGAAGCGATCTGGTGCTTTAGTGCTTCGAAATGAAAGAACATGCAACGTCTGGTGATGCACACGTAGGCTAATGGATCGGTAGGCGTGCAGCGGTTGGTCGAAATTGCGACTTGGGCAAAGTCGAGGAGCGATTAAGTCTGATTTGGGGTGCCGGATTACACAAACATGGGGAATGGCGTGTCAAAGAAATGGGCAAAGAATCGGGAGATCATGCAAGGCAGTTATGGCAGTTACCAAGTAGTGGGCAAAGTCTTTGAAGCGATGAATAGAAAGGCGATTTGTGTGGTGGGTGGTGACTGGCAAAGAATTGAGGGGCAACAACCAGCTAGTGGGAAACATGTCAGATACCAGATTGCATGACTAGACACAAGGATGCGTGACACAAGGTTGACATGCTCTGTAGTGGGCAGTTTTGGGGAACTGCCACCCCATTGTTGGCAGCACCTTATTGGTGCAAACCTCTTGACAGTTGGGGGTGTCAACTGACCATTAGGCTATAAATAGTCAGTGCTGTGAGCTCAGAAAGGTAGCATATTGCAGGGCATATATGTGAATTAGGCTAGAGAGCTGAGTTTTGTAGGCCTTTGGGCGAATTTCCTAGTTTATTGAGAGTGCAATAAAAGGTTGGGCGTTTTGCCTGTAAATTCATGTGTTGTCCATTGTGTGCTTGCAAATCACTTGTGCCAAACAATCAAATATACAAACAGGCGTCGTGTGTTACATTAATATAAAGCAGTCTTGACAGACAAAGACCTTTATCTTGAGTTAATTTGTTGGTTGTAGGAGGCAATCAAGCCATCACAGGGTTGAAGGTTGGCGAAAAATTTGAAACTAGACCTTACCCGTGTGACACCTAACTAGGTCAGTGGTCATGGTTGCTACTTCAGCTATCACCCTTCCGGTACTTATTAAATTTGATATGTGATGACTTTTAATGGATATATAAATAAATGATGGAGATATATGTATATATACTAATCTGGTGTTACTGTATGTCTTTATGTGGATGACTTGCTTATTTTTGGTACTAATATTGATGTTATATATGAGACTAAAAATTTGTTATCTACTAAATTTGATACGAAAGACTTGGGAGAGGCAAATATTATTTTCGGGATTAATTTGAGAAAAGTTTGTAATAGGTATATGATTTTTCAAAATCATTATGTGGAGAAAATGCTTAAAAGATTTGGGCATTATAATGTTAATCCTGTTAGTAGTCCGTACGACTCTTGTTTTCATCTAAAAAAGCATGAGGGACCAAGTGTATCTCAATCTGAGTATGCCCAAATCGTAGGTTGCTTAATTCATCTTACAAATTGCACAAGACCTGATATATCATATGTAGTTAATAGACTAAGCAAAATACACTCATAATCCTAATAAGGATCATTGGACTGCTTTATGTAGAATACTCAAGTATCTGCGAGGTACTATTTGATTTGATTTGTATTACTGCGGTAATCCTGCAGTTCTTGAGGGCTATAGTGATTCCAACTGGATCTCTGATTCAAATGAAATCAAATCCACGAGTGGCTACATATTTACCTTAAGAGGAGGAACAGTTTCTTGGAAGTCTACTAAATAGACTTGTATAGCTCGCCCTACTATGGAGTTTGAGTTTATTGCCTTAGAGAAGACAGGTTCTGAAGTAGAGTGGCTCAGAAATCTTTTGGGAAATATTCCCTTGTGGACAAGAATATCAATTCCATCTGTGTCTCTACATTGTGATTGCCAAGTAAAATTTGTTTGAAATTTCATCACTACCGCTTTATGGATAGTTGAAAAATATTAATACAAGGGAGAGAATTTCTTGGGACAATGAGAGAAGGTAGGGGTAATATAGGAAAGTAAATAATTTATTCTTCTCGAAAATTATAAACGACAAATATTTTGGAAATTAGGTTAAAGACAATTTTTCCTACTAGTATTTGTCTAGTTTTCTAAGTAATCCTTTTTCTCCCCCTCCCACATGGCAGCATGTGTATATATATATATATATATATGTTTCATCCAGAGCAATTCTTTTTTAGCTTGTTATATTTTTATTTTTTTTGCTCCAACCGCTACAACAACAAGTCAAAAAAAGGGGTTGCTCCACAGCAACCGGTTGCTGTGAATGAAACTCATATATATATATATATGGGGTTTCATCCACAGCAATCGGTTATTGTGGAGCAACCCCTTTTTTGACTTGTTGTATTTTTTTTTACTCCGGCCGCTACAACAACACGTCAAAATCAATTGTTATGGATGGACCCCATATATATATATATATATATATATATATATATGTTCTCTATTCATTGGTTGAATTTTGCTAGCTTTTACAAAAATATCAAGTGCACAAAATTTAAAGCAGATAAGGCTGTAATAGGGACATCATACAATGATACAAACGATCAAACGCCGAGCCAAATTTCATCTGACAAGTCGTCCTCTGGACGGGGTGGAAGAATGTCTTTGTAATGTAAGCAAGGTTCGGAAAAGGTATCAATAGATAAGTTATTGGTGATCGAACTGTAATATTAATTTATTAACGTTAAATAGTAACTAAAAAATTCTAACCGCTATATTAATATAATATAATAATAATATGAGCTGAAATTATTTGTAGCGACATTTAGTTGACGTATGAGACAATCCTAACCCTAACGGCTAACATGTAGCTAGTTTATCTACTTTTTATCCAAATAAATGACCCGCCATTCTCGCGTATAGACTATAGTTATATGATTTCTTGCACCACATGCATGAGACACAAGTGCATGTGATGGTGTTCCCCGGCCGAGACAAAAACCATGATGATTAATTCATGGCTACAAATGCAAAAACGGTCCTCATGCATGCATGCAACAGATAACATTCTATGGTTTTGGACTTTATCAACAAAATTTGAGCTCCCCACGTGAAGGTTGGTTTCAAAGGACTAGCAAGCTTATTGGGTCGTAATTAAGTAGCAGTAATTGAGTATTACTACTATTTACTACCTTTGAACAATATATATATTGAGTAGCAACTGATCAGTACGTATAAAGTTCAAAAAAATCATCACCAGCAAGAAATTAAGAGTGAGAGCCTGCCTGCTTGGACTATTATATTATATAAACCACCACCTTAGCCATCTCATAATAATTACTCCCTGCGTTTTTAAGAGATTATCGTTTTAGAATAAAAAATTTGTTTTAAAAAGTTTGTCATTTACAACTTTCGAGAAGAATAAATTATTTATTTTCTTATATTACTCCAACTTTCTTCATTGTCCCAAGTCTTCCTTGTAATAATAATTTTCAATTTCTCATAAAGGGATAGTGATGAAATTTCAAATAAATTTTATTTAGTAAATAATACTTTCTTAATTCATATGACAAAATTTTAAACGACAATCTTTTTAGGAACGGAGCAGTATATTGTTCCGCCAAATGGTTTGCCTAACAATCCAAAACTGATCACGTGGATTTTAGCTATTCTGAGGACAAGCCTCGATCTATTTATATCAGTACGTACCGACATATATATGAATGTATACATCTGTCTATACAAAAATATAAATTGATAATAACCAGCTTATATGGAGTATCACTTTTCATCCTTCAGAGTATAACCTAACTACAAAAATATAAATTTAAGGAAATACTACAAGTAGTTGTACAAAAATTCTGGAGTTCAATGAATAGGTGTCACGTGATTTTTTCTGGCTTAATTGGAGCTTCAAAAATACTTCTCCCCATGTGTCCCCTCCCTCTTCAACATGCATTACGCATAGTATTTACTTTTCTCGATTTTCTAAAATCATTTTCTCCATACCGAATTTCAGAGAAACCATACTTAACAATTCTCAAAAGTTATACTTATAAGTTAAACTTTGACGTGTTCTTCGAGGATTAAAATGATATACATTACTGTTAGGCCATGATACTTTCTTTTATTGGGCCAGATTTAATGGGTTCCTCCTTTGGATTATGTTATTTTATCCTATTGGACCGAATGATTTGGACCCAGATATTTAACTATTCCATTGGGTCCTTTCGGTTAAAACCAATCACATGGGATATTTTCATCGTTTGGGCCTAATTATCATATTATTTCTATTAAAACCTTATGAGACCGGGTCGGTTCATTAGACTAACCCATTAGATATTTTAATATCTATTACTTTTGACTTGTAATGATGAAAAAAGCGTGATAGTTGACTCATCAGAAGCGCCATGCATTAATATGGATGGGATCATAAATGGTGGTGGGTGGTAGAAAAGCGATGACCAAAAGTAGTAGATATCTTTGCATGCGATCAATGCAGAACTCATCGGATCGAGGATTGTGTCGGATAGTAGTGGGTGGCGGTAATCCAGGAAAAAGAAAGTAACCCACCATGAGGAAGTCTTCACAAAGAATGACGTTAACATTCACGTTCATATACACACAACCGAGAATTATTATCTCTCTCAATACACTGAGACAATTATTATCCTTCATTATTAAGCATGATCGTAGATATTGATTCTCACGGGAAGCTATCTCCCGATCAGTCGTCGAAGCTTTTGGTGTTGACATTGAATCGCATGAATATCGGACGCGTTTTGGTGATTGGGACGTGGGAAAAGATCTTGGCGTTAACAATTACGAATGTTTATATTAATTTTTTAATTATTAATTATGTGAATCAATATCAGTGGTAAAAAATTTTTTGAAAATAGTGTAATAAGTGAGACTCTCTCTTCTCATGATTTTATTAAAATCTTACCATGTATTGATATATTTTATAATTATAATTCGATATAAATTTATCACAATACAAAACATGACTTGCAGTAATTAAAAGGAATTTTTTTAAGAATTTATATTCTTGGTACATGATTCGGATTCAACTATGGTTATAAAACGAAGCATGGTTAGGAATGACAATAGAGCAGTGCGGTTCCGATTTTTAAGTGATTTGAAATTTTACAGGTCGTAAAAAATCTTAAACCAGAATCGATAACTGTACAAATTTTTTTATACAAAAATTGCACCATTCGGTTTTAATTTTGAATTGCGTCAAAAATTAATAATTACCAAAAAAAAAGTTTCTTACAACATAGATAATGACATTAATAGCAAATACTAAAAACAACCAACAAATCATAGTAAAAATAATTAAGTCACACACATCTCAACAATGTTTCTGAAAACATACAATATTTAATAATTATTTGTAGTAATTACAACTTCTTTATCTATAGATATATAATCTTCATTTATTATTAGACGCTCATATTAATTTAACTACAAGAGTATGTTTGTTTACTTGAGAATTATATTTGAAATATGATTATTAATCGTCAAGTATACAATTTGTTTTCAAATTTAAATTTGAGAGAATATTAATCTAAGAATTATAAAATAATTTAATAATTTTGAAATTATAATTATAATTCAAAAATTAACCTTGAATTTTTTTTTATTTTTTTTGTTAAAAAGTAATATTTCAACGAGAATATATGACATCGTGAATGTAGATCATGTGACATATCATATTTTACCTCTTCTTGTCCATGTTATACACTTTATATAAGTTATATGCATCCTCATCCTAACCACGTCCCACTGATACACACAACGTGACACAGACCATACTTATATAAACCAATTTGACCAGCCCACCGCCAATGTTACCACCCTCCTCCTCCTCCTCATACTCCTCTTCCTCTTCCTCTTCCAAATTGATATCGGAACTGAAATTTCACCAGTCACCACTTGTTAAAGAAAATGTCTGTACCCAAACGACACTCCCCAACTCCGCCGCCATCCGATCTTAAGCACCGGGTGATCACGTGCCTCAACAAGCTTTCCGACCGGGACACCCTAGCCGTCGCCACAACCGAGCTGGATTCCATCGCCAAAACCCTAACTCCCGACTCTTTCTCTCCCTTCCTCACCTGCCTCTCCACCACCGACTCCTCCGAGAAATCCCCCGTACGGAAGCAATGCGTTCGCCTCTTTGGCGTCTTGTCCACCTCCCACGGAGATTCTCTCTCTCCTCACCTTTCTAAAATGCTCTCCGCCGTCATCCGCCGCCTCCGCGACTCCGACTCCGCCGTCCGCTCCGCCTGCGTCGACGCTGTTTCTTCTATGGCCTCTCAGATAACCAGACCTCCATTCTCGTCGCTCTCGAAGCCACTCGTCGAGGCGATGTTACACGAGCAGGACTACAATTTGCAAATCGGCTCGACTTTATGCGTCGCGGCGGCAATTGAGTCGTCGCCGGATCCTGAACCGGCTCAGTTGCAGAAGCTATTGCCGAAAGTGGTTAAATTGATTAAGAACGATTGCTTCAAGGCGAAACCGGCAATGTTATCTCTCATTGGCAGCATCGTCAGTGCTGGTGGTGCAAAGAATCGTGGTGTGTTGAATTGTTTGATTCAATGCTTGGTTGAGTTCTTGAGCAGCGAGGACTGGGCAGCGAGGAAGGCAGCTGCAGAGGCGTTATTGAGATTGGCGATGACCGAGAGAAATCTTTTGTCTGCGTTTAAGTCTTCGTGCTTGGCTTCTTTGGAAGGTCGCAGATTTGATAAGGTATGAATATGATGGATGCAAAATTGTAACTTCATCACTCATAAAATTTCATGGGAAATTAAGCTAACGAATTATTAATTTTTAAATAAAAACCTTGTTATTGAGTACACGTCCAACTATTTATACTAGTAAATATTGTAGAAAATATTGTAATACTAGAATAATGTTAATATTAATTGAATTGGAGTTTGATTTCCAAATAAATTCTTTGGAATTTGAGGATTGAAATTAATGTTTAATATTTTAACAGGTGAAGGTGGTTCGAGACACAATGAATCGGGCATTTGAATTGTGGAAGGAGATTACTGCTGATGAGGTTTCACAGCTTACACAATCCCCTAAAGGTAATGCATTATTATTCATTGCTATGTCTTGAAAAATAATTAAGACTGTATAGTAATTTGTGCAAGACCAGTTAATTCGTGTGTGATGGCAAGTGGTTATTTTTTTTAAGGTTTGTAAGACTCTTTTAAAGGATTTGGTTTATATATTACTACCATATTGATTGTGTTGTTATAGCAAGCTCAAATTTTCCATTATAAAAGAAATTAAGAGCAAAATTTTGTCTCTGTTTTGTTAAAGTAGGTTCCAAAATTGAAGCCGTCTGGATTGGCTTCACTGCTTCAGTCCAGAGTTATGTTTCAGTTACTTTTTGGTTATTTCAAGAAAGTTTTAGTGTTTTCATTTTTAAAAAAATGCATTTATCAGTATCATTGTTTCTAAACTAAATTTCATTCCTTGTATCAGAATAATGACTTGTGAGTTATGGGGTTGTTAGATTGCTAATCTAAGATTTTGCCCAACTAGAGCCTGAGAGAGTAAGTAGGTCTCACCTATGAAGTAAAAAAAGGCATCACAAATATTGGAAAGGAATAGTTAAATCAAAAAATTGAATTTACTTGTTTTATATGGAAAAGATTTTGGACTTGTAGTTTTTGTGCTGAAGATACTTTCATGTTGACACTTGACATAGAGTATTAGATAATATTCAACTTAGACTTGAACCAAAAAAATAAATCAACTTAGACGTATGTGCTTTCTCATATTTGACATTGTTTAGACTCTTAACTATTTGACTATTGACATATAAGATATTTCTCATCTTGACTTATGTCTGCCCTTAAATTATTGCAAAAAGATTTTACCTTTATTTACTGGAAAAAATTAGTTTCCTGTTTCTATTGTTCAAGTCTTTAAGAATATCACGCCTTCTCTTTTAAAGAACCAACTAATCTTCTTATTCACTTGTCTTTTTTTTTTTTGTTCTCTACTGTTCTTAACATAAATGTATTAATTATTTGACCATATCAAATAATAAGTTTCTGTAAATTTATGTCCATATTTGGGATCTGTCGGGTATTGTACCATCATGGCACTTGTATCTTTGTTTACAAAACATGCTTTTGGAGACATGATTGAAAGGAACTTTTTCTAAACTTCAAATGTGGGTTGAGGAGAAATTCGTAGGAATTACAATATTCCGTATTGATATTGATGTCTCAAAGTTTTAACGAGAAAAGTTAAACTTGTCAATCTCAAATTAACTTTTTCGGTGCTCTATGCATCCAGATTGTGGAAGTGGAATATACTCTCCTCCTGCCAGCAAAGGTCCCTGTGAGATTGGCTTTGAAACTCCTAAACCAAAGAAAACCATCCTCACAAGCAGGTTGCCACCGTCTGATAGTTCATCTACTACCACCACCCAGAAGAGCATCCCTTTAAACACTAGTTCCAGGAAACCAAAAATGGACTTCAAAAAAACCTCTGATTGGAAAACTGAAACTGATGTACCCCAGCCCTATGTGAAGGTGACTTGTGAGGACGATTTCAGGATCACAAACTCTAGTCTTTCAGGATCCGCAGATAATGGAAGTTGCAGTGATTTAAAGCAGGAAGCAAAACTTGTCCTCTTCAATAAAAGCTGTGATGAAAAATAAAAAAAAAATGGTGGTTTGAGATCTAGGTCTCGTGTGGTTCCGTTTATTGAGAATGAAAGCTGTGAGTTAAATGTAGCAGTCGACAATGCTTATGAAGATATCTATTTGAATCACAAAGAGGTTGAGGATCTGTCTTTGATACAAAAGCAGCTTGTACAGATTGAAAATCAGCAATCCAGCCTTTTGGACCTTCTCCAGGTATGTTGCTGAATAATCTCCCCATGTAGGTAGTAACTTTTTTATTAGATGCATAATAACCTTTTATTTGGGTTCCTAGAAATGGAACTAACTGGAGGATTCCTTCCTTCTGCTCTGAAGCAGGACGGATTTTTAATTCCCTTTTCGTTATCAATACTTCTGTCTTTCTTAATTACCGGTAATTATTAGGTGAAAATTGCCTTTATTTTCATTTGAGTTAGCGAAGTGTCCCGTCCACCCATCCCACGCTCCCAAATTCACATCTTTCTTTGCTATTGCTGGAATATTATGTCATATTAATATATCTTATAAATATCTGCGCCAATCTAGAGGTATATACCTAGTTTGCAATGCCATCTTGCCTAGAAGATATTGGTAACTGGTTCAAAATTTTATTGGTTATTTTTCTGGTTAATTTAGAAAAAGAAAATTGTGCCCTATTTTCTACTTTCCTAATGTCAACTATCTTGAAGCATTTACTTTGCTATGTTTTGAAGATATATTCAACTTATTCAGTTGTCTGTGATTATTAATAAATGCTTCATTTGTTGTATTTCCTCATGCATCCAATAAATGATAAATTAAATTTAAGCACCAGATGACTCATCCTTTTTCCTAAATGATTCCAGAGTTTCATTGGCAGCTCCCAAAGTGGGATGAATTCTCTTGAGACGCGTGTAAATGGGCTAGAGATGGCACTGGATGAAATATCACAGAATCTGGCAGTATCAAGTGGAAGTGTTTCAGACACAGACTCTGCAGGAAATACTTGTTGCATGTTGCCCCGTGCAGAATTCCTTAGTCCAAAGTTCTGGAGGAGAACAGAAGAGCAATATTCCACTTCAAGAGTATCTTTCCCCGGGAGAAACCATTCCCTGGCTGCTATGAGTAACATTCAGGTTAAAGATGCCAATTCCGAAATGTTTAAGCTAGATTATCCCAAGAGTGGACAGCAGAATGGGGATAGATACGCTGTTAACCACTATTGGAGGTAATTTTAGGGACTCACATGGTTGTTGAATGCCATTGTCTAATAGAAAATATTTCAGGGTGCTGAGACAGTACTAGTTCACAGGTCCAGTGGGCTTGACGGGATTCAGCCGTTTAGGGTATTGAGATGATACAAGTTCACAGTTCCAGTGTACTTGGTGGGGGTTCTTTTGAATATTGTAGAGAAAAAAAAAACAAATCCAAGGTATTTGGACACCTGTTTTTATGACGGGCCTCTAGTTGTATATTTTCATGATTTCATCTAATCAATTAGCCCTACTATTATTCCTTGACAACCATTCAATTTAATTCGTTATATTATCAAGTCTAGGACTCTCTTTACAATCTCAGCAATGAACTGGCTAGGCCTTTTTTTTTTTTGTCTCATCTAATAGCAGTTTCTAACTGGGCATTGCTGAAGGTTTATAATTGGCAGTAGCTTGTTCTTCCTTATTTTTTTACCTATACAGAAATTGAGAAACACAACTTGGTATCCAAGTCCAAGGGGAAGGAATATATTTATAATAGCACAAAAGAGTAGTACTTATAACAACAGTATATGCCATCTCTGTCTCACAGTCCGTATAAGAGTAAGAGTATGATAACTAGTTGCATAATTAGAGGTTGATTGGCTTGCGGAGAAGCAGAAATGTAACTTCTTAGGTTATGGATCCACTAATTCAATTATCTGTGAGGATTTTTGCATGAAATTTCTCTATATAATCAGAAAATTTGCCATCGTTGTTGATTCCAGAGACCATGTACGAAGAGCTCTCCTTTCCATCAAGTAGGTGGATGACCATGACCCTACTTGTTTATAAGCTGCCAGTGCCAGTCCGTCCTTGAAGTAGTCTTCAACATGCAACAAATGAATTTATATATAGAACAAAAACAAATTAAGAACACAAGCACCTTGCTTAAGATAGATAGGACTCAAAATGAGCTACCCAAATTGTTTCGGTAGGGGTTTACAAGTTAAAAAAACAAGAAGAAAAGGAAGCACTTTTCAGTAGCATACTCGTGTTAAACATGTGAATTGTAGCCTCAACAAAATACTAGTAATTACCCCGTCATTTCCTATGCACTATATTGCTATTCCCCCGCTTAGACTAGTTAAATTTCAATGCGGAAGCTTTGCAGGCAGGAGCCACCACTGTCAGGCAGCATAGAAATTAATTACCTTTCTGTTTATGTACATCCGTCCCAATGTAAAACTAACCTTAAAGTTGTTATTTTACAAGTTTTTTTAACATTTTTAAAAAAAAAATACTCATGAAACTTTCATGTAAGAGGTACCTGTAAAATAATAAAAACAATTGCAAAATAAAACTTTCTATCAGGTATACCCCCCATCCATCACCCCCTGGGTTTTGATTTTAGCATTTGGTCCGCATTGTAAAAAGGGATAAATATAAGTGATTAAATTCATACAATCAGAACATAAGGGGCTGAAGAGCAAGGAGGTTCAAACTGCAAAATAAAGAAGTGAGTACAATAAATTCTAGAAGGAAAGAACAAGAAATAAAAACTAAAATAATGCTCAGGGGCGGATCCAGCCGCGGACATCAGTGGAGTCAAATTCGAAAAAAAAAAATTCTTTAAGAATAAAAAAATCATAAAATAAATCACAAAACTAAATAATTCTCAAATATAATTTACAATAACATTTTTTGAGGTTTCATTGCTTGAAAATTGGTGCATGATAACCTCATTTTTAATAGTTGCAAAAATATCACGCTCAATGTAAGTTACTAATGTATCATTCTATAAGTTTCATTGGGGTTGGATTTTAATCAAAAACTGGAATAATATTCACCGTTGTATATTATTAATAACTAATGTATAATAAATGAAAACAACAAAAATAAAAATCAAAAAGCAAGTATCAACATTAAACATTATACTATATGATTATAAGTTTATTTGGATATCTTTTACTCCTTTTCATTTTGAGTTGTTTTAAAAAAAAAAAAAATTATGCTTCCCTTTTAATTTATTTCTTTTTTCTCATTTAACCCACTAACAAATAACATTACAAAATAAATTACAAAAATTTAAAGAAAGTAAAAATAGAATAGAACACATGTAAAACCCCAACTTTTTGAATAAAGATGAATTTTCTATAAATATTATTTTGAATATTATGGAGTGAAATTGATATAATAGTTGTGGGTAATATTTATAAATTTTGCAAAGACGTAAGTTGTTATATTATATTCGATTGGTAGGGAATATTCGTTTTAACAGGAGAATATTAGTACAACTGGCGGCACAATCATTGGTGGACACATTAAGCGGAATTATTATCGGATGAGAGAAAAGCGACAAAAATACTTTTATGAAAATAATAAATGAAAGTTTTCTGATTAAGCTCGTTGAAACACCGGTGTTAAAATTACGATATCTGGCATTGGTTGCATAGTAGACACGGTATTAATAATTGATACTTAAGTGATAAGTCACTCAGTTTTGTTGGTATTATTAATGTAATAATACGAAAATCTTTTTATAAAAAAATGTAATACTTTTATAATGTTATTCTATAAATAGAATATATTATATTCTATTACGATAGTGTCTGATAAATATTCTGCATAGTATTTTTTGATAGTAAATTTTTTTTATATAAAAGCAGAATACTTTTATAAAGCTATCTGTTTTATTAGACAATAATTAGAATATATTATATTTTATTATGCATAGTGTTTGCATAAGTAAATACGTAGTATTTGCATAGTAAAATCTTTTATAAAGTTATTCGTTTTATTAGATTATAAATAGAATATATTTTATTTTATTTTGATTTAAATATGGACCGTCGATTTAAAGTAAATCAATTTAAATTGCTCATGAGTTAATTCTTATGCATTTTATTTTTCTATAAATAGAAGCTCATTCATTCATTATTTTCTTACGAATTCATTGAAACTCAGAGATAAACTATAGAGAAAGAAGAAAGTATTCGCTACTTCACTACTTATATATCCAAAGATTTTCTTCTTAAGGTAGGGAATATTATTTGTTGTATTCAGTAAAGAGTGTTATTCTTTCTTATTCATGAAGAGAACTGTTGTTATTCCAATTCTTATTATTCTTGGAATAACTCAGATACGCTATGATACCCTATACTTTTGTGACATTCTTCTATTATACATTGGAACATCTTATGCGTGTGTTTTTACACCGGACTTTGGTTAAAATCTTTATTATTATTCCGTTGGAACATCACATCTCGTGTGTTTTACAATGGGATTCGGTTCCGTCTTTATTATTATTCATTGGAACATCGTATCTGTGTTTTTACAGGACTGGTTAAAATCTTTATTATTCTGTTGGAACATCCCGCTTGCAAATTTTGCCTCGACTGGTTCCGTTATTATTATTCTGTTGGAATAACCGTCTATGCGAAGTACCGCATGCATGGTGATTTCTTTTGTTATTCCATTCTTTATTATACTCAGTTGGTTAAAGTTTCGACTTTTATACTCCATGAAATTAGTAGAATATCCTTGATATTTGTGCTTCATCCAGTATCTTTTCATGGAAATATTCTTCTGATCATTCTTGAATTTTACTCCACAAAACAGTATCATGTTGACAATTTAGACGTTAATAATTCCTGGATAAAATAATTCTTGAACTTGTTTTATTGAATTCTTATATCATTGTCATCATCCTCATGTTTATATTTTATTGAAAGTCATCTGTGGCCTATAGTGCATAGATGGACTTGGTATGATTATGACCGAGGATTATTAGTGTAATCATAACCGTAATGTTACAAATGATGTGGTAAAAGTTCTCATTGGCCCGTAGTGCATTGATGGACGATTGTTGGCATGATCATGACCATTAATAAATACACAAATATTCTTGGCCCGTAGTGCGTGGATAATTGTGGTCGTGATCTTAAAGAATATCTTCGTCAGAAGTAGCGGGGTGATTCGATGATGTGGAATATTTATTAAAATTCGAGTCTCGTGATAAATGATGATGAAAAACCTTTTATGTGAGACTCAGATTTTATCAATAAAGATTTAAATTTTGTCGAAATAATTTTTAATATTATGGTGTGAATTTGAGATAATATTATAGTTGTGGGTAGATTTATAAATTTTGCAAAGTATGCAAGTGGTTATATTTTTTTTGATTGGTGGGGAATATTCGGTTTAGCAGGAATATTCGCATAACTACTCAATCATTGGTGGACCCCATAATGTAAATTATTGCCGGATTGAAAAAACGACAAAAATATTTTATTGAAATAACGGCGGAAGTTTTACTGGTTGACATCTTGTTGAACTACTCGTAGTAAAAAACAAAGATGTCACGTGTGGTTGCATAAAGAAATACACGGTATTGATTATCGATGCTTATGAGAAGTCACACCGGTTTGATTCCATTATCATCGATTAATAATATGAATTATTATAGCGATAATGACGTTTTGTTTTATTCGTATTATTAACGTAATAAAATGAAACATCTTTTATATATAAAATGTAATACTTTATTAAAGTTATTCTATAAATAGAATATACTATATTTTATTACGCATAGTGTTGCATAGTGTTTTGCGATAGTGTTTGCGTAGTAAAATGTTTTTTATATAAATAGAATATATGATATTTTATTTAAAAGATTTTGCTTTAAATATGGACCGTCAGATTAAAGTAAATCAATCTGGACCGTTCATGGATTAATTACTATGCATTCTATTTTCCTATAAATAAGCTCATTCCTTCATTATTTTCTTTTTAATTCACCGAAAACTCAGAGAGAGAAATTATGAGAGAAGGTTTACAGAGAGAAAATCTATAGAGAGAAAGAAGAAGAGTATTACGGCACTTCACTACTTTGATATCCAAAGGTGTCTTTTACTGATGAAGGATATTATTTGTTTGTATTCGTAAGGGTGTTATTCTTTCTTATTCATGAAGAGAACTTCGCTTTTCCATTCTTTATTATTCATTGGAATAACTTTGTATATCTGGCATACCCTATACTTGGTGAAATCCTTATGTTATTCCATTCTTATTTATTCTCATTGGAATAACTTTGATACGCCAGATACCCTATACTTGGTGAAATCTCTCTCGTTATTCCATTCTTTATTATTCATTGGAATAACTCAGATATGACATACCCTATACATAATCATGATAACGTGGTTTACCCTATACTTGGTGACATTCTTCTATTATTCATTGGAACATCTTGTTGCATGTGTTTTACACCTGGACCGGTTCCGTCTTTTTATTATTATTACATTGGAACATCATGCGTGTGTTTTTACAGGACTGGTTAAAATCTTTATCATTACATTGGAATATCTATCATGTGTTTTACACGGATCCGGTTCTATCTTTATTATTACATTGGAACATCCCGCTTGTTGTGAATTTTTCACGACACCGGTTCTATTATTATTATTCATTGGAATAACTCCGTCATGCCAAGTACCGCATGTATGGTGATTTCCTTTGTTATTCCATTCTTTATTATACCCAGTTGGTTAAAACTTTGACTTCTATACTCCATGAAATTAGTAGAATATTCTTGATATTTGCGTTTCATCCAGTATCTTTTCATGGAAATATTCTTCCGATCATTCTTGAATTTTACTCTCTAAAGAAGATCGTGTTGACAATTTGGACGTTATTAGTTCCTGAATAAATTAATTCGTGAACTTGTTTTATTGGATTATTATGTCATTGTCATCATCCTCATGTTATATTATGTTATCTTTTGGCTTACGTGCATAGATGAACTTAGTATGATTATGACGAGGATCATTCGGTATAATCATGGCTTGTTATAAATGATGTGATAAAAGTCCTCAGTGGCCTGTAATGCAGTGATAGATAGTTTTTGGTATGATTATGACAAGGGGTGATTCGGTATAGTCATGACCATTGATAATTTGATGAAAATCCTTGACCAGTGGAATGCAGGAATGATTAGATATTGCGGTTTATTCATTAAAGCGAGTCTTAGTGATAAAATTTATGAAAACCTTTTAAAACCTAAAAGATAGTAGACTTTATTTTCTACTTGACTCTTTTAATGGATTTCATATTCCGATGTAGTTAAACTGGTTGTCTATTGTATTTTATCAGTTTAACATTGTTGAAGACTATTGATAATTTATTCTGCATTATCTTAGTTATAATATTTCTTCTTCGGGCTAGTTGAGCTCACCCTTTCTTTCATTGCTCTTCTTCAAGAAATGAGAATATAGGTGGGACGAGTCTGGGGAAAAGAGTGATGGTCCCAAAGATAGCATTAGTAGTCCTCACTATTCGTTAAATAGTGTGACAATAAATGTAATGAGGACTCCTTCGAGTATGGATATTGTCTAAATGATAATATTCTTATTAGAACTCTCAGTTTATGTATTGTCGTATGTTACACGACAGATGTATAATTCAGTTTGTATTTGAATTTATGTACCATGTAAGTGGCGACTCAAGATGGGTGGCGTATACCTAATTTTGGGGCGCCACGGTTGAGTATCGAGCCATAAGTGTGAAGAGCCCCGAGCCTCTCATTTGGTGACTTCTGTTGATGGGGAATGCACCGCGGACTCTCCGTAGGGGACGCCGTCTTTCGGTGGTGGTGATAGAGTACCAATGTGAGGTCTTGACACAAGTTGGTGTCCGAGTCACGGTTAAGTATCGAGCTTAGGGATATGATCCTGGCTAAGATGTGAGACTAGAACTAGGAGGGAGAAATAGGAATTCTTGACATGTATGACCTACCTAAGTTTATTTGGTATTTGATTGGTCGGCCGTAGTATAGTGATAATATGTTGCATGTCAATTAACTCTTATTTTGTGGCGGTGTTTGAAAATGGCATCAAGAGAATGTTGAGAATAACAATGGAGCACAGAGACCTATTGATTCTCCACAGATCAATAATCAGACAATGTGCAACAGGATGGCGATAATCCTCCCGTAAACAATAACATCGATCAATCGATGAACAACGATGACGTTTAAGAGGTTTTAGAATTCATGCAACATCGGTAAAGCGACTTCATCCAAAACGTGGGGTGGAAACACGGAAAACTCTCTCGGTGGTCACCGCTAAACAATTCAAGGATTTGGGACCCACGGGAGTTTAAGGAGAGCCAAAACCACTTGGCGGAAGCATGGATAAAGCAGATTACCAAGATATTTGATGTCTTGGGATGTTCCGAGAGCAAAAGGTTCCTTTCTTGCCGCCTTTATGTTCTTGTGAGAAGGAGATTCTTTGGTGGGAATCGGTAGAAGCGTACTCAACTTCTTTGTCTTCAAGATATCTTGGGAGAAGTTCCAAGAGTCGTTTCAACGAAAAAATACTTTCACGAAAAAGTATTCGCCACATGAAGGAGGTGGAGTTTATCAAGTTGGAACAAAACAATATGACCGTGTCGCAATACGAGGAAAAATTTGCGGAGTTATCACGATTTGCGTGTAAGACCCCAGCTTTTATAAATAAAGATGAATTTTCTATAAATATTATTTTTGAATATTATGGAATAAATTTGACATAATGTTATAGTTGTGGGTAATATTTATAAATTTTGTAAAGTAAGCAAGTTGTTATAAAATATTCGTTTGGTCGGGGAATATTCTTTTTGTCGGGGAATATTCGTACGACGGCTCAATCAGTGGTGGACCCCATAACGGAAGTATTGTCGTAGTTAGAAAACGACAAAATTATCTTTCTATAAAAATAACGGCGAGAGGTGTTACTGTTAAACCTGTTGAACTACCCGGTAATAAAAAAATACTGATGTCTGGCGTGGTTGCATAGTAGACACGGTATTGATTATTGATGCTTATACGAGAAGTCACTTAGCTATATACTCAATTATTGCTACGAAAGAATTGTTGCATCATATCTCTTATATTATTGATTCAATTATTGTCACAAAGATCATCGTATAATATGTTATATTATTAATTGAGACGACAAGTTATAAATGATTAATAATTGTTGAAAGATTAAATATGTGTTGATTAAAAATAAAATAATTTGTGGTAATATTTATTCAATCCTTGATGTATATAAAGAGTACATTATGAGGCGTTTGTGGTAAGTTTGATTATTTTATGGGGGCGTATATGTCATCATCTAAGAGTCTCTTCGTCGATAGTATTTACCTTTGTGAATAAGTAATTACCTTTGTGAATAGTAATTACCTTTGTGAAATAGTAATTACCTTAAATCAATAAGTATTTACCTTCGTCAATAGTAATTACCTTTGTGAATAGTAATTACCTTCGTCGATAGTATTTACCTTCGTCCAATAGTAATTACCTTCGTCGATAAGTAATTACCCCTTCGCAAATAGTAGTTGTCCCTTCAATATTACCAAGAGTTATCGCCTTTCTTGATTGTTCCAAGGGTTAATTACCCCTTCCATGAAATAGTAGTTGTCTCTTGATATTACCAAGAGTCATTTTGACCATTCGTTAAGACGAAGAGCCACGGTTTTTTTCTATAAATAGAAAGTTTCATTCCTTCATTATTTCTTACGAATTTCATCAAACTCTCTAGAGAGAAACTATAAAGAGAAATAAGAAAAGTATTCGCTACTTCACTTTTCCAATATTCAGGTTCTTCTAAGGTAAGGGATATTATTTGTTGTATTCGTAAAAGTGTTATTCTTTCTTATTCATGAAGAGAACTTCATTATTCCATTCTTTATTATTCATTGGAATAACTTTGTGTATCTGTGGCAGATACCCTATACTTGGTGAAATCCTCTATTATTTCATTCTTTATTATTACATTAGAATAACTTGTATACGCGGCATACCCTATACATAATCTGTATACGTGGTTTACCCTATACTTGGTGACATTCTTCTATTATTCTGTTGGAACATCCTAATATAACATAACATAAAATTCAATTGACCATATCTCCTAATATATTTTGAATATTTCAGTGTGGTCAAGTTCTAGAGTTAGATCTATGAGTTTTATAGCATCTCCAAGTGGAATCACTGGAAAAGGTGTTGTAGATTTACGTGTGGACTGATTTTAATAAAGAATGAAAAAGCTGGAAATTTCAAAAAGCTACTGATTTTTTTTTTAAAAGGGCATTTTCGGCCACTTAAATTATGAGAAAAATTCTAGCCATTTGGGACATGAAAATATATGTTATAAAGTACCTCCTGTCCAAAAATGAGCTCATTCTGACTTAAAATGAACAAGTTATGACCATTTCAATATTTAGGTTTTTTTGACGAAAAACGATATAACCGGAGTTCTACAACTCCGATGACCATGAAATTTAAACTGGAGGCTCACATTAACATGTGTAAGGTCCTGCCAAGATTTGGAAATTTTTGGAGTTAAACTTGAGGTAGCTAATTTCTTAAGGAATTAATTAGAAATTGATTTTTGAAAAATAGTAAATGAATTTTAAAAATTCGAGAAAAATATATTTTCATTATGGGACTATATTATGCTAAATCCCAGAAAAGAAATATTTTTGGGACTGATTTGTTATTTTCATGAAAATAGTTTAATTCTGAACATATGAGTTAAATATGTTATGTGAAAGTAACAAAGTTGAAAATATGATTTTATGGCTAGAGAATCCTATATAGAGTATATGCATATTTTTTTGAGGATTTGATAATTGGTGATGATATCTTATGAGTATGGCATTTTGAATGATTAAATGCATTATATGGTAAAAGCGTAAATAATTGAGATAAATTGTTTATAAATTTAAGAAGTGATTAAAATATTGTTATAATATTAATGATATTAGATTATGAGATTATTAAGTGATTGATAACATGGGGATATTCTTGAATCCTGGATAAATTATATTAATGTTTAATATTTATCCTTTATCTCATTTGATTGATTCTTTATATCATTATCCTCATGTTTATTGTGACGCCCCAAAATAGGTATACCTGACACCCATTCTAAGTCGCCAAATACATCGGTACAAAAAGCAAACTACAACTTCAATAATACAAATGTCGTGTGAAATACGACAATATATCTTAATGAGTTTAAATATAATATTGTCTTACAGACAATATCCACACGCAAATAAATCCCCATCATAATTATTGATACATTATTTTACAAAAATGGTGAGGACTACTAAACAACTCTCTCAGAACCTTCATTCCATACCCACTAAGTAGTAGTACATTTACATTCTCGCCTCCACGAGAAGAAAAATGGAACAACAAGGAAAAAGGGTGAGCTCAACTAGCCCGATAAAGAATACTATGACTAAGATAATATACAACAAATTATCGTTAGTCTCCAACAGGAAAAACTCACGATAATTCAATAGACAACAAGTTTCGGATCAATATTCGCAATGAAATAATAATTCATAGAAGAGTTACGTAGAGAATGAAATCTACTATAATCTATGAATTTAACGGTCCATCATCAATATTTTATCCCTGTAACATCAATCAATATTCATCTCAAATCAAATATTCATCTTTGACTACTGAGCCAAAGATATTCATCAATCTGTCGTGTTCATCTCAACACTGTTCATCTTTGCACTAAAGGCCAAAGATATTCATCGATCGGTCATGTTCATTTAAACACTGTTCATCTGCACTACTGGGCCAAAGATATTCTTCAGAAATCATTCATCTTTGCACTACTGGGCCAAAGATATTCAATAATATCATCATTTAAGACCGAGGATGATGAAAATATTTTTAAAAAACGAATCCGGTGAAACAAAATGACAAGGATTAAGGATTAAGGATTCGTACTTTGTTTTATCCATGTCAACAATACCTCAAAAATAATCATAGTGGTGTAAAATTCAAGAATGATCAAAACATGGATCTGATCAAAGCTAGTATCCGAATAGATATTTTGGACGAAAAGAAGAAATTTTATTTTTTAAATTGAATAGTGTCGATATCGTGAATAGTCAGTATCGTGAATAGTGTCGTATCACGTGAATAGTAACTCCAGACACCAAAAGATAGAAATTCCACAAAAAAACATTTTCACGCTTTATGAATAGTACTCGTGAATAGTAACTTTCGTGAATAGTAACTCATGAATAGTAACTCGTGAATAGTAACTCATGAATAGTAACCCCCGACATGAAAAAGTTCCAAATTTGATAAAAGTTCCAACGATATTTCAAAGATAATGATATTGAAGAAATAATATCATTCGAAAAAAAATAATATCCCTTACCTCAAAGAATCGATTGCCGGAAGGAAAGGTCGGAGTGATCTTTGAATGAAACTTATCTTTGAACAAGAACTCTCAAAGTATCTAAATACTCACAAAATACGCTCAATAATATAGAGAGAGAAGAGAGAAAACTTTTTTTTACGGTGTGATTTTCAATTCTAACTTAGCCTCTATTTATAGGAAAATGTTAAGACTAGCAAAGCGAGACTTAACACTGCAACACGATGGCTTTACCTGCTACTATTGCCACCCACCACATTTGAAATAAAATTCAGCACATTTTTTCACCAACCACAAGTGGGGCCCACTCAATTCTAGAATTTTCCACCAAAATCAATTATAAACCTAATTTCCGAATCCGACACCTCTTAAAATTCACAACAAATCATTCGTTCATTTTTAACGGTTCAAAATTTGTGGACATATACTCAACTTATATATGTATAACATATCCAAAAATTACAACGATCCAACGGTCGGATTAAATATTATAACTCACACAATAAAGCTATAATAACACCGATTTGATCTTTTAATACCTCCAATCCGACAAAATACAAATAAAACATCTCAGCATTAATTCCTTCATTAATAACCACATAAATAAATCCATCCTTTATATTCATATAAAATAAATATTTCCTTATCATATGAATCAATAATTAATTATTCACAAATAATATTCTGAGAATCACAATTATATAATGACCAGTAGCTCCCTCAGGAAAGAGGGCTTTCAATAAGGATCTCTCCTTACTTGGCGCACAATTAGGTGACCAAACCTCTCCTGAAAGAGAACTTTCTAGACATTGCCAATAATGTTATCTAATAATATTATTCAAATAATATGAATTATTGATCGATAATGGGAAATCTTTGTGCGTTGACAATTATTGAACAACAATAATATAAAATATCAACGTGACAATTATTGAATCAATAAAATAAAATATTGAGCGGTAACTCACCGTGAAAATTATTGAGTAGTGCCATCTTACGTAAGGATCAATAATTCAACAATCTTGCGTGCACAATAACCTGGTGCTTCGTGCAACCACAGCGTATTCGTATTTTAACCACCGGGTATTCAACGGTCTTATTGGTAATAACTACGCCAGTTATTTTTAACAAACTTATATTTGTCGTTTTCCTCATCCAATCGCTTTCAGTTATGGGGCCCCACATGGTATTGCAGTAAATACGAATATTCCCCGACAGTACGAATATTCCACGACCAAACGAATATTCCCCGACAAAATGAATATTTTATAACCACTTGCTTATTTTGAAATATTTGCGTATTTAACCCTTAACTATCCACATTAATCAAATCAACCCTTACTATTTCAAAATAATAAATAAAGGAAATTCCTTTTTATTTAAAAATTTTTGGTCTTACAACCTCCCCTCCTTATGAAATTTCGTCCTCGAAATTGACGTACGTACCTGGTGTTTTGAAAAGGTGAGGATACCTCGCTTTCATTTCCGTTTCCAATTCCCAGGTCATTTCCTCTATAGCATGATTCCTCCACAAAACTTTAACTTGTGGTATGACCTTTGCGCGTAGGACATGCTCCTTCCTATCCAAGATCTTGATAGGTACCTCCTCATACGTTAAGTCTTCGGCTATCTCGTCTGGTTCTAACTCAATAACGTGGTTCGGGTCTTTCACATATTTCTGAAATGCAGATATGTGAAACACATTATGAACACGAGACATACTCGGAGGTAACGCAAGTCTATAAAGCTACATTTCTACTACTCGGTCAAGAATTTGAAATGGACCGATAAATCATGGATTGAGCTTTCCTCTCTTCCCAAATCTTGTAACTCCCTTCCATAGAGCGATTCATGATAATACATGATCCCCTACACTAAATTCCCGTCCTTTCGATGAAGATCCGCATAACTCTTTTGTCGATCTTGTGCCGTTTTGTATCGTTGTCGAATCATTTGGATCTTTTCGGTGAGTCATACGTCTTAACTTTCGGGTCCCAAAGAATGTTGCTTCACCCACCTCATCCCAACATATTGGAGAAGCGACATTTTCATCCATATAATGCTTGAATGGAACCATGCCTATATTTGTTTAATAACTATTGTTGTATGAGAATTCCACCAATGGCAAGATACTATATCAACTTCCTTTGAAATCTAGGACCACGAGTTTTAATATATCTTGAGAGTTTGAGTAGTCCTCTCTCGATTGTCCGTCCGTTTGGGGATGGTATCTTAGAACTAAATCGCAAATCCGTGCCCATAGCTTTTTGCAAGCTAACCCAAAATCTTGAAGTGAATCTTGGGTCACGATCCGAAACTATGGATCTGAGCATGCCATGCAACCTCACGATCTCATTCACGCACATCTAGCAAGGCGTTCAAGTGAATAAGTCTCTCCGTGTCGGCAAGAAATGAAAGCGGAGACTTGGTTAATCTATCAACAATAACCCAAATAGCATTGATGCCTTGAGAAACCGTAGGAAGACCCGTGAACGAAATCCATGGTAATGTGTTCCCACTTCCATTCGAGAATCTCAAGTGGTTGCAACGGACCTTAGGTACTAGATCTTCCGCCTTTCTGCGTTAGCAAGTTAAACACATCGAGATAAACTTTGCCATCTCTCTCTTCATATTATTCCACCAAAATGTATGTCGAAGATCACGATACATTTTAGTACTTCCAAGATGAATTGCAAATGGCGTATTGTGTGCCTCCATCATAATCTTGTACTTCAAATCAGTCGTTAGGAACCACAAAGTCTAGAGTGGACTCAAGTATTCCTTCTTCATCAATTCTCGCTTAGGAATAGCTCCTTCTTGTACTTTCTTCTTCATACGCATCATTTCGGAATTCGGTGGGTGGAAAGCGACTTTTAACTAAAGTCGATTATACTCGTATATCATCACGTGGGTACCTAGAGTTTTCATCTCCATCTCTATTATTTGTAAATTATCTGAAATTAGTCTTTGACAATATCGTATTTCAGACTTATATCGATCTTCTACTCAACACGTCGCCTACCACGTTCGCTTTTCGGGATGGCGTGGTGAGAACATGTCTTTGAAATGAGTCTCTCTTGAGTTCTTGAAGCTCTTCCCACATTCCTTGCTCCATTCAATTTTGTATCTCTACGAGTCAATTTGCGATAATGGAATAGCGATTCGAGAATATCCTTCAACGAATCTCCGATAATAACCAACTAAGCCTAGAAAGCTACGTATTTAGATTCTTGACTTAGGTTGCTCTCAATTGTGACTCATATCCCAATCTTGGATAAGACGTCACAATGACACCTATCGATTTTACTTATCGTACGAATATGGCGTCCCCTATAGAAGTGCGGCTTAGGTGAATTCCACCAAGGAAGTCACAAGATAAAGGCTCAGTACCAAATTCTATAGTTGTATTTTAACTCACGAAGTTCAATAGAGCCATTCGATATGAGATTTTAGAAATGAGTTTTGTCTAGGGTTCAAAGTCGATACAAAATTTAATATCGAGCTTTGGGAGTAAGCGAGAAATTCTTCAGAAATACATCGGGAAAAATCAATAACAATGGGAATATTATTCAAATCGGCGTGTCTTTATTCAAATCCATAACATGGACTAAGAAAACTTGACATCCGTAATAAACGAATGACTTCATGGCTTGATATGAAAATGTTTGATTACAATGGTTTGATTGCTTGAATTTGAATAATGAGTTGCTTAGGAATATGAAAACTAACAACCTTACAAAAGCAATCAATTTGGCATGATGAGTAGTTAACCTTAAATTCACATCAAAAGCAAATATCTCTATAGAAATAAGGTTAACGGGTAATGTGATAGTGCCTGACTGAATCAAGCAAGATTTCTAAACAACGGATGTAATGAAAGTTTCTCTAACGTAGTCTCCATAAATAGGTCAAAGTCTAATTTCTCCGTAGTCAAGTTCAAACGTTGGCGTAAAGCAAAGAGATAAAAGAATGGGTAGAACCGATATCTAGTAAGGTATAAACTTCGCAAGAATTTATAATTAACTAACTTGCGTCTTAACCGTTCGGGTTCCTCGCATTTAATTTGGTCACGACAAACGCTCTTCCAAGAACCGTTGACTTTGACTTTTACAGGACATCCTTTTGAGTCACCATTCACATTGGGTGGGTTTCGATATCGCATCTGATCTCGGCGATATGTCCTTCTTTTCCACAATTATAGCATACATTGGAAGGCTTTGAGCAGTTTGACCTTATATGTCCTCCTCTCCACATCGTAGCATCTAAGCGGCGATCGTTCTCTTCCCTAGAATTTGTTGATGGTGCTGCGATGTCACGCCGACGTCTTCCGTCATCGTTAAATCTTCTCTTTTAGATTGGACATCTCTTTCCATAATATCAACGTGTCGTGCGGCTTTTACCCATGCATCACTCATTCTCACTCGTTCGGTTATTTCTTCTTTCAAATTCGATTCGACTTTATCATCTTATACTCGCCAAAGAGTGCTTACATTCAAGCATCACGTGTCGGGTAACACAAGCTTGAATCGTTGCATCCTTTTGCTCCACATCGCTCGCAATTCTTTGCTTTTCGCTTCTTCTAACTCATGAATACTATTTTGCAATTCTATATTTCGATCATAAAATACCTCTAATAAACTCTCTTCGGTAATTCCTCTTCTTCCTCTTCTTCCTCACTCTCAATTTGTTACCTCTGCGATTATCTTGGGTGCAACTATCAATTCTTCACTCACCACATGGATATCTCTAATTCCTTCTTCTTTGACATCACATTATCACGGTTGGCGATTAGAGGTGTCTCCACGATCTCATTCACTCCATTGTTAACGTTCGTGTGAGCCATTCTAAAAAAAAAAAACTATCATAAAACAAGGGTTAATTAAATAAATTAACAAATCACATAATACCCCTATAATACGACCAACCAACAAATAAGCTTAGGTAGGACACACTAGCGTAGGATTTACTCGTCTCTCCTCCTAGTTCTATTCCCGATCTCCGCAGGAGATCATATCCTAAGCTCGATACCAAGTGTGACGCCCCCAAAATAGGTATACACAACACCCATTCTAAGTCGCCAAATACATGGTACAAAAAAAGCAAACTACAACTTCAATAATACAAAATGTCGTGTGAAATACGACAATATATATACCGTGAGTTTAAATATAATATTGTCTTACAGACAATATCCACACGCAAATAAATCCCCATCATAATTATTGATACATTATTTTACAAAATGGTGAGGACTACTAAACAACTCTCTAAAACCTTCATTCCATACCCCGACTAGTACTTCATTACATTCTCGCCTCCCGAGAAGAAAAATGGAACAACAAGGAAAAAGGGTGAGCTCAACTAGCCCGATAAAGAATACTATGACTAAGATAATATACAACAAATTATCGTTAGTCTCCAATGAGGAAAACTCGATAGAATTCAATAGACAACAAGTTTCGGATCAATATTAATGAAATGAAATAATAATTCATAGAAGAGTTACGTAGAGAATGAAATCTACTATAATCTATGAATTTAACGGATCCATCATCAATATTTTATCCCTGTAACATCAATCAATATTCATCTCAAATCAAATATTCATCTTTGCACTACTGGTGCCAAAGATATTCATCAATCTGTCGTGTTCATCTCAACACTGTTCATCTTTGCACTAAAGGCCAAAGATATTCATCATCGGTCGTGTTCATTTAAACACTGTTCATCTTTGCACTCTGAGCCAAAGATATTCTTGAAATCATTCATCTTTTGCACTACGTGCCAAAGATATTCAATAATATCATCATTTAAGACCGAGGATGATGAAAATATTTTTAAAGAGCGAATCCGATTGAAACAAAATGACAAGGATTAAGGATTAAGGATTCGTACTTTGTTTTATCCATGTCAACAATACCTCAAAAATAATCATAGTGGTGTAAAATTCAAGAATGATCAAAACATGGATACAATCAAAGCTAGTATCCGAATAGATATTTTGGACGAAAAGAAGAAATTTTATTTTTTGGTGAATAGTGTCGATATCGTGAATAGTCAGTATCGTGAATAGGTCGATCACGTGAATAGTAACTCGGACACCAAAAGATAGAAATTCCACAAAAAAACATTTTCACGCTTCATGAATAGTACTCGTGAATAGTAACTCGTGAATAGTAACTCATGAATAGTAACTCGTGAATAAGTAACTCATGAATAGTAACCCCGACATGAAAAAGTTCCAAATTTGATAAAAAGTTCCAACGATATTTCAAAGATAATGATATTGAAGAAATAATATCATTACGAAAAAATAATATCCCTTACCTCAAAGAATCAATGCTTGGAAGGAAAGGTCGGAGTGATCTTTGAATGAAACTTATCTTGAACAAAGAACTCTCAAAGTATCTAAATACTCACAAAATACGCTCAATAATATAGAGAGAAAGAGAAAACTTTTTTACGGTGTGATTTTCAATTCTAACTTAGCCCTCTATTTATAGGAAAATGTTAGACGTCAAGAAAGCAGACTTAACTGCAACCACGATGGCTTTACCGCTACTATTGCCACCCACCACATTTGAAATAAAATTCAGCACATTTTTCACCAACCACAAGTGGGGCCCACTCAATTCTAGAATTTTCCACCAAAATCAATTATAAACCTAATTTCCGAATCCGACACCTCTTAAAATTCACAACAAATCATTCGTTCATTTTTAACGGTTCAAAATTTGTGGACATATACTCAACTTATATATGTATAACATATCCAAAAATTACAACGATCCAACGGTCGGATTAAATATTATAACTCACACAATAAAGCTATAATAACACCGATTTGATCTTTTAATACCTCCAATCCGAGAAAAATACAAATAAAACATCTCAAAGATTAATTCCTTCATTAATAACCACATAAATAAATCCATCCTTTATATTCATATAAAATAAATATTTCCTTATCATATGAATCAATAATTAATTATTCACAAATAATATTACGAGAATCACAATTATGACAACCAGTAGTTCCAGAAAGAGGGGCTTTCAATAAGGATCTCTCCTTCTTGCGCCGCAATTAGGTGACCAAACCTCTCCTTGAGCGAGAACTTTCTAGACATTGCCAATAATGTTATCTAATAATATTATTCAAATAATATGAATTATTGATCCGATAATGGGAAAAATCATGCGTTGACAATTATTGAACAACAATAATATAAAATATCAACGCAAAGCAATTATTGAATCAATAAAATAAAATATTGAGCGATAACTTCTTGTGAAAATTATTGAGTAGTGCCATCTTACGTAAGGATCAATAATTCAACAATCATCATGCAATACTGGTGTCTTCTTTGTGCAACCACGCGTAGACATCGTATTTTAACCACCGGGTATTCAACGATCTTACTTGGTAACAACTACGCCGTTATTTTTAACCAACTTATATTTGTCGTTTTCCTCATCCAATCGCTTTCCAGTTATGGGGCCCACACACGGTCATGCTACTGGCCGCATTGCGAATATTCCCGACAAAGATTTAATATTCCACGACCAAACGAATATTCTCCGGACAAAAATGAATATTTTATAACCACTTGCTTATTTTGAAATATTTGCGTATTTAACCCTTAACTATCCACATTAATCAAATCAACCCTTACTATTTCAAAATAATAAATAAAGGAAATTCCTTTTATTTAAAAATTTCGGTCTTACATTTATATTATGTTGAAAGTCATCTCGTGGCTTCAGAAGTGCATAGATGGACTTGGTATGATTATGACCAGGATTGTTCGGTATAATCATAACCGTAATTGAAAACACGATTATCTTTGGTAGTAGTGCATGGATAATTTGTGGTCGTGATACTAATGAATACACGATTATCTTTGGCCGTAGTGAATGGATAATTTGTGGTCGTGATACTAATGAATACATGATTATCTTTGGCTGTAGTGCATGGATAATTTGTGGTCGTGATACTAATGAATACATGATTATCTTTGGCCGTAGTGCATGGATAATTCGTGGTCATGATAATAAAGAATATCCTTGGTCTGTAGTGCAGGGATGATTCGATGATGTGGATTAATTATTGAGTTGAGTCTCAGCAATGAAATATTAATTCATGGATGTGGTAAAAGTCATCTTTGGCCGTAGTGCATTGATGGACTTGGTATGATTATGACCAGGGATTATTCGGTATAATCATGACCGTAATTGAAAAACACGAATATCCTTGGCGATAGTGCATGGATAATTCGTGGTCGTGATAATCTTATTTGTGAGTCTCAGCATTATTAGTTTTACAGTTGTATGTCTTTGGCCTGTAGTGCAAAGATGAATTGTTAATGAATATCTTTAGCCGGATTGCAAAGATAAATTTAATGTTTTCAACGATAAAGGTATTCAAGGTATCCTCACCTCTTTATCATACTAGTAGTACGCCCTAATTTTGAGGGGCGAAATTCCATAAGGAGGGGAGATTGTGAGACCCCAGATTTTATCAATAAAGATTTAAATTTTGTCGAAATAATTTTTAATATTATGGTGTGAATTTGAGATAATATTATAGTTGTGGGTAGTATTTATAAATTTTGCAAAGTATGCAAGTGGTTATATTATATTCGATTGGTGGGGAATATTCGGTTTAGCGGGAATATTCGTACAACTACTCAATCATTGGTGGACTCCCTAATGTAATTATCATCGGATTGAGAAAGCGACAAAAATATTTTATTGAAATAACGGCGGAAGTTTTACTGGTTGATCTTGTTGAACTACTCGGTAGTAAAAGTACGAGAAGAATACGTGTGGTTGCATAAGAAGTACCGGTATTGATTATTGATGCTTATGTGAGAAGTCACTCGGTTTGATTCCATTATTGTCGATTAATAATATGAATTATTATAGCGATAATGACGTTTTGTTTTATTCAGTATTATTAACGTAATAAAAGCGAAACATCTTTATATAAAATGAATACTTTATTAAAGTTATTCTATAAATAGAATATATTATATTTTATTATGATAGTGTTGCATAGTATTTTTGCATAGTGTTTGCCAGACGGTAAAATATATTTTTATATAAATAGAATATATGATATTTTATTTAAAAGATTTTGCTTTAAATATGGACCGCCGATTAAAGTAAATCAATCTGGACCGTTCATGGATTAATTACTATGCATTCTATTTTCCTATAAATAGAAGCTCATTCCTTCATTATTTTCTTACGAATTCACTTTGAAACTACAGAGAGAAATTATAGAGAGAAGCTATAGAGAGAAAATCTATAGAGAGAAAGAAGAAGAGTATTACGGTACTTCACTACTTTGATATCCGGTGTCTTTTACTGTAAGGGATATTATTTGTTGTATGCAAGTAAAGGGTGTTATTCTTTCTTATTCATGAAGAGAACTTACATTATTCCATTCTTTATTATTACATTGGAATAACTCGTATATGCAAGATATACCCTATACTTGGTGAAATCCTTATGTTATTCCATTCTTATTTATTCATTGGAATAACTCGTATATTCTAGATACCCTATACTTGGTGAAATCCTTATGTTATTCCATTCTTATTTATTACATTGGAATAAACAGACACGTCATGACATACCCTATACTTGGTGAAATCCCTGTTATTCCATTCTTTATTATTACATTGGAATAACTCAGATATCTGCAGATACCCTATACATAATCAGATATCGTGGTTTACCCTATACTTGGTGACATTCTTCTATTATTCATTGGAACATCCCATGCGTGTGTTTTACTTTGGACCTGGTTCCGTCTTTATTATTATTCTGTTAGAACATCACGCTCATGTGTGTTTTTACGGGACTGGTTAAAATCTTTATCATTTACATTTGGAATATCCTATCGTGTGTTTTTACGGATCCGGTTCCATCTTTATTATTCGTTGGAACATCCTGTGCATTGTGAATTTCACGACACGGTTACATTATTATTATTACATTGGAATAACACCGTCATCTGCAATCTACCGCATGTATGGTGATTTCCTTTGTTATTCCATTCTTTATTATACCCGGTTAGTTAAAACTTTGACTTCTATACTCCATGAAATTAGTAGAATATTCTTGATATTTGCGTTTCATCCAAAGATCTTTCATGGAAATATTCTTACGATCATTCTTGAATTTTACTCTACAAAGCAAAGATCATGTTGACAATTTGGGCGTTATTAGTTCTGAATAAATTAATTCGTGAACTTGTTTTATTGGATTATTATGTCATTGTCATCATCCTCATGTTATATTATGTTATCTTTGGCTTACGTGCATAGATGAACTTAGTATGATTATGACCGAGGATCATTCGGTATAATCATGGCTTGTTATAAATGATGTGATAAAAGTCCTCGGTGGCACTGTAATGCAATGATGGATAGTTTTGGTATGATTATGACCGGGGGTGATTAAGTATAGTCATGACCATTGATAATTTGATGAAAATCCACGGACAGTGGTACAAGAATGATTAGATATTGCGGTTTATTCATTAAACCGAGTCTTAGTGATAAAAATTTATGAAAACCTTTTAAAACCTAAAAGATAGTAGACTTTATTTTCTACTTGACTCTTTTAATGGATTCGATATTCATTGCAGATTAAACCGGTTGTCTATTGTATTTTTTCGGTTTAACATTGTTGAAGACTATTGATAATTTATTTCGCATTATCTTAGTTATAATATTTCTTCTTTGGGCTAGTTGAGCTCACCCTTTCTTTCACCGTTTCTCTGTGAAATGAGAATATATTTGGACGAGTGCGGGAAAAGAGTGATGGTCCCAAAGATAGCATTAGTAGTCATCACTATTCTGTTAAATAGTGTGACAATAAATGTAATGAGGACTCCTTGAGTATGGATATTGTCTAAATGACAATATTCCAATTAGAACTCTCAGTTTATGTATTGTTGTATGTTACACGACAGATGTATAATTAAGTTTGTATTTGAATTTATGTACCATGTAAGTGGCGACTCAAGATGGGTGACGTATACCTAATTTTGGGGGCGTCACATTTTAAATCATAAAAGATAGTAGATTTTATTTTCTACTTGACTCTTTTAATGGATTGCTTATTCCGCTGCAGTTAAACTTGATGTCTATTATATTTTATCAGTTTAACATTATTGGAGACTAATGATAATTTATTCTGCATTATCTTAGTCATAATATTTCTTCTTGGGCTAGTTGAGCTCTCCCTTTCTTTCACTTTTTCTTCGTGAAATGAGAATATATTTGGGGACGCAGTCTGGGAACGGAGTGATGGTCCAGAGGATAGCATTAGTAGTCCTCACTATTTCGTGAAATAGTGTGATAATAATTGAAATGAGGACTCCTTTTGAGTTTGTATAATCTCTAGTAGATAATATTTGTATTCAAACTCACAGGTTTATGTTTGTCGTATTGTACCACGACAGTTGTATTAGTAAGTTGTATTTGAATTACATACTACGTATCGTCGACGCACCCAAGATGGGTGATGTATACCTAATTTTGTGGGCGTCACGGTTTGGTATCAAAGCTTAGAATATGATCCCTGGCTAAGATGTGAGACTAGAACTAGGAGGGAGAGACGGGAATTCCTTCGCTTAGTATGACCTACTTAAATTTATTTTGTATTTAAATTGGTTGGTCAAAGTTTAGAGATATTATGTTACATGTCAATTAACCTTTGTTTTGTGGCGATGATTCGAAAATGACATCCAAAAATGTTGAGAATAAGAATGGAGCATAAGAGACATTGAGTCTCCACATATCAATAATCGAGGAGAATGTGCATCGGGAAGGCAAGAATCCTCATAAAAATAATAACACCGACCAAATCTTTGAATGATGGATTGTTCGGAGGCTTTATGCAATTCATACAACAAAGAAAGTAGAGCGGCTCTCGCCCAAAATGTAGGTGGAAACATTGAAAACTCTCAAGTGGTCACCGCATTAAGCGATTCAAGAGCTGGGACCACGAGTTTAAGGGAGAGCCAAAACCACTTACGGCAGAAGCATGGATAAAGCAGATCACCAAGATATTTAATGTCTTGGGATGCTCCGAGGAGCAAAAGGTTCCTTTATCGCCTTTTATGTTGTTGCGGAGAGGCAGATTCTTGGTGGGAATCGGTAAAAAATATACTCAACTCGCCGTCTTAAAGATGTCTTGGGAGAAGTTCCAAGAGTACATTCAACGACAAATACTTTCCGAAAGTATTCGTCACATGAAGGAGGTGGAGTTTATCAAATTGGAGCAAAACAATATGACCGTGTCGCAATACGAGGCAAAATTTTATGAGTTATCCCGGTTCAAGGCCCCACTTGGTGGATAATGAAGAGAATGGCGTGAAATGTTTTTAAGAGGTTTGAAAGCGGAAATACGCCAACATCTTATTTCTCATAAACCGTATTTGTATTCAGGATGTTGTAAATAGAGCTCATTGGTGGAGCGCGATAACGAGTCAACGAACAAAAAAGAGAGCAAATTTTAAGAAAATGATAATACCGGTGAGAGCAATCATCGAGCGGTGACAACAAGCGTGGAGGAATCAACAGGCGAAATGGTAACCACCGGTGGTAATCGAGGCCAAAACAATAAGAATGGACATTTCAAGAAGAAGAGATTCAACAATGATGGAAAGACGTCAAGACCAAAGACCGTTGTTAAGGAAGGAGAAAGACCACACTATCATATGCTTCAAATGCGGAGGGAGGGACACATCGGTCCAAATTGCGCGATCTGAGTCAAAGCATGTTATAATTGTGGAAGAGAAGGTCACTTAGCTCGATTTTATCGTTCATAGAAGATAAATTCAGCTAGGATGG
Organism: Panax quinquefolius; assembly: GCA_020205615.1. Classification (NCBI taxonomy): domain Eukaryota; kingdom Viridiplantae; phylum Streptophyta; class Magnoliopsida; order Apiales; family Araliaceae; genus Panax; species Panax quinquefolius. The sequence goes on from CM035151.1 coordinate 3,716,230, forward strand.
AGGCACCAAAGGTCGTCCCCCGAAAAGTCAAAATTTGGTAGTCAAGAGGAAAGCGTTTGTTGTGACCTCCAGAGAAGCAAGGAACCCGAATGAGGTCATCACGGGTAAGCTTATCATAAACTCTGGCGAAGTATACACTTTATTTGATTTGGTTCTACCCATTCTTTTATTTCTCCTACTTGCGCTCAACGATTAAATTTGACTCCGGAGAAATTAGACTTTGACTTATCTCGTGGAAACTCCGGTTGGGAGAAACCTTCATTACATCCACGGTTTATAAGTCTTGTTTGGTTCAAGTTGGTACCCACACAATATTGTCGATCTTATTGCATTAAAATACTTGTATTTGATGTAATTTGTAGGATTGATTGGTTAACTACTCATCATGCAAAAATTGATTGTTTTCGTAAGGTTGTTAGCTTTCATATTCCTAATCGACCTATTATGCGAATTCAAGCAACCAAACCATTAAAATCAATCACTGTCATCTCAAGCCATAAAGCTATTCGTTTATTGAAAAGCGGATGTCAAGTTTTCTTAGCTCACGTCACGATCTAAACAAAAAATATGTGGGCTTTTGAATAATATTTCTATTGTTAATGAATTTCCTAACGTATTCACGAAGAACTTCCCGTGTAAGACCGAATTTTATGAAATAAAAGTATTCAAATTTTTTTAATTACTATTCATGAGTTACTATTCACGAGTTACTATTCATGAGTTACTATTCACGAAGTTCTTATTCACGAAAGTACTATTCATGAAGCATGATAATTTTTTTTTTTTGTAAGAAGGCATTACTCGATAATTATTACGGTAATTATTGTTCAATATTTTATTTTATTGATTCAATAATTGCTACGTTGATATTTTATATTATTGTTGTTTCAATAATTGTCACGACGTAAATATTTTCCATTATCGAGAGACAATAATTCATATTATCGAATAATATTATTGGATAACATTATTGGCAATGCCTAGAAAGTTCTGTCTGAGGAGGAGAGGTTTGGTCACCTAATTGCTTGCCATGAAGTAAGGAGAAATTCTTATTGGAAAGCCCCCTCTTTCCTGGGAACTGCCTGGTTGTTAATATTGTGATTATGTAATATTATTTATGAATAATTAATTATTGATTTTTATGATGAGAAAAATATTTATTTTATGTGGATATAGATGGAGAAAATTTTTAAAGTGACAATTGTTGAAAATTAATATTTTATCTTTTTCTGATAAAATAATTCATTTAAATATATTATTTTAATAATATATTGATGGTGATATTTTTACAATAAATTCATGGTTTATAAATAGATGAGGTGGAAGAGAGAAGATAGAATTGGAATTATTTAATAATTATAAATATTTTAATGTATATATATATATATATATATATATATATTGTGTGTGTGTGTGTGAAGAAGTGGTGGGGTAAGAGAAGAAAGTGGGGAAGAGAGAGAGTTGGTGGAGAATTATGGGAAAGGAAGAAAAAGAAAGGAAGAGAAGGAAATTAGAAAACTTATCCGTATCTTTGATTTTGGTCATTTTTCGTTTGGAATTTGGAAAAAAAAATTTCTTACAAAGTTGTAGAGAATTCGATTTCGAGCATAATGGATATAGAATTAGTATTTTTTTCGATACTAGGTTTATTTTCTATGAATTGTTGAAGTTTTAGGAAAATAAAATAATTTTTAAATGAAATGGGCCCCACTTTTTGGTTGGTGATTAATTAAATGTGTGTATTTGCCAATTTATTTAAAGATGGTGATGGCTTTTTCAAAGTTGGTTGGTGGCATGCGTAGAAGGTGAGAAATAATAATAATAATATTTTATTATTTAGTCTCTTTGCTGCGTTAAGCATTTTTCTATAAATAGCCGCTTAGGTTAGAATTGAAAATCACACCGTAAACAAGTTTTTCTCTATTTCTCTCGATATTTTGAACGTATTCTTGTGAGTATTTTGAGTATACTTTGAGTATTGCTATTACGGTTGCAAGTTCGTTTGACGTTATTCCATATCAAGTCGGAAATCTTTGCTTTCTTTTGAGGTAAGGGATAGTAAGGGATTTTAAGGGTTATTATGTTTTTAGTTTCGAAATTTTTCTGAACCTTCAAAAATTCTGGAAAAATTTGAAATGATATTTTGATGAGTTTTGTAGATTGTGTCCAAAAATGGCGATTTTTGGATGTATAGATTGAGAGTTATGAATTTTATGAGAAAAGACTATTTTAAAAGTAACCGCTTATAACTCCTTGTGATTAACTCCAAAATTGATGAAATTTTTATTGGGAGTACATCTATATAATATCAATATACCGTGTAAATTTCAGAATTTTTGGATAAAAGTATAATTTATGATAAATGTTTAAATATTCGATGGTTTTGGCCATTTGAAAAATAGTAAATGAATTTTTAAAATTTAGAGAAAATATATGTTCAATATGGAACTATGTTATGCTAAATCCCAAAAAAGAAATATTTTTAGAACTGATTTGGTATTTTCATGAAAATATTCTAGTTATGAGTAAATGAATTAAATATGTTATGTGAAGTAAGAAAATTGGAAAATATGATTTTATGGCTTGAGAATCATATATGAGGTATATGCAGATTTTTGATGAGGGTTTTGGTTATTGGTGATGAAATCTTATGAGTTTGGCATTTTATGATGATTAAATGCATTAATTAGTAAAGTGTAAACAATTTAATTAAATTGTTTATAAGTTTAAGAAATGATTAAAATATTATTATAATATTGATAATATTAGATTATGAGATTTCTAAGTGATTTATAACATTTGGATTAAGGTGTTATAAATATGGATATGAATTTTATTATGAAACTTTATCTTTTCGTATTATCGAGGACTATTCACGAGTTTATATGCATTATCACGGTACTATTGTCACGAATATTCGGGTACTATTCACGACAAATTGGTTTCTTCTCGACCAAATTATCATTGATTTATGAATCTTACTCTTGAAATTAAAACCATGTTTTGATTATATTGTTTTTATATAACATTCTTATAACCCTAATGATGATATTTCTCTTTGACTTGAGTGTAAAGATGGGTAGATTATTGGTATAATCGTGACCATAGGTTATCTTTGGCCGATGGTGCAAAAGTTGAATTGTTATTTGGTATGATCATGACCATTGAATTTACAATTGAATATTTTTAGCTTAAGTGCAAAAGGTGAATTGATCAACATGGTTATAATTATTGTTATATAACTACGAAATGATTATGTTTTTTTTAATATATGAATATCTTTGGCTCTTTGTAGTGCAAAGATGAATTATTGATGAATATCTTTGGCCGTAGTGACTGTTGTTGAAAAAAGATGAGATGCTGTTGATGAATATCTTTGGCTCGTAGTACAAAGATGACTTGTTGTTGAATATCTTTGGCATGTAGTGCAAAGATGAGCTGTTGATGAATATCTTTGGCCGTAGTGCAAAGATGAATTTATTAGTATGATTATGAACATGAATTGTGATTTGGTATAACCATGATCTTTGATGTTTGGTGGTGATAAAATTATCTTTGTCTTGGATGAGAAAGGAATTTAGAACAACAATTACGATTATGAGTTATACTGCGTGATTGTGGACATAAATTGTTGATTGATGTTACAGGAATAAAACATTGTTGGTGGACTTTTAACATGGAGAAGATAATAGATTTTATGGTCTATTTGACTCTTTTAATGGATTGCTCGTTCCGCTGCAACTATGGTTGAAAAGTTTTATCATCTACCATATGTTCTAAATCTCTGATTTATTACTGATGAAGACTATTGATAATTTATTTATCTTTAGTCATAATATTCTTTATTGAGCTAGTTGTGCTCACCCTTTTGTTTCACAATTCCTTTCGTGTAATAAAGTGTGTATTTGGGTCGGCGGGGATAGCGAGGAATAGAGTGGTATCTATAGATGTTGAGGTGAGGTGAATTTAACTTTGGAAGGGTGTTTTGCCACTATCATACAAGATGTCTAATGACATACAAACTCGTGTTATCATAAGACATGGTTGTGCACATCCACTTCTTTGAGTATATTTACAAGCACTACCTATATAATCTTGGTGTTTGTTTGGAGTATAATACCCAATTAGAGGCAGTGGAGATAATGATATGTCAAGAGAAGACTCACCATTGGGAAGAATACGATAGTAATCTTCTCGTTTTTATTTGGGGTCTATTGGATTGACCGAGGATAATTACGTGGCCATATGATATCTACCATAACCTAAAAGCATGGCCTCCCATGCACGAAGGTTTCTTGAGCACTTCCCAAAGATTCTAATTTCTAAAAGCAGGTTTTTGACTATACCTTTATGTAAGGTGTCATTGTGACGCGTTCTGGTTGGTATATATTTGCATCCAAACTCACAAAGATATGTGTTGTTGTATTTTGCACGACAATTGTTGTAATAAAGTTGTAGTTATTTTCCGTACCATATATTTGGCGACTCGAGAATGGGTTGGATGGAATGGACCTATTTTGGGGTCGTTACATTTGGTATCGAGCTATAAGTAAAGAGCCCCGAGCCTCTCATTTGGTGACTTCTGTTGATGGGGGATGCGAACCGCCGCTCTCCGTGGGGACCTTGATTCTGCGGTGGCAAACCGATAGGTATCAATGTGAGTCTTGACCTGAGTTGGTGTCGAGTTACATTTGGTATCGAGAGCTTAGGGATATGATCTCTGGCGGAGATCGGGGATTAAAACTAGGAGGGAGAGATGAGTAAATCCTTCATTAGTGTGTCCTACCTAAGCTTATTTGTTGGTCAGTCATAATATCGGGATATTAGGTGATATGTTAATTTGTTAAATTAACCCTTGTTTTGAAGCTGTATTCTAGAATGATATCTGAAATACAGGAGATGAGCAATGGAGAAATCATGATGACAGGGGAGATAGAATCTGAAATGAAAACAAGGTATTCTCAACTCTTTGAAATACCAGGTACGTAAATTCGGGGACGAAATTTCATAAGGAGGGGAGATTGTAAGACCCCGAATTTTATGAAATAAAAGTATTCAATTTTTTTTCAATTACTATTCATGAGTTCTTATTCATGAGTTACTATTCACGAGTTACTATTCATGAGTTCTTATTCACGAGTTCTTATTCACGAGTATTATTCATGAAGCATGATAAATTTTTTTTTCGTAAGAAGGCATTACTCAATAATTATTACGATAATTCTTTATTCAATATTTTATTTTATTGATTCAATAATTGCTACGTTGATATTTTATATTATTGTTGTTTGATAATTGTTGTTTACGATATTTTCCATTATCAGACAATAATTCATATTATCTGAATAATATTATTGGATAACATTATTGGCAATGCTAGAAAGTTCATCTCAAGGAGAGGTTTGGTCACCTAATCAATGGCTTGATGAGGAGAAATTCTTATTGGAAAGCCCCTCTTTCACAGGAGCGCACTGGTTGTTAATATTGTGATTATGTAATATTATTTATGAATAATTAATTATTGATTTTATGATGAGAAAATATTTATTTTATATGGATATAGATGGAGAAAAATTTTAAAATGACAATTGTTGAAAATTAATATTTTATCTTTTTACGATAAAATAATTCATTTAAATATATTATTTTAATAATATATTGATGGTGATATTTTTACAATAAATTCATGGTTTATAAATAGATGAGGTGGAAGAGAGAAGATAGAATTGGAATTATTTAATAATTATAAATATTTTTAATATATATATATATATATATGCGTATTTGTGTGTGTGTGTGGAAGAAGTGGTGGGGTAAGAGAAGAAAGTGGGGGAAGAGAGAGTTGGTGGAGAATTATGGGAAAGGAAGAAAGAAAGGAAGAGAAGGAAATTAGAAAACTTATCCGTATTTGATTTTGGTCATTTTTCGTTTGGAATTTGGAAAAAATTTCTTACGTAAAGTTGTAGAGAATTCGATTTCGAGGCATAATGGATATAGAATTAGTATTTTTTTACGATAACCGGTTTATTTTCTATGAATTGTTGAAGTTTGAGAAAATAAATAATTTTTTTAAATAATGGGTGGGCCCCACTTTTTGGTTGGTGATTAATTAACGCATGTAATTTGCCAATTTATTTAAAGATGGTGATGGCTTTCAAAGTTGGTTGGTGGCATGCGTAGAAGGTGAGAAATAATAATAATAATATTTTATTATTTAGTCTCTTCTGGCGTTAAAGCATTTTTCTATAAATAGGTCTTAGGTTAGAATTGAAAATCACCGAAGCTGAAGTTTTCTCTCTTTTCTCTCTCGATATTTTGAGCGTATTCTTGTGAGTATTTTGAGTATACTTTGAGTATTTATTATACGGTGCAAAGTTAGATTCATATACGTTATTCGGTCGAAAATCTACTTTCTTTTGAGGTAAGGATAGTAAGGGATTTTAAGGGTTATTATGTTTTTAGTTTCGAAATTTTTCTGAACCTTCAAAAATTCTGGAAAAATTTGAAATGATATTTTGATGAGTTTTGTAGATTGTGTCCAAAAATGGCGATTTTTGGATGTATAGATTGAGAGTTATGAATTTTATGAGAAAAGACTATTTTAAAAGTAACCGCTTATAACTCCTTGTGATTAACTCCAAAATTGATGAAATTTTTATTGGGAGTACATCTATATAATATCAATATACCGTGTAAATTTCAGAATTTTTGGATAAAAGTATAATTTATGATAAATGTTTAAATATTCGGTGGTTTTGGCCATTTGAAAAATAGTAAATGAATTTTTAAAATTTAGAGAAAAATATATGTTCAATATGGAACTATGTTATGCTAAATCCCAAAAAAGAAATATTTTTGGAACTGATTTGGTATTTTCATGAAAATATTCTAGTTATGAGTAAATGAATTAAATATGTTATGTGAAGTAAGAAAATTGGAAAATATGATTTTATGGCTTGAGAATCATATATGAGGTATATGCAGATTTTTGATGAGGGTTTTGGTTATTGGTGATGAAATCTTATGAGTTTGGCATTTTATGATGATTAAATGCATTAATTAGTAAAGTGTAAACAATTTAATTAAATTGTTTATAAGTTTAAGAAATGATTAAAATATTATTATAATATTGATAATATTTGATTATGAGATTTCTAAGTGATTTATAACATTTGGATTAAGGTGTTATAAATATGGATATGAATTTTATTATGAAACTTTATCTTTTAGGTAATAGAGTTCGAGTTACTATGCATGACGTTACTCACGATTACTATATGCGAATCTGAAGTACTATTCACGGTACTACAATAAAATTGGTTTCTTTTCTACGACCAAATTATCGTTGATTTATGAATCTTACTCTTGAAATTAAAACCATGTTTTGATTATATTGTTTTTATATAACATTCTTATAACCACAATGATGATATTTCTCTTTGACTTGAGTGTAAAGATGGGTAGATTATTGGTATGATCGTGACCATAGGTTCTCTTTGCCGATGGTGCAAAAGTTGAATTTGTTTTGGTATGGTATGATCATGACCATTGAATTTACAATTGAATATTTTTAGCTTAAGTGCAAAGGTGAATTGATCAACATGGTTATAATTATTGTTATATAACTTACGAAATGATTATGTGTTTCTTTAATATATGAATATCTCGTAGTAAAGATGACTTGTTGATTTATTGCAAAGATGAATTATTGATGAATATCTTTTGGCCGTAGTGCAAAGATGACCGTTGTTGAATATCTTTGGCTCGTAGTACAAAGATGACTTGTTGTTGAATATCTTTGGCATGTAGTGCAAAAGATGAAGATGTTGATGATGAATATCTTTGGTAGTAGTGCAAAGATGAATTTATTAATATGATTATGAACATGAATTGTGATTTGGTATAACCATGATCTTTGATGTTTCGGGTGATAAAATTATCTTTGTCTTGGATGAGAAAAGGAATTTAGAACAACAATTACGATTATGAGTTATACACGTGATTGTGGACATAAATTGTTGATTGATGTTACGAGGATAAAACATTGTTGGTGGACTTTTAACATGGAGAAGATAATTGATTTTATGGTCTATTTGACTCTTTTAATGGATTGCTTCGTTCATTGCAACTATGGTTGAAAAGTTTTATCATCTACCATATATTTCTAAATCTACGATTTATTCTTGATGAAGACTATTGATAATTTATTTATCTTTAGTCATAATATTCTTTCTTGAGCTAGTTGTGCTCACCCTTTTGTTTCACAATTCCTTTCGGGTAATAAAAGTGTATTTGGGTCGGCGGGGATAACGAAGGAATAGAGTGGTGGTCTATAGATGTTGAGGTGAGGTGAATTTAACTTTGGAAGGGTGTTTTGCCACTATCATCATAAGATGTCTAATGACATACAAACTCGTGTTATCATAAGACATGGTTGTGCACATCCTTCTTTGAGTATATTTACAAGCACTACCTATATAATCTTGGTGTTTGTTTGGAGTATAATACCCGATTAGAGGCAGTGGAGATAATGATATGTCAAGAGAAGACTCACCATTGGGAAGAATACGATAGTAATCTTCTCGTTTTTCTTTGGGGTCTATTAGGTTGACCAAGATAATTACGTGGCCATATGATATCTACCATAACCTAAAAAGCATGGCCTCCCATGTATACGAAGGTTTCTTGAGCACTTCCCAAAGATTCTAATTTCTAAAAGCAGGTTTTTGACTATACCTTTATGTAAGGTGTCATTGTGACGTACACTGGTTGGTATATATTTGCATCCAAACTCACAAAGCATATGTGTTGTTGTATTGCACCACGACAATTGTTGTAATAAAGTTGTAGTTATTTTCCGTACCATATATTTGGCAACTCAGAATGGGTTGGATGGAATGGACCTATTTTGGGGTCGTTACATTTGGTATCGAGCTATAAGTAAAGAGCCCAGAGCCTCTCATTTGGTGACTTCTGTTGATGGGGGATGCAGAAACGGACTCTCCGTGGATTCTGTGGCAAGCCCGATAGAAGTATCAATGTGAGGTCTTGACATGAGTTGGTGTCGAGTTACATTTGGTATCGAGCTTAGGGATATGATCTCTGGCGGAGATCGGGATTAGAACTAGGAGGGAGAGATGAGTAAATCCTTCGCTTAGTGTGTCTACCTAAGCTTATTTGTTGGTCGGTCATAATATCGGGATATTAGGTGATATGTTAATTTGTTAAATTAACCCTTGTTTTTGAAGTCGTATTCTAGAATGATATCGAAATACGGGAGATGAGCGATGGAGAAATCATGATGACGGGGAGATAGAATCGAAATGAAAACAAGGTATTCTCAACTCTTTGAAAATACCAGTACGTAAATTTCGGGGATGAAATTTCATAAGGAGGGGAGATTGTAAGACCAATTTTATGAAATAAAAGTATTCAAATTTTTTTTTAATTACTATTCATGAGTTAGTTCTTATTCACGAGTTTTATTATTCATGAGTTCTATTCACGAGTTCTTATTCACGAGTTCTTATTCACGATTATTATTCAAGTATTATTTATGAAGCATGATAAATTTTTTTTCGTGAAGGCATTACTCGATAATTGTTACGGTAATTCTTTGTTCAATATTTTATTTTATTGATTCAATAATTGCTACGTTGATATTTTATATTATTGTTGTTTGATAATTGTCACTGCACAGTATTTTCCATTATCAGAGCAATAATTCATATTATCTGAATAATATTATTGGATAACATTATTGGCAATGCCTAGAAAGTTACATACAAGGAGAGGTTTGGTCACCTAATTGCGGTGATAAGGAGAAATTCTTATTGGAAAGCCCCCTCTTTCTGAGGAGCGCACTGGTTGTTAATATTGTGATTATGTAATATTATTTGTGAATAATTAATTATTGATTTTTATGATGAGAAAATATTTATTTTATGTGGATATAGATGGAGAAAATTTTTAAAGTGACAATTGTTGAAAATTAATATTTTATCTTTTTACGATAAAATAATTCATTTAAATATATTATTTTAATAATATATTGATGGTGATATTTTACAATAAATTCATGGTTTATAAATAGATGAGGTGGAAGAGAGAAGATAGAATTGGAATTATTTAATAATTGTAAATATTTTAATTAATATATATATATATATATATATATGCGTATTTGTGTGTGTGTGTGGAAGAAGTGGTGGGGTAAGAGAAGAAAGTGGGGAAAGAGAGAGTTGGTGGAGAATTATGGGAAAGGAAGAAAAGAAAGGAAGAGAAGGAAATTAGAAAACTTATCAGTATCTTTGATTTTGGTCATTTTCGTTTGGAATTTGGAAAAATTTCTTACGTAAAAGTTGTAGAGAATTCGATTTGAGGCATAATGGATATAGAATTCAGTATTTTTACGATAATGGATTTATTTTCTATGAATTGTTGAAGTTTGAGAAAATAAAATAATTTTTTAAATGAGGTGGGCCCCACTTTTTGGTTGGTGATTAATTAACATGTGGCGCCAATTTATTTAAAGATGGTGATGGCTTTCAAAGTTGGTTGGTGGCATGCGTAGAAGGTGAGAAATAATAATAATAATATTTTATTATTTAGTCTCTTTTGGCGTTCTAGCATTTTCTATAAATAGGTCTTAGGTTAGAATTGAAAATCGCACTGTAAAGCTGAAGTTTCTCTCTTTCTCTCTCGATATTTTGAGCGTATTCTTGTGAGTATTTTGAGTATACTTTGAGTATATGCTATATCGGTTTGCAAGTTAGTTCGATTGCGTTATTCCGATCAAATCTTCTTTCTTTTGAGGTAAAGGGAGTAAGGGATTTTAAGGGTTATTATGTTTTTAGTTTTGAAATTTTTCTGAACCTTCAAAAATTCTGGAAAAATTTGAAATGATATTTTGATGAGTTTTGTAGATTGTGTCCAAAAATGGCGATTTTTGGATGTATAGATTGAGAGTTATGAATTTTATGAGAAAAGACTATTTTAAAAGTAACCGCTTATAACTCCTTGTGATTAACTCCAAAATTGATGAAATTTTTATTGGGAGTACATCTATATAATATCAATATACCGTGTAAATTTCAGAATTTTTGGATAAAAGTATAATTTATGATAAATGTTTAAATATTCGGTGGTTTTGGCCATTTGAAAAATAGTAAATGAATTTTTAAAATTTAGAGAAAAATATATGTTCAATATGGAACTATGTTATGCTAAATCCCAGAAAAGAAATATTTTGGAACTGATTTGGTATTTTCATGAAAATATTCTAGTTATGAGTAAATGAATTAAATATGTTATGTGAAGTAAGAAAATTGGAAAATATGATTTTATGGCTTGAGAATCATATATGAGGTATATGCATTTTGATGAGGGTTTTGGTTATTGGTGATGAAATCTTATGAGTTTGGCATTTTATGATGATTAAATGCATTAATTAGTAAAGTGTAAATAATTTAATTAAATTGTTTATAAGTTTAAAAAATAATTAAAATATTATTATAATATTGATAATATTAGATTATGAGATTTCTAAGTGATTTATAACATTTGGATTAAGGTGTTATAAATATGGATATGAATTTTATTATGAAACTTTATCTTTTTACGTCGAGGTTTCTTATTACGCGTATATACGGTACTTATGATACGAATCACGAGTCTTATTCACGACAAATTGGTTTTCTTTCTCGACCAAATTATCGTTGATTTATGAATCTTACTCTTGAAATTAAAACCATGTTTTGATTATATTGTTTTTATATAACATTCTTATAACCCTAATGATGATATTTCTCTTTGACTTGAGTGTAAAGATGGGTAGATTATTGGTATGATCGTGACCATAGGTTCTCTTTGGCGATGGTGCAAAAGTTGAATTGTTGTTGGTATGATCATGACCATTGAATTTACAATTGAATATTTTTAGCTTAAGTGCAAAGGTGAATTGATCAACATGGTTATAATTATTGTTATATAACCACGAAATGATTATGTGTTTCTTTAATATATGAATATCTTTGGCTTTTATTGATGAATATCTTGTAGTGCAAAGATGAATTATTGATGAATATCTTTGGCCGTAGTGCAAAGATGACTTGTTGTTGAATATCTTTTGGCTCGTAGTATGAAAAGATGACTTGTTGTTGAATATCTTTGGCGTATGTAGATGCAAAGATGAGCTGTTGATGAATATCTTTGCCGTAGTAGTGCAAAGATGAATTTATTAGTATGATTATGAACATGAATTGTGATTTGGTATAACCATGATCTTTGATGTTTCAGGTGATAAAAATTATCTTTGTCCTGGATGAGAAAAGGAATTTAGAACAACAATTACGATTATGAGTTATACACGTGATTGTGGACATAAATTGTTGATTGATGTTACAGGGATAAAACATTGTTGGTGGACTTTTAACATGGAGAAGATAATAGATTTTATGGTCTATTTGACTCTTTTAATGGATTGCTCGTTCCGCTGCAACTATGGTTGAAAAGTTTTATCATCTACCATATGTTCTAAATCTCTGATTTATTATTGATGAAGACTATTGATAATTTATTTATCTTTAGTCATAATATTCTTTCTTGAGCTAGTTGTCAGGCTCACCCTTTTGTTTCTGATTCCTTTCGGGTAATAAAAGTGTGCATTTGGGTTGGCGGGGATAGCGAGGAATAGAGTGGTGGTCTATAGATGTTGAGGGTGAGGTGAATTTAACTTTGGAAGGGTGTTTTGCCACTATCATACAAGATGTCTAATGACATACAACCTCGTGTTATCATAAGACATGGTTGTGCACATCCACTTGCTTTGAGTATATTTACAAGCACTACTATATAATCTTGGTGTTTGTTTGGAGTATAATACCCAATTAGAGGCAGTGGAGATAATGATATGTCAAGAGAAGACTCACCATTGGGAAGAATACGATAGTAATCTTCTCGTTTTTCTTTGGGGTCTATTAGATTGACCAAGGATAATTACGTGGCCATATGATATCTACCATAACCTAAAAAGCATGGCCTCCATGTATGCGAAGGTTTTCTTGAGCACTTCCCAAAGATTCTAATTTCTAAAACAATTTTTGACTATACCTTTATGTAAGGTGTCATTGTGACGTCTTCTGGTTGGTATATATTTGCATCCAAACTCACAAACATATGTGTTGTTGTATTTTGCACGACAATTGTTGTAATAAAGTTGTAGTTATTTTCCGTACCATATATTTGGCGACTCGAGAATGGGTTGGATGGAATGGACCTATTTTGGGGTCGTTACATCACGCCTTTACCCCCAGGCGTGAAATTGAATTTTGTATCGACCTTGAACCCGTGACAAAATCCATTTCTAAAGCCCCATATCGAATGGCTCTATTGAACTTCAGGAGTTAAAGACTCGATTGTAGGAATTGTTAGACATTGGCTTTATTCGTCTAGTACTTCTCCGTGGCGTCGCTCTCTATTCTATTCGTGAAGAAGAAAGATGGGAGTATGCGACTTTGTATTGATTATCGGGAGTTGAATCATGTCACCATCAAAAAATAGGTACCCATTGCCCACGTATTGATGACTGTTTGACCCGGTTGCAAGGAGCCAAATTCTTTTCAAAGATTAATCTTTGTTAGGATATCACCAATTGAAGATTAGAACCAGATGATATTCCAAATATGGCTTTTCGAACTTCGATGCGGGCATTATGAATTCCTAGTCATGTCCTTTGGATTAACTAATGCTCCTAGCGCCTTCATGGATATGATGAAGCGAGTATTGAGGAATATTTGGATCATTTTGTGGTTGTCTTTATTGATGACATCCTCATATATTCCAAAAGCCGTGAAGATCATGAGGAACACTTGAGGTCGATACTCCAAAAGCTTCGTGAATACAAGCTTTATGCCAAGTTGAAGAAATGCGAGTTACGGCGAGGAAGTAGCATTCCTTGGGCACGTGGTATCAAGTCATGGAATATCTGTTGACCCAAAGAAAGATTGAAGCTATTCAAAGTGGGAGCAACCTAAATCGATGACCGAAATCGTAGCTTTCTGGCTTGCATTTGGTTATTATCGGAGATTCGTAGAAGGGTTTTCTCGAATCGCTACTCCACTAACTCAACTGACTCGAAAAGATACAAAGTTCGGTTGGAGCGAGGAATGTGAGAAGAGTTTTTAAGAACTCAAGAGGAGACTCATTTCAGGACCTGTTCTGACAATACCATCTGGTTCGGAGGGATTTGTCATCTACAGTGATGCTTCGGGCAAAGGGTTAGGATGTGTTCTCATGCAACATGGAAAAGTCATAGCATATGCCTCACGACAACTCAAAGAATATGAGAGGAATTATCCTACTCATGACCTAGAGTTAGCAGGTGTTGTCTTCGCACTTAAAATTTTGAGGCATTACTTGTATGAGGAGAAAGTGGAGATCTTTACGGATCATAAAAGCCTCAAATATTTCTTCACTCAAAAGGAACTCAACATGCGACAACGACGTTGGCATGAACTGTTGAAAGATTATGATCATACCATCCAATACCATCCTGGAAAAGCGAATGTGGTAGCTGACGCATTGAGTAGAAGATCATATCTTGAGTCACGAGTGCAATATTATCAACGTATGAGGCCCATTTTATATGACTTGCAAAGGATGGAGATAGAGATAAAGACTCAGGGACCCACGTGATGATGGCAAATATCTGAGTAGAGGCAGACTTTAATTGATAAAATTAAAGTTGCTCAAATTCTGAATCTGGAGCTAATGCGTATGAGGAAAAAAGTGCAAGAAGGTGCGATGTCGGAAGCAAGAATCGATGAAGAAGGAATACTTGAGTCCACTCCAGGACTTTGTGTTCTAACGACCACGATTTAAAGTATAAAATCATGATGGGCGCGCACAACACACCGTTTGCAATCCATCTGGGAGTACCAAAATGTATCGTGATCTTGACATACATTTTGGTGGGGCAATATGAAGAGAGAGATACTTATTTGTTTATCTCAAGGTGTCTAACGTGTCAACGAAGTCGGCGAGACATCAAGTACCAAAAGGTCCATTGCAACCACTTGAAATTTCGGAATAGAAGTAGGAGCACATTACCATGGATTTTATTCTTTGGTCTTTCCAAGGTTTCTCAAGGCATAGATGCGATTTGGGTCATTGTTGATAGATTGACCAAGTCCGCTCATTTCTTCTACCGAAATCTGAAAGACTTATACACTTGAGCGTCTTGCTTCGTATATACATAAGCGAGATTGTAAGATCGCATGGTATGCCAAAGTATCCATAGTTTCGATCGAGACCCAAGATTCACTTCACGATTTTGGGTTAGTTTGCAAAAAGCTATGAGCATGATTTACGATTTAGCTTCAGATATCATCCTCGAGACCAGACGGACGATCGGATAGGACTATTCAAACTCTTGAAGATCTATTAAGACTACTGTGTCCTTGATTTGAGGAAGTTGGGACAAGTTCTTACCATTGGTGGAGTTTTCCTACAACAACTGTTATCAAGCAAGTATTGGCATGGCTCCATTCGAGCGTTGTATGGAAGAAAGTGTCGTTCTCCGGTATCTTTGGGATAAGGTGGGTGAAGCAACGTTGTTGTTGGGACCGGAGTTGAGTACGTATGACTATAGAAAAGATTCAAACGATCCAAGAACGTATAAAAACCTCACAAGATCGATAAAAGAGTTATGTTGATCTTCATCGAAAGGACGTGGAATTCGATATAGGAGATCATGTGTTGTTACCGTGTTGCTCCATGGAAAGGGGTTACGAGATTTGGAAAGAGAGGAAAGCTCAATCTTTGATTTATCGGCCCATTTTTAATCCTTGATCGAGTAGGAACTGTGGCCTATAGACTCGTTTTACCGCCAAGTATATCTCGTGTTCATAACATTTTTCACATATCCATGTTACGTAAATATATGGAAGACCCGAACCACATTATTGAGTTGGAACCGGACAAAATAGCGGAAGATTTGACGTATGAAGAGGTTCTTGTTCAAATCTTGGATAAGAAGGAACATATTCTATGGACCAAGGTTATACCTCAAGTCAAAGTTTTGTGGAGAAACCACGATGTTGAGGAAATGACTTGGGAGTTAGAATCTGAAATGAAATCAAGGTATCCTTATCTCTTCGACATACCAGTCGCACGCACCTAATTTCGGGAGAAATTTCATAAGAAGGGAGATTGTAAAAACCCCAACTTTTTGAATAAAGATGAATTTTCTATAAATATTATTTTTGAATATTATGGAGTGAAATTGATATAATAGTTGTGGGTAATATTTATAAATTTTGCAAAGTACGCAAGTTGTTATATAATATTCGATTGGTCGGGGAATATTCGTTTTAATAGGGAATATTAGTACAACGGCACAATCATTGGTGGACCCCACAACGGAATTATTGTCGGATTGAGAAAACGACAAAAATACTTTATGAAAATAACGGCGGAAGTTTTACAGATTAGCTATGTTGAAACACCCGTGTTAAAAATATAAAGATGTCTGGCGTGGTTGCGTAGTAGAATGCGGTATTAATTATTGATGCTTAAGTGATAAGTCACTAAGTTTTGTTGGTATTATTAATGTAATAATCTGAGAAAATCTTTTTATATAAAAGCAGAATACTTTTATAAAGTTATTCTATAAATAGAATATATTATATTCTATTATGCATAATAGTGTCTGCGTAGTGTTTTGCATATTAAATCTTTTTATATAAAATGAATACTTTTATAAAGCTATACATTTTATTAGACAATAATTAGAATATATTATATTTTATTATGCATAGTGTTTGCATAAGGTAAATGCGTAGTATTTGCATAGTAAAATCTTTTATAAAGTTATTCGTTTTATTAGATTATAAATAGAATATATTATATTTTATTTTGCTTTTTAAATATGGACCGTCAGATTAAAGTAAATCAATCTAAATAGTTCATGAGTTAATTCTTATGCATTCTATTTTTCTATAAATAGAAGCTCATTCATTCATTATTTTCTTTACGAATTCACTTTGAAACTCTAGAGATAAACTATAGAGAGAAAGAAGAAAGTATTCGCTACTTCACTACTTATATATCCGAGACTCTTCTTTTTAAGGTAGGAAATATTATTTGTTGTACTTCGTAAGGAGTGTTATTCTTTCTTATTCATGAAGAACTATTGTTATTCCAATTCTTATTATTCATTGAAATAACTTTTGTATCTGTGATTCTACCTATACTTGGTGACATTCTTCTATTATTACATTGGAACATCACATCGTGTGTTTTTACAGGACCGGTTAAAATCTCAGTATTATTATTCCGTTGGAACATCACATACGTGTGTTTTTACACCAGGACTGGTTAAAATCTTTATTATTATTCCGTTGGAACATCCATGCACATGTGTTTTTAATGGGACACGGTTAAAATCTTATTATTATTACATTGGAACATCTTATGCATGTATTTTACTTTGGACTGGTTCCGTCTTTATTATTCTGTTGGAACATCTATCGGTTGCAAATTTTGCCACGACACGGTTTAGATTATTATTATTCTGTTGGAATAACTGCTTCATGCAAGCAATCGCATGCATGGTGATTTCTTTTGTTATTCCATTCTTTATTATACTCGGTTGGTTAAAGTTTGACTTCTATACTCCATGAAATTAGTAGAATATCCTTGATATTTGCGCTTCATCAAATATCTTTTCATGAAAATATTCTTACGATCATTCTTGAATTTTACTCTACAAAACAAAGATCATATTGACAATTTGGGACGTTAATAATTCTGGATAAAATAATTCTTGAACTTGTTTTATTAAATTCTTATATCATTGTCATCATCCTCATGTTTATATTTTGTTGAAAAGTAAATACGTGGCTGTAGGCATAGATAGACTTGATATGATTATGATGAGAGATTATTCGGTTATAATCATAGTAGTAATGTTACAAATGATGTGGTAAAAGTTCTCATTTGGCTAGTAGTGCATTGATGGGCCGAGTTGTTGGCATGATCATGACCATTAATGAATACACAAATATTCTTCGCCCGTAGTGCGTGGATAATTGTGGTCGTGATACTAAAGAATATCTTTGGGTCAGTAGTGCGGGGTGATTCGATGATGTGGAATATTTATTGTTTGAGTCTCGTGATAATTGATGATGAAAAACCTTTTAAATCATAAAAGATAGTAGATTTTATTTTCTACTTGACTCTTTTAATGGATTGCTTGTTCATTGCAGATTAAACTTGATGTCTATTATATTTTATCGGTTTAACATTGTTGGAGACTAATGATAATTTATTACGCATTATCTTAGTCATAATATTTCTTACTGGGCTAGTTAAGCTCACCCTTTCTTTCACTGTTCTATTCAGGAAATGAGAATATAGCTGGGACGAGTCGGGAAACGGAGTGATGGTCCAGAGAATAGCATTAGTAGTTCTCACTATTCTTTGAAATAGTGTGATAATAATTGTAATGAGGACTCCTTTTGAATTTGTATAATCTTTAGTAGATAATATTTGTATTCAAACTCATAGTTTATGTTTGTCATATTGTACACGACAGTTGTATTAATAAGTTGTATTTGAATTACGTACTACGATGTCGACGACCAAGAGATGGGTGATGTATACCTAATTTTGGGGGCGTCACAACATACTTGAATAACTTTTATTTGATGGAGTTCTCTTCATTGTTGGGTTGCAGTGTTGCTTTAAGAAATAAAAAACCCTAATTTTATAAAAGTCCAAAAAAATCTATAAATAATTACAAAAATTCCTAAAACAATTGTTAAATTTGGGAAATTTAAAAAATAAAATTAAAATAACCTAAACACTTGGAGTTCTATATGTACATACATTATGTAATTTGAACACTTAGTTGTTGTTTTATTTCGCTGATTGGTGAATGATTTGTTGTGTGTTACTTTGTTGATGAACCGCGTGAACATATAAAGAACTAAGAGATTAAGACTACTAGTAGAGTAGTAGGAACTGGGATAATGTGATTGGTCTTAGTCTCGATCCCGTCCATACCGTCAATATCGCTTGTTTTAACTGGGATTATGGGATTGTTGGTTTTGTTTTGAGATAATAAGATTGTTTTTAAAATTATTTTGTGGAGTAATGGAAATTGGGAATAATTTATTTAAGTATTGTAATAGTTTTTACTTTTTAAATCATATATAACAATTTCATTTAACACCTTCTTAAATAATTTTTTTTAAGTTACCCCACACTCACTGAAATTTCTGTGGGGGCAGGTGTCCCCTCCCCCATGCTTGGGTCCGCCCCTAATAATGCTACTATCACGGAAAAAAGAATCACTTAATCTTCACACACATATATTGCGGACCTCACATATTAAGTAGAAGTCCACAATGTGTATGTGTAATGTGTATGTGTGTATATAACTATTGCGTACTCCCTCTATCCCAAAATATTTGACGTTTTAGGAGGATTTTTTTTCCCCAAAATATTTGACGTTCTCCCATCCCAAGAATATTTTGCCATTTATTTTCCTTATCTACCATTCCTTCTCCACCATTATTAATGCCTATTTTCCTTCACCATTTATTTTCCACTCGGAGCAGCCACCGATTTCAAAAGCCACCGTCGAATATTAGATAAGTGGGTTGATTTGAACATTAACTGACAATGGCCAATGGCCGTCGAATCGCTACCAACAATGGCCGATGGCCGTACGAAGCTGTGGTGGTCAGATCCGACTGATAAGAGAAAAAGAGTTTCAGATCTTGCCGGAGAAGAAGAGTTTCAGATCTGGCCGAAAAAGAAGAGTTTTAGAGTTGAGAATGGAGAAGAAGACAGATCTGGCCGGAGAAGAAAGTTGAGAATGGAGAAGAGCCGGATAAGATAAAATTTTAATTAAGGGTAAAATAGGAAAATTGCACCTATTCTTAATCTATGTGAAAATATGTAAAACGTCAAAAATATTTTGGAATGGAGGGATTAATTTTTTTTATGTGACACTAGCATAGTTGTAAAAATTAAACAAGAAGATTCAAAATATATCCGTGACATCTATTGGTGACAAGTTAATTAGTCAACAGGCAAGAGCCAGCACAGCACAGCACATCTCTCTCTTTCTCTCCCTTCTTTGTTTCGAGCTCAGTCAATGGCCGCCCGTTTTCTCCACCATTTCTACTCATAGTCCACTGAAAATAAAATAATCAAACCCTAACCCTAAAAAGTCACAACCATGAAAACTTACCCATTCTTTAAACTCCTCATTCTCATTACTACTATCCCATTATTGATCGTAGCCATTGAAGACGACGTCAAATGCCTTCAAGGCATCAAAAATTCACTCTCCGACCCACAAGAGAAGCTCACATGGAGCTTCGGCAACACAACCGTCGCCTCCATTTGCAATCTCGTCGGCGTTTCTTGCTGGAACGAGAAAGAAAATCGTCTCATCAGCCTCCAACTCCCCGCCATGAACCTCTCCGGATCCCTACCCGACTCTCTCCGGTTCTGCCGTAGTCTCCAAACCCTCGATCTCTCCAGAAACCTCCTCTCCGGTTCCATCCCTTCCCAAATCTGTACCTGGTTGCCCTACCTCGTCACTCTAGATCTCACCGGTAATCGTCTCTCCGGTTCGATCCCTCCCGAAATTGTCGATTGTAAGTTTTTGAATACTCTCGTTTTGAGTGATAATATTTTATCTGGTTCGATTCCTTACGAGCTTGGGCGGCTTGATCGGCTCAAGAGGTTTTCAGTTTCCGATAATGGCCTTTCTGGTTCCATTCCTGCTGAGTTGTCTAAATTTCAGGAGGATGATTTTGGAGGGAACAATGAGCTTTGTGGGAAGCCACTTGTGTCCAAATGTGGTGGCTTGAATAGTAAAAATCTAGTGGTTATTTTAGCTGCTGGGATTTTTGGCGCTGTGGGATCTATACTTATAGGCTTTGGGATTTGGTGGTGGTTTTTCGTTCGGGCAAGCCAGAAAAAGAAGAGAGAAAACAGTGGCGGCGGCAAAGATCTTAGTAGTTGGGTTGAGAGACTAAGGGCTCATCCACTTGTTCAAGTTTCCCTGTTTCAGAAACCCATTGTGAAAATTAAGGTAAATGATGTACTGGCAGCCACTAATGATTTTGATAATGATAACATTGTTATTATGACAAGAACAGGGGTTTCTTATAAAGCCATGCTGTCCGATGGATCAGCATTGGCAATTAAGAGGTTGAGTGCTTGTAAGCTTAATGAAAAGCAGTTTAGGTCAGAAATGAATAGGTTAGGACAGCTTAGACATCCCAATTTGGTGCCTTTGTTGGGATTTTGTGTTGTGGAAGATGAAAGGCTTTTGGTGTATAAGCATATGCCTAATGGTAGCTTGTATTCACTTTTGTACTTGAGTCTTACTCCAACTAGTAATAGTTTTACACTGGATTGGCCCGCGAGGGTTAGAATTGGTGTTGGTGCAGCTAGGGGGCTGGCTTGGCTTCACCATGGATGTCAACCGCCTTACCTCCATCAAAATATAAGCTCGAATGTGATTCTTGTGGATGATGACTATGATGCTCGCATAACGGATTTTGGATTGGCAAGGCTTGTGGGTTCAGTTGATTCTAATGATAGTTCATTTGTTAACGGTGACTTGGGGGAGTTTGGCTATGTGGCTCCTGAATATTCGAGCACTATGGTCGCATCAATGA
This sequence comes from Panax quinquefolius, assembly GCA_020205615.1. Classification (NCBI taxonomy): domain Eukaryota; kingdom Viridiplantae; phylum Streptophyta; class Magnoliopsida; order Apiales; family Araliaceae; genus Panax; species Panax quinquefolius. The sequence continues at coordinate 3,737,934 of CM035151.1, forward strand.
AAGGGGATGTTTATAGTTTTGGAGTCGTACTTTTGGAGTTGGTGACCGGACAGAAGCCTCTTGAGGTGAGTAATGCAGGGGAAGGGTTCAAAGGACATTTGGTGGCTTGGGTTAATCAGCTTGTGGGTTTTGGTCGAAGTAGGGATGTTATTGATAAGTCGCTATCTGGAAAAGGTAACGATGACCAAATTTTGCAGTTCCTTAAGATTGCTTGTACTTGTGTGGTTTCTAGGCCAAAGGAAAGGCCTTCTATGTATCAAGTTTACCAGTCATTGAGGAGCATGGTGGAAAACCGCGGTTTTTCTGAACAATTTGATGAATTTCCATTGAACTTTGGGAAACAAGAACATGTCCACAGGGATTAGCTTCTGGGGATAATTGAGTACAAGCATATAATTGTTTCCAGCATACAGGATTAGGGTAGTAAAGCATCTCAGCATCTCTGCCATGACAAATTCCACTTGAGCTGGTTTCCTTGTTCCTATGCTCTTTGGATTAGGTTTTATAGTACAGAAGTTGCATGCCTGTACTTTTACCTCCAAAATGTATGCATTCTCTTTCTTGTAGAAGCTGCTGATTATGTTCTAGATATTTGTAGCCTAATTAATTTATGCTGAAGCCATGAAATTTGTAGTGGAATCTCACGATGATATTCAAGCAAATTGCCTGGTTCTTCTGCCAATTACTGTTTAATCTTTTACTCCCCTTTTTCCTGACAAGTATTAGCAGAGGTAGAAGGCCCTACAATCAACTGATCCCAGGATCTAGCTTGCTTCCATTATTGAGGAAAAGACAAATATTAAGGGTTGTTTGATGAATCGGTTGGCTATTTAGTGCGTTTGTTTGATTTGAATTGAATGGTTTAGTGTCAATTATTATTTGACTTTTTTCATTCAGTATTCAGTTTTATTTAACTCATTTAGATTCAAAATCATTTTTTAGCTCATTCCCCTTTCTAGCTCAGTCATTTGGTATGTTAGTTACGCAAAAATCTATTAGATGGCATATATATATATATATATATATATATATATATATATATTTAACATGGTTTAGTTTAAAGCACTGATCTAGCTAATGTTCCGTCTTTTCACCTTGTACTGGTATATTTAACAAGTCCCATCTCATCTGTACTGGTTTATAAAAAAAAGAAAAAATCATTTCTAGATTATTGTATTGATTTGCCTTGGTATAAATGCATGTGGACCTCAATTATGCACTTTCCTTTGGACAGAGCACATTCCTCACCAAAGTTATTGTACTGATCCTCTATGATGTGTCTGTACTCTGTACCAAAAGCTGCGCTACATTATTGTCATAGTTGCCTTTGCACAGAATTGAGGATTCATTTGATACCAAAACTAACTTAGCAATATAAACTACTTGTGAATATCTTCTTCTCGTGATTTATGACAAAAAAATCAATCTCACTTGGATATTTATGTGACGGGAGTTTTGAAGCAAGCAAGCTGAAAGACTATCGGTAAAAGTGCCAGTATTATTCTACTTGGAAATATCTGTATATCATTACACCATTGCCCAGGGCTGAAAGAGATAGAAAGGTCAAATCTGAAACGAATGATGGGAGACATGGTCCCCCCCCCCAACCCAACCCAACCCAACCCAACCCAACCCTGCATGTGTTGAGGGTCAGTTTAATGTAATTTGTGTCTGGGTGTATTGCATTTCTGGACAATTAAGAAGGCAATAATGGTATCCTGAGAATGCCATGAGCGGTGGCCACATGCGCACATGCTTCTGACTTCTGAGCCCACCACCTCCCCAATCCATAATAAGCCCCGTGAGAGATCTTCCAAACATCTTTAACCCAAGTGAGGCTGAAGTAATATTTTCTACTATTGTTTCAAGTTATTCAGAATCCAGTTAGAGAACACACTGACTAGCGTCTCAGCTCTCTGCTCTCTTGTTTTAATCGGTTTCTATTTTATTTTTTTTAAAGGAACAAAAAATAAAAACAATTGATATTAATAATAGGACAATAAAGATGAGCACGTGGCAAATTTAATACTTCCGCAAAGGCCAGTTTTGAGAATACAAATCTACTGTAAGTCACTGCTTTTAATTATCAATTCATCAGCCTCCCTCCATCTCCGGCAACCAACAATCACCTTTATCCATGGTAACATTCAGCTATAAAAGCTGCAAGTCTGTCTGAGGGATGATAATATGATACAAGCACTAAAATTCAGAGCCTTTCCTCTATTCCGCCCCTGGTGGTGTTTTATGTTAGTAGCAGTAATGAAATCTATAGGACAGTTTTGAGAAATTATACATCTTCAATTAAGAACCCACCCACCCAGGCATATAAGCATGCTCCACAATACATACCCAATTTGAAAGCGTAGACTAAATATCACAAATGATCATCTCCCATGCTCCAACATATCAAAACTAGATCAGGTTTGTTGCAGCATATATAGTTGTCTCTGCAATAATTACCATTAATTTGCCTTTGCCGCTGACATCCACGACTGGTACTCAACCCCGATTTGTGTCATCAATTTTGACTTGTTGCTACTGCCGGTCTTTGCGGAAAGCCATAATTGGATATGAAAATTGGACTCACAATTTCATATTTTGACTCTATGACTTTTTGAAAATTATTTTCAGCATTTTTATATTCATTATTTGATTTAATACAATTGTAAATATTACCTCCATTCTAAAACACAGTTTGTCACTGAGATTATTGTGCAAGAATTTTCAGTATACATGTTTTACTGGAAATCGATAAAAATAAAATAGAAAGCTTTCTGTTTCCAGAGACCTAGGATATTGCCCATCCAACGCATCACTTGTATATTTTGCAGAGTTTTTCATTGAAACGTGTTGATAGGATCTTCGAGTCCCTTTATACATGCTAGCCACTACACCTGTTCCCAAAAGGTATTTTAGCTTCTATTAACAACGTCGTCTTGGCTGGCGATATTCAAATATTTGATATTGGGTTTTCCTTTCTCTTTTTTGACATGTTAAAAACTACTATGGGCGTGGGATATTATGTTATGTTGCTGGTCCTTAAACGGCTCATTTGTCCGTAGAAGCCTATTCTAGGTTTTAATACAAATTCCTTAAATTTGGCCTTCGTTTCCAGCCCTATATTTTTTCCCCAGGTAAAGCCAGCCCAGTATCGGAATACAGTAGGTTTTATGGTATATCTACTAGTGACCGTCTTGGCAAGGACAAAAGCACACAAGGTGGAATAATACTATTCTCAAGTCGATGTTAAGAAAATAAAAATAGCAACAAAAAAATGAGAAAAAAAGAAATGTATACACAAATTTTAAAATTAAAAGGGAAAATAAGGAAATTGAACAAGAAACTGAAAAGATGAGAAAATGAAAGACTAATAAACTAATCTCACTAATTCAGCCCCACAAAACTATACTCGGGCTTTTCACTAGACTCGATTCCAAATCTATATATATATTTATTAACACCAGTAGCATTTTTTTTCAGAGTTTTTTGGTGAAAAATGGATAACCATCAAAACATCCAAGTTGAAACTTTCACCTTAAAAGTTAAATTACAGAACACAATATATCATGTTATTACTACCCCTCCCCCTCTTCCTCTTTTCTTTACGTTTTTTTGCTCTTTTCCGTGAAAGATATACACAACAAAAGACCTGCTGCCTTCTGACAGTTCTATGGTGTGTTTCTTCAACAGTCAGCAGCAGAGCAAACTCCAAACAAAAGAATGATTTGAAAATGTTCCTCAAAACAAAACTCCTCTTTTAAGACAAATCTACAGTGACATGGAGCGAGGATTACAACAGCTGGCAGAGGGATCAAGATCATAAAAAGTAATCAGGAGTCTTGCGGGTGGTGTCTGGCTCAATCTGCCTGGGTGCTGGATCAAACTGTAGGAAATTTTGATCCATGTTCTCCCCAATTTCAAGAATTGCCGCCATATTTCCACAGCGGTAACAGTAGTTTGGAGCACTAAATACTGTTACCACATTCTTTTCCTAGATAAATAAATATGATAAGAGAACCAAACTGATGAAACAAAAAGAGAATGAAATTTTAGACTTGCATTTAGATTCGCAAACCTGACACCAATTGAAACCTTCCATGACAAGCTGGTGGGCTCTTGAAATCAGAGAAAGCCCGTTAGTATGGTTGAACTGAGATGCTATATCCTGTCCAAAAGTATAACCAGCTCCACGCGGAGATATACCCCACCCACAACGGTCGTCTGGATCTGACCACAGAAGGTCGCACATTGGTCCTTCATGAGGAACCTACCGTCCCATACATCAAACATTTAGTGAATAAATATAAGTGAAACCAAGTATAGGAATTGTTGGTATAATGTAAAACTAAAATAACGAAAACTTGATAAAAACGAATCAACTCGAGGAGAGAAAAGTATGCTATATATTTCCATCTTTCTTTGCACCACAAAAAGTATAGGGGAACTAATGAAGGAGCCGTGTCTATAGTAAAAGCAATTTAGGTTAGGCTGAGAAGACGGTAGAAAAGAAAACTAAAGGCCACAGCAATATATTGTGATTAGACTACCAAGAAACTACATACAGCGAAGCATGACATCACAAACTATAATAATTAGCTTACAAATGTTAATATACCTCTTGTATACGGTCCAAGGCCCGGATATTATCTAGTGTATCCAAAGATGGGGAAAGTCCTCCATGCAAACAGAAAATCTATGATATAACAATATAATGGTGTTAGAAGTTGTCTTTATAACAAATCCAGAACTCAAAGTCTTGATGCAACTCAAACCTGACTCTCAATAAGTGCTGTAAGGGGTAGATAATCAAAAAGGTCGGTGAAATACTTCCACACATTCGCATTCCCATACTTCCTCAGGCATTCGTCATAAAATCCATACCTGCGGGAGGAAAAGAAATGCACATGTATTAGAAAAGGACTGGTAACAAGTCTTAGCAAAAACAGGTTGGCTACAAGTTCAACCAAATACTTATGAAAGAGAACATGGATACAAGATGTATAGTAGTCTAACTGTGTTGACTAGACTATAAATATAACCAAAAAAAGAAATAAGCTCTAGGCTGTGTAAATTTTTCCCTCTACAATTAAGTTCAGAAAGCTCAAACCAATTATCAAGGCTCAGTTACATTAATCCTTTACGCATGATTATTCTATTCAGATATTTATTTCCCTAAACATAGTTCATCATCACAGTTTTACATAAGCATACAAATTTCGGTACCCTCAACACCCTAACGTTTACACGGGTCGGAGTGTAGTCTAACAGCACATAACACACAATCCGACATTTTATTTATAAGTTTTGTATCTTCTGTATCAGTCAACTGTCTCAACTTAGTGACTCAATAATTGCATCCCTACAGTCTTGACTTTAGGTGCCGCGAAAAAGAACTAGTTGACCAATATAATGGCACTAGAACTAATACACTATTTTCTTGCTAAGCAATGAATTAACTTTCACACATATGCAGCAGTAATGTCTCAAATGGGTGCATAAACCATTCTACAACTTAATGTTTTTTGATTTTAGGCCCATAACTCCATATAGTAAGAACAAAGTGGAAGGAAGAAAGAAATTAGAATTAGGGGGAAAGGTATTGTTGGTAATCTTTTGATAGCCAGTTTTATAAAGAAAAAATCATTCATTCAGTTGGTTGTGGTTTGACAAAGAAAAGTCGGACCATTAACCGAGCCAACTGACCTATGCATATATATCAAACAAGAGTATATATAGTACTAAATTACTGATTAACTATTCATCTATTCCTGATTTCCTACTTCCTAGGGTTTGACGATGAGCGATAGAGAATCTCTCTCCCTCTCTGCCTCGCGGTGTTTCTTCAAATCTTCATATGATTAGGCTGTAAGCCACATATTGTGAAAACTGCTTTCATCATAGTTTGAAGAACTCATATGAATCATAAATATTAATATCTCCCGTCGTTGTTCCAAAAACTCCTGTCAATCATAAAGTGCTTTCCTGTTGAGATTGATAAGTTTTACGTCATCAAACAAAAACTTGGAGGCATCAGTGCAAGATAAGTTGTGTAATTTCCAAGTTTTTCCATCCGTCTTAGACTCTTCTATCATTGCATTAATCTCTATGTTAGCCATATTCAATCTCTAGATACACTTTTATGAGTACTAGAATTGAATACTACATGAAAGGAAAATCGAAAAATCGACCGAAAGTCCGAAACCACCCGATTTAATCAATTAAACTGAGGTCCTTAGAACCGACTGATCCGGCCGCCTTTCATTTTCCTCTAATGAGAACCAAGTATCTCGATTTTGGCAAATCGTTTGCACACCTATTAGTTATTACACAGTTTTATTATGTGAGGTAGAAAATCGCTATGCCGTGTAAAAAAAAAGGCATGAACAAGCACATTTGTCAATAATATCGTATGTATAAAGGTCAAGCGCACGAGTAACCTGAAGAAAACAGGGGGGAGGGTCAGATGCATACAATTGCAACCTTCCTATGTTAATAGCAAATGTATCTAACCAATTATTACTGCAAAATATTTTAGAGAGGATTTTTGTTTTTTTGGGTTTTCTTGAGAATTTTGTAAAACTTCCATGTCACTCACATTACTATATAATATAACTTACTCTTTAACAAACAGAAGTCGCTTATGAAGAGTAGGAACACATTTGTTCTTCACAAGGAAAAATCTGGGAAATGAATTTGGTAATTGAGCAACAAAAATATTCACCCCATCATAATGATCACCCCTTGTAAAGTAAAGGTCTTACACTTGAGTTATCTGCCGACTTTCATGATTCCCTCTAAGGATTGTGAGTCTATCTCTATAACGAACTTTTAGAGCCACTAAGAGGGTAACAGTCTCCACTGAATAGTACCCACGATCTGCATGCATGCATCAAAGAATAACAGTTAATATAATAGTAACCACAATCTGCATTTATGCATCAAACAATAATAGTTATTGAGAGTTTAAACAAATTTAAAATATGTCACTAACTAAAGGAAAGGAAGAAAGGAAATTTAAAAAAAAACTTTAATAAAAGAAGAGACTATATTGGATGAAAAGAGAGATTACAAGTAAAGGGGAACAAGTATTCCAGCCTACAAGAAATGGAAAAAGGGAAAGATTAAAAGGTGGCAGTTCTACAAATAAAGGAAATTAAATGAACCAGACCCAGTATGGAATGAGGAAGCAGCCTTTTTGACTTCCATGTAAACACATTACATGTTACTTAGTATATTTTTGTAGTTTTAGATACACTAATAACTATATTTTTGTAGTTTTAGATAGTATAATTGAAATCAAAACCAGTCAATTAATTTATAATACTTGGTATAATTGTTTCAAAGATAAAAGTAATCCGACACTTTTTCACCATTTGATAAATATGTAGATTTTTCACAAAATTTCAATGGTTGAGAATTTTTTTAAACTTTTAACAATAATTTTTTTTATTACTCAAGTTTTTTGGTAGAATTGATCTTAATATAATCAATTATCTATTAACATGTTAAAGGATCATTACTAATAAAATTATTAAGATCAAATAATTGGTGTATTGGATGGAATTGGAGGGAATGTGTAATGGAGGGGAGCCAAATCCCTTGGTTACAACATAATCTAGACATATTTTAAACAATAAATGCTGGAAGTGTTATTACAGTTTAAGGTCATGTAGTGGTATCTTAATGATTCTTGCAGGCTAAAGAAATTCCTTTTGCCTTTCGCTTTTTAGAGTAATATATTTTGTTAATTAAGAACCTATAAGTTTTTTCTCTACATTTTCACTCCAAGACCTTTTCATCCTTTGAAACATAATACTTTCTATACTTAAGGTATAAGCACAAGCCTTTGCTTAATCATTCGAGTCTTGCTTCAACCTTCTAGTTACACAAATGCTTAAAAAATATAAATGAGACGTTTAAAAAAATATAAATGAGTCTTGCTTCAACCTTCTAGTCTTTTTGGATAAGGTATGAAAAAAGAATCCGCTAGAGAAGCCTTATATAGATATAACTAATCAAATGAGACGTTTTAGCAGCAAAAATCCATTTAGTAACTTCTAATATTCATGAGTTTAATAAATACAACTTAAGTTTCAGAATATTAAAAAAAATGTTAAGTTTCAACTTCCAAATTCTAAACACATATCACTCACCAAGAAATCCATAGATTATGTTCTCATATACAAAGTACAAGATAATAATAGAGGCTAAATGAGCCTCAAACGTTAGAAGATTTGGAATAATATAGAGTTATATATTAGAACCTTAGTGAAAGGAAGGGGGGGGAGAAAAAGTACATAACTTTTTATCAAGATAAACTGGGGGGACGGGGGACGGGGACGGGGACGGGGACCGGGGGAGAAGCTTTAAAAATGCCAAACTCTCCATAAAAAAAGGTCAATACAATACTGAATTGTGGATACCTAATTGAACTGTTTTAGCCATTTAGGTATGGTCAATAGATACTAATTACAGCTAAAATACCAACAAAAAAAGAAGAAAAAAGAAAGAAAGAAAAGAAAAGAGAAGAGAAGAGAAGTCTTCTCAAACATCAGACATGTGCTTTAACACCTTAATACCGACAATTCAATGTATTGCAATGACGTATCGCACAAAGCATCTTCTTTATACATAGTTGTGATACATATACATCTACAGTTTTGCTAATGTCGTATTGTATGATATGTATCTCGTATCGTATGATATGTATCTCGTATCGTATGATATGTATCTCGTATCGTACTATACTAATAACTATAGTTGTGTGTGCTAGACAAGAGAGTTAGTTGGTACATTTTAGAGAAACCTTTTTTCTCAAAACAAAGTTTGATTCCCTGAAACAATAGGAATTTAAAATCTTTCCTAATTCTTCTTCTCAAACACACAAGCAGTAATACTATAAACTTTCTAGATTCTACCAAAATTTAATTTTCTTTTAAAATCATGCATTTGGTTTCATGATCAATTCAGATCATCTCTCATGCAGTTTATCCCAAGTATCACACAGATCATTTAACAAATCTGAAGTGAGTATCTTTAAATGTACGTTGCATCTTTCAACAACGCAGTTAACGAAATAAAATCCATCCAGTATGTTATGCCTGAAACCATGCTACATTACCTTGGACAACTTGCTATATCTAGCTCAACCCAACTCCCTTTAACATACATGACCTCAATCACATTCTCCAAAGAAGAAAATTGTCAGCTACCATTCAACAGAGACTAACATGATTAATTCGCACCAACCGCTGCAAGAAAATCCAAACCACGGATATCAACGTGCAAGTCACCCTCGAATCCTTGTCCCAATACTCATAGATATTAAAATCCAACATTATCCATATAATGGAACCCTCTATTAGAGGCTTCAAGAATCCACACAACAAATACGTGGGAAGAAAACCAATAATAAAGTAAACTACGAGCTTTCCTAGGCCTAAAAGTGTCCTCAGGACATATTGACAATTAAGTCATGGATTCATCTATTAGTTGCGTACTACCAAAAATCTCCAATACATAATACATCTTCATAAGTTCAATACTAGTAATACAGACATGACCAGCACTACGATTTATGATTTCTTATAGGTTCAAGATATGAAATCTTGTTATTAACTTATTATCAGATACTCTTTGAAGATCATGTTGATTAAGTACACGCAAACAGGTATGCATGAAATATAAGTACATAGATTGCACACTTTTTTTACCTATAGAGATCAGAGCAAACATTTGTTCTTATAAAATTCAGTACAATTTAAAAACTAAAATCCAGAGTCCTAGTAATCGCATAGATCATCAAAATACTTCAAACAAAAGTATGAAATAAAATCTCACCAACGTAATCGCCCATGAAAAGATAATTAGTATCCGGAGCATTTCCGCCTATCCGAAACAGCTCAATCAGATCGTAAAACTGGCCGTGAATATCACCGCACACAGTGACCGGACACTTCACTGGCTGCACATTCCATTCCTCTACGAGAATAGCCCTAGCTTGATCGCACAGCGTTTTCACCTCCGCCTCCGTCAGAGGCTTGCACTCCATCAACTGCTCAATCTGCCGATCCAGATCCCCGTGCAAAGGCATTATTATTTGTGGTTCGTCTCACTCCGATCTGTAAACACCTCTCGATCGCAGATCCAGAAATCAGGTCACCAAAAAAATCGATATTTTTTACGTACCTAGATTCAAACCCGATTCAGCATCAAGAAAACAATCGGCAAGAAACTATTGTTTCACTATTTCATAAATTTCTAATTTTGAGATTCGTCTCCATTCATCCGAATCTATTTCTCTCTCTAGAAATGCCAAAAAAGATTTTTAGTTCTATGAATTATATGTATGTATGCAATTGCTGTAAAAAGTAAGAGAAAAAACAAAAGGAAAGTGGATTGCAAGAACAGTGAAATGAAACTCAAATGAAGCCCAAATGAAATGTAAATCTCTTTCTCTCTCTCCTCTCCTCTCCTCTCCTCTCCCTTGGAGGTGTATTATTGTGCAGCTAGTAATATTGGTTGTTCGCGTCAAACAACAATATTGAAAGGGACGAAATTTCTTGCTCCGTTGGCTCCGCCGAGTCAAATCATTTTATTACCGACACGTGTCAAACTACTCCTTTTCACCTCATCCTCCGGGTTTGGATCCAGTTAGGGTAAACATTTTTTATTGTACGGAGTTCTAAAAAATATTGGATTAACTAATACAATAAAAAGTTAACTTATTAATGTAATATTTTTTATAATTTATAATTTTAAAAAATAAAATATACTTTGTATCCTGCATCTTTAACAAATTAGCACATTATAGTATCCTCTGGCTCAAAATTTGTCGCTAAAAATAATGAAAAAGTGTCCCTTTTTACACTTTTAGTGACAAAATTTGGGTTTATGTCTTGATTCGCTATATAAGTAAAGTGTTATGTTTTGAACAATAAAATATTAAAGGTAAAATATGATAAACTTAAAAGATACAAAGTATATTTAACTCATTATAAAATTTATTATAGTGAAATTGATGTCAATTTCACCCTATCTGAATTCAATTCTACATATAAAGCGCATAATAGCACTATCAAACTTTTCATAGTCAATAAATAAACTATACAATTTTAAATTTATTCGGTCCGAAATAGAGTAGTTGATGTCAATTTCACCCTATGTGAATTCAATTCTACTTTTACTGTTGAGCAAAAACAGCATTTATATTCAGGTGGATCTATATTTTGGTATCGAATTAGTTTTAACTATTGGAGTTTATGTGGCAATAATTAGTTAACCGATTAATGTTTATTTCTTATTTTGTAAATATTATTCATTTTTGCAAAAGTCAAGACAATATTAATGGAAAGGTTTATACTTTTTTTCGAACTCTCTACTTTGACCATCCTTTACATGACTGAAGTAGTAATATTCCTACCTAAAATGTAGTGAAGTAAGCATTATATATATATATATATACACACACACACACACACACACATAACACTCAAAACACATTAATGAATTTATTTAATTTAAGTAGTTGGAGATCTTGATGTCAAAAAGGAGAGAACGAGATTTAGAGATGCAATTTTATATATATATATATATATATGTGTGTGTGTGTGTGTGTGTGTGTAATTAATTAATTAGCGAGCTAGCTAGCTAGGTTAATTATATATTGATGTCTTTAGTCAGATGCAGACTATAGCCAACATCTCTGGACTCTGGCCCAAATCACCGCATAAAGCGCTTTACAATGAAATTGGTTGTGTTGTGTGCATGGCTCGAGTCGGATCAAGGACCAACTTCTTCTATATATATATATATGAACAAGCTGCCTAGAGTACTTGAACCAGATCATGTCTGTCGACTGTCCATGCATGCTATATATATATATAGCTAGCTCCAAGTCAAGTTATCTAGGCTCTATTCTCTTCCACAATAAAAGTTCTAGTTACAAATATATATATATATATATATATATATATATATATATATATATTAAGATATTATAATTTCGTTCAACACTTCAATGTTTGTCCTTAAAGAGTTATGAGTTGTTAACTTAATAACATTAATTTTGATACTGCTATAAATTATTACTATATTACTATAAAATAGACTTGTTTTGTGTACCAAAACAAAACTCTTTAATTTGTGCAACAGAGATAGTATATATTAGAATAATTCTGCTATTAATTTCTTATGTCCATATATAAATGTCATTAATAAAACACTTCAAAGCAGAATCATAACATGTAACATATCAATTCCATGACTACAATAGAGAATTATAAGCAATAAAAATCTAGGGATTAATATTGACCATAGTAGTGCACCCTTCCTCCCAAACATGAGGTTTTATACGACTTTTTGAACTTTTTTTTTAAAGAATAATAACAACTTTCAATATTTTCAAACCAATGTAGTATATAGGGGAGAGGAGAAAACTACAAATTAGATCACAACTGTATCGTCGTCACGGGCGAAACCTGTACGCGCAGTGCGGTTTTAAAAATTAGATGATGTAATTTTGTGAGCTCAGCAGCAATAGTATGCAATTTTTCATTTTCTCTATAATTTTTTTTCATAATTTTCTCATTAAAATTTTTAAATATATAAAAAACGTCTTATATTATGTAGAAAAAAATCCTCTAAAATGTCAAATGAGGAAGAAATTAATACTTCATTGAACAACATGAAGTTGCAATGCAATTCTGATTTCTGACTATATCTTTCTTTATATTGAACTTTTAAACTTCTCAAAATCTTAAGTTCACCGAATTCGCATCTTGCATCCACATAAGATGGAAATAATTGACCGTACGTCTCTAAATTTCTTTTTCCCCATCTCCCTTTTTTCGGTAATTGTCCTAATTATTTGAATCATGCACTCCAACTTTAGACCAACTATTTATACCTTTTTTTCTCAATCCAATCAACAATAAAAGTGAAAAGGAATTTAAAGTTCTTCTTCATAATTTTGAAGAGAAGATCTAGTACCATATATATATATATATATATATATATATATATATATATATATATGTCACTTTTTTCCTCTCTAGATCTGATCCCTTGATTGCCACAATCGAGATTAGAGAATCTTACATAGTTTCAAGTTTGAATGGACCAAAGACCAAAACAGTACTAGTAGTATACTACTAGCTACTCTTAAAAACAGCCACCAAAGAATTCAGTGAAAAAGACTAACACAACATGATGCAAACACTTTTTCTTTTCCAGGTTGAGAATAGAGCTAGCTAGCTTTAATTGGTGGATTTGCTTTAGTTTAGTTTGGAACACATGCAGTCACGTCAGGCATATATATATATATATATATATATATAATCATTAAAAAGGCATATATATATATACACACACACTGTGCATGTTACTGATACACTTCAAATTTACTAATTAATTAAAACAAATTAATCATGACGATGATTTGATATGTACAGATTGATATATATTCTCCAATACATGCATGCACAGAATATTAATTTGCTAGAACAAATCTTGGCTTATATATGCTCCATCAACTTTTCTTTTTAAGTTGCAACTATTTATTTTATTTGTTCTTCAACCTGCAAATTATGATCCCTATTAATTCCCTAAAATGTTCTATATATATATATATATATATATATATATATATATATCTGTGGTCATCAAATGAATTACTAAAGCTGGGGATTCTACGGGGTTCAGGTGTTCAATCTTTGCCAGCTAATTTCTTCTGACTAAATTGTAAATGAGACAAGTCTTTTCTTCATGCTCTTTACCTCCGCCCTGTCCCCAAAAGAAAAAGACCCAAAAATACATGCAAGGATGGCAGATATCTCTGTTCTGCTCACTAATTAAGCTTATGCTTGGCCAGGCGGTCTTCCGGAATTTCCAGCTCTCCTGTTTTGAATTCGGAAAATTAAATATTAAATCATGCATGGTTTTAGGTGAGATAATATAATTATTGGTGATGGGATAATACTAATTGATTGATCAGATTGCTATATCTGGAAAACTGCAGTATTAGTTTTGTAATTACTGAGGTGCTTATTAATTTGTAATTATATATAAATCCAATAAATGAGAAAAAGGAAGGGACCATCAAATGTGAAGAACAAATTAAAATCATGTTTTTAATTACTCTAATAAACATAAACTAAGTGATGGAATACAGTGAAGGGACAAATTAAACTACCTTTTTCTTTACTTTATATGGTTACGTGGGTATGTGTGTGACAGTAAACTTCGACGATGAGCAAGGCCAAAAAAATTTGAAAGAAGCAAGCTTAAGCTTGTTATATCACAAAGCTTAATTTAGTAAATGAACAAGGAATTAAAGCTAGAAAATAGTGAAAATACTACAAGACAAAAAAGATAACACTCTTTTTTTTTAATACAAGGACAATATAAACAATTGATATTATATTTAATGTTATACAATTATTTTTTTAATACTTGTGCACAACTCTAAAACGACTTATATTAGAGTAACATTGTCATTAATGAAATGCATTTAATTTGCCGTCAATTGTTGTTGGTTGTGATTGCCACATCCTGCCACATGTAGTCGACTTTTGTTGCCACAACCATTAGTTTTTTTTTAAAGGGTTGGTTCTCGAATCAATTGCATCAAATTTTATCATGAATAATATGGATTTAGAGAGAAAAAAAATCAATATACATTTATTTATTTTAGCTATATTTACACTCCTATATATATATATATATATATATATTATCATTAAAAGTTATTAGTAATCCTATTTGAGAAGTACTTTTATCATTTATTATCTACATAAACCATGTTTAAGTTGTGAAAATATATATATATGTAGTTGCAGACTTGTAGCTAGACTAAGATATGATTACCATGTATCAAAACTTTATATTTAAAGAGAAGGCACAATTTCAAGTATATATATATATATGGACACACGCATACCTGTTATGAATAGGGTCAGGTCCATTAGGGACTCTTCTTTTGCTCATGTAGTTGATGAGAACCGAGTTTGTACCAACCTTGTCTCCATCTCCAAACACCAGCTTCATATGCTTGAAACTTGCAGCTGATCCAGACAAGTTCATCGTTTTTGTTTGTGATTCTCCACTTTTCAACATCCCAACCAACAAAAGGTAAACAAATCCTAACAACGTCAATATCCCAAACAAGGCCTTAAGAAACCTGCCGGGACTGCCCATACGTAGATCTCCTCTACGTTACGTACCCTCCTATATTACTATATCTTGGTATAAACGTGCTTTAATATTGTACTTCTAGCAAGTTATAGATATATATATATATATATATATATATATATATATATATATAGATAAATAGATTAAAACTATGCTCAGAGTTATTAAGTTTTATATTTAGTCTAGCTAGATAATTTTATTGCATAGGGGTTAATTCCAAAAATGAAGAGAGAGCTAGGAAGAGAGAAGAAGAGTGAGGCTAGGCAAGTATATATGTTTTTCTATGGCCAGTTTTTCACTCAATGGGTGTAGGGGTGCTTCATTTTCTTTATAGGTTGGAGTGTATGTGATTCTGTTACACTTTCTCGAACCTATACATACATACATACATAAATATATATATATATATATATATATATATATATGGAGAGAGAGATGAGCTTGTTGAAAACATGAGATGCAGCTAGGGAACATGACCACAACCCACACTTGCTTTAATTATACTTATACAAGCTTGGTACGTAGGTTGGTGCCATTACGAAAACCTTCTTTTGCTTTGAGTTGGGACGTTGGGTATTTTCATGCACCTACGACACCAAAAACATACCCCGGCAGGCCCGGTTGGAGTAGAATCTTAAGCAACGTACCCACCCACAGACCACAGTAGTTAACAAGCATGGAATAAAATTTCATACCTTTTAATGTATATATTTATGTACGTTTACATGCAGTCCTTGTACCAACTAGACCACATTAATTCATTATATTCTAACTTACTGATGATCAATTATTATTAATTATGACAAATTATTTGGTAATAATTTCATTAATTATATTACAACACGCATGATGGAAAAAACATCTAGAACAAATTTTTATTGTAAAATATCCAAGCAAGAAAGAAACTTTGATGAGGATGGATAATCTTGCCTCCTTTATTCTCCCACCCATTAATTATTACATGAGACCAACAGTGATGCGGGAATAGATCCTCTAAGGCTGGAATAAAGTCGGTCCATTTCCTATATTTGCACAATTTGTACTACAGTCACCAATTCATCTTTATCCATAATAGGGACTCATTTGGCTTTAACACTTCTTGCAGTTTTGACTCACCATACTTTCTTTATTAAATCCAAAATTTTCTTTAGAATTTCGGCTATCCATTGCATGTCCACATATATAAATATACACATATATGCCCCGATCACTGGAATGATGAACCAAACTTAGTTTTATATATAATTATTTATCGGAACGTGGGGAAAACATAACCACTCTTGGTTGAAACTGATATAAAATTATATTTGAAGTTCTTGTTATTCGATCTGTTCTAAAAGAAAATATTTGATATGTGCATATATATATATATATATATATATATATATATATATGCGACATTTAATATGTTGATCATATCCAATTATCCCTATCATATGAATCTCACTGCACAATCATCAAAACCAAAGCTCCAGATCGAGGGATCAAATGCTTCTTTATGTACTCATGATCAGCTTCATAAAACTAAGTTTTTAATATAGTTCAAAAAATTGACTCAACGGTTCAAAAATTAAGTTTTTCATAAAATTTTAGTAGGACGAACTAAAATATCGCTTAAAATATTATTTTTAAAAGGATTATATCTCCATACGACTTTATATATACGTCAATTTTTTAGTTGCGAATTACGTGAATAATTATGGTTAATAATATTTTAACGACGTATTTAATATGGTGAGTTAATTTTATAATATACTCAATCTTATGTATCGATATGTGTCACAATCGTAATTCGTCAAAAAAATCTCGCAATACATAGCGGACCTCTTTTTAAAAATTACGTATAAGTCGATCGTTTTAAAGCTTACTTGTGTTTTGCACATGTTAATAAATTTGTTGGAACGGTGAACTCCCCCTTGAAATTATATTATATTATACAAAATCTTCTTTATGGATTCGTGCATAAAAAAAACTTTGAGCATTGTCCCCTGGATCGAATTTTAAGTAATTATAAGAAAGTTGGAATAATTGAACATGTAGAGAAAAAAGGTGACTAGCTACGATTCTATGCCCTGAAATCCAATAGTTTAATAGTATATAATTACAGGCGCAAAGGCATGAATGGCTCATCAGTTTAGCCAAAATATATACTCCTACTCCTACTAGTTAATGTTCCATTGCATTAATTCCAGTTTGAGATAAAATTTCACGTACAAGTTTCTTGTGCATATTAATTTGGATATCAACAATAATCTCTCTCGCTAAAGAGAGATCAACTTTAATTATGCATTCTCTTCTCATTCTTGATAATCATCTATAGTTATCTTGCACAAACCATGGGTCGGGTTTATAGAAATTGATATATAGTAGAGATCGAAGAGAGAGGAAAGGGAGTTATGGAGTAAAATAAATAAAAGAGTAACTACAATTGTATTAGAAAGTTGGTAATAAATTATTATTTTTATTTACCATACCCGGCCGGTAAATTCCCAAGTCCCAACCCACACTACACTTTATAGGGTGGAAAAGTTTTGTATTGCGATTATAAAGTATCGACTTTTATTACTAATAAATACATAAGTTATATATATACTCTCTCCGTTTGACTAAAGGTAAAAAAAATTATTCTTAAAAAGATTTGATAAAGTACATAAAGTAAAAAATAAATATGTCATTTAGTAGGGGTCCATTAATATAAAAAATATATACTCATCACTTTATATAATATTGTGGGTCACTAAAAATAAATTTAAACTTTTTTACACTCTTTCATTTACTTTTACTTTTCTTAATAATACTAGTTGATAGTTCGTCCAATGAATTTAATAATTTGTCACATTTTCGTCTCAAAAAAGAACTGAAAGTACACAATTCCATATTTTCAAATTTAGTAATGAGTTCATTCAATATTAGAGAAAAAAATTGGAGAGATGCATACGTTAAAATTATACAATAACACCAATTTGAGTATTATTTACCGACTAATTTAGTTTCAAAATCCATGATAAAAATGTTAATCCAACTGAAAAGTCACATCATCTTTTATATATTAACTAACCAATTCACAACCCTAAATGAACTTGAGAAAAATGATTAAATGAAGTTGTTCCCATTACACCGGGAAAAAATGATGTACAAAAAAAATCCAGTACTGCATTTTTTGAATAGAGAAAACTATAACTATAATTACCACATACAATAACTAATAAAAAACACTATTTACGAACATTGGGCATGCAAATTAAATATACACACATTATCACTTTCGACGCACAAAGATATACATATATATATATATATATGAAGTTTCTTCCATAACAATAGGTTCTTTTTAGGTCTTATCTGAATATCCTTTTTGAATAGTTGATAAACTAATTGGAAAAGGTGAGATTGAAAAATAAATATACCAAATTTTATGACAACTTGTATTAGAACTTTTATTTTAATATGAGGACCCCACATAGTCAACATGTTGTCAATTTGTTTAAATAAAAGCGAATTTTTAATATTAAATAATGCCTGGTAGAATGTACAATTTATCTGGTTGTTGTGCCTTTATTTTTTTTTAAGCATTTCTCCATTAATAGTCATGATTTCGGTAGCATTGCGTAAACTTAAAAAAATATAAAATATAAAGTAGCTACAAGCTCTTACGGTACATTAAAAAAAAAAAAAAATCAAGCAAGCACAACCTCTTAGGCTTGTATAAATAAAAAAAAAAAAAAAAAACCGGCACAACCTCTTAGAAGTTTGTATAAAAATCTAATAGTAGCACAAGTTCTTTATTTGCTATTTTTTATAACAATATTTGTTTATTTATATAAAAACAAATATTTTTATAATAACAAATAAAGAATATAAAATATTTTATAAAACAAATATTTTATAAAACAAATATTTTATAATAACAAATAAAGAATATAAAATATTTTTATAAAAAAAGCAAATAAAGAATTATAAAAATATTTGTTATTTTATAATAGGATATAAAAATATTTTTATAATTCTTTATATAACAAATATATTAATTTCTTCCCACTTTAATTTAAAATATTAATTCTTTATGATATTTTATATCCTATTTTATATAACAATAGCATATATTTGTTATATAAAGAATTATAAAAATATTTTTATATCCTATTTTATATCCTATTATAAAATAACAAATAAAGAATATAAAATATTTTTTATAAAATAGCAAATAAAGAATTATAAAAATATTTATTTTTATAATAGGATATAAAATAGGATATAAAAATATTTTTATAATTCTTTATATAACAAATATATGCTATTGTTATATAAAATAGGAAATAAAATATCATAAAAATTAATATTTTAAATTAAAATGGGAAGAAATTAATATATTTGTTATATAAAGAATTATAAAATATTTTATATCCTATTATAAAATAACAAATATTTTTATAATTCTTTATTTGCTTTTTTATAAAAAATATTTTATATTCTTTATTTGTTATTATAAAATATTTATTTTTTATAAAATATTTGTTTTTATAAAATATTTTATATTCTTTATTTGTTATTATAAAAATATTTATTTTATAAAATAACAAATATTGTTATAAAAAAATAGCAAATAAAGAACTTGTGCTAATTATTAGATTTTTTATGTTTCTAAGAGGTTGTCATGTCTTATTGATTTTTTTTTTTTTTTTATATGTTTTCTAAGAGGTTATGCTTATTGATTTTTTTTTATTAACTACCAGAAGAGCTTAGAGTAGGCCATTGTGAGTATTTTATATTTTTTAAGTTTACGAAATGCCGAAATGTTTGACTATTAATGGAGAAATGCTTAAAATAAAATAAAAAGGCACAAACCGTTAGGTTTGTAATATTCATGAGCCATAATCAAATTGCATAAAAATGCTAAGCGTGTAAAATCGAGTTTAAAATTTTTACAAACCATATACCCGGATCACCCTTTACGCACAATTATTAATTAAACGAAAAGATAAAGAATAAAATCATACCCTCAAGATCGAAGCTTCCTCGTGTGACAAGTTCACCTCCAATCCTTTTCGCGTTCAACTTGAATCCACCGGTTTGGTTCCTTCCTTTGATCAACGTTAGCCACCCAAATGTTTGGCCTCAGAGGTGATCCACGAGGAAGAAGAAAATTCAAGAAGAAGGGTGGTTGGCTAAACCCTAATTTTTCTATCTCTATAGAAAGGGTGTATTCTCCCAACAATTGGAATTATTACGTATGTTGAAAAATCAACAACCCTCCCCCACCCATAATAAGACTCCTCTTATTTATTGATGTGGGCAACCTCCTCAACAATTAAGAAATTGGGTTTTATTTAATTAATTAAATTCTTTTAATTAATTAGGCTCCCTAATCTTATTAGGGATAATTAATTAAACTCCTTTAACTAATTTTCCCTCCTAATCCTATTAGGAATAAATGAGAGTACTTATATTAAATTAATTCCTAAACTCTTTAGAAATTAAAATAATAATAATTGTAATAATATTAATAAGACTCATCTTATTAATTTATATTTAATATTTCTAAAATATTAAATAATAAATATTAAGCTATTTAATTTATTCTATCACCATAGATTAAATTAAATATATAACTTATATTATTACGATTATGTCATTAACTTCTTAAATAATTATTCTTCCTTTTATGGTGTGACCCTTTAGGTTCTCCATATTAAATCGGTTGTGAATAAATCAATTAGAACAATTCTAATCTTATTTAAATAAATAAATTAAATAATTAATTTATTTAAATAAATAATATTTATTCTACAATAGGGATAAGCCTCCCTAGCGATCAAGCGACTTTCCGGATAATATAGATTTCAACATTAATCATTAAAGAACCTTTGAGTAAATAGTTACTTGATAATTCAATCCTTCCACCATGATGTCCCAATTAAATATAAGACATGAAATTACTGTCAAGTCTTATTTTATTTAATTATATGCATTTCGATCCTTAAATGCACAACTCCAAATAATGCAAATTAGAAACTCCTTTCTAATTTCATTCTGCCTTGGCCAAGGACTACTGGGTTGTCATTTATCGAATCACATAGGACATTTCTCTTCTTTTATTAGAAGTGGTAGATTCTTTATTGATCATACATTATCTCCATATACAACTTATTATACCCAAGCATACCCTTTGATATACCCTAAGGGTCTTAAGGAATAAGTCAAAGTATAACTCATCATACACAAGAATCTATGATGATCTCAAGTCCAAGGATCACTTGTCTTACTATCATCACTACAGAATTCTATTGACGAGCAAATAAAACTCCATTAGGTATTCCTTAGCGAGCCAACGTTCGATGAACTTATTCTCTAATAAGCACCTACATACTTGCTTTAGTGTCTCCACACAAATGATCGTGAGATCAATCATCCTCATCCAATGAAAAGCAACGTATGTACCAATCTATCCGGATTCACTAATCCCCAATTTAGTAATCCAATGATTGGGAACTATTTTAGTTTTAAGCTTTAAGAATTTAGATCTCATTAGAATGATCATCATCATTATTCTAAAAGCATTGCTTAAAACTATGGGTTTATCACATATTATAAAAACAAAGATCGTGTAGATAATTAAAAGCCTTTAATAAATTAATACTTTTTATTAATAAATGAATAAGATTGTTACAAAGTATATGCTTTATCATCAAACATGATTGGCTTTGTGTGCATACTACTTTCAATCTCCCACTTGCACTAAAACCCAATCGTCATGGTATCTTATATACTCTTCTTCTAAGTGACGATTATCCCGCATTGGATAAGCTTTTAGTTAATGGATATGTAATGTTGTTCATGAGAGTCCACTATCTCTATAGTGATTTTCCATCTTTCAATGATTCTAATAATCAAATGAAAGTGCCACAACACATGTTTAGATCCAAGATGAGACTTAGGAACTATTCCTAGTTACGTAATGAACTTTTAATCTAAACAATCAACTTGCAGACTTCATTTACTGACTATATACTTTGTTTTATCACTAAACCAAAGAACTCTTTCTTTGTTTGGAACCTTTCAATTCTTTCGCACCAATTGTTCAAGGTAACGCTTTACCTTAAAGTGGATTTTTCATCATCTTAGTGCATGCGAAAAAACTTGAGTCCGTAAAGCCCTCTAGTTTTAATTCGGACCCACCATGTATGCTTCACATCCTTAGTGTCGGTTAAGAACTTTAAGATGTTTTTCACTGTCTTACAGTGATCTTCTCCAGAATATGACTGATCAACATCAGGTCTCGTACATTTCATTGCATACATGATAGTTACTCATGTGATCTATCTTTTGGAGTCTTTGGGGACTATTAAGAGAGATACACTCCATAGCTCATCAACATGAGATAACTCTTGGAGTTTTCCATGCTAAACAACTTTAGCATCAAATGAATATACGTTCCTTGGGTTAAGCTGAGCATCCTTTTAAATCTATCTATATAGATTTATATCCCCAATTAAGATACTCTTCCAAATCATTCATGGAGGAATGTTTAGACAACTTTATCTTTACTGATTGTAGCATTGGTATGTCATTCCTTATCCGTAGTATATCAACATGTAGTACTAGGAATGTCACGATGCTCCCACTGACCCTTTTGTACAAACTAGAAGTCTTACCTCATCGAATGTAACTCTGGATCATCATCTTCTATGATATGTACCTCATCATCATCATCCATGATGAATCCATACCTCCTAGGTATCTTCGGTACTATTCCAGTATTACGATTCGGTTGTGGTACAATAGGTCTATCTATAGGTTCCTCTTATTTGACTTATAGTATTTTGTGGTTCTTGAACTTTTTAAGATCTATTATCCTCCCACTAGCCCCTTCAATGATAAACGCCTTTATCTTAAAGGCAGCGTGTTTCGTAACAAACACCTTTTGCTAAGTAGAATTATAGAACATATACCCTAAACTTACTTTAGGATGTTCCACAAATCGACACTTGTCAAATCTTGTCCCAAGCTTATCCTTTTGAAACCTTGTCACATAAGTTAGAACCCCTTATCTTAACAAACTTAAGATTAGAAATCCTCCCTGTCCAAAACTTTTATGGAGTCTTGGGGCCGGATTTTGAGGTTACCATTTTCGTAGATATGTAGTCATTTCTAGGACATTATCCCAGAAGGATACTGGAATGTCGGTAAAATCATTATGGACCGCACCATGTCCAACAAGGTACGATTTTTCATTTAGATACATTATCCCAGAAGATTTGCTAGTGAGAATAAGGATCCCATTTCAAATGTATATAGCCTTATGGTGACACAACAAACTATATATAAATAAATAGGTAGACAACTTTTGTCAATTACATCAACTATGCAACTCCTTTTATTTTGCCTCTTAGATTATTTTGATCAAGTGGTGGCACATCCGAATCAAAATTATCCAAGTTAAGTCCGACCTAGCACTCCATATATTCAAAAAAGAAAAATATCATCCTTGTGGTGACACAACAAAACAATATTGTTCAATTTTCTTTATAAGCATCAAATGTGATAAATTAACATCTTAAATACTTAATACTTGCCTTGTGGTGACACAACAAACTCATATTAAATATTTAATACTCTATTAATTTTATCATGCTAGAAGGCGACGTTCGATATTCCAAATATCTTTGAACGCTTAGGACTTAATATAAAATTTGAGGGGTTTGTTATTAATTTGTCTCATCTTGTTTAGCGGCGTGCATATATATATATAAAATACGCAATATATTAATAAACATGCGAAGCATGTTTGCATAATATATAATATATATATAGTATAAAGCATGCATATATAGAATACTATATTCTACTACGGATTGATTATGGACTTTTATTCTAGTTTGGTTCACTAGAGCCACCAAGTGAACCAAAAGGTCAAACCCCAAGGGTGCAAGAAATAATATTTAAATATAACTATTACATTTAAACCTTGGGCTCCATTACAAACGGGTCGGGTCTTGCGCTCCTTGCTCATTTGATCTCTAATTTTCTAAAATTAATTCTAACTATTCCTATTACACAACTATTTAAAATAAATAGAAACCTTGATCGTGATCGAGGGAAATACATAGGAGGAGATAGAATTTACATTCGGAAAAAATTAGAGAAGGCGAAATACTGCAGAACCCCATTTAATAAAACCCATACATTCATGCATCCAACTAAAATAAAATCCAATCATATTAATTGATAGTCCATAATCAATCCCATTTATTATCATACACATCACCATATGCATCAATAAATAACATTCATCTTATGAATAATAAACATTTAATATATATATTGATATCATTTAATGGGCAAATTTAGTTAGTATAAAATCTATTTTTGAATCAAAATAAACTCCTTTATTTTAATCCAAATTTAAATCAAAATAAAACTATTTTATTTTAATTTATCCAATTTTGAATAAAATAAACTATTTTATTTTAATCAAAATCTTTAATCAAAATAAACTCCTTTATTTTAATTAATTATGAATCCAATTCCAAATATATATATATATATATATATATATATATATATAAAATCTTTAATTAAAATAAACTCTTTTATTTTAATTAATTATGGAATCCAATTCCATGTAAAAAAAAAATATTAAAGGAAACACGGATATTCTTTTCCTATTCACAAATAAACTCCTTTATTTTGAATAATATGAAATCTTATTCCATATTTAAATAAACTCCTTTATTTAAGGAAATTAGATTTCTTTCCTATTCACAAATAAACTCTTTTATTTTGAATAATATGAAATCTTATTTCATATCTAAACAAACTCCTTTATTTAAGGAAAGATGAATTTTGTGGACGCCCCCAAAATTAGGTATCGTCCACCCATCTTGGGTGCGCCACTTACATGGTACATAAATTCAAATACAACTTACTTAACCTAAGCGTATAGGTATGCAATCGACATAAAGCGTGAGTTTGAATACAAATATTGTCTATTAGATATTATACAAACTCAAAAGGAGTCCTCATTACAACTATTATCACACTATTTCACGAGAATAGTGAGGACTACTAATCTTATCCTCGGACCATTACTTACGCTTCCCGACTCGTCCCATTTATGTTCTCATTTCAAGAAGAAAGCGGTGAAAGAAAGGGTGAGCTCAACTAGCCCAAGAAGAAATATTATGACTAAGATAATGCGAATAAATTATCATTAGCCTTCAACGATGTTAAACCGATAAAATACAATAAACAACCGGTTTAAGCTGCGGTGAATAAGCAATCCATTAAAAGAGTCAAGTAGAGAATAAAGTCTACTATCTTTTAGGTTTTAAAAGGTTTTCATCAATTTTTATCATTTGAGACTCAAACTTAATAAATAAACCACCACATCTAATCATCCTGTACCACGATCGAGGATTTTCATCAAATTATCAATGGTCACGTGACTATATTAGAATCACCCCCGGTCATAATCATACCAAAACTATCCATCAATTGCATTCTGGTGCCATCGAGTACTTTTGTCACATCATTTATATCAAGTCGTGATTATACTGAGAATGATCCTGGTCATAATCATACTAAGTTCATCTATGCACGTAAGCCAAAAGATAACATAATATAACATGAGGATGATGACAATGACATAATAATTCAATAAAACAAGTTCAAGAATTATTTAATCCATGAATTATTAACGTCCAAATTGTCAACACGTAATCTTTGTTTCGTGAGAGTAAAATTCAAGAATGATCGGAAGAATATTTCCATGAAAAGATCTTTGGATGAAACGCGAAATATCGAGGATATTCTACTAATTTCATGGAGTATAGAAGTCAAAGTTTTAACCAATTGGGTATAATAAAGAATGGAATAACAAAAGAAATCACCGTGCATGCGGTACTTTGCATAGAGCGAGGTTATTCCAGCGAATAATAATAATAACGGGAACGGTCGGGGTGAAATTCACACACGCATGGGATGTTCCAACAGAATAATAAAGATGGAACCAGATCCGATTGTAAAACACGAGATAGGATATTCAATGAGAATGATAAAGAGCGGAACCGGTCGGTGTAAAACACATGACGAGGATGTTCCAACAGAATAATAATAAAAAGGCGGAACAGTTAGGTGTAAAACACATGCGACGCAGGATGTTCCAATGCGAATAATAGAAGAATGTCACCAAGTATAGGGTAAACCAGCGTATCTGAGTTATTCAGCAGAATAATAAGCGATGGAATAACATAAGGATTTCACCAAGTATAGGGTATGCTTGGCGATACTGAGTTATGTATAGGGTATGCCACTTTTACGAGTTATTCAATGTAAGAATAATAGTGAATGGAATAATGAAGTTCTCTTCAAGAAGAAAGAATAACACCACCTCTACCGTGAAAAAAATGAATATAGAAGTAGTGAAGTAGCGAGAATACTCTTCTTCTTTCTATAACTTTCTCTCTATAGCTTCTCTCTATAATTTCTCTCTCAGAGTTCAATGAATTTAGTAAGAAAATAATGAAGGAATGAGCTTTATATATAGGAAAATGGAATGCATAGTAACTAATCCATGAACGGTCAGATTGATTTACTTTAATCGACGGTCCATATTTAAAGCAAAATCTTTTAAATAAAATATAATATATTCTATTTATATAAAAACATTTTACTATACAAACACTATGCAAAACACTATGCAAAACACTACTATGACAACATACGCATAATAAAATATAATATATTTTATTTATAAAATAACTTTAATAAAGTATTACATTTTATATAAAAGATGTTTCGCATTTTATTACGTTAATAATCTGAATAAAACAAAAAGTCATTATCATTATAATAATTCATGACAATAATAATGGAATCAAAATGAGTGACTTCTCACATAAAGATCAATAATCAATGGTAATCTTTACTATGCAACCACATGTATTCTTTGTACTTTTCTTCTATGAAGTAGTTCAACAAGATCAACCAGTAAAACTCCGTAGTTATTTCAATAAAATATTTTTTGTCGTTTTTTCTCAATCAAGATGAGTGAATTACATTATTGGGGTCCACCAATGATTGGTAGTCATTGTATGCGAATATTCCTCGCTAAACAAGAATATTCCCAGACCAATCGAATATAATATAACCACTTGCATACTTTTGTAAAATTTATAAATATTACCCACAACTATAACATTATATCAAATTATTCCATAATATTCAAAAATAATATTTATAGAAAATTCATCTTTACTTATAAAAGCTGGGGTCTTACAGATTTACTTCCCTATTCACAAATAACCTCCTTTATTTTAGGAAAAATAAAATTCAATTTCAACTCTAATTAGTTATCATGGAATCCAATTCCAACTCTAATTAGTTTGCATGAAATTTAATTTTAAAATTAAAATAAACTTTATATTTTAATATAAAAATAAACTTTTTATTTTAATATTAAAATAAAATTTTTATTTTAATAATAAAATTATTAAGAATATTATATATATATATATTACCGTAATTATATATATATATATAACATGGCAGCGAATTCAAAAAAAAAACGTGGCCTCATGTTCCTTAAAAATTTCAAGCTTCCTTAGAAAATAAAAAAAAGCTTACGGGATAATGTTTAAAAAAATCATGCAACAAAAGTTTATATATCATATATATATGAACCATCTTCTACGCTTTTTAAAACCGCAGTGCCTACCCAATATTCGCATGACCAATCAAGTGAATCACCATGTTGCTTTTCTTTAAAAAGCATTATCAAAACAAAACCTGGTGAGAGATGCCACAGTTTCGTTTTTTTTTTTTTTTTTTTTTTTTTATTAGCGCGTTATATATATATATATATATATATATATATATATATTAATTGATTTTATACAATAAAATTATGCCCAATTAAATTGTTCTAAACACATATCAATAAAATATTAAATTTGAACAATTAATAATTTGCATAAAGGTTTGGCTCGATGCCAATTGTTAGGTTTGTAATATTCATGAAATAATAATCAAATTGCATAAAAATGCGAGCGTGTAAAATCGAGTTTAAAATTTTTACAAACCATATACCCGGATCACCCTTTATGCACAATTATTAATTAAACGAAAAGATAAAGAATAAAATCATACCTTGAAGATCGAGCTTCCTCGGTACAAGTTCACCTCCAATCCTTTTCGCGTTCAACTTGAATCCACCGGGTTAGGTTCCTTCCTTTGATCAACGTTACCACCCAAATGTTTGGCCTCTGAGGTGATCCACCGAAGAAGAAGAAAATTCGAGAAGAAGAAGGGTGATTGGCTAAACCCTAGTTTTTCTATCTCTACATAGAAAGGTGTATTCTCCCAACAATTGGAATTATTACGTATGTTGAAAAATCAACAACCCTCCCCACCCATAATAAGACTCCTCTTATTTATTGATGTGGGCAACCCTCCTTAACAATTAAGAAATTGGGTTTTATTTAATTAATTAAATTCTTTTAATTAATTAGGCTCCTAATCTTATTAGGGATAATTAATTAAACTCCTTTAACTAATTTTTCCTCCTAATCCTATTAGGAATAAATGAGAGTACTTATATTAAATTAATTCCTAAACTCTTTTAGAAATTAAAATAATAATAATTGTAATAATATTAATAAGACTCCTCTTATTAATTTATATTTAATATTTCTAAAATATTAAATAATAAATATTAAGCTATTTAATTTATTCTATCACCATAGATTAAATTAAATATACTTAACATATTATTACGATTATGTCATTAACTTCTTAAATAATTATTCTTCCTTTTATGGTGTGACCCTTTAGGTTCTCCATATTAAATCGGTTGTGAATAAATCAATTAGAACAATTTAATCTTATTTAAATAAATAAATTAAATAATTAATTTATTTAAATAAATAATATTTATTCTCTGATAGGATAAGCCTCCCACTAATGATCAACGACTTTCCGGATAATATAGATTTCAACATTAATCATTAAAAACCTTTGAGTAAATAGTTACCGAAAGACAATTCAATCCTTCCACCATCTGATGTCCCAATTAAATATAAAGGCATGAAATTCTTTCGCAAGTCTTATTTTATTTAATTATATGCATTTCGATCCTTAAACGCACAACTCCAAATAATGCAAATTAGAAACTCCTTTCTAATTTCATTCTGCTTAACCCAAGGACTACTCTTGGGTTGTCATTTATCGAATCACATAGGACATTTCTTCTTTTTATTGAAGTGGTAGATTCTTTATTGATCATACATTATCTCCATATACAACTTATTATACCCAAGCATACCCTTTGATATACCCTAAGGGTCTTAAGGAATAAGTCAAAGTATAACTCATCATACACAAGATCTTATGATGATCTCAAGTCCAAGGATCACTGTGTCTTACTATCACTACGAGAATTCTATTGACAGAGAAATAAAACTCCATTAGGTATTCCTTAATGAAACCAACGTTCAATGAACTTATTCTCTAATAAGCACCTCACATACTTGCTTTAGTGTCTCCACACAAATGATCATGAGATCAATCATCCTCATCCAATGAAAGAAACAACGTATGTACTCAATCTATCCAGGATTCACTAATCCCCAATTTAGTAATCCAATGATTGGGAACTATTTTAGTTTTAAGCTTTCTAAGAATTTAGATCTCATTAGAATGATCATCATCATTATTCTAAAAGCATTGCTTAAAACTATGGGTTTATCACATATTATAAAACAAAGATCATGTAGATAATTAAAAGCCTTTAATAAATTAATACTTTTTATTAATAAATGAATAAGATTATGTTATAAAGTATATGCTTTATCATCAAACATGATTGGCTTGTGTGCATACTACTTTTCACAACGGTAGGTAAATGTTCGCACTTGGGCCAAGCATTATTTAATATTAAAATTTATTTTATTTAAACATGTTGACTATGTGGGGTCCTCATATTAAAATAAAAGTTCTAAGAAGTCTGAAGTGTCTTACGAACTTGATATATTATGTTTCAATCTCGGCCCTTCCAATAAGTTTATCAACCTGATCTAAAAAGGGGTGTTCAGATCAAAGACCCATGCAATAGGATTTGTTATGGAAGAAACCTATATATATATATATATATATATATATATATATAGAGAGAGAGAGAGAGAGAGAGAGAGAGCATACACATAGTAGAACTCGAAGAAGAGCAAGGGAAGGGTCAGATATTTTTCTTCAATGATGCCAACAATGACATCAGAGTCACAATCCATTTGTCATCCCCAAATTTGATTAGAGGCACCTTAATTCCCTTCTTGGTTTGCATCCAAAAGCCTAATCAAATCAAATTATTACCACCCTCAAAAAATTAACAACATTATCTATCAACCCACAAAAGGGGATTTTCTTAGAAATTTTAAATGAATTGTCATGAAATTTACCATTGAGAGTTAATTGTTGCTGAAATCAATCAGATGCGTCTTGTACGGAACTTTTTTCACCTCCAAAGTAAGAACACCCTTTGGTAAAATGGACCTAGCAATGACAAAAGTCAACATTGTGCCCATAATTATACAATTAGAACACAAGCTCGTGGAAAAGGGAGAAGAAAAACATTCAATTAGTGCATTATAGAGAGATTACATACAGTCTCCAAGAATATCAGGAGAACCAACAACGGCCCTAACACATACTTTAACAGCCATCAATTGAAAATTTTCTTATAAACTAAATACTTTCTATACTGAGCTCTTTCTCACAGAGGATGCTGATGTGTATAGCGATAACTATTTATGAATAATTACTTACTCAAGATAGCATAAGGAACAAAATAAAAATACTATTTCAAATTGAACATTAACAAATGGAGCCTCACATTTGTTGAATAAATTATACAAGAACGTTCTATTGCATAGAATAAATAAAATCAATTAATCATAATAATAAGTACTTACATGAATTGAGAGAAGATCTCTTGTGTGTATCACGCTTCCGCTGCGCTTAAGGGTGAAGATCTTCAATTGTCTCTCTTAATTTTATGATAGATGTGTAGGTGTGTATAAAGTTCTTGAGACGATAATTGGGACCAAACCCTAACTGTTTTATTTATTCAATAGCTAAGGGTCAAAATCGTCCATCAAAATTATGAAACCTTATGGCCCATTATGCCAAATACTATTAGGAATATAATTTATAATTTATAGGCCACATAATTAATTACCAAACCCATAAATAAAATGATTAAATTAATACAATATGTAAATCCAATAATTACATAAATAATAGAGGCCACATAAGAAAATAAAATATTCTAACAACATTATCATTAATAAATGTCAAAATCTACATCAGGAAGAACTCCTGTCTAATAATGGTACTCATGTTGTCATGAATAATAAATCTATATTTTTATCAAAAGATTGGGTGAGTAGCAAGAAGTATAAAATTAGTGAAACTAATATTTACATATTAGATATATGAACCTAATGATTCACAAAACAATTTATAATGTGAAATTTATATGTCATGGTCATATTTAATAACTTCTGTGCATAAATCATAAAAGAAAAGCATATTTCAAAACTGATAAATAAGCAAACTATTCTTACCTTTTTCGTGGCATTTCAAAAAACATACCAACTCCAAATATCAAACATTCAAAACATTGATCTTGTTGGCCTCCTATTTTTAAAGAAATATGAGGGTTCAAACTCTTAATTCAAAAGACATTTAAGAGCAATTCTACGGGTATCAGGATTGGTGACCGATCTAGCTAGCAATCGGTCATCTCTCTTTTTTTTTACTCACAAAACACTAAATTTTAAACTCTAAACCTACAATGTTAAACCCTAAATCCAAAATCACCGAATTTTGTAAAAATTTGAGTTAAAATAAAAAAAATATAAAAAAAAAAAGTGAGAGAGAACCGGTCGCTAGACTGGTCACAAATCCCAGTCCACCAAGAATTTTTCGAGATTTAAACGCTTTCACTTAAATCACAACTAAGAAATCTATATTGAAGCTCGCAAAAAGTTGGTCAACCTGCAATTTTAGCTGTAGCAAAAAAAAATAAAAATAATATAAACTGCCTCACTAATCTTATTGCATGATCAATAAACATTATTTACAAAATTATGTCAATCCCATAATAATGTTAAAATTGTAGCACATTTTCTCAATGGTCCTCGACAAATAAGTTTGTAATTGTATTATTACTTAATAGAGAATGTCATAGACAATAATTTTATTTTTAAAATGAATAAATTGAGTTTTAAGCATCATCATTCAATATAACGATGAAATGTCAATGTTCGTATAAATTCAAAAATTTGTTGATCATTCAAACCAATGAAATCATCATTGTTCAAATAGTTTTTGTTATATTGAATCAAGAAATAATTGAAAATTACTAATATGAAAAGCTTTTTTACTGGCATAAAAGTGTCCTGCACTCTTCCTTGAGCTAATTTGTTTAATTGTAGACAAAAATGAATATGTATGACCTGACCTCTTTATGTCAGTCCATCAAACATGTAATGTGCAAGGTGAGAAAAATTGAATCCAAATCAAAAAATCCGAACCCAATTCAGAGCAATCTCAAGACATGCATACATAATGTAAAGTGATTAAGCTGTGTTATGATTAAATTACTCAGAACTATTGAGATATCTCACCTCAAAATGTCATCTTGTATAACCAAAACACAGTCAGAAAAATGGACTACCTTAAAACTCTAGGGAAGGCAAGTAAATAGATTTATAGTAAAATAAGCACAAAATACATCTATCTATTCTTGACACTGAATCAGGGGAAGCCAAACCAAGATCAGCATCAGTTGGTTTCTGATACAATTGCGAAGGCACTAACTGCGTCTGTTGCTGTAATTGTTTCTTGTATCCCATTAACACCCCTCCCTGCTCTGGTCTTCCATTATCTGAGAAAATTCGATTCGAATACTTTCTAAATGCAAAACCAACTCCTTACTATCTGAAAATTTTGATTGTGAATTTTATTGTGTCATGTGACGTTGACTTGTACACATGCACGTTGACATGTCAATTTAACACATTTGACCTAAAAATATATATTCTCCCAAAATTTAAACTTAACACATCATACTTTCAACTCTAACAAAACATTGATTACCAACTAAGCTAAGAATTAATATTATATTTTAGAAAATTATTACTAACACTAATAGTATTAGTACAACTTTATTAGTTATTAGTAATATTATTAATAAGTTGTTAGTAATTAGTTATTAGTTTTTAATAATTCTCTTTAACAGCCTACTTTGATAAATATTGAAAATATATTATCTTAATAATATTACTTATTATATATTAGTATATATTAATGGTATTAGTAACATTATTTATTATATATTAGTATATATTAATGGAATAAATACTAACCGCAATCGGTGCAATTCTAAACGAATAAGAATTATAATTTCAACAATTTAAATTGGTAAAAGAATAAGATCGTAAATTTTTTAAACACTACTACCACTATAAAACGCAATTTCAGTTGCGTTTACAAAACATTGCTAGTGTTAGTCATGTAAATTTTTTCACACCAACACTAAGATGCCTATGTGATATGTTATCGTGAAATTTTTCTCAATAAGTTTTCAAAAATAAATTTGATACACAATATAAAAAAAATATCATCTACATAGTAAAAAGTGTCTAATTCACAGTAAATTTGAATTATAATGTCGAAAAAAAATATATGAAGATTAATTTGAAAAAACAATATCAAACATCTGAAATTGCTTCATTAATATATATACCTTATATATAGAAATATGGTAAAGTGGCAGTGATTTAAATCGAAAATAATTTTAATGGTGTTAAACTATTAAATTATACTCAAAAAAAATATATTACATCATATATATATTAAAAAAAAATCAGTGGGATCAAAATATTAAATTACACTCGTAAGAAATCTATTACATCATATATACATAAAAAATTTAGTGGGATCAAATTATTAAATTATACTTACAAAAAATCTATTACATTATATATATATATATAAAAAATTCAGTGGGATCACTCTGGTACATGTAGCTTGGCCCTTGAACATGGCCAACAATCATGCATTATGACCGTAAGAAATAATTCATTAATTAAAATGAGGTAACTCGAAAGTTCAATATTACATTTAACACGATAATTAAAAATTATTATTACTTTTTCTTGAATTATGGGAAATAATATGAAATATTTTTTTTAAAATACTAAAAGTTATATGTTGATTCAAATTATCTACAACATTATATACATATTATATCAATAAAAATGATAAATATATATCAATAAAAAATTATAAAATATTTATAAAAAAAATGATATAAACTAGCTCGAGGTATCAAAGTAGTCACCCCTAAAAGAGCAAACTTAATCCTTTGTTGGATCAATTAGCAATTAGCGAAAACATAATCAATGTTATAAAGAGGTTTCCCTCATAAATTTAGTGATTTTGTGTCGTATTTATTTGAATAATCTTTTACCTTTATAATTTTAAATACTATTATTTTATTTATTTTAATATTAATTTTTTATATAATTTTATTTACTGTTTTAAATTTTATAACAAAAATATTTTTATATAAAAAATTGATATTTATCCATGATTGAGTTTCACCTCTACCAAAAGAGAATCTAATGTTAAAATATTATTTTTAAAACGTTAAAATATCAGTTGACTTTTATAAATTTTCCCCACTGCATGTACGGGTAGTCACCTTCACGTACACTGCACATCCATAAACTTAGCAACTTGTTGAATTTTCTTAATCTATACATATTCTCGTTCTGGATCATGGCCTAGTATACGTGCTGATGCGACTAATATAAAGCGACTCAGTATACAGTTTTTCCGATCGAAGAAGCAATTAACGAAAGGAAGCAATGTTGCAGAACGATGGCGATTCGTTGTCAGCCCCCCCGGCGTTCAGGCTCCTGTGGGACGTTTTCCTAAGCTTCAGAGGCGAAGACACGCGCAATAACTTCACGGAACGGCTGTACACCGAGCTGGAAGCTAACGGCGTCCGGGCGTTCCGAGATAACGACGGGTTAACTCAGGGCGACTCGCTCGATCCGACTCTCTTCAACGCGATCGAAGACTCGGCCGCTTCCATCGCCATTATCTCCCCTCAGTACGCCTCCTCCAGGTGGTGCCTCGATGAACTCGCCAGGATCTGCGAGTGCCGCCGCCTCATCCTTCCCGTGTTCTACCGAGTCGACCCGTCAGACGTCCGGCGACAGAAAGGTCCATTCGAGGGCCACTTTCAAAGTCACGAGGAAAAGTTTAAGAAAAAAACGGTCCTGAGATGGAGGAATGCTATGAAAAGAGTCGGTGGTATCTCCGGTTGGGTTTTCCAGGGCAGGTATGTAAACCCTCATATGGATTCACTTCAATGGAAGAGAAAAAATTGTTCCTTCTAATTGTTTTTACTTTTTTTTTTCCTTCTAACCCTGAAAAATATTAAGGAAATTCATTCGATCAGATAGATTGAGTCATAGAGTTGAGAGTACCTACCCTATTCAAAATTATAAAATCATCTAGAAAGAATTGTCGGAAACATTCTAATTTGAGCTTATTTGTCATGAACAATCAATGACGATAGCCACTCCTCTTTACGTGGAGAGAATCAGAACTCCCAAACCAAGACTCCCGCAAAATTGCAGAAAAAACAAAAGATCAAACGCCACACTAGAAGAAAATAAAATTTCACAAATGGGAGAAAACAAACTCATATTAAAAAAAAACAATGTCAATAATAAAATAAGAGAACGATGATAATAACAAAGATCTGGGGCTGGGAGGGTCTCGTCAAAATTCTTTTTACTTCAAATATACATTTTTGTGCGTGGATCATAACTTAGCTAAGTTCATTAAAATTTAAATGTAACTAAAGAGATTTAATATTTTAAGCAACCTTCTAAATTAGAAAAAGACATCTTTTATTTTGTAATATTAATTATCATGGAAGATCAATCACATGTGAGATTTCCAATTGAATATGGAATCCTTTAATTCCTTAAGTATGTTTAGCTGCAATGCCGAGATGGTGGTCCCTGAATCACTTTGCTATTCTTTAGTAGATTTTAAGATTTATTTATTCGTGGGTATGGAGTTATTTTATTATTATATTCATTGGATTTCTTGTTAAAGTTATTATACTTGCTTCCCTCAAATATGCAAATTTTGTAATCCAAAACTCCTATCAATCTGTATAGCAGTTATCAGCTTTCAAGTTTCAGTCCCTCTGGATCTAACCATTCGGGCAGGTTTTCATTTATCATGTTGTTCAGAAGGATGTTTACTTGTATGGACCAGTTATAATGTAGTTGAAAACATGAAGTTTAGACCTGTTAAATGTGTGAAAATCCTCAAAATACTCTTATACTACTTTGTTAGAAGTATAAGACAATCTCAGACAATCAAAATGTATGAAAATTATCAGAGATTTAATCAAAAACTAAAAGTTTCATTGAATACGCTGAAACAAAACTACCACAAAAAAGTCCCATATGACAATTTAGACATGATATCAAAGTTGTGGTTCTGGTGCTTTTAAATTCAAGTTTTAGCTCTTTCATCTACTTCCCAATTATATTGTAGTTCAATGAAACATTGGTTAATTGTCAAATTATGATGAAAACATTCTATGATACCTAAGCTTTTTAATTATTAAAACATTATGTGATACCTAAGCTTTTAATTAAGACAATTGATACTTAATATTGAGTCTTTTCCTTGAATGCTATTTCTTGTACTAATTCCAGCATAAAGTTTATGGTTGACATCAACTTTACAGGAACTTGTTTACTTTCTGTTAATCAAATCCAAGCATAGCATGCAATAGCAATGCATTGAGTCTTGCTCGTGTATAATCCTTAGGCTACCTTTGTTTGCAAAAATGATGAGTGAGATATGCCTATTTATATTAATTTATTACCACTACAAACTATTTTATCACATTATTAGTCCGTTATTTAATCATGAAATGTTTATTGTTTACTGTTAAGATTTATGTATAGATATCATATCTCAGCCCTGTCTTTATGTCTCACTGTTAATATGGTCTTCATTGGTCATACAATTTTTACTGGCAGCGGAGAGCCACAGTTGATACAAACTTTAGTCAAAAGGGTATTGACTGAATTAAGCAACACTCCAGTGATTGTGGCTCCATATGTAGTCGGTCTAGATTCTCGTCTGGGGGAATTGTGGAGATTGTTAGATGTTAACTCCAAGGGCATCCAGGTATTGGGATTACACGGAATGGGTGGGGTTGGCAAAACAACCCTTGCCAAGGCTCTCTATAATAAGCTTGTCGGTTACTTCGCTCACCGCAGTTTCATTTCAGATGTCAGGGAAACTTCTGCAAAACAAAATGGTTTAGTTACTCTTCAAAACATGCTTATTGCTCATCTTTCTCCGAGAGAAAAACCTGTAGTTGATGAACGTGATGGTAAGATAGCTATTAAACGTATACTTAGTGGTAAGAGAGTTCTTGTTGTGTTAGATGATGTTGATGATGTAAGTCAACTAAATGGATTGGCTGCAAGGAGAGGATGGTTTCATGAAGGAAGTCTCGTCATTGTTAGTACAAGAGATAGAGAACTTTTGCTGCCGGATCTTGTGAGTGAGATATACGAGGTGAAAGAATTGGATTCGTCTGATTCGCTAAAACTTTTTAGTTATCATGCATTAAGAAGAGAGAAACCAACTGAAGCTTTCCTGAATCTGTCCAACCAAATTGTGTTACTTACTGGAGGATTACCTTTGGCTTTGGAAGTTTTTGGTTCGCTTTTATTTGATAAAAGGAAAATGAAGGAATGGGAAGATGCATTGCAAAAGCTTAAGCAAATCCGTCCTTGCCATCTTCAAGATGTCTTAAAGATAAGTTTTGATGGGCTTGACGAGCAAGAGAAGTGTATATTCCTAGACATAGCATGTTTGCTTCTAAATCTGAAAATGAAGAGAGATGGTGCAATTGACATAATGAAGGGTTGTGGTTTCAGGGCCGAGTCGGCAATTACTGTCCTCAAAGCAAGATCTCTCATTAAAATTACGGAGGACAATACTTTGTGGATGCATGATCAAATAAGAGACATGGGAAGACAACTCATTCTGCAGGAGAACCTTGTAGATCCTGGAATGCGTAGTAGACTATGGAATCATGGTGAAATTCAGAGTGTCTTGCAAGATGGGAAGGTATGCTCACTACATTAAACTCATCTTTTGCTTATGCATTCTTGTTATGTACAGTCTTACGCAGCAGCTTATACAATTTTAGTCTGCTTAAAAAATCTAAGCCGGCTGAGGCGTATGGGCCAGTCCTCGGAAATTCTTTGATAGGCCAGATTACCTATCATTCTGCATATAATTCTCACAGGTTGCAAATCTCTGCGATGTGTAAATGCCCACCGTTGGTGAAAATGACCGGCCTTGTGCATGAAAACCAATGAATACCAATCTAACAATATATATAGTAAAATACTCAATTCAACTCAAAAACGCCTTTTATCCCCAACTAGGTAATAATATATTAATATAATACCAAGTTAATACTAAAAGTTAAATTAATGGACTGTTGATTTTTATTTTTCGATTTCTTTGCATTTCTTTCCCTCACACTTCCTGAAATTTCAGACGATACTTATTGTCACCATTTAATTACTAGTTAAAATGAACATTTCAAGCTAATTTCTTTAATTTACTTGGTGTCAATTTCAGCTTATGGTAATATTATGTTATCTAATGCTCGTTTTGGAATGATTAACATCAGGGGACAAGAAATATCCAAGGGATCACCCTTGACATTGAAAAGAAGCACCAGAAAAGTATGAGTGCCAAAACAATTGCTTGGTACAAACTACAAAGTACACCCACTGTGGCCTCAGCACTAACATACTTGAAGGAGATGTACAGGGACTACTTTGAACATAATGAGGGAGAAATTATACTTTTCACTAAATCATTTGAAGTGATGGTTAATCTACGACTGCTTCAACTTAGTAATGTGAGATTGGAAGGAACTTTTAAGCATTTACCTACTGAATTGAAGTGGCTACAATGGAGAAAATGTCCTCTAAAATATCTTCCTTTTGGCTGTCCTCGGGAGCTTACTGTTCTTGATCTCTCAGAAAGCAATATAGAAAAAGTCTGGGGTTTCCAATGGTGGTGTTGGTACAATAGAAAGGTATGGTTACTTATTAAGTGATTAGTACATTAAAGAGATATTAGATAACATAAAATCTTCGGATCTTAGGCTTACAAAGATATGCTTTTAAGTTTTATCTACTAGAATTTTGCAAGGAGATATCTTAACTGGGCCTTTACCACTGTCACTTTAGAATGACCTCAAAAAATTATCTTATTTTTATCTAAAACCAAGATAAAACTGAAGCTAAAACTTATTATGTACAATATTAGATAATATGGTTGCTTATCGAACTAACTGAGATTAAGACCTCATATTGTCACTTTTGAATGCCACTATTATGTTTGAGGTTAACCTTCCAACTGGGGATTCCCTATGATACTAACCAAGGATTAGTATCTTAGGCGGCAATTAATCACTTCAGATGCTTAAACATTTGGTTTCTAGCTTAGTATTGGCATAAATTAATCTGTTATTGACTCACAAATCAAATATAATAATTTATGTTATCAATTCAAGGTTGAAACAGAGTATATCTTGTATATACTTTGCAAGCAAACAAAAGAATTAGAGAGAAACTGAAAGGAGGAGTGCAGTTTACTCTTATTCTTATTCTTAATACAGATTACACTGACGAGATTGGCCCATATGTTGTCTTATATTATATTGTTTTCGTTATAAATTAAGGGCTGAGATTGGCCCATTTACTTTTTAGCCTTTATCTAAACTTTTTTAGTACCTATCAAACAGAGCATTACAAATATCTTAACTAACTAGTTAACCAACATTCTGTTCTCTCTTGTGCGGTTGAGCCCAATAGTAGAGTTCTGAAGAATTTCTCTGCATATGAGAATCTTAGTCTGTTGAGGTTATCTCTCTGCACTATGTTTAATAGGCTTCCTAGTGCATGTTTTTTATTTGCCTTTCATCTTTCCATTGCCACTCGGTGAAACCCAAATCACTGAAGTAGTGTTTGAATTTTGTTGTGCTCATATATTTCTATGTCAAGGTAAACCCGTAAAGTTACTTTTTTTTGTTCAGGAGGTGGCAAAGAAATTGATGGTTTTGAATCTCCATAGTTGCCATAAGTTAACAGCCATTCCGGATTTATCAAGGCATCCTGCCTTGGAAAAGCTTATTCTTGAGGGTTGCATTGGACTGTCCAGGATACATAAATCAATTGGGGACATGAGTACACTACTACATTTGAATATGAGACGCTGTTCCAACCTGGTTGAATTTCCAAGTGACGTGTCTGGGCTGAAATGCCTCAAGACTCTTACCCTCTCTGATTGCTCGAAACTGAAAGAACTACCACAGGACATGGGAAACATGATTTCCTTGGTTGAACTTCTACTCGATAGAACTGCCATAGAGAAGTTGCCGGAATCCATATTCCGGCTCACAAAACTTGAAATTCTTAGCCTGAATGATTGTCAATCATTGAAAAGACTGCCCTTTTGCATAGGAAAGCTGGGCTCTTTAAGGGAACTTTCTTTAAATGGTTGTCCATTGGAGGAAATACCTGATTCCATTAATGGGTTGGGAAATCTCGAGGAGCTAAGTTTGATGCACTGTAGGTTGCTTACTGTAATCCCGAATTCTGTTGGCAACCTCAAATCCTTGACTAAAATTTGGCTTAATGGTAGTTCAATTATCGAGATGCCAGCTTCTATTGGTTCATTACTTTATCTTAAGGTCTTATCAGTTGGAAACTGTCGTAAAATAAGTACATTGCCTGTTTCCATTGAACGGTTAGCTTCTATTGTTGAGCTCGACTTAGATGGGACATCAATTATAAATCTTCCAGATCAGATTGGTTTCTTGAAGTCACTCCAGAAGCTTGAGATGCGGAACTGTACTTCTCTTAGATGGCTGCCAGAAACAATTGGAAACTTGGCGAGTCTTAATACATTGATAATAGTGAATGCCGCCATTCAAGAGTTGCCAGAGACTATAGGGCTCTTGGAAAATCTCGTCATGCTGAGATTAAACAACTGTAAGCGCCTCTGCTCACTTCCCGCTTCAATTGGAAACTTGAAGTCTTTGCACCACTTGTACATGGAGAAAACTGCTGTGAGTGGCTTGCCTGAAAGCTTTGGAATGCTCTCTAGTTTAATGATACTGAAAATGGGAAAGGAGCGTTGGAGTCAAGTGCCTCAGAATGCTGAAGTAACAACAGATACAGAATGTCCTACTGTAAAAGAGAAACCTAAGCTTGTTGTGCTTCCGTCTACTTTCTCAAATCTTTCCATGTTGGAAGAATTCGATGCTTGTGCGTGGAAAATAACTGGTGAGATAGCTGATGATTTTGAAAGATTATCGTCATTGAAAATTCTAGATTTAGGCCACAATGACTTTTGCCGTCTTCCTTCTAGTCTAAGTGGACTCTCCTTTCTCGAAAAGCTCGATCTTCCCCACTGTAAAGAGCTCCAAGTTCTTCCACCACTTCCCTCAAGTTTGGTAAAGTTAAATGCTGCAAACTGTGTAGCACTGGAAATTATATCTGATTTGTCAAATTTGGAACATCTAGAAGAGCTGCACCTTTCAAATTGTGAGAAGTTGGTGGATATCCCAGGCTTTGAATGCTTGAAGTCCTTAATAAGGTTGAACATGTGTGGTTGCCGTTCATGCTCTCCAGCGATGAAGGAAAAACTTAATAAGGTCATCTCTCTTTCTCTCTGTGTAGTGTTGCACATACATGTATGATGTATGATGTATGATGTATGATGTGTTAGGTCTATAGACATGGCAATACACTAAGTTGCGTTGATTTTAAACCTATATCATAAATGAGAAATACGGGTTTAAACAAGTTAACTAGTTTTGACCCATATATGACAAACTCATCCATGATTTAATTTTATATCTTCACTCTCTCTAAAATTTCTCACACTCTTTCCAAAAATCTTTAACTGTCTCTCTGAAAAATACTTGACTTTCTCTCTTACAAAATACTTCACATCCTCTCTCTAAAAATGTACCATCTCTTTCTCTAAAAAAAAGTAGTTTTGGATTTTAGAGAGAATGTGATGAAAAGAAGTTGAGAGAGAAAAAGTGAATAGGTCCCAATACACATTTTTACTAGGCTTAATTAGGTCCCAAAGGCAAAACGCTAGAGGGGGATGAATAGATTTTGTTAAAAATTAAGAGGGTTTAATTATGTTAACCATGAGTTCTCGACTGCAGGTTGCTTTGAAGAAGTTGAACAATCTAAGTATACCAGGGAGCGAGATCCCACATTGGTTAACTCAAGAAGTGGTTCGTTTCTCAAAGCGCAAAAACTATGTACTCAAAGGCATAATTATAGGAATAGTTGTATCTGTCAACCTCCAAATACCAAATGATTTAAGGGATCAACTCCCTATCTTGTATGGTATTCATGCAAAAATCGTGAGATTGGGTATGGAAGTATTCAATACCACAATGAACTTACTTGGGGTTCCGAAGACGGATGAAGATCAAGTTTATTTGTGCAGATATCGACATCATTATAATCCATTAGTTTCTATTTTAGAAGATGGTGATGTTGTAGAGGTATCAATGCCAGACATGCCGCAAGTTAAGGGGGTTGAGCTGAAGAAAAGTGGAATTCATTTCATTTTTGAAAACGATGACGATTATGAGGGAGATGAAGAATTACTTGATGAAACTCAACTCTCCGTATCAGAGAAGCTGACAAAGTTTATCAAATTTTCTGAACGAGATGGTAATACCATTACGGATTCTAGTCATGAAGTAGCGCAAGAGAGAAAAGATCCAACATCATTATTCTACTTTTCTTTGCTTCTCATGGCTTCTTTCTTTGTGCTGTTAAGTTGTGGCTTGTTTGTTTCTAAATTTGTCAGTTGAGTACCTTTTTTGTTTAGACCAGACCATGTTGTCACTAGTCTTCCGTGTATGACATTTTTGTTTTATTATTTATTTGTGGGGAGTAAAATTCTGTTTTCAAGAGACTAGTGATGTGATGGATGGAAGTAGGAGTCTAAAGCAAGTGAATTTTTAAGTAACACCTTTACGCTTTAGATTGGAATTAATTTCGATTCGAAAAAATTTAGTTCGAATTCGATTTCGGATTCGATAAAGAAATTTATATTTTTTGCCAGATTCGATTCTGACCTACTTCGGTTCGTAATCTCGACTTCGTTTACAAAGTTTAGTTCATGAGCCTTCAAATCGAGTTTCGAATATGAACCATTTCACTTAAAATTGAACCACTACCTACTAAATTGGTTACTTAACTAATATTTATATATAAAAAAATTTTACTTTTATTTATATATTGAAATTATAAAGAATGTAATATATATATTGACATTTAATTCATTGATTTACAAGTTTACACAATTTCATACTACACCTTATAAATTATAAAGATTGATAAAATATTACATATTTAAACTACTAGCGTGGATCGTAAGCCAATATTGAATATGATCCATCGGTGACGATGATCGAGTATGGTTTAAGGAAAAATGATTAATATGAAATAACACATTTGGCTCTGCAGCCGAGTTTGACTAAATGATCATTAAACGTAAAAGCAGTATGGATCGATTCATTTCGGATCAACTTCGAATTCGAGCTTTGGATCATACTTTCGAGTCGATCTCGAGT
The DNA here is from genome assembly GCA_020205615.1 of Panax quinquefolius. Taxonomy (NCBI): domain Eukaryota; kingdom Viridiplantae; phylum Streptophyta; class Magnoliopsida; order Apiales; family Araliaceae; genus Panax; species Panax quinquefolius. Next base: position 3,781,936 of record CM035151.1, read on the forward strand.
CGAGTACCGAACTACTTGGCTCGATTATCACCCCTACATGGAAGAGGTCATGTGTTTTTTCCGTTTGGCACTTGTAGTAGCTACAACGTTCGAACGCATGAAATGCCTAATAAGTAATCGTCTTTACATTCTAAATTCTGAAACGAATGAGGATAATTTACACATTTCATAAATAGAAAAAAGCGTACTACTATCGTTCAGCTGGTTTGCCCGAGTGGTTAAGGGGGAAGACTTAAGATCTTCTGTACATAAGTGCGCGTGGGTTCGAACCCCACAGCCAGCATATTTTACTTTTTTTATTATTATTTTATTTAGTTCAATAAGTAAAATTTTTATTGGAGAAAAGGAAATTAATTGGTGAGCCAGAAGATAGAATGGCGGCAGCAGCTGCATGCGTATCACCATTAATCACTCTCCCATCTACCCACCTTCTTCTTCTCTCAAGCTCTCCAGTTGCCTGCACATTATTTCCTTCAAAATCACCCTATCACCGCTACTACTATTACGGTGCTCGTATATATGGAAACCCTAGTCCCACCATTCGCCATGGAAAGGTACTTTAATTTCTCTATCTACATTTATATACATACTTATTACGTACGTACGAATGATTTTTGTATTAGTTTTCAATCTTTCAGTTGAATAATAATGGTTCGACGGGAGAAGATGTGCAGGGGGAGATAGAAGATGATGAAACATTCTTTCAATTAATGGGGGAGGAGATTGACGACGACGATGACGGTAATGAAGATGACACAGAAAGCAGCTTAGATTTGCTATTTAGATTCCTCTATAGCATGTTCAAGAAGCTCTCTAAGCGTGCCAGAAAGGCCTCTCGAGCGGTCTTACCTGACGTCATTTCACCGCAGCTGGTATCTACCCAAAATTTTAACTTCGCCTACTAATTCTTGTTAATTAAACATCCTAGTTTATTGCTCATTTGCTTAACGCCAGTCGCCAGTACCTGTGTCCCAAAATGAGACTTCCTTTGATTTTATTTTTTTAGACATGTTAAGGTTTGCTAGAAACATAAGTTGGACATTTTTTTCATCAATAAATTCTTAATATTAAATTGGCGAGAGATTGTCCTTCTCTGCCAGTTATAATTTGCATATTTACAGTTTTTCTTTTTACATTAGTACAACGTCATATGCACGACTTACAGGACTGTTGTGAAAATAGAAGTTTGATAGGAGTCTCATTTTGAAATGGAGTGATATATTGTGGGAATGAAACTGTAATTAAACTGGGCGTTAACTTTCTTATTCTTATGTTAAGTGCATATATTCCATTCAGCAGCAGGGATTGGGAATGAGGATTTGACCTTTAATCAAGGCTTGGATAACCATGAATTCAAGCCATAGACAATAGCAGAGGAGTTATGTCTTGATTATGTCACAAGGTTGAAACACTCAAAAAATCAACATGAAGGGAAAATGGCCTTTTTCTTGGAAAGATGACTATACTTTCAAAATTTGTAGAAATTTAAATGGCAAAACTGATTTCAGATTCTCTCTTTTATTACCTCCGTGTGCTCGTGAATATTTGATGAATAATGAAATGCACAATCACTCTTTCTGTTGGAGATCTACCAGATTTCACAGTGTACAGGAATATCTCTGGGTATCAAATTGAAGTACCTCCTTAAAGAGTATTTGTCTCTGCAAACATACTTGTTCCAGGACCTTTATTTTCTTTTCTTCTCATTTAGCAAGGCATTTTTTTTTTTGAAATATGATGTTTACTTTTCTATAATGTATTTTGACTCTCCTTTCCATCTGGATTATGATGCATAATCTGTTTTTTGTGCAGTTTTACCATCTATTAACACGAATGAGTTCTTTTATGCTTTTACCAAAACAACCAATCATAAATTTTAGTTTTTTCTTAGTTTAGCTTCCTAACTTGTTTATTTTTTAATTGTGGTCTCTCTCTCTCTCTCGGGAAAATAGGTGTCCTTTTCAGTTGACGGGGTTCTTCTTTTGGCTTCACTTTCTATTCTGAAGGCACTTCTTGAGGTACATATTAGTGATTACCACTATTATCAGTTGCTCCAATACATTTTTCAATACTGTACATATTTACCCTTGTGTGATTCTATTAATTGAGTGTCTTTCTGTTTATGGGAAATACCAAAAAAGACGCATGCATTCACCACCTTCTAGCAACTGAATTTTTTTCGCTCAAAAATTATGACATGTGGTTGCCGCAAGTATATAATAATGCAGCAAGCATTCTGGATGCATTCTGTTTCAAAGAATATTGTCGCACGACATCCAATAGAAAAATATCAAACCCTAGGGTAGCTAGTAGTTGCAAAGTTTATTGCTCTCTCTCCACAGTTTCATGTCACTAGTATCATTTTCTTCGGTAAAACCTTCATTCTGAATTAGTGGATGATTGAATGAACTGGAAGACACCAGTGAACTGAGTTATAATATGGTAATGTATGTTGTTTGTAGGTGGTTTGCACACTTGGAGGCACTGTATTCGTGGTAATCTTGATGCTTCGTGTAATCTGGGCTGCAGTTTCCTACTTCCAATCAAGTGCCAATAATTTTAACCATAGTGGTCCTTCCTTCAATAGAACACGACCAGTAACATAGTTGGGCATCTGCAAGAGCTTTCTTCATTTATTTTTACAACTAAATCTAAGCTTTTCAAATACCGAATTCTGTACTGCCTGATATTGTAATCTAATTGTAAATAGGAATTCTTCATATTGTGCAATTATTTTATATAATTTATTAATGGCTTTCACTGTTTAAGATTAGTGCCAAGCTTTTGAGATTGACCGGTGTTTTCTCTGTTGTCCTGTGCTCCATTACCCAGTGTGGACTAAAATGATGCATGCATTTGGTTTTGTTTATTGGAAAACAAAAAGATTGGTTGAAATTTGTAATTTATTTTTATTTTGCACGGAATTGATATTTGCTGGAATCAAACACTATGTCCACAAAGAGAGCTTGCGATCAGCTTTGATGCGCATTCTGTGCAATCATATCAAAAAAGTACTCAATAAAGAACTTTGTTCGGGTACTAGACAGGATATGAGGCTTGCTACAAGATACATGGAGAAACAATTCATTTTCCAACACGCAGCTGGAGAAATTCAGCAGCCTCTTAAGACAAACCACAGCTACTTTGCTTAATGTAGAAAATGGGATCAAGGCTCTCTGATTCAATAAATGGGCATGTTTCCTGGATTCCCCAAAAGGAAGCATGGCCCTTTTAATCCCCTTATTAGCAATTTGACGAGGATACTAAAATTAGGTTGACCTCTCAAAATTGCCACCAATCTGCATATGCAACCATTCTGGTGATGAACCTCTACTAAATTCCCTTGGAGCTTGTGAACCAAAAGTAAAGCCAGCCATATCAAATGTTTGTTGACCAAACTGCAACAACAAATTGGCTTGTTACAAGAAAGAGATGGAGTGCAACAAACAAATATCTGTATTTCTTTTATCTTCTCTATATTACCATCCATAATTATATATTGAAAATTTAAGCATGCTAGTTTCCCAGCCCACCCTTCTGCAGATGCTTTTAAACTGAAGAATGTAGATCTTATCTGTAAAAATGGTATGACATGCATAACAACAGAAGGTACATTAAATCTATAGTTTCTTTCCATTGACTACTTCATCATAAGCAATAGACAGCCTCCATGCCTGTTCTACCCTTTACAGGTTTCTTCGGCTCCTTTAGAATACTTCCTTTTATTTGGATAGAAACACTACAACAGTAAAAGGCTCCTGCAATGTCTCTTTTATCTATATAGAGAATCTTGTCTAAATTGCTAAGTTAAGAACATCTGATGCAATGGTTTATGCAAAGTTGGTGGTAACTGCTAAATGCTAATGACGGAGGCTAAACATGATCAAGTGAATGAAACAGTGCAGACACCCATCACCCAGTATTATTACTAAATATCAGATGCATGTTGCCAAAAGTGAAACAAAGAAAGGAAATCAGATATAGGGAGTATTATTCAACCAGATTATCACGTCCACCTCGAATATTGATAAAAGGAAAACCAGTTTTAAGAAGACTAGTTCCAAAGCTGAAATAATTATAGCAAAGTTGTTCTCCTGGTATGCATACCAAAAATAAATCAATTTCTCATTGGCAAATCAAGATTACCCCGATATACAATTTGTCAAAAAATTATGAATTTACAACTTACATCTTTTGAAGGAAATCCTTCAATGCTAGGGTTCGTCCTTGAATTGACAGCTTCAAGCTTCATGGAAAGGAACTGTAACATCCAGTAATTTTGTATAGTTCAATTTCTACTTAACTGTGAACTGATCCCATAGGCACGAACATTTCACAATAATAGACATACCTCGACTTGCCGTTGTAGTGATTGGATATAATTAATTATCTCATCAAGTACCAGTGCTTTGCCAATAACCTGTACCCAAATTGAAGCTCTTTAAAAAACTGGGTTTGGGGAAAAATACAATACATTGAGGGCATATAGCCAAAACTTTGGACACAATGATTGAAACAAGTAAAGTGAGTCCAACTACCACGCAAGTAAGTAATCTAAAATCTCAGAGAAATAATCAAAATAATTCTTGTTACACAAAACCGTTTGTTTTACATTATGAAAGCTGAAGACATACAACTGCACGAGGAACTCTATTGTGTAATCTCAAGACTCAAATAGAAGTTAGGATTACTCTACTCTCAGTAGGAATACTCTAAATTGTAGTATCTGCTAGATACTTTTAAAATAAAAATAGTTGTCAAGCTACATAAATAGATGAAGTCAAAAACCCAAACAGGGACCTCAAAGGATATCTTCAGTTTATGCGCAAGAGAAAAGTTTAAAATTTCAATGTTCACTCAGAAACCTTGATAACCATGAACAAGTATCACACCGGCTGATGGATAGAGGGGCAGCTTCTCATATCGACTAGAAAAATTGAGTGAAAGGTAATCCTTATAAGGGAGCTGACATCTTCCGAACACCTCACACCATCCAAAACAATATCTGCCCACAACACCCCGGCACAATTTCTATATTGTGGACAATATAGCTTATTCTATTGCATTTCCTCCTTGCAGCATAACCCATTAAAAAATTATGTCGAACACAGTTTATGCTCTTAGTTGATTTACTTGGCACTCAAGCTTGACAAAAACAGCTCAGTTAGTTTTAGTGTGATTAGATCAATACTACTCCAATATCTAGTAAAAACAACAAGAATATTGAAGCATACTCCTAATTCGACAGAAAATTTTCATATATAGAAATGAGAAATATTAGGTGAGACAAAGATAGAGTAACTGAAATGCCAAAAGTGTACCTTATTACAACCCGGGACCAGATCTTGCAGAATCTTCATCCTCTCACTTATCTTTTCTCTTCTTGCCTGTTCATATTGGGTTCGGTCAGTAAAATTGTTGAAAATTTATGTGTTATCACTAATTAGCTATTGATTCTCTACTCATTTCCATATGGCACTTCACTATTAGTTCAAGATATACAGACCCAAAGTCTTGTTTTGAGGAGAAAATATTTATTACAACAATAACGTAACATTCTCATCATGCGACCTATTTCCTATCACCTGTGACAAATGAGCTGTTCACTCGCTGTTCAGATCAATTAAGGCTCAACTCAAGCTCATTCATCTAATTAGCGAGTCGAATTCAAGCCCCAAGTCAAATAGGCTTGTGAACATATGGCTCATTTTAGTATATACTTAAATATTTACAATGCCTTCTATAAATCTTCACATTTAAGACATAACATACATAGTTCACAAAAGTACATGTATGCTTATATAGTATACTCCTTTTCCAAAAATAGAAATACATTTTTAACTTTTTTAGAATCAATTCGGGAAATCCTAAAATTCAAAATAAATACGAAATTATTTAATTTTATATAAATAACTACAAACATTGTAAACTACCTACAAATAAATATTAATTATCATGCTTATTGTTTTCAAAACTTAAAAGAAATCATATTTAAAAAATTTAGACTTTCACAAACGGGCTTTAAAAAGTCAAAATGTATATTTTGGAACAGAGGCATATAAAACATATTAAATTGCATTGCTTAATAAGACAATAATTTTGTCTACATTTATGTCAATAAACATAATGTATTGAAATTTGTGAAATCCTAACTTCAAAATTAATATGAATTTATTTAATTTTAATTAATACATCGTAAATATTAAATATTGTAAACTAGTACTACTACTTGCAAAATATATTATTTTCAAAATTTACATTTATCACACCAATATTAACTTTTAGAACTTCAAAAAGGTTAAAATGAGACTTTTTTAAAAAAAAGAAAAAGAGGCCGTACCAAGTAGAATTAACAAAAAATTTACAAGCCCAGAATTAGCGAGGATGTGGCATGAGCTTGGTTCATTTGAAGTTTGAATATGTGGGAAGAATTAAAAATATTATCACCACCGTAACTAATATTTACTCATTCTATTCCTATAGATGTTTATGCTTTAGTTAGGAAAATATATACTCCTATATATATACTAGCTGTGTCCCGTGCCTCCGGCAATACATGGACGGTGAGATTTATCCCAAACTTTAGACGGCCCAGATGATTTATTAGGGTGAACGGGAAATTCAAAATTAGTTCTATTTTGTTAAATAGATATATGCCCCCATCAACTAAATTTCAATTTGCACCCTAAACATTAACTCTTAAATAAATTTACACCATAAATTTATTTTGAACTATATGCACCATGTACTTTTAGCGAGAAAATAACCATTTGCACCATTTTTCAGCCAAACATCTACCAGAAGTCTTATTATGCCATGAAAACAAGGGTAATATGGCACTTTGATTTTAAACGATTATTTTAAATATACATGTGTTCATATTATCGTTTTAAAAAATTGTTAACTTAGTGTTTAGATTTTAGACCATATTACTTCTGTTTTAATGTCGTAATAAGGCTCGAGAGAATAATTGTCTGAAAATAGTGCAGAGGGTGCATTTTGAATTCTCACTAAAAAGAGTTTATTTGATTTAAAATAAATTTTAGCGTGCAAATCGATTCTACAGTTAAAGTTTAGAGCCAAATTGGATTTTAGTCATGCCCTGCCCCTTAAAAGTTAAAACTTATGTCGATAGAATCGGGGGCTCGAAAATTTAATTTAAAGACAGGTTAAGAGGAAATGTAACAAATTACTCTTTCTGCTAGACTGTGACTATCAGTAGCTTGACCCCTTCTTGCTCGCACGTGAATGTAATCTTGTTTAGGTGGCTCACTTGGCTTTGTACTTTGTTCAGCTTGCTTCCCTGAATTTGCTTCCGTCTCAGCTTTAGATGCAAGATTATCATCTCTAGATCCCGATACTTTAAGGCGTTTACTATCACTATCACTCTGCTCAATTAATACCAAAACAATAAAACATCAAAATATAAACCCTAACAATATTATATAGATATAGAGAACTTTAAAATTAGCAGGAAAATAATCAATCACAGCCAAATAACAATTAATTATAGTCTAAATTTACGTTATATATGAATTGAATCGCTATATATATATATTATGTGTCGATCAATACCATGTCATTGGCAGCACAGTTCGTAGAAGCACCTGCAGCGGAGTCATCATCCTGACTTCGTTTTCTCTCTCCTCTCTGGTCCAGAACCATCGGATCATCTCCTCGGTTAGGATTGTCATTGAACTCCCCCAAATTCTGCCCGAAATGAAACGGCCAGATCTCCGCCAAATTATATGGCGCCGCATTGCCTGACCTAAACGCGCCGCGGTTCATAATCGCCGGCGGATCCATCTTGCGAGCACAACCCGATCCAAAATCCGAATTCAAGCTCGCATTGGAGCTTATAGTTTGTCAGTTGTAAAAGTACTGGGTGCGCATTTGAAAGTAAGTGGGAGGTGATAGTACTGCAGCTAGCTCCGATGAGTTAGAAAGAGGAAGAAGCTTCGAAAGTGAGATGTATAGTTATAGGAAGTGTTGTTTAGACTTTAGGCACCGGCGGAGAGATTAAATAAATACGGAGTACTTCTCTTTCAGTCCTCCTGGCCTTTCCTTTGTACTACTATATGTAGTGGTAGAAACTAGAAAGAGAAGAGTGATGATACCTCGAGAGTTGAAAAGAAATGACATTGAGTGATGTGTTCTCGGAGGGTCCGCCACTAGAGTTTGTCTTCTTTATACTCTAATCCACCGTTCGATAAATATACTTGCGTAATCAATTACTATTAATCTGACGGTTGGGTTGGGTTGGGTTGGGTTGGGTAGGTACACATTAGGATGACAAGAGCATCTGTTATTTGTTTGTCTTTAAAGTTAAAGGGATCGCGTAATTAGGTAGAGAAAGTACGAGCGAGAGTGATAATATGATACTTTTAAAGATTTCAAAAGTATAGGTCCGTCGGAGTTCAAAATAACTACAGATCCTATAAAAGCTTAGACCTGAATAAAAGAAATTGAGAAAATATTTATAATAGTATATTGAGGAGGGTCAAAAGGTTGCCTTTGCAACTTATTTAATGAAAGGAGAGGCCAACTTCTAGTAGAAGGCAAACCAGGTTAGGGCCGATATAGGAAACCTAACGTGGAAAAGGTTCAAGGAGATTTTCTTCGAGAACTATTTTCCCACGAGTATCTGAGGAGGATGGAGATGAGGTTTACGGAATTGAGACGAGGGGATATGATGGTTCCTCGATTATCTTTGCCAAGTTTAATGAATCGACACGATTCGCCCCACACCAAGTGGACCTTTGAAGTGAGAAAGGCTAGAAGGTTTGGCGAGGGCTTGAAACCACGGCTCTATAATAGAATCTACGTGTTCAAAAGTACTTCCTTTGGAACCATACTAGAAAAGGCAATAATAATTAGAAGGTGAGAATGAGGCTCTTAGCTAGTACCACAAAGATAAGAAGACCAAAGGCGGGGTTGATGGAGGAACCAAAGCAGAGGGAGCCGGTGGAAGTGGCGGCGGTCGAAGAAGAAAGGGCTTTAACTGCGGGAATCTGGGAGTGAAATAAGGGGACTCGAGAGGAGGATGGAGGCTATAAAACTGTGGCGGGAAGACTCATTTAGGAGTTTGTCTCAAAGGTAAGGTGGTATGTTATAATTGTGGACGGGAAGGGCACATTTCGCTAACTTGTCCCAATCCAAAGAAAATCACGGATGCTTTGTATGTGGATCGGTGACCACATAGTAAAAGAACCTGCCGAAGAAGGGATAGAAGGAAATAAAGGGACCTAATAGCGGGAAGTTAGCTATTAGTGGTCCAACTCGGTGGGAAATCAATGGCCCGCACTTTTAATACGACGATCCAAGATGCGGTGGCATCGGGGATGTAATTGCAGGTATTATTTCGATCAACAATATAAATGCATACGTGTTATTTGATTAAAAAGCTACTTGTTCGTTTATAACATGTGATTTTGCAGGCGATTAGAATTATTTCTAGAAAAATTGCTTATACCTTTGAACATTAAGGGAAGCAAACGAAGAGATAATTCATTGAAGATATTCATAGGAGTTGTTGCGTAGAAGTGCGTGGTTGTAAGTTATCGGTAGATTTAATCTGGAGATAAAGTTAGGAGAATTGACGTAATTCTCGGAATGGATTAGTTGATTAACCATGGAGCAATTATAGATTGCGAAAAGAAATGTGTGAGCATCGGGGCGTTGAAGCAACCTCCCTGTAGTATTTTACGGTAGTAAATTGTCGGAGACGTCCGTGTTGCCTTACGATGACACAAACTAGAAAACTTTTAAGAAAGGATTGTGTAGGTTACCTATGCCGTGTTGTTGATACCGGAGGGTGGGAGCAACCATGGAACAAATACTATAATAAGCGAATTTATGGATGTATTTCCAAGTGAGTTACCGGGTTTACCACCGAATAGGAGATCAAATTTATGATGAACCTTTGTGTAAAGCGGCCGCGGCCTCAAGGGCAACTGCATCTTAGTATGGTGCTGTGAAAATGAAAGAACTAATGGTTCATTCACGAGAACTATTCGACAAGAAGTACATTCAACCAAGTGGGGAGCACCGTGTTGTTTGTCAAAAGAAAGGCGGATCGTTAAGGCTTTGTATCGATTATCGAGAGTTGAACAAGTTAACGATAAAGAATAAATACCCATTGCCCAGGATCGATGATCTCTTTGATCGATGAAAGAAAGGGCAAAGTATTTTCTAAAATAGATTTATGACGGGTATCATCAATTGAAGGTTAAGAAGGAAGATATACCAAAGAGCGCATTTAGGACTCGTTATGGTCATTACGAGTTTACGGTGATGTCATTTGGGTTGACGAACGCTTTTCTTTGCATTTATGGATATGATGAGCAGAGTGTTCAAATTATATTTGGACAAGTTCGTCAGTAGTGTTTATCGATGATATTCTAGTTCATTCTAAGACGCCGTAAGATCATGCCGAAACGATTAAGATTAGTGTTGGAGACACTAAGGAAGGAGAAGTTATATGTGAAATTCACCAAATGTGAATTTTGGTTTGGAAAAAGGTGTAGTTTTTAGGTCACGTCTATCATTGACGAGAGGGATTCGGTGGATCCGGTGAAGGTGGAAGCGATAATGAATTGGGAACAACCAAAACGCCTAATCGAGGTGCGGAGTTTCTAGGGTTAGCAGGTCTTATCGAAGATTTATCCAAGATTTTTCGAAGATAGCTACCTTGTTAACTAACTTAACAAGGAAGACGGTGAAATACGTATGGACGGATAAATGTGAAGACAGTTTTCAAGAACTGAAGAAGAGATTAAGTGAAGCTCCTGTTTTGTTATTACCAGATGACACGGGAAATTTTGTAATGTATAGTGATGTTTCGCATAGAGGACTTGGTTGTGTGTTTATGCAGCATGACAAAGTCATTGCGTATACATCTCGGCAGTTGAAGGATTATGAGAAAGTTTACCCTACTCATGATCTGGAACTAGCCGCGGTAGTGTTTGCCCTAAAGATATGGAGACATTATCTTTATGGGAAAAAATGTGAGATATATACGGACCATAAAAGTCTAAAAGTATATCTTCACTTTCGGAAGGAGTTGAATATGAGGAGAGAGAAGATGGTGGAGGTGATAAAGGATTATGATTGTGAAATCTGTATCACCCCTGGAAAACGATGTATGTCTTGACGCCTTAAGTAGAAAGGGTCGGAAAAGTTGTCTATGTTAACTACTCAAAATGAGTTAATAATGAGAGATGGTTATGATGGAAATAGAAGTGAAGATGCCGAGTGATTGGGCGGTTACTCTTTCTTGACGGAGATGCAATCTACTATCGTAGAAAAAGTCGAGGAGGTACAACTCAAGGCGGATGAGTGTAACCAAATGAAGAAGTGGTTATCCAGAAGGAAGAGGTTAAGTATAGTCTTGATAATGAGGATTATTAAGATTTGAGGGAAGAATTTGGGTTAGAATGAGGCGGAATTAAAAGAGCAAGTGTTACAAGAAAGCTCACGATTCGAGGTACTCGATACATCCTGGTAGCACTAAGATGTATCAAGACCTTCGACGAGTTTTGGTGGCCAAATATTAAAAGAGAAATAACGAGTATGTGAGTAGGTGCTTAACTTGTCAAAAGTTAAGTAGAACATCAACGACCAGTGGTTTATTACAGTCATTGGAGATTCCAGAATGGAAGTGAGAGCATATCACTATGGACTTCATGGTGGGACTTAGGCGATGCACGAAAAGGTGCGATTCAATTTGGGTAATAGTGGACCGGTTGTGAAAGTCGGCTCACTTTTTGCCAATTAGGGTCAAGTATAACTTAGACCAGTTAGCTAAACTTTATGTTAAGGAAATTATTTCCAGACATAGAGTACTGGTATCGATTGTGTCAGATTGTGATCCACGATTTACATCAAACTTTTAGAGGAGTTTGCAGAAGCGATTGGGAACACGGTGAGGTTAAGCACGGCTTATCATCCACAAACTGATGGGCAGAGCGAAAGGACAATTCAGACGTTAGAAGACATGTTGAGGTCTTGCGTCATGGATTTCAAGGTAGTTGGGATGATCATCTACCACTAGTAGAGTTTGCATATAACAATGATTTATCATGCAAGCATAGGCAGCGCCGCCGTATGAAGCTCAGTATGGGAGAAAGTGCAGAACACCTTTGTGTTGGGATGAGGTGGGAGAACGCCGGATGCTAGGACCAGAATTAGTGCAGCAGATAGCGGATGTGGTAAAGTTAATTCGAATGTGTCTCGTCACAGCTCAGGACAAACAGAAGAAGTATGTGGACTCACATAGACTGAGTCGAGAGTTTGAGGTGGGCTCGTATGTGTTTCTAAAGGTATCTCCCTAGAAAGGAAAGATACGCTTTGGAAAGAAGGGAAAGTTAAGTCCAAGGTTTATAGGACCTTTTGAAGTATTAAAACGGGTGGGAGAGGTAGCGTATATGATAGCATTACCTCCGGACCTAGGACGAATACATAACATGTTACACGTATCTGTATTACGTCCATATAAGTCGGATTATAAGCATATAATCGAGTATGAGCCGATTCATATCGAGAAAGACTTATCATATGAAGAGTCGCCGTGCGCGAGATCATTGATAGAAAGAACAAGTTCGAGGAACAAGGTAATACCATCAATAAAAGTATTATGGAAGAACCACGTATTGAAGAAGCAGCGTGGGAACTAGAAGAAAAGATGAAGAAAAATTTCCTCATCTATTTGATTAAAAGTAAGACGAGATTCGGAGCGAGAATCTTTATAAGGGGAAGAATGTAAGCAACGAGAAATTGAATCTTATTGTAAAATGATTTTATTAAATTAAATAATAATAAAATCATATTCCATCATGTTATCAAGATGGTTGTCATTGTATAACCTATTGATGTTAGAATATTGTAGTATTTGGGCTACGTGGATGAATTAAAGTGTTTGAATTTCCAAGGCGAAAAATAAAAGTTTTTCGAGAAATTTTTTGAAAAACACTATTCATCGGTATTTACTCGGAATATAATTTTGAGATTTAGAAATACGTGAATGATGGAATAACAAGGTAAGATGGATTATGTAATAAAAATTTAGTTATGGAAAATATAATAATTAAACATGGACTTAATTCATGAGCGTTAAACAAAGCGAAGTGTTAAAAAAAAATAAGTAATAATGGTATAATACTTGGTATTTATGCGAAGTAATGAAAGCAGTATAATCTGAAGTATTATACGAGTTTATATGAAGGATGAAATATCATATATAAATTCTATAGGAATTAGAATACGAAAATAATACATCAATAATATGTATTAAGAAATGTTAATGGACTTGGATGATTGGTAAACAATTATATACAAGTCCAAGTGAATTAGAGAGAAAAGGCCCAACTATTATTAATGAACCAATAAGTGTTTATTAATGCAAAGCCCGAAGGATTTAGTAATCCAAGCCCAAGCTAGAATCCATGAGTGGTATGACCCATGGGGCAAACCATATTGATATGGTTGAATGTGGTGACCAAGTAATGTGTGATGACCAATATAAGTGGTAACCAAGTATGTGTGGTGACCAAGACTTAGGAGTAATGCCCAAGACTTTTAAGTAATGACCAAGTGTAGGATAAAAGTTGTGCCATACAAGTAATGAATAGTAAGGAGGTGGTTTAAGAAGGTGGGATGTTTTAATGACTAAACTACCCTAACCTTGGAAATTCTATAAATAGAAGAAGCTTGCAAGCCATTTGTTGGTTGTTCAAATAATCTAGACATCACAAAGTGCTTAAGTGTTAGAGAGATTAAGTTACAAATAAATCACTTCCATAAGCCAAGAAAAGAAGAAGCTACTTATCAAAGACTTCTAAAGTAAGACTTCTTCTCCAAATATCTTCTATCTCTATCATGATAGGATGATAAAAAAAGTTGGATTAAGCAACATGAATGAGTAAGTAATGAACTTAAGCCACATAAGTTGGCAAAAAGTCATTTGAACTTATAAAAGTTATAAACTTATTGTAAGATAACCGTGAATGTTAAGTATAAAAATATGATCATGAAATGAGTTATCAAGAGAAGTGAATTAAGCACTTATATGATCATATGTATCATGTATACCTAAGTTAAGTTATATGTTAAGAACATATAAGAAATGATGTTTAAGAAACTTTAACTTGTCATAAGTCATTAACCATGAAATCTTAAGTAGTTTATAGTTGACAAGATATAAATTCATGGAGAATAAGTCTAAAATCCAACAATGATTATAAGTTGTTGCATTAAGTATGTTAAGATGTTCACAGGATGAATGAAGTTCATTTGTAATGTTGAACAAATCATAAGGAGAAAGAATTACCGGAATTTGCACGATTGGACGATAAACGTCGAATACGTAAAATTCTCGGAATGGAAGTCAAATTTTGCGTTTGATCATGAAACCATTGTTTTACAATAGAGACAAGTCATAATTGGCATTTAAGAGTTGCGGACTCGAAAATGACCGAATTCCGACTTAGAACGAATAAACGAGCGTTGAACGTTCACGAACGTTTATCGTTTACGTTAAAAATGAACCAATAGGTGAATTTTTAGCAAACAAAGTCAAATAGATAAAATTCTTGAATGGTCATATAGAGTACGTAAATTGTGAACCGTGGGCTTTTGAACGAGCCAATTCGGACTTATAACGAAGAAGTTATGCGTCCGGGAAGTTCACAAAATTTCAAAACTGAAATTATTATCTAGTAAGACAGAGTCAGCCATGGCCGCCAACCCTAAACTAAAGACCCGCGCCACGGTCTTGAGCGATGTCGAATCTGTTCTGCAGAAGAGTTTGGCGGTATGAACCTTAGTTCAATAAGTGGAAATATGGCATTTCTACAATGAAACGATATCAAAATTTTCAGGAGTGTGGCGTAATGAAGACCCATTAAAGTAAGGACTCATGGCTTGGCGCCAAGTCCGGGACAATGGTGATAAGAGCTTCATCACTTGCAATACGAGATGTAAGTATAAAGTCTGGTATGCATGACTCCGATCTCGTAACAAAGATAGTAATAAAATTTTCTAAGTATAAAGAAAACAAATGGAAGTAAACATAACTTAAGGATGGTAATGTAACATTGATTAAACTTTGTTAAACCTTAAGGATGATGTATAAAGGTGGAGATAACCTAGTCAAATATAATGCAAGCATAATGATAAACCGGAACGAATATTAAATGAATCTAATACACAATTAGATTGAAATAAAGGGTATGTTATAGTCATACACATACTTGATTATATGTGACCTAATGTAAGGCATTATGTGATCATTTATTGTAGAGACTTGAACGACTTGAACATAAAGTTAAAACACCGTAGTAGACGCTAAAGGCAAGTATTCTAACTCTTGTCTCAGTTCAATCTGAACAAGTTTTTAAGGTTCATGTATTCTTTCGCATGAATTGAAGTATGTTAAAGTTGAAGCCAATTCCTTTGGCTAGACTGGATGTATTGATAATCTATTCATGTATTATCAAATATTGTTATCTTTTGTCAACTACTTGATATGGTTTTCAAAAGAAGACTGAAATGTAAAACAAATGTTTTGTCGGTAAAACGACAGGCACGTGAGGTTGCCAAATGCTTAAACATACATATCGTTTAACGGATGTAGTGTTGATCAACACATAAGTCTGATAAAGTGATCACCTAGAAGTGCTCGTAATTGATATCAGAACTTACGGACTTGCTTTAGGGTTGTCCTTTTCAATAAAGAATGAATACTCGAGGTTTTTGATAGGAGTGAATGTTTTACTAAATATGGTTGTTATTGTAAAACATTTTGAAAGAAAAGATGATGTCTTTATTTTGAATTATCAATAGTACTTCATAATTATTGTTCGATTATCGAAGATATACGATTTGTATGTGTCAAACATGTTGTTATTAAATTGTTATACTTGTTTGAGCTACTTATGCTCACTCTTGCTTGAACCATATGAATGCGCTAAGATTGAGCGTCCCGAAGGATCGAAAAGGATAAAGGGAAAAGAAATGCGATTACTTAAGTGTTTTGTAATAGTATAGGTCTATTGTTGTAATTTAAGCGATATTATGACAAAGAACCTTTATAACGAGTATAGAACTTGGGAAATGTAAATATTACTTTAAATATATAGAAGTTATGTTCGATTCTTTGAGACTTTTCAATTGAATGAATGTATGAATGTTATGACAAGATATAGCACCATACATCGGGTTGGAAGATACCCGGATTTGGGGTATTACAATTAATATTCAATTAGGATTCTTTAATTTAGGACTTCTTCTCTCTCCTCATCTATGTATAACAACCTAACGCATAAAATCTCCATTACATCCCCATCGCCACCTCTGATAAATCTCCCATTCGATTTTCGCTTCGATGCTCATGATCACGAGTCCTCTTCTTCTCCATTCTAAAATGGCCTCCGATAACCTTGCTTTCATCTCAGATACATTCAATTTGCCATTCATGTGTATTTAGCCAAAATAAGAGGGAAGCGAGAAATTTGTTATGGATGGGCGGAGGTGCCCAAAAAAAGAACATTCTGGTATCTTGGTTCTATTATTATGGAGAGAACGAGACTAACAAAGATGTTAACCATAGGATTAAAGTGGATGACTAATATGGAAAGGTGCCTCGGGGTTGTTGTGCAGTGAGGTTATGCTCTATGATTCAGAGTGTTTGGCAACAACGAAGATGCACGTGGCTTGAACCGTTTTCTTCTTTATTAATTTGGGTTTCATTGGTTTGCTAAAATTTAAGTCCTGTAGGCAGAGCTACTTCTGAGAGAAAAAGAAATTACAGAATGTTATCAAGAGATTCAAGAGAAATTCACAGAGACATGCTTCGGAGAATAATACCGGCGCAGAGATTCAAATACTGGATGATGGTAACCAAACCTTCATATCTAGGTAACCAAACTGTCATATCAAAGTAACCAATCAACCTCCACACTTTAAATTTTTTCTTAGTACAGTTGGTTACCAAACCTTCAGATCAAAGTAAGCAAACTTTCGTACCAAGACAACAAAACCTTCATACCAAAATAACTAATTCACATCTACACCTTTAGTTTTTTCATAGTGCAATTGGTAACCAAACCTTCAGACCATGGTAACCAATTCAATTTTATCAAGTTACCAATTTCGTTTAAATGTGATGCAGTTGGTAACCAACCATTCATTCAAAGGTAATCATTTTATTATTTATGAGTAATAAAGTATTTATAAAAAAAATTCAGAACATTAATAATTACATTTATTTATTTTTAAATTTTTTGTAGGGCGAATCTTCTTCTTATTCTCATTGGCGTTTTGGACAATGGAAATTTGCGGCGGTGTAGCGGCAGACTATTATTTCAAGTGTATGTGAGGGAGATGAAGATTTGAATTTGAGTATTTAAATTTGAATTATTATTTTGAATTTGAATTTATTTTTGTTGTTAAATCCAAATATTTGAATTTGAATTATAGCAGTTATTTGTCCTTGATTTTAGGATTCCTTATTAATGTGAATTGTACTATTTTTATAATAATTATCTTCTTTTTGTAATTATTTAGTTGTATTTTTTTTATAATTACTTTATATTTATTGTATATTTAATACAAGTGGTAGCTGTTTGGGAGGTTGGAAAGCTGCTTTTAACACACAACACCAGCTAGCTAGGCGCTAGCTAGGCTAGGCTAGCTCGTGCTTATAAATTGCCTATTTACATGCATGTTTCAGTTACACATCAGTTATCGCTAAAAAGAGCATGCAGGAATTTCTTACCTAGGACATTCTCGTTACATAAATTTAAGAATAATTTTAAGGGAGGCCGCCACTAGCCCATGTTACACATATTCATCACATGTTTGATTATGACTCCATTCGGTACGTACACGTTTCTCCATCGTCTTTTTATCAATTAATCATCTAATCAACAAACAAAATAGTACCCCTCCTTATTTAAATGACGTTTTAGAGATGATCACAAAAATTAAGATAATTATTATAAAAGATTAAATATAATCTAATCGATTATACATAACGCTTTAAATTATTAATTTATCATAAAGACAAGAGTTTAAAAAGTGCAAAAAAAATAGGTAGAGTAATGAGGGGTAATTTTGAAAAAAATATCATTAATTCTCCTAGATTTGAACAAACATCAATTAATTAGGAACAAATAAAAAACACTAAAACGTCATTTAAATAGAGACGGAGGGAGTATTATATTAGCCTCGTCTATAAATTCAAATCCTAGATAGCTAGCCTAGCTAGTAGACTTGATCATGTGAATTTATGTGACAAATTACTTAAAAAATAAGTCTACTATCATATTAAACTGTTCACATATATATTTTGATAGTTGTTCTGTACGAGGACCATCAAAATATGCATCCTCTTTAAGTTGGTATTTTTTGTTTAGATCATTTTACCTTAAAAGAATTATTGAGCTATCTGCCTCCTAACCTACTAAATCTTGTTGAGAAAAACAGCTGATTTGCTAGAGTTCGCATGCATGGGTTTGAGTTTCATTCATCCTCCAATAAAAATAAATAAAGGGCTTTCTTGAGATGATAATCTAAATATATACTAATATTCAAGAATGTCGAGGTAGAGAGGATAGTGTAAAACAAGTGTTTTATATTTTTATTTTAAAACAAGTATGTTGGGTGTGGGTCCTCACTCATGAGATAGAATTCAAGATAGAAAATAATTAATTTTATTTGTGAGGAAGTAAGTGGGTTTACTTGATATTAATCCAATTAGAAATTGGGTTAATGGAAGCAATATTGGAATTGGAGATTCCATGAAAAGAATCCAAGTTGAAAAAAGATTTACTTGTTAGAGTGGTTGGTGACCAAGACAAGGAGATGTGATCTCTAATTTGATTAGGAGAATAAATTGTTTCTAATCCATAATAAGAATGGATTAAGAAGAGTACTATAAATAAAGCTATGAGGGAGTCTTATTTGATACATGAGATAGAGAAGCTTGGTAGCAAAAAGATACCAAAAAAATAAATTGAGAGAATTACTGTTTGTTATTGTGGGTATCCTCCATCATCTCCGTTCAATTGAAAGCTTGAAGACTTTATTGCTTGGGGTATTTTTTGGTGGTGAAGTTAATTAGGTTTCTCAACTTAATTAAAGGTAAATTTGTATTATCTCAATTTATTGTGTAACCTCAAGTTTTAAGGCATAAAACTTGAGAGGATTATTGTAAGCCCATTATTAGTGATATAGTGGAGATTCGGAGTTTGACCCGTGGTTTTTACCTCTTAATTTTAGAAGGTTTTTTCACGTAAATTTGGTGTCTTGCTTGTGGATGGTTATTTGTTATTTTTATTCTCATAATTGGTTTTGTTGATTTCATATTTAATTGCACAAAGATGAAAAAGTAATTCCGGGGATATAGATTATTTTTGGCGTACTTTTCCCAGCAGTGGTATCAGAGCCAGGTTATTTTTTGTGGTTTTCTTGTGCGAATTAAATGGAGGATTGGACAGCAGGTTGCATGATTAATCTCAAGGCTATAAATTATACAACTTGGAAGCTAAGAATGGAGGATTTGCTTTACTGCAAGGATTTATACGAGCCACTTGAGAACAATGGAGTTAAGCCCACAAACAAGAGTGACGCGCAGTGGAACAAGATGAACAGGAAGACTATTAGTCTAATCAGATCGTGGATTGATCAAAGTGTGTTTCATCATGTTGCCACGAAAACTAAAGCCTATGCTCTCTGGCAGAAATTGGAGTCCATGTATGAAAGGAAGACGGCGCAAAATAAAGCTTTTTTGATTAGGAAGCTTGTGAATTCTAAATTTAAGGATGGAAACTCAGATTCTGAGAACACTTGAGTGATTTTGAGTTTGATAAATCGGTTGAGTATGATGAAGATGGTAATTGACGATGAGATGCAAGCTTTGTTGTTGTTGAGCTCTTTGCCTGATAGATGGGAGACGCTAGTTGTATCGTTGAGTAACTCCGCTCCTAATGGCAAGCTGACTATGAATACAGTTAAGGATAGTTTGTTTAACGAGGAGCGAGGCGAAGAGATACTATGGTGATTAATACGATTCATAAGTTTTTATCGCACGCAGTAGGGGCAAAAACAAAGAGAGAAACTCTCCTGAAGATGACAAATTCAAGGGAAGGTCAAGAGATAGAAAATAAATAATTTGCTTTCACTGCCAAAAGCCGGGTCACATAAGACGAGAGTACAGATTTTTAAAGAAGGAGCAGTCTAAGGAAAAAGATGAGAATAAAGATTTGATTGTGTATCTATCCGACGTTGATGTAGCTATTGTTTGTGATGATAAACCCAAGTGCCATGTTAATGATTGGATTATTGATTGGTGCTTCGTTCCATGCTACTGCCGTGTGGTGAAATCTTCACATCCTCTGAAGTAGTGGTGATTTTGGCCGTGTGCGGATGAGAAAGCGGAAGTGCATCAAGATTATAGGCATTGGAGATATTTGTTTGGAAACAAACGGTGGTTCTTGAGTTGATCTTTGAGAGAAGTCGGACATGTTAGGATATTCGTTTTAATTTGATCTCTGCTAGTAAGCTTGATGAGAATGGTTATAAAAGTTACTTTGGTGAAGGTCGATGGAAGCTCACACCAAAGGGTCTCCGATGGTCACTAGAGGTAAGAAGGTGACACTCTTTACGATCTTGGTAGCGTGTGAGAGGTGTTGAAGATGGGGAGTTAAGCGGGAAAAAGATGTGGTACAAAAAATGCGAGATGGGAAGAAAGCCTTGCATGAGAAGCGTAAGACCCCAACTTATTATAAATAAAATCGCATTTCCTCTAATTATTATTGTGAATAATAAGGTATTAATTTGATATAATTCTACGGTTATGGGTGAAATATGCAAAATTTACAAAATATCTGTTGGTTATAAAATAATCATTGTTGTGGGAGAATATTCATTTGGTCGTGGAATATTCTTGTTGTCGGGGAATATTAAATGCGACAGTAGCGATCATTTATGGGCCCATGTGAGAATAATTGTCGGATGAAAAAAATGACAAGTTTGAGTTTTTATAAATAACGGCGTAGTTATTACCGTTAACACTGTTGGAATACCCGGTGGTTAAAATACGACAATCTGGCGTGGATGCGATATTGATGAATTATTGATCCTTACGTGAAAGAAGGCTTTACTCGATAATTGTTACGATGAATTCTTTGTTCGATATTTTATTTTATTGATTGATAATTTCTGCATTGATATTTTATATTATTGTTGTTTGATAATTGTCCTTTACGATATTTCCCATTATCGGATCAATAATTTATATTATTTGAATAATATTATTAGATAACATTATTGGCAATGTCTAAAAGTTACTGTCGAGGAGAGGTTTGGTCACCTAATTGCGCTTGGCGATGAAGGAGAAATTCTTATTGGAAAGCCCCTCTTTCGTAGGAGCGGCACTGGTTGTCATAAATGTGATTACGTAATATTATTTATGAATAATTAATTATTGATTCATATGATAAGGAAATATTTATTTTATGTGGATATAAATGTTGGATATATTTATTGTGGTTAAAAATGAAAGAGTTAATGTTGAGGTGTTTTATCAGTATTTTTGTCGGAATGAAGGTATTAAAAAATTAAACCGGTCTTTTGAGATATATTGTGTGAGTTATAATTTTTAATCCAAATAGTTGGATCGTTATAATATTTGGATATGTTATACATATATAAGTTGAGTATATGTCCACAAATTTTGAGCCGATTAAAATGAGCGTATGATTTGTTATGAATTTTAAGAGGTGTTGGTTTGAAATTGTTGAAGTATCCAAGAATTTAGCATTTTGGTGGAAAATTATAGAATTGAGTGGGCCCTACTTGTGGTTGGTGAAGAAATGTGCTGAATTTTATTTCAAATGTGGTGGGTGGGAATAGTAGCAGGTAAAGTCATCAGGTTGCAGGTCAAGTCTGCTAATATTTTCCTATAAATAGAGGGCTAAGTTAGAATTGAAAATCACACCAAAAACATAAGTTTTCTCTCTTTCTCTCTAGATTATTGAGTGTATTTTGTGAGTATTTAGATACTTTGTGAGTTTCTATTCATCGGTCTGCAAGTTTCCTTGACTTATCACAGATATTTCGATCGAAATCTTGATATTTTGAGGTAAGGGGTGTTATATTCTTCTTAAAATGATATTTTCTTCAATATCATTATCTTAGAAATGTTGGTATGAACTTTTTATCAAATTTGGAACTTTTTGTATGCGGGGTTCTTATTCACGTATCTGACCTTTATTCACGTATATAACACGAATATTCATAGAAAAATGAAATTTTCTTTTTTTTGTCCAAGATGTCTATTATAGTTACTATCTTTGATTGTATCCATGTTTTGATTTTATTCTTGAATTTTGCTTCAAAATTGGTTATTATGGAGTATTATTGATCTTGGATAAATTTGTTATATGAATCCTTACTATTTGTCCTTACATCTCCTTTGGATTCGTTTTCTTTAAAATATTTTTCATCATCCTCGGTCCTAAATGATGATATTCTTGAATATCTTTGGCACTGTAGTGCAAAGATGAATGATTAACTAATAAATATCTTTGGCCGTAGTGCGAAGATGAGCAGTGTTGAGATGAACATGACTTATTTGGTAATACAAATGAATATCTTTGGATGCGTAGTGCAAAGATGAATATTGATTAAAGATGTATATTGATTGTTATTACTGAGGATAAAATTGATGATGGACTTTTAAATCTTAGAAGATAGTAGAACTCATTCTCTACTTGACTCTTACAATGGATTCTTTATTTCCATTGCGGTTGTTGATCTAAAACTTGTTGTCTATTATATTTTATCGATTTTTCTCTGTTGAAGACTAACGATAATTTGTTGTATATTATCTTAGTCATAATATTCTTTCTCTTAGGCTAGTTGAGCTCACCCTTTTCCTTTTTTGTTCCATTTTTCTCGGGAGGTGAGAACATAGCGAGGAACTAGTCGAGTGCTGGAGTGATGGTTCTAGAAAGATGTTTTAGCGATCCTCACTATTTACGTAAAATAGTGTTTGAATAATTATAATGAGGACTTATTTGAGTGTGAATATTATACAGAAGACAATATTTGTATTTAAACTCACGGTATATGTTGTCGTATTTTGCACGACAATTGTATTATTGAAGTTGTAGTTTGCTTTACTGTACCATGTATTTGGCGACTCGAGAATGGGTGTTGTATACCTATTTTTGGGGCATCACGGTTAGTATCAAAGCTTAGGGATATGGTCTCTGGCGGAGATCGGGGAATAGAACTAGGAGGGAGAGATGAGTAAATTCTTCAGCTAGTGTGTCTATCTAAGCTTATTTGTTGGTCGGTCGTAATATAGGGATATTATGTGATATGTTAATTTATTTAATTAACCCTTGTTTTATGTGATTTAAGAATGGGCTGCTAAGAAGCGTTAACAATGGAATGTATGAGACTTTGGAACAACCTTTAATTCTGAAGGAGAGAGCGTCTGACAAGAAGGTAATAATCCTCTGTAAACAACACTCTAGAACAAATGATGAATGATGGAATGTTGAGAAGTTTTTTTTGCATTTTATGCAAAACCGAGACGAGGAAACCTCGTGTACGAGAATACGGGTGGAAATGCTAGCAATCGTGACTTATCACAAACAAGCGATTCAAAGAAGTTGGGACCACGAATTTAAGGGAAAGCGGATCCGATCATGGGCGAAAGCGTGGGTCAACAAATTACCAAGATATTTGATGTCTTGGGATGCGGAGGAACGAATGTTCCATTCGCCACCTTTATATTTCAGCGGTGAGGCGGACTCTTGGTGAGAGTCGTGAAGCGTACCCGACCGGTACGCCTTTTCGGCATGTCTTGGGAAACATTTGAAACTATTCAATGACAAGTACTTTTACGAAAGTATTTCGTCATATGAAGGAGGTGGAGTTTATCGATTGGAACAAAATAACATGGCGGTGTTCGATGCTGGCGAAGTTTGCGAGTTATCGAGGTTTGCACCTCATTTGGTGAAAATGAGGAATGAATGACAAGGATATTTCGAGAGGTCTAAAGCTAGAGATTGACAATATCTTATATCTCATAAATTTTTTTATATTAGGATGTTGTATGCAGGGCTCGATTATTTAGGCGAGATAATGAGTATGTGCAATGGGGACCCTGACGAGGTGGTCATGGGTGATAGCGATCATCGAGAAGCGATGATAACTTGATGAGGAGGAAAAATCTGAACAAAAGCGGTAACCACTCGGGTGGTCATCGTGGCCGTGATAATAGGAGAGGTGAGTCAGTGGAAATTTGAGAAGAGGAGATTTAACAATGGCGAAGAAGACGTCGGATGACACCGGCACCAACAACAAATTCGGGGAGGAGAACAACTGCCCGGTTAGATGTTACAAATGCGAAAAAGAAGGACATATCAACCCAAATCATCCACAACAATCAAGGTATGTTCTGTTGTGGAAAGGAAGGCCGCATAGCTTCGGGATTGTTACGTAGCAAAACCAAGTTCAAGCGGGGATGGTGACTCAAGAACATCCGGATAAGTCGAAATCGGCGGTTCTGGAAGAGCATTTTGTCGTGGTAGCCAAAAACGCGAGGAACGAGCGAGGTGATTCTGGGTAAGATAATCTTGAACTCTTGCGAATTTTATACCTTACTGAATCTGGGGTTCTACCAATTCTTTTATCTCTCTGCTTGTGCTCAGCGTTTAAACTTGACTCAGGAGAAATTAGACTTTGATTTATCGGTGAAGACTCAGTTGGGTGAAACTTTCGTTACATCCACAGTTTATAAATCTTGCATGATCCAAGTTGGCACTATCACATTACATTAATCTTATCTCTTTAAAGATACTTTCTTTTGATGTGATTTTAGGAATTGATTGGTTAACCACTCATCGTACCAAAATTGATTGTTTTTGTAAGGTTGTTAGTTTTCATATTCTAACCAACTGACATCGTAATTCAAACAACTAAACCACTAAAATCGGTCACTATCATATCAAGCCGTAAAAGCTATTCGTTTATTGAAAAATGGATGTCAAGCTTTCTTAGCCCATGTTATAGATTTGAACAAAGACAAGTCAGATTTGAATAATATTTCTATTGTTAGAGAATTTCCTGATGTATTTCCTGAAGAACTTCCCGGTCTACCCCCAGAACGTGATGTTGAATTCTTTATTGACCTTGGCGGGTACAAAACTCATTTCTAAAACCTCATATCAAATGGCTCTATTGAACTTGAGGAGTTAAAAGTCAACTACGAGAATTGTTAGACATAGGTTTCATTCGTCTAGTACATCTCCTTGGGGTGCTCTGTTTTATTCGTAAAGAAGAAAAGGCGGGAGTATGCGACTTTGTATTGATTCTCGAGAATTAAACCATGTCACCATCAAGAATAGGTATCCGATACCTCGCATTGATGACACATTCGACCCGGTTGTAAAGAACCACAATTATTTTTCAAAGATCGATCTTCGATTACGGATATGATCGACAAGATTAAAAGCGAGGATATTCAAAGGCGCCTTGAGAACTTCGATGCGACATTATGAATTCTTAGTCATGTCTTTTGGATTGACTAATGCTCCTCTTTGCTTTCATGGATATGATGAGCCGTGTATTGAGGAATATTTGGATCGGTTTGTTGTTGTCTTTATTTATGACATCCTTATCTATTCAAAAGCCGTGAAGACCATGAGCACCATTTGAAAATTTGTTTCTTGAAAGGCTTCGTGAAAACAAGCTTTATGCCAAAAAGTGAAGAAATGTGAGTTACGGCTTGAGGAAGTAGCATTCCTTGGGCACGTTGTGTCAAAACATGGAGTATCTGTTGACCGACAAAGATTGAAGCATTCTGAAGTTGGGAGCAACCAAAGTCGGGTGGCCAAAGTGCGTAGCTTTACGGGCTTAAATTTGGTTATTATCGGAGATTCATGGAAGGATTTTCTCGAATCGCTTACTCAGATTAACTCGGTGACTCGAAAAGATACAAAATTAGATATGAGGCGAGGAATACGAGAAGAGTTTCAAGAGCTCAAGAGAAAACTCATTCGGCACTGTTACGGCAATACCATACGAGTACGGATGGATTTGTTATATCTGACGATGCTTGAGGCAAAGGGTTAGGATGCGTTCTCATGCAACATGGGAAAGTCATAGCATATGCCTCACGACAACTCAAAGAATATGAGAGGAATTATCCTACTCGTGATCTAGAGTTAGCGGCGATCGTATTCGCGTTGAAAATTTGGAACCTTTACTTGTATGGGAGAAAGTGGAGATTTTTACGGACCATAAAAGCCTCAAATATTTCTTCACCCAAAAAGAACTCAACATGCGACAACGACGTTGGCTTGAACTATTGAAAGATTACGATCACACTATTATTGATATCATCACGGAAAAAGCGAGCGTAGTAGGCGGCGCATTGAGTAGAAGATCATATGCGAGTACAAGTGCGATATTGTCAATGCAAAGGCCCATTCGTATGACTTGCAAAGGATGGAGGTAGAATTAAAGACTCAGGGACCCACATGATGATTGCAAATATCACGAGTAGAAGCCGGCTTTAATCGATAAAGTTAAAAGTTCGCTCAAGCTACTACGGACATGAAGGTGATGCGTATGAAGAAGAAAGTCAAGAAGGAGTTATTCGAAGCAAGAATCGATGAAGAAGGAATACTTAGATTCAACTCCGGACTTTGTGTTCCTAACGATTACGACTTGAAGCATAGAATCATGATGGAGGCACACAACACACCGCATTTCTGATCCATCACAGGAGTACCAAAATGTATCGTGATATTGACATATATTTTGGTGGAACAATATGAAGAGAGAGATCGCGGAGTTTATCTTGAGGTGTTTAACTTGTCAACGTGTAAAGGCAGAGCATCAAGTGCCAAAGGGTTCATTACAACCACTTGAGATTCTGAAATGGAAGTGGGAACACATTACTATGGATTTCATTACAAGTCTTCCCAAAGTTTCTCAAGGCATAGATGTTATTTGGGTTATTGTTGATAGATTAACCAAGTCTGCCCATTTCCTGTCGATACGTGAGATTTATTTCCTTGAACGTCTTGCTAGTATATACGTGAATGAGATTGTGAGATTGCATGGCATGCCAGTATCTATAGTTTCGGATCATGACCCAAGATTCACTTCACGATTTTGGGTTAGCTTACAGAAAGCTATGGACACGGATTTACAATTCAGTTCGGCATACCATCCCCAAACGGACGGACAATCAGAGAGGACTATTCAAACCCTTGAAGATCTATTAAGACTTTGTGTCCTAGATTTTAAAAGAAGTTGGGATAAGTACTTGCCATTGGTGGAATTTTCCTACAACAACAGCTATCAAGCAAGTATAGGCATGACTCCATTTGAGGCGTTGTATGGACGAAAGTGTCGTTCTCCAGTATGCTGGGACGAGGTAGGAGAAGCAAGGTTGTTAGGACCAGAATTAGTACGCATGACTACAAAAAAGATCCAAATGATTCGACAACGTATTCAAACCTCACAAGATCGACAAAAGAGTTATGCTGATCTTCATAGAAAGGACGTGGAGTTTAATATTGGAGATCATGTATTGTTACGTGTTGCTCCATGGAAAGGAGTTACAAGATTTGGAAAGAGAGGAAAGCTCGATCCACGATTTGTTGGTCCATTTGAGATTCTTGGCCAGAATAGGAAATGTGGCTATAGACTCGCATTACCTCAAGTATGTCTCGTGTTCATAATGTTTTCACATATCCATGCTTCGTAAATATGTGAAAGACCGAACCCTATTATTGCGTTAGAACCCCAGACGAGATAGTAGAAGATTTAACGTCTGAAGAAGTACTGTTAAGATCTTGGATAGGAAAGAACATATCCTACGCACTCAAGGTTATACCACAAGTTAAGGTTTTGTGGAGAAACCATCTTTATTGAAGAAATGACACGGGAGTTGGAATCGAAATGAAAGCGAGGTATCCTCACCTTTTGAAACACCAGTACGTATGTCGATTTCGAGGACGAAATTTCATAAGGGGGAGGTTGTAAGACCCCAACTTATTATAAATAAAATCTAATTCCTCTAATTATTATTATGTGGCGCCCCCAAAATTAGGTATCGTCACCCATCTTGGGTCGCCACTTACATGGTACATAAATTCAAATACAACTTACTTAATATAAGCGTAGGTATGCAATCGACATAAAGCGTGAGTTTGAATACAAATATTGTCTACTAGATATTATACAAACTCAAAAGAGTCCTCATTACAACTATTATCACACTATTTCACGCAAGAATAGTGAGGACTACTAATGCTATCCTCACGGACCATTACTCCGTTCCCCGATTCGTCCCAACTATGTTCTCATTTCACGAAGAAAACGGTGAAAGAAAAGGTGAGCTCAACTAGCCCGATGAAATATTATGACTAAGATAATGCGAGAATAAATTATCAATAGTCTTCAATGATGTTAAGCGATAAAATACAATAGACAACCGGTTTAACTTTAGCGGAATATGCGATCCATTAAAAAAGTCAAGTAGAAAATAAAATCTACTATCTTTTAGGTTTTAAAGGTTTTCATCAATTTTTTTATTTGAGACTCGGTTTAATAAATAAACCACACACATCTAATCATCACTGTACCCACGGTCGAGGATTTTCATCAAATTATCGATGGTAATGACTATACCGAATCACCCCTGGTCATAATCATACCAAAAACTATCCATCATTTGCATTTCGGGCCGGCTTTGAGGACTTTTATCACATCATTTATAACAAGCCGTGATTATAAAGAATGATCACGAGTGGTAATCATACTAAGTTCATCTATGCGCGTAAAGCGAAGATAACATAATATATCATGAGGATGATGACAATGACATAATAATTGATAAAACAAGTTCAAGAATTATTTTATCCGAGGAATTAATAACGTCAAATTGTCGACAAGATCTTTGTTTTGTAGAGTAAAATTCAAGAATGATCGGAAGAATATTTCCATGAAAAGATCTTTGGATGAAAGCCTTGAAATATCGAGGATATTCTACTAATTTCATGGAGTATAGAAAGTCAAAGTTTTAACCAATTTGGGTATAATAAAGAATGGAATAACAAAAGAAATCACCGTGCATGCGGTACTTGCATAGACAGAGTTATTCAATGAGAATAATAATAACGGAACGGTCGGGTGAAATTTGCAAGCGAGGATGATCAACAGAATAATAAATGTTGAATAATAAACAATGGAACCGGTCAAGGTGTAAAACACACGACGAGGATATTCAACGCAGAATAATAAATGCGGAATAATAAACAATGGAACCGGTCGGTGTAAAACACACGACGAGATATTCAACGAGAATAATAAAGAATGGAATAACGAGAAGAAGATCACCAAGTATAGGGGGATTAAGCGTATCTGAGTTATTCAACGAGAATAAATAAGGATGGAATAACATAAGGATTTCACCAAGTATAGGGTATCAGCATATCTGAGTTATGTATAGGGTATACCACTTTTACTGATTATTCAACAAGAATAATAATGAATGGAATAATGAATGGAGTATAGGGTATCTGGCGTATACAAGTTATGTATAGGGTATGCCACACTTTTACAAGTTATTCAACGAATAATAATGAATGGAATAATGAAGTTCTCTTCATGAATAAGAAAAGAAACAACACCCACTTCTTACAACAAATAATATAATACCTTTACCATAAAAGACACTTTGAATATCAAAGTAGTGAAGTGCGAATACTCTTCTTCTTTCTCTCTATAGATTTTTCTCTCTATAGCTTCTCTCTATAATTTCTCTCTACAGAGTTTGATTGAATTCGTAAGAAAATAATGAAGGAATGAGCTTATTTATAGGAAAATAGAATGCGTAGTAATTAATCCATGAGCGGTCAGATTGATTTACTTTAATCGGCGGTCCATATTTAAAGCAAAATCTTTTAAATAAAATATCATATATTCTATTTATATAAAAACATTTTACTATACAAACATTTATGCACACCTTTATGCAAAACTTTATGCAACCTTATGCGTAATAAAATATAATATATTCTATTTATAGAATAACTTTAATAAAGTATTACATTTTTTATAAAAAGATGTTTACATTTTATTACGTTAATAATCTGAATAAAACAAAAGCGTCATTATCATTATAATAATTCATATTATTAATCGTGATAATGGAATCAAAGTGGTGACTTCTCACATAAGCATCGATAATCAATCTGGTGTGTTCTTATGCAACCCTGCGTATTCTTTGTACTTTTACTTCTAGAGTAGTTCAAGCGGTATCAGCGGTAAAACTTCCGTAGTTATTTTGATAAAATATTTTTGTCGTTTTCTCGATCAAATGATAATTACATTTATGGGGTCCACTGATGATTGGTAGTTATGCGAATATTCCTGCTAAAGCAAGAATATTCCCAGAGCCAATCGAATATAATATAACCACTTGCATACTTTTGCAAAATTTATAAATACTACCCCTGACTATAATATTATCTCAAATTCACACCATAATATTAAAAATTATTTTGACAAAATTTAAATCTTTATTGATAAAATGCGGGATCTCTGATCTCCCCTCCTTATGGAATTTTGCCCTCGAAATTAGAAGTGCGTACACTGGTATGATAAAGAGGTGAGGATACCTTGAATACCTTTATCGTTGAAAACATTAAATTCATCTTTCTTGATCCGGCGAAGATATTCATTAACAATTCATCTTTGCACTTTACATGCCAAAGATATACAATTTGTAAAACCAATAATCTTTGAGACGCGACTTAATAGTATCACGACCACGAATTATCCATAAACCTTCTTGGCGAGGATATTCGTGTTTTCAATCTGATCGTGATTATCTAGAATAATCCTTAGTCGTAATCATACCAAGTCTATCGATACTTCTGACGAAGATGACTTTTACCACATCCATGAATTAATATTTCATTCTTTGAGACTCATTTCGATAATTAATCCATATATCATCGAATCATCCACGCACTACGGGCCGAGGATATTCGACCACGAATTATATCACGACCACGAATTATCCGACACTACTGCCAAAGATAATCGTGTATTCATTAGTATCACGACCATAAATTATCCATGCACTACGACCGAAAGATAATCGTGTATTGTATTCATTATCCATATCACGACCACAATTATCCATACAAATTATAGGGCGAAGATAATCGTGTATTCATTAGTATCACGACCACAAATTATCCATACACTACGGCGAAGATAATCGTGTATTCATTAGTATCACGACCACAAATTATCCATGCACTACTACGGCGAAGATAATCGTGTATTCATTAGTATCACGACCACAAATTATCCATGAACTACTGACCGAAGATAATTGTGTATTCATTAGTATCACGACCACAAATTATCCATGCACTACGGCCAAAGATAATCGTGTTTTTCAATTACGGTTATGATTATATAACGAACAAATCTGGTCATAATCATACCAAGTTCATCTATATGCACTACTGGCGATGATGACTTTCAACATAATATAAACGTGAGGATAATGATATAAAGAATCGATCAAATGAGATAAAGGATAAATATTAAACATTTATAATATAATTTATCCGAGGATTCAAGAATATTCCCATGTTATCAATCACTTAATAATCTCATAATCTAATATCATTAATATTATAACAATATTTTAATCACTTCTTAAATTTATAAACAATTTATCTCAATTATTTTACGCTTTACCATATAATGCATTTAATCATTCAAAATGCCATACTCATAAGATATCATCACCAATTATCAAATCCTCATCAAAAAATATGCATATACTACTATATAGGATTCTTTAGCCATAAAATCATATTTTCAACTTTGTTACTTCACATAACATATTTAACTCATATGTTTAGTAACTAAACTATTTTCATGAAAAATACCAAATTAGTCCCAAAATATTTCTTTTCGAGATTTAGCATAATATAGTCCCATAATGAAAATATATTTTCTCGGAATTTTAAAATTCATTTACTATTTTTCAAAAATTAATTTCTAATTAATTCCTTAAGAAATTAGCTACCTCAAGTTTAACTCCAAAAATTCCCAAATCTTGGCAGGACCTTACACATGTTAACGTGAGCTTCTAGTTTTAAATTTCATGGTCATGTGGAGTTATAGAACTCGGTTATAGCGTTTTTAAATCGGAAAAACCTAAATATTGAAATAGTCATAACTTGCTCATTTTAAGTCGAGAATGAGCTCATTTTTGGACAGGAGGTACTTTATACCATATACCTTCATGTCCCAAAAGGCCAGAATTTTTCTCATAATTTAAGTGGACGAAACAGCCCCTCTAAAATCATGGCAGTGAGCTTTTTCGGTTTTTGCAGCTTTGCACTCCTTTGCTAAAATCAGTCCACACAAAAATCTACAACACCTTTTCAGTAATTCCACTTGGATTAGTTAGGTAACTCATAGATCTAACTCTAGGACTTGACCACACTCAAAAATTCAAAATATAATAAGAGATTTGGTCGATTGAATTTCATATTACGTTTTTCACCAAAATCGATTTTCAACTCTTTGTGATTTCTAAGAAACTTTCATGTTTTCACATACTAACCAACATAACTCATCATAACACTTACTAATACCACGAATACCCATGATTTTCATTAGTCAATGCTTTTATTATGACTTTCATCATAAACCACGTAAAGCTATTCATTTTAGTTGAAGAAATATTTGAGGTTTAAGAAATGGGTTTTGTCTTTGGGGTCGATACAAAATTCGATTTCACGCTCTAAGTAGGCTAAGAAGTCTTCAAGAATACGCCAGAAATTTATTAATAATAGAAATATCATTCAAAGCGTGACTCTCATCCAAGACTTGGATAGTACGTAACATTGATACCCATTGTGACTTACATCCCTTAACTGGATAGCACCTCACAATGATACCTATCAACTTGCCATCTTCATTCACGGCGTCGCCTCTGAGAAATGCGGGCGGTGCATTCCACACAAGGAAGTCAACAACGAAAGGATGGGGCTCTTTACTTATGGCTTGATATAATAGTGATTAACTTTAGGATTTGGTTACTTTGAATTAAGTATAACGAGGTTGGTTAGGAATATGAAAGCTAACAACCTTACAAAAAAGAATAATGAGTAGTTAATCAATCGTTTTCAAAAATTACCTCAAAGGCAAGTATTTTCAAAGAGATAAGATCGACGGTAGCGTGAAAGTGTTTATTTGAAACAACAAGATTAATAAGCGATTGGAGGTATGAAGGTTTCTCCCAGCGAAGTTTGATAGATAAATCAAAGTCTAATTTCTCAGGAGTCAAATTTAAACATTGAACACAACTAGGTAGAATAAAGAGTGGGTAGAACTTGTATTGAATAAAGTATAGACTTCGTAATAATTTATAATTAATTTACCCGTAATAACCGTTCGGTTTTTTCTAAATAAACGCTCTCGCTTAAATTTACCGAGTTTGACTTTACTATAAGTACATTCCACCCTTAAGTGCTTCTTCACATTTACGATCCATGATTTGAACCATTATTCTTGA
Organism: Panax quinquefolius; assembly: GCA_020205615.1. Lineage (NCBI taxonomy): Eukaryota > Viridiplantae > Streptophyta > Magnoliopsida > Apiales > Araliaceae > Panax > Panax quinquefolius. Next base: position 3,815,576 of record CM035151.1, read on the forward strand.
TCCATATCGAATTCGGGTTTTGCTATATGCGAGGTAATTCGAATTCGATGTTTAGTCTCTCAATTCTTGTCAAAAGCAAAGTCCATTTCATCTATTTTGGCTTTATTGGATCGGACGTCTTTTTCTACACTATCAGCGCGTTGTGCGACTTTTACCCATACATCGCCTATTCTCCTTCGTTCGATTGTTTCTTCTTTCGGTGATCTTTAATTTTTAAATTCTCGATTCAACTTTAATATCTTACACCACCACTTAAAGCGTGATTTTGTTCGAGCATCACATATCGGGTAACCGATTTTGAATTGTTGTATCCCTTTGTTCCCGACCAGTTTCTTTGTTCTTGACTTTGTTCTTCTAGCTCACGAACACGATTTTGTAATTCTAAGTTTTGATCATAAACTTCTTAACAATTCTCCTCGAGTTTCTCTTCTTCCTCACTCTCATCTTGCTACCTCTGCAACTAGCTAAGGTGCAACAATTAGTCCTTCATTCACTACGTGGATATCTCTAATTTGTTTCCAAATCGACCTTTGCATTAACGATTAGTGATTAAAGGTGTCAACGGCGGTCATCATTCACTCCATTGTGAATATTTCATTTGTCATTTTCAAACACTTTGCTTACACAACATGAGGTTAATTAATATATCAAATATTATCCATATACTCGACCAGACCAATTAAATAACAAATAAACTTAGGTAGATCATACTAGCGAAGAATTCCCGTCTCTCCCTCTAGTTCTTATCTCACATCTTAGCCGAGGATCATATCCTAGCTACGATACCAATTTGATGCCCCCAAAATTAGGTATCGTCACCCGTCTTGGGTCGCCACTTACATGGTAAATTAAATTCAAATACAACTTACTAATATAAGCGTGTGGTGTACAATCGACATAAGCGTGAGTTTGAATACAAATATTGTCTACTAGATATTATACAAACTCAAAAAGAGTCCTCATTACAACTATTATCACCTTTATTTCACGAGAATAGTGAGGACTACTAATGCTATCCTCTCGGACCATTACTCGGTTCCCAGGCTCGTCCCGGCTATGTTCTCATTTCACTGAGAGAAACGGTGAAAGAAAGGGTGAGCTCAACTAGCCTAAGTAAGAAATATTATGACTAAGATAATGCGAGAATAAATTATCAATAGTCTTCAACGATGTTAAGCGATAAAATACAATGACAACCGGTTTAAGCTGCGGTGAGAATATCTGATCCATTAAAAAAGTCAGTAGAAAATAAAGTCTACTATCTTTTAGGTTTTAAAAGGTTTTCATCAATTTTTATCATTTGAGACTCGGTTTAATAAATAAACCACCACATCTAATCATCCTGTACCACGGTCGAGGATTTTCATCAAATTATCGATGGTCGTGACTATCTTAGAATCACCTTACAGTCGTCATAATCATACCAAAAACTATCCATCATTGCATTACAGGCCCTTTGAGGACTTTTATCACATCATTTATAACAAGTCGTGATTATCAAGAATGATCCACTGGTCATAATCATACTAAGTTCATCTATGCTATGCGTAAGCGAAGATAACATAATATATCATGAGGATGATGACAATGACATAATAATTCAATAAAACAAGTTCAAGAATTATTTTATCCGAGGAATTAATAACGTCAAATTGTCGACAAGATCTTTGTTTTTGTAGAGTAAAATTCAAGAATGATCGGAAGAATATTTCCATGAAAGATCTTTGGATGAAACACAAATATCGAGGATATTCTACTAATTTCATGGAGTATAGAAGTCAAAGTTTTAACCAATTTGGGTATAATAAAGAATGGAATAACAAAAGAAATCACCGTGCATGCGGTACTTGCGCATAGGCGAGGTTATTCAACAGAATAATAATAACGGAACCGGTCGGGTGAAATTCACGCAAACAAGATGATCAACGAGAATAATAAATCTTTGAATAATAAACAATGGAACCGGTCAGGTGTAAAACACCTGAGACGAGGATATTCAGCGAGAATAATAAATGCGGAATAATAAGCAATGGAACCGGTCAAATTGTAAAACACACGACGAGATATTTCAACGAGAATAATAAAGAATGGAATAACGAGAAGAAGATCACCAAGTATAGGGGGGAGTTATTCAGCGAGAATAAATAAGGATGGAATTCATAAAGGATTTCAAGTATAGGGTAAGAATGGAGTTATTCAATGAGAATAATAATAATGGAATAACGGAGGATTTCACAAGTATAGGGTATGTCTGCATTATCTCGAGGTTATGTATAGGGTATATGCCACTTTTACGAGTTATTCAAGCAGAATAATAATGAATGGAATAATGAAGTTCTCTTCATGAATAAGAAGAATAACACCCCTTACGAAGTACAACAAATAATATCCACTAGTAAAAGACCTTTGAATATCAAAGTAGTGAAGTGCAGAATACTCTTCTTCTTTCTCTCTATAGATTTTCTCTCTATAGCTTCTCTCTATAATTTCTCTCTCAGAGTTTGGTGAATTAAGTAAGAAAATAATGAAGGAATGAGCTTTATTTATAGGAAAATAGAATGCATAGTAATTAATCCATGAGCGGTCCAGATTGATTTACTTTAATCGGCGGTCCATATTTAAAAGCAAAATCTTTTAAATAAAATATCATATATTCTATTTATATAAAAACATTTCTTATATGCAAACTTTATACAACAACTTTATACGAAAACCTTTATGCAAAACACTTTATGCATAATAAAATATAATATATTACTATTTATAGAATAACTTTAATAAAGTATTACATTTTATATAAAAAGATGTTTTTGTTTTATTACGTTAATAATCTGAATAAAACAAAAGCGTCATTATCATTATAATAATTTATTATTATTAATCGTGATAATGGAATCAAAGTGAGTGACTTCTCACATAAGCATCGATAATCAATCTGGTGTCTTTCTTATGCGACCTGCGTATTCTTTGTACTTTTTACTACTGAGGTAGTTCAGCGATATCAGCGGTAAAACTTCGTAGTTATTTGATAAAATATTTTTGTCGTTTTCTCGATCAAACAATAATTACATTGTGGGGTCCACGATGATTGGTAGTTATGCGAATATTCCTGCTTAAGCAAGAATATTCCCAGAGCCAATCGAATATAATATAATCACTTGCATACTTTGCAAAATTTATAAATACTACCCACATAACTATAATATTATCTCAAATTCACACCATAATATTAAAAATTATTTCGACAAAATTTAAATCTTTATTGATAAAATCGGGATCTCTGAATCCAAACCAAAGATATTCATTAACAATTCATCTTTGCACTACATGCCAAAGATATACAAGCTGTAAAACCAATAATCTTTGACGCAGCGACAATAATAGTATCCACGACCACGAATTATCCATGCAATTTTGGCGAGGATATTCGTGTTTTCAATCTGATCGTGATTATCCGAATAATCCTTGGTCATAATCATACCAAGTCTATCAATGCACTACTACTACCAAAGATGACTTTTACCACATCCATGAATTAATATTTCATTCTTTGAGACTCATTTCAATAATTAATCCATATCATCGAATCATCCATGCACCACTGGGCCGAGGATATTCATTAGTATCACGACCACGAATTATCCATGCACTACTGACGAAAGATAATTGTGAGACCCATATTTTATCAATAATGATTTAAATTTTGTTGAAATAATTTTTTAATATTATGGTGTGAATTTAAGATAATATTATAGTTGTGGGTAGTATTTATAAATTTTGCAAAGTATGCAGTGGTTATATTATATTCGATTGGTGGGGAATATTAGGTTTAGCGGGGAATATTAAGTACAACTACCACTCAATCATTGGTGGACCCATATGTGAAATTATTGTCGGATTGAGAAAGCGAGCAAAATATTTTATTGAAATAACGGCGGAAGTTTTACAAGTAGTTCTTGTTGAACTACTCGGTAGTAAAAATGCGATGTCGTGTGGTTGCGTAAGTAGCACACGGTAGTATGATTATTGATGCTTTGTGAGAAGTCACTCGGTTTGATTCCATTATTGTCGATTAATAATATGAATTATTATAGCGATAATGTTATTTTGTTTTATTCAGTATTATTAGCGTAATAAAGCGAAACATCTTTTATATAAAATAGAATACTTTATTAAAGTTATTACATAAATAGAATATATTATATTTTATTATGCATAGTGTTGCATGTAGTGTGTTTTGCATAGTATTGCATAGTGTTTGCATAGTAAAATATTTTTATATAAATAGAATATATTATATTTTATTTAAAAGATTTTTCTTTAAATATAGGACCGTGATTAAAAGTAAATCAATCTGACCGTTTCATGGATTAATTCTTATGCATTCCATTTTCCTATAAATAAGCTCATTCCTTCATTATTTTCTTTTAATTCATTGAAACTCTGAGAGAGAAATTATAGAGAAGTTTATAGAGAGAAAATTATAGAAGAAGAAGAGTATATTCGCTACTTCACTACTTCTATATCAGGTTCTTTTACTGTAAGGGGTGTTATTCTTTCTTCTTGAAGAGAACTTACATTATTCCATTCATTATTATTACATGTTGGAATAACTTTTGTAAAAGTGGCATACCCTATACATAACCTCGTGATCACGCAGATACCCTATACTTGGTGAAATCCTTATGTTATTCCATTGCTAATTATTCTCATTGGAATAACAGATACGCTGATTTTACCTATACTTGGTGACATTCTTCTATTATTCTCGTTGGAACATCACATGCGTGTGTTTTACAGGACCGGGTTCCGCTTTTTTTTATTATTCGTTGGAACATCACATGCGTGTGTTTTACAGGACTGGTTAAAATCTTTATCATTACATTGGAATATCCTATCTCGTGTGTTTTACACCGGATGCTGGTTCCATCTTTATTATTCTGTTGGAACATCCTGTGGTGTGAATTTCACCCGACTGGTTCCGATTATTATTATTACATTGGAATAACGCATACATGGCAATCGCGCGCATGCGTGGTGATTTCTTTTGTTATTCCATTCTTTATTATACCCGGTTAAGTTAAAACTTTGACTTCTATACTCCATGAAATTAGTAGAATATCCTTGATATTTGCGTTTCATCCGATATCTTTCATGGAAATATTCTTACGATCATTCTTGAATTTTACTCTACTAAGCAAAGATCATGTTGATAATTTGGACGTTAATAATTCATGGATTAAATAATTCTTGAACTTGTTTTATTGAATTATTATGTCATTGTCATCATCCTCATGTTATATTATGTTATCTTTGGCTTACGTGCATAGATGAACTTAGTATGATTATGACCGAGGATCATTCGGTATAATAATGACTTGATATAAATGATGTGACAAAAGTCCTCAAATTGGCATTCGTAATGCGATGATGAATAGTTTTTTTTGGTATGATTATGACCGGGGTGATTCGGTATAGTCATGACCATTGATAATTTGATGAAAATCCTTGACCGTGGTGCGGGGATGATTAGATGTGGTGGTTTATTTATTAAAAGTTGAGTCTCGTGATAAAAATTGATGAAAACCTTTTAAAACCTAAAAGATAGTAGACTTTATTCTCTCTTGACTCTTTTAATGGGTTGCTTATTCATTCGCAGATTAAACCTGGTTGTCTATTGTATTTTATCGTTTAACCTTTGTTGAAGGCTAATGATAATTTATTCGCATTATCTTAGTCATAATATTTCTTCTTGGGCTAGTTGAGCTCACCTTTTCTTTCTTTATTTTTCTTCGTGAAATGAGAACATAGTCGGGACGAGTCTGGGAACGTAAGTAATGGTCCGGAGGATAGCATTAGTAGTCCTCACTATTCTACGTGAAATAGTGTGATAATAAATGTAATGAGGACTCCTTTTGAGTTTGTATAATATCTAGTAGACAAAATTTGTATTCAAACTCACGGTTTATGTCGTATTGTATACTTACGCTTATATTAGTAAGTTGTATTTGAATTTATGTACCATGTAAGTGGTGACCCAAGATGGGTGGACGATACCTAATTTTGGGGCGCCACAATAATCGTGTATTCATTAGTATCACGACCATAAATTATCCATGCACTACTACCAAAGATAATCGTGTATTCATTAGTATCACGACCACAATTATCCATGCACTACGCCAAAGATAATCGTGTATTCATTAGTATCACGACCACAAATTATCCATGCACTACTGACCAAAGATAATCGTGTATTCATTAGTATCACGACCACAAATTATCCATGCACTACTACCAAAGATAATCGTGTATTCATTAGTATCACGACCACAAATTATCCCGCACTACTACCAAAGATAATCGTGTATTCATTAGTAAGACCACTGAATTATAAATTATCCATGCACTACTACCAAAGATAATTGTGTATTCATTAGTATCACGACCACAAATTATCCATGCACTACTACGGCAAAGATAATCGTGTTTTCAATTACGGTTATGATTATCTTAGAACAATCCACGGTCATAATCATACCAAGTTCATCTATGCACTACTGAGCCACGAGATGACTTTCAACATAATATAAACATGAGGATAATGATATAAAGAATCAATCAAATGAGATAAATGATAAATATTAAACATTTATAATATAATTTATCCGAGATTCAAGAATATCCCCATGTTAACAATCACTTAATAATCTCATAATCTAATATCATTAATATTATAACAATATTTTAATCACTTCTTAAATTTATAAACAATTTATCTCAATTATTTACGCTTTACCATATAATGCATTTAATCATTCAAAATGCCATACTCATAAGATATCATCACCAATTATCAAATCCTTCATCAAAAAATATGCATATACTCTATATAGGATTGTTTAGCCATAAAATCATATTTTCAACTTTGTTACTTCACATAACATATTTAACTCATATGTTCAGTAACTAAACTATTTTCATGAAAAATACCAAATTAGTCCCAAAATATTTCTTTTATGAGATTTAGCATAATATAGTCCCATAATGAAAATATATTTTTCTCGAATTTTTAAAATTCAATTACTATTTTTCAAAAATTAATTTCTAATTAATTCCTTAAGAAATTAGCTACCTCAAGTTTAACTCCAAAATTCCCAAATCTTGGCAGGACCTTACACATGTTAACGTGAGCTTCTAGTTTAAATTTCATGGTCATCGTGAGTTATGGAACTCTCGGTTATATATTTTTCGTCGAAAAAACCTAAATATTGAAATAGTCATAACTTGCTCATTTTAAGTCGAGAATGAGCTCATTTTTGGACAGGAGGTACTTTATACCATATACCTTCATGTCCTAAAAGGCCAGAATTTTCTCATAATTTAAGTGGACGAAACAGCCCCTCTAAAACCATGGCAGCACTTTTTAGGTTTTTGCAGCTTTGCACTCCTTTGCTAAAATCAGTCCACACAAAAATCTACAACACCTTTTCCAGTAATTCCACTTGGATTAGTTAGGTAACTCATAGATCTAACTCTAGGACTTGACCACACTCAAAATTCAAAATATAATAAGAGATTTGGTCAATTGAATTTCATATTACGTTTTTTCCAAAATCGATTTTCAACTCTTTGTGATTTCTAAGAAACTTTCATGTTTTCACATACTAACCAACATAACTCATCATAACACTTACTAATACCACGAATACCCATGATTTTCATTAGTCCAATGCTTTTATTATGACTTTCATCATAAACCACGTAAAGCTTATTCATTTTAGTTGAAGAAATATTTGAGGGTTTAAGAAATGGGTTTTTGTACTAGGGTCAATACAAAATTCGATTTCACGTTCTAAGTAGGCTAAGAAGTCTTCAAGAATACGCCAGGAAATTTATTAATAATAGAAATATCATTCAAAACTGTGACTCTCATCCAACACTTGGATAGTACGTAACATTGATACCAACTGTGACTTCTATCCCTTAACACGGATAGCACCTCACAATGATACCTATCAACTTGCCATCTTCATCACGACATCGCCTCACGAAAGTGCGGCGGTGCATTCCACACAAGGAAGTCAACAACGAAAGGATCGGGCTCTTTACTTATGGCTTGATATAACAGTGATTAACTTTAGGATTTGGTTACTTTGAATTCATATAACAGGTTGGTTAGGAATATGAAAGCTAACAACCTTACAAAAAGAATAATGAGTAGTTAATCAATCGTTTTCAAAAATTACCTCAAAGGCAAGTATTTTCAAAGAGATAAGATCGACGGAGTAGCGTGAAAGTGTTTATTTGAAACAACAAGATTAATAAGCGAGTGGAGGTAATGAAGGTTTCTCCCAACGAAGTTTCGATAGATAAATCAAAGTCTAATTTCTCGAGTCAAATTTAAACATTGAACACAACTAGGTAGAATAAAAGAGTGGGTAGAACTTGTATTGAATAAAGTATAGACTTCGTAATAATTTATAATTAATTTACCGTAATAACCCGTTCGGGTTTCTCGACAAACGCCTCTTAAATTACCGAAGTTTGACTTTTTACTATAGGTACATTCCACCCTTAAGTGCTTCTTCACATTTCGATCCATGATTTGAACCATTATTCTTGATCCATATCGAATTCGGGTTGACCTATATGCATGTGGTAATTCCAAATTCGATGTTGGGTTCTCCCAATTCTTGTCAAAAAGCAAAGTCCATTTCATCTATTTTGGCTTTATTGGATCGGACGTCTTTTCTACACTATCAACGCGTTGTGCGACTTTTACCCATGCGCATCGCCTATTCTCCTTCGTTCAGTTGTTTCTTCTTTCGGTGATCTTTAATTTTAAATTCTCGATTCCAACTTTAATATCTTACACCCTGCCAAAGCGTGATTTTGTTCGAGCATCACATATCGGGTAAACCCAATTTTGAATTGTTGTATCCCTTTGTTCCACGACCATTTGCCGTTCTTCAACTGTTCTTCTAGCTCACGAACACGATTTTGTAATTCTAAGTTTTGATCATAAACTTCTTCAACCAATTCTCCTCGGTTTCCTCTCTTCCTCACTCTCACCGCTACCTCTGCAACTAGCTCGGGTGCAAACAATTAGTCCTTCATTCACTACGTGGATATCTCTAATTTGTTCTCGTCGACCTTTGCATTAACTCGATTAGTGATTAAAGGTGTCACAACGGTCATATTCACTCCATTGTGAATATTTTCATTTGTCATTTCAAACACCGCCACAACACAAGGGTTAATTAATATATCAAATATTATCCATATACTCGTGACCAATTAAATAACAAATAAACTTAGGTAGATCATACTAGCGAAGGAATTCCCGAATCTCTCCCTCCTAGTTCTTATCTCACATCTTAGCTGAGGATCATATCCTAAACTCGATACCAATTGCGGACGCCCCAAAATTAGGTATCGTCACCCATCTTGGGTCGCCACTTACGTGGTACATAAATTCAAATACAACTTACTAATATAAGCGTGGTGTACAATACGACATAAAGCGTGAGTTTGAATACAAATATTGTCTACTAGATATTATACAAACTCAAAAGGAGTCCTCATTACAACTATTATCACATTATTTCACGAATAGTGAGGACTACTAATCTTATCCTCTCGGACCATTACTCCGCTTCCCAGGCTCGTCCCAACTATGTTCTCATTTCAAGAAGAGAACGGTGAAAGAAAGGGTGAGCTCAACTAGCCCGAAGAAATATTATGACTAAGATAATGCGAATAAATTATCAATAGTCTTCAACAATATTAAAGCGATAAAATACAATGGACAACCGGTTTAAGCATAGCGGAATATCGCAATCCATTAAAAGAGTCAAGTAGAAAATAAAGTCTACTATCTTTTAGGTTTTAAAAGGTTTTCATCAATTTTTATCATTTGAGACTCGACTTAATAAATAAACCACCACATCTAATCATCCTCGTACCACGGTCGAGGATTTTCATCAAATTATCAATGGTCATGACTATCTTAGAATCACCCCCGGTCATAATCATACCAAAAACTATTCATCACATTGCATTACGTGCCACCGAGGACTTTTATCACATCATTTATAACAAGTCATGATTATCTAGAATGATCCACGGTCATAATCATACTAAGTTCATCTATCGCACGTAAAGCAAAGATAACATAATATATCACGAGGATGATGACAATGACATAATAATTCAATAAAACAAGTTCAAGAATTATTTTATCCGGGGAATTAATAACGTCAAATTGTCAACAAGATCTTTGTTTTGTAGAGTAAAATTCAAGAATGATCGAATAATATTTCTATGAAAAGATCTTTGGATGAAACACAAATATCGAGGATATTCTACTAATTTCATGGAGTATAGAAGTCAAAGTTTTAACCATTTGGGTATAATAAAGAATGGAAAAACAAAAGAAATCACCGTGCATGCGGTGCTTGCGATAGAAGCGGAGTTATTCCAACGAATAATAATAACGGAACCGGTCGGGTGAAATTCCTGCAAGCGGATGATCCAAATGAATAATAAATGTTGAATAATAAACAATGGAACCGGTCCGGTGTAAAAACACACGAGACGAGGATATTCCAATGGAGAATAATAAATGCGGAATAATAAACAATGGAACCGGTCGGTGTAAAACACATGAGACAAGATATTCCAACGAGAATAATAAAGAATGGAATAATGTAAGAAGAAGATCACCAAGTATAGGGATTCAGCGTATCTGAGTTATTCCAAATGAATAAATAAGGATGGAATAACATAAGGATTTCACCAAGTATAGGGTATGCCGCATACATCTGAGGTTATGTATAAGGTATACCACTTTTACGAGTTATTCAACGTAATAATAATGAATGGAATAACAGAGGATTTCACCAAGTATAGGGTATCTGGCGTATCACGAGGTTATGTATAGGGTATGCCACTTTTACAAGTTATTCCAACAGAATAATAATGAATGGAATAATGGAAGTTCTCTTCATGAATAAGAAAGAATAACACTTACTTACGGTACAACAAATAATATCCCTTCTAGTAAAAGACAATTTGAATATCAAAGTAGTGAAGTACCGAATACTCTTCTTCTTTCTCTCTATAGATTTTTCTCTCTATAGCTTCTCTCTATAATTTTCTCTACAGAGTTTCGGTGAATTAAGTAAGAAAATAATGAAGGAATGAGCTTATTTATAGGAAAATAGAATGCATAGTAATTAATCCATGAGCGGTCCAGATTGATTTACTTTTAATCTGACGGTCCATATTTAAAGCAAAATCTTTTAAATAAAATATCATATATTCTATTTATATAAAAACATTTTACTATGCAAACACTACGCAACACTACGCAAAAACACTACTGCAACACTATGCATAATAAAATATAATATATTCTATTTATAGAATAACTTTAATAAAGTATTACATTTTATATAAAAAGATGTTTTTGTTTTATTACGTTAATAATACTGAATAAAACAAAACGTCATTATCATTATAATAATTCATATTATTAATCGTGATAATGGAATCAAACCGAGTGACTTCTCACATAAGCATCGATAATCAATACAGGTGTGCTTCTTATGCAACCACACACGACATCTTTCTTTTTTACTACTGAAAGTAGTTCAACGAAGATCAACCAGTAAAACTTCCGTAGTTATTTTAATAAAATATTTTTGTCGTTTTTTCAATCCGGCAATAATTACATTATTGAGGTCCACCAATGATTGAGTAGTTGTACGAATATTCCCCGCTAAACCGAATATTCCCTCACCAATCGAATATAATATAACCACTGCATTACACTTTGCAAAATTTATAAATACTACCCACAACTATAATATTATCTCAAATTCACACTATAATATTAAAAATTATTTCGACAAAATTTAAATCTTTATTGATAAAATCTGGGGTCTCACATTTAAACTCACAGTATGTGTTGTCGTATTTTGCACGAAAATTGTATTATTGAAGTTGTAGTTTTCTTTCTGTACCATGTATTTGGCGACTCAGAATGGGTGTTGTATACCTATTTTGGGGGCGTCACAAGAACCACAAAAAGAAAGCTCTTCGCTTTAAATGGGTACCAAAAGTGAAGAAGGAAAGTTATAGCTCGCAGCCAGGGTACAAAGCGGTTGTGAATTAATTTGGCAAGCAAAAATCTGTCAAGTTTGAGTTAGATCCTCCCATTGAGAAGAACCATGCCGATGAGACAAAGCCGGACATGAAGATATTTGAAAATTCCAAGAAGATTGAGTTGAGCCAAGACTTCGTTGGAATTAACTCCAAGTAAGGAGTTGTGGTTGGTGATCCCTCTTCTCATGGGTTCGGAGGGGGAGATTGTTGGGTGTGGGTTCTCAACCATGAGATAGAATCCAAGATAGAAAAGAATTGATTTTATTTGTGAGCAAGTAAGTGGGTTTACTTGATATTAATCCAATTAGAAATTGGGTTAATGGAAGCAATATTGGAATTGGAGATTCCATGAAAGGAATCCAAGTTGAAAAAGGATTTACTTATTAGAGTGGTTGGTGACCAAGACAAGGAGATGTGATCCCTAATTTGATTAGGAGAATAAATTGTTTCTAATCCATAATAGGAATGAATTAAGAAGAGTACTATAAATAAGGCTATGAGGGTGTCTTATTTGATACATGAGATAGATAAGCTTGGTAGCAAGAAGATACCAAAAGAATAAATTGAGAGAATTACTGTTTGTTGTTCGTGGGTATCCGCCATCATCTCCGTTCAATTGAAAGTTTGAAGACTTTATTGCTTGGGGTGTTTTTTGGTGGTGAAGTTAATTAGGTTTCTCAACTTAATTAAAGGTAAATTTGTATTATCTCAATTTATTGTGTAACCTCAAGTTTTAAGGCATAAAACTTGAGAGGATTATTGTAAGCCCATTATTAGTGATATAGTGGAGATTCAGAGTTTGACTCGTGGTTTTTACCTCTTAATTTTAGAAGGTTTTCCACGTAAATTTGGTGTCTTGCTTGTGGATGGTTATTTGTTATTTTTGTTCTCATAATTGGTTTTGTTGATTTCATATTTAATTGCACAAAGACGGAAAAGTAATTCCGGGGATATAAATTATTTTTGGCGTACTTTTCCCAGCAAAATAGTAGGGGCGTATTCAGACTTTTTGGTCAGTGGTGTCAAATTTAAAATAAATAAATTTATACAAAAAAATAAAATTATAATAAAATAAATTATAAAACTAAATAATGCCCAACTATTATTTATATCAACATTTTTTGAAATTTCATCACTTAAAATTATTGTATGATACTCTCATTTTTATTAGTTACAAAAATTCACAAGCAATTACAAACAAAACCCACAAATAATTACAAAGAATCTTAAAGTAATTGCTAAATTTATGAGATTATAAATAAAAAAATACAACATATCGATTTTTTTTTTCTAAAATCGAACTAGTGGGAAGAATTAGGTTAAGTCGCTAGACGAGAAACGGAGAGACAAAGAGTTTTTTAGTGACCAAAATAGTATAGGATATGAACTTTGAATAATTTAATACTACCTCTAATCTAGAATTCCATATATTTTTTGCCTTTTTAAAGTCAATTTGCGAAATCCTAAAATTCAAAATAAATTAATATAAATTGTTAAAGTTTTGAAAACAATAAAGATAATATCTACTAGTGTTTTATAGTTAGTTTACAATTGTTATATATGGTGTATTAAAATTAAACAATTTCATATCAATTTTGAATTTTAGAATTTCCCAAATTAATTTTAAAAAATCAAAATGTTTCTCTAATTTTAGAACATAGATAATATTTTCATTTTAAACTTTAAATATTTTATTAAACGCCTTAATATTTTTACTATAACCAACTATACCAACCACATCAACACACAAGTATGACAAGCATACAAGATATTTTTCAAATTACAATTTTGAATTATGTTCTTGGTACATTTTTTACTTTTTTTTATTTAGAGAATCGATATTTTCACAAGTAAATTTGATAATTTTACAAGTTACTCATCACATAAATAGTAAATTGGGTCCACCTCATATGAGAGAAGATCTTATAAAACTATTAAATTTACTTATAAAATATCAATTCTCTTATTTTATTATGAACACAATTCTTTCATATTTTTTGCCACTGCCTATAATTTACTTATGAAGCATTTAAATATAGAAATAGGAGTATTAATTTTTATATAGAAATATGTCTAATGCAAATTCTAATATTTAAAAATAGTGGGAACGGAGTAGAGAGAACGTAGTACTTTGTTTTGTTTGGGTTTGGGCCTAAATTCATTTGATTAGGAATGGCCCATCCCAAACTAAGATTATCCAAATTCGTATCCACCAGGTCTACCCCACGAGGCATTACATCACTTGAAGACGATTGAAAAAGGGTTGAATCAGAGAATTACGCGGGAGATGGAGCTGCTCAAACTTTCTAAATTCAAACTCCAGCTTCGAAACCTAATTAGAGAGTTTCGTGAAGTCAGAGTAAGTCTCACTCTTATCGATTGATCATCATCATCATCCTCATCTTCTCGCTTAAAGTTTCTCTCTCTGCATTTTAGGAAAAAGAACGCTACGCCTCGGAGGAACTCCACCTTTTAGACCAGGTTTTATATATATATATATATATATATATATATATATATATATTTATGTCTATATTTCTATATATATATATATTTATTTATGAATGTGTGTATAGAAATACTTCCATACTAATTGTTGCAATATGAAATTCATATTCGAATTTAGAAGCAAAAGGAAGCCGAATCAGAATTCAGTGGAAAGTTAACGAAACTGCAAGCAGAGTTAGCCACATCCAACGAACTTCGTCAAAAACTCGAAACCAAGGTATATAGAATTGTGAATTAAGTATTTGTGAAAATTCTTGTTAGAATTTAAACAAATGTAGGTGAAGATAGTTAAATTTGTTAAAATTATTTGGTGTATAATTTAGATAATATTACTCTTTTTGTTGGTTGTTATTTAATAATTTGGGCTTGTTGCCATCACAGGTGAATTACCTTCAGAATGACAATGTTTTGCTTGAAAACAAGCAAAAAGAGTTGCAAGGAACTATAAATAGATTACTTCAATCAAGGGAAAGTTTTGCTAAAGTTTACGAGGTTTGTCTATCAGTTGGTGTCTTTGAAACATGTAAGATGTAAGCATATCAAATTGGGTATGCTAGTTGATTCACAATTCCATTTTTAATAATTTGATTTGGCTTAAGCATCTGAATTATGGAAAAGTTCATTTCATGGTTTTCTTTCTGTGAATGGATATTGCCTATAAAAATTATAGAATTAACTAAAATAATTTGGGCGATGCTATTGGGTCAGTCCTGCGTCATTCTTTTTGTAGGGTATTCATTCAATTCAACTACCTATAGAATATCATGATGCCATAGACTTTGAATATGTTGAATCCTATTGTGAAAGCTTCATAAAAACCTTAAAGTACATTTGACCAATTTGCTGTTCATTGTTGAGATGCAGGACTCTACCTGTGAAATGAAACGTGCGATTGAATATAGAGACCGAAAGATGGCTGTCCTTTCTGAGAAGATAAATGCTCATTTATCATTATTTGCTTCAATAGAAAAGGAGGCGTTCTTTGTCAAGAAAGTAGTGGACAATGCACAAGATGTTCTCAGTGAAAAAGAAGAAGTAGGCATGTATTTTGGGTTTTTACTTTCCCAGGTGTATGCTCAATTGCACATGCATGGATCTGCAGGATGAGCCATACATGTATCCATTTAAAGTGCGATTTCATCTTTTCTTTTCTCAAATTTGCTTGCTGTTTTCAGTGGCTGGATTAAAGATTAAAGTGGACAAGGTTGCTGCACTTGGAATCGAATTTGTTGGTAATTCCAAATTCTCAGTTACATCATTTTAAGATTTTATATTCTGATGTGCCATATCCTAATTCTAATGGTTGTAATTAGCAATATATCAATAGTCCAGTTCCTGCAGCAATGCTTGTAAACCATCTCAATAGTCTAATAATGTCTTTGGCTATTACTCTACAGATGTTTTCCTACAAAATTCTTTTACAATCGCTTTATACCCTTACTGTGAGCTATTACTTTCCTTTTTCACTTTTGGTATACATCTAAAGCGAAGAATTTCTTCTCGTGGTTCTCATGCAAGGCTTTTCTCCCATCGGATTTTGTACCGCATCTTTTTGCACCTAACTCCTTTATCTTCAACACCTTCCACATGCTCCCGCATCGTGTAAAGAGTGCTTACATTCTTTCCTCTAGTCACTACTAGAGATCATTTAGTGAGCTTCCACTGATCTTCACTAAAGGAACTGCTATAACCATCTCATCAAGCTTATCAGTAGACATCAAATTAAGGCGGATATCCAGAACATGTCTGACTTCTTTAAGCATCAACCTGGAACCATTGTTAGTCTTCAAACAAGTATCTCCAATGCCGATAACCTTGGATGCATTACCATTTCTCATTCGTAGCCAAAATCACCACTAGTAGTGTAGGATGTGAAGATCTCACCACACGAAGTAGCATGGAACGAAGCACCCGAATCAATAACCCATTCATTAACATCACACTTAGGTTTACCATCACTAACAATGGCTACATTAATGTCAAATAAATACACAATCGAGTCTTTATCCTTATCTTTTTACTTAAACTGTTCCTTCAAAAATTTGCACTCTCACCTTATATGACCCGGTCTTTGGCAGTGAAAACAAATGATCTTTTTTCCTCTCAAACTTCTCTTGGATTTGTCATCTTTAAGACTTAAGAGAGCTCTTCTCCTTGTGTCTGTGTCTCAAAATTCATACTTTGCTCCTTTCATCTTCTCCTCATTATGAAGATTGTCCTTGACCATCTGCATGGTCAACTTTTCTTCTGGAGTTGAATTGCTTAGAGACACCACCAAAGTCTCTCAGCTATTTGGCAACAAACTAAGAAGCAAAAGAGTCTGAATCTCATCATCAAGATTCAATTTCATGGTGGACTCTGTTCACCAAACCTTGGAACTCACTCATATGCTCCAATACATTGCTCACGTCTTTGTACTTCAAGTTCATAATTTTCCGAATTACAAAAGTTTTATTTTGTGCATTCTTCTTCTCGTACATAGATTCTAGTGATGTCCATAGAGAATGAGCATCCGTCTCATACGAAACATGATGGAACACACTTTGATTAATCCACGGTTGGATGTGACCAATAGTTTTTCCTTCATCTTTTTCCAATTAGTCTCAAATTTACCCGCTTCACTCCATTAAACTCCAACGGGTCATACAAATCCTTGCAATAAAGGATATCCTTCATTTTGGGCTTCCAAATTGAAAATTTTGAAAAGGTTAATTTAATTATGGCTCCGACTGATTCCTCCCTAAAATTTATCAAAAACAACCGAGCAAATAACCTTAGCTCTAATACGAAAAAAAATCACCTTCCCAAAATTGTTGTCTTTGAGAAATTAAACGGCAAAATATCAATACATGCCAAACAGATTAAATTTGCAGTTCCACCAAAATAATAACCAATGCAGAAAATTATAAAATAGAAATAACCAAGCACAAGACATTAATATTTTTACGTGGAAAACCCTCTAAAACTAAGGGATAAAAATCACGGGACAATATTCGAAAAATTCATTATAATAAATTGAGAGAATATAAAGATATCTTAATTTGAGTAAACACTCAAATTAGCTAACCGCAACAACCCATGATGGAACCCAAAAAACACACTTAGTTGATTAATCTTTTTCTCTCTCTATTTTTTTCTATGTCGACTCTTTCTTGACTTTTCTCTTTTCCTCTCTTCCGCCCTCCTCTCGAATGGGATTTCTCTCAATTCTCCTGATTTTGTTTTGGTTCTCACTTGCTTCTCGGATGGTTATATAGCGAAGGGCATGTATAATTTTTCTCTCTACTGCTGCCAACATATATACATATATGTGTGCCATGCAGCATGTGTATAAGACACCATGCAAGCCTTCCAAGAATCCAAAAAATAATAAAGGACATAGTCCTATTTCCCAAGCTCCTGTTACCAGGAGTCACCAAGCATTAAAACGACAAAAAGTCATTTTTCCTTTCCAAAACTTGCCAGCTCCATATCATTTGCCCAAGGCAACTTGCTCACTTTTCTTGCCACCTCATCATGGGTTAGGACTCGCAAGGAATCCAACAAAAACAAACCACGCACTTACGCACACCGAACAAACCAGTAGTAAACTATGTTTGGGACTCTCCAAAGGAGATAATTTCTGCACAGTATTTGAACCAATTATTTATACCTTAAAAAGACACTTATCACTTAGCACACAACTGTTTGAGCTAACCCTTGAGGTAATTGTCGTTCGCATATTTATTTTATGTCCTTATCATATGATTTATTAAAACCAGATTTTACTCTGCTCCACACAGAGAAGATCGGGAAACTTGAAACTAAACTGAGAAGTAATGAGGATGAGCTCAGAAGAAAGGAAAAAATAATTCTGGAGCTGGAAGCACAACTGGAGGCAGCTAAAAACAGTGACAAAGGCCAATCACAAATAGAAGAGATATCCATACATTTAGGGGGATATCTAAATTTTACGAACTCAAGTTAAGCATAAATTTTCAGCTAAAGATGATTTTAAGATCAGTTTGCCTTGACCAACCTCACCTTCAGGAAACTCTGTTAGCCAAGGAAGCAATTATACGAAGTCTAATCTCAGAGAAAAAGGTGAGGATTAGGAATGGTTGGTCCTTCTCTTTTTCAAATAAGTTCTATATATGACCTTCTGTAAATTTAATTTGAATAATCAATTGTCAGGCATTGCATTTTGAACTGGGGAGTCTACAAATCATCATTCAAAAGGTCCAAGACATCGTTGAGCATATGAATGAAGAGGTCAGGGAATCATTAGCTTTGATTTTTGCTAAATAGGTTATGCTTCAAGTTACTCCAAGTTTTCATCCTTTGTAAAATTGCAAATAGATTAAGCCTGTAAGTGTTCAAGGACATCTACGTTTTGCATACCTGTTTTGGGGAATGTGAGTCGACAGCCTGCAATGAGATTTTCCGGCTTCTAGCAAAATAATTAAATTTTTTTACCTTTTCTTTAGTCGATAAAATTGCTGTTTGTGATACTTGGCATGCCACAAATATCTGATCCTTGTTAAGCCAAACAGATAATTGTCAGTCTTATCTTTATACTATATGTACTTATGTTGGCCTTTTCAATCATTATATTTTGGAATTGGGACTTGTTAAGTGTCTGAATGCCCGTCTTTGAAGCCTTTCCTATCAGTCTCCAAAAGAAGTAACTTTAGGCTGCTCAACAGCTCTATTTGTAATATTTCTACTAGTCTGTAAATATCATTGATCTCATGCCAGAGTAGAAGGACATTCTCTTCAATGCTGGCAAGCCAAGAATGTGCAGCAGATGAAGAAAAGGGAAATCATAGGTATTATTTATATACTTCTCATTAACATCTTAAACTTGACAGTTATTATGCAATGTGAGTTCAACTACTAATTATAATAAGGGAAATCCTCTTGTAGTTAAACTACAAATTACAACAATTCTGAAAAAATAAACCCTTTCAAGTGCATGATAACAATGTCAATGATATAGAATTTGTTTAACATACTAAAACAAGCATACACCTCTTGGAGTTAAAGTCATTCTAAAAGTTACCTGAGCATGAGTAAGCTCGTTCTTGAATTAGGATCTGCTCACTTTAATGCCAAGGAAAATAACTGCAATAAAATCTAAAATATTCCAATTTAAGATCCCAGATAAATGGGATAACACCCCATCTACTTGTTTACAGTTGTTATGTTTTCCCTCTTTAATGCCAAACACATCAGATACTGCATAGTAATTATACTTTTGTTTGTTGAGCATTATTACTCGAATAACCTCTGTGGCTCTGTGTTACAGACATACCAGGACTGAAGATGCATTGACAAACACTAGAGAAAACACCCCTCATGAATCTTTCCTGAGAGGAGTTGCAGAAGTTTCAGGTTACTTAACTTTGCGTATTCCATGTAACTTTTCTTCACTTGAACTTAGTTATAAAGGAGCTGGTATTATTCACCCGGAGTCATGACATGACTACCAGTGGAGTATGCACATTTTTTGGAATTCTAAGGAGGACATTCAGCATTTAGTAGGGAACCTATCTAAGATGCTAAATATGGTAACAGGAAGTTTGTAATCAGCGTGCTCAATGGCAATAACTAGGGAATGAAGGCTTTTATAATCAAGTTCCATCTCTTATCTGCAACTCCCTGTTGTATAAGAACCCGAATGCCCCCTGGAGATGGAAAATTAGGAATTATTTTCTAGGGAGGATGAAAGACCATGGGTGAATCTCTTAAATGGTAACATAATAACTTATCCTACACATCCAATGAACAGTTATTGAAAATGCTGTTTAAATCTCAAGTAAATAGTACTCCTTCTGTCCCCAAAAAGATGAGCAAAGGTACAAATTTTTTAATCTCCAAAAGGATGAGATAAAGTACATAAAGTGAAGGGTAACTAAGTCATTTAGTGGGGTTCATTAGTATAAAAAAATAAAAGTACTCATCACTTTATATAATTTCGTGGGGTTACTAAGGATAAATTTAGAACTTTTTTATTCTTTTTCCTCTACTTTTACTTTTCTTAATATGTGTGCAAATTGTACTTTGCTCATCCTTTTGGGGACAAAGGGAGTAATAATTGTGTGAGTATGAAAATAATCCATGGTGACTTGTATAAGATGTAAAGTTCATTAAGGGAATTGTTTAAATGTGTGTTCTAGTTTTACTGCTCCATGCCATACAGATTAACCTAAGAAAGTGGACTTGAAGTGTGATACCTTTTTCCCATCAAAATGCAGCTTCAATCCTATGTCAAGAGTCTCATGACTATGATTTGATAAGCAAATCGTTGAACTATACAAATTTTTATGACTCCTGTGTATCAGAGGCATGTTGAAACTTTTCCTCCAATTGTTTGCAAATATAATTAAGAGTAGCTCATAGGCGGAAATATTCTGAAAGGCCACAAACTTGATTTCTGAAATGATATGATCTTCTTGTTTCCCCACAGTCAGCTTGTTCTGAACCTCAATCCGCAGCCAATGTTTTAAGCATATCCGGTGCTGAAGTGAAGGTATGAGAATCTCAGCCTTCTCCATAAGACCCTTATTTGATAGTCACATTGTGATCGAAATGTATCCTGTTCGTTCCAACCTAGGAAGCAGGGTTTCTTAATTATTCTGCCGATGTGTCGTATGCCCGCATTGGGTACTCTGATTCCCGGGGATTCTCTCCTCCTTAACAACTTATGTGTTTGAGTTATCTATGATTTTTTTCGTTATTGTATATGACTTCATATTTATTGAACATGAAGCTTATCTTGTTTGTTGGAAGGGATATTATTTTATAAACATGAGCAAATACATAATTTTTTATCAAAATCTTTTCTGTAACTAAAAGCTGCCCTTCCGTCCTTAGAACCCTGGTAAAATAAGGACCGTTTGCTCTAGCTATGGATGGTGGGAGATACACTAGATGAAATAGTGCCCCCATCTGTTAAATTTGGTGAATCTTCGTATTTCCATATGAAGCAATATCTCCGCACCCTTATATGTGCTTCTTAAATTTCAACCAGACTCACAACTTTGCTCATCAATTTAATTATTTTGGGACTTCATTCACATTTACAAATTTCTAAAAAGAACTAACTGGATTATCGTTTTTAGCCAGCTTTATGTGCAAAATTTGTTTACTATTGTAGGATAACTGCAGAACATTGGTAAACCAGCTAGATTCAGAGTGCTCAACAACACAAGCGGAAACCTCATAATATAGGTATTGCAAAATGATTTTGCTTTGTTCATTTCTTAGCGGTAATTAATACGAATGATATTTTAACGCTGCTAGAAGATGTTCTTTCTTGATCATGTTAGCACTACCTGATGATATCCTGCTGAATTATCTGACTTGTTAATTGCTGGAAATATTTGGTTGGTACTTAGTATTCGGTTGAAAACTTGAAATAATTAGTTCTCTGTTTGCTCAATTTGAATAAAAATATCTATCTTGAAGATTTGAAGTCTTACCCCGGGCTCAGCAAATTACCTATCATGCACGCCAACTTGGTTGTGCTAGCTGACGTTCTGCTCATTCATACCTGATCCCTCACCATCCAAGGAATTTAATGGTCTTCCGCTATAACATACTGGTAATGCTTTGATCTATTAAACCATTCATATCTCAAGGTATACCTAATCAGTGCTTGGTGTTAGCTGATTTTCTCAGATTCTGTACACTTTGGATTATGGCAAAACTGTAAAAAGCATGCTTTTTTAGTTTTTATCCTCTTGTTCTATCAGTGAAATGTCCTTGTTCTGGTAAAAACTGAAACCCCATAAATTATTTATTAGGTACAGCAGCCAACAAATATAGTTGAGTTTGGTTCAATATAAACGGCTGTTTGAAAATGGCAAACTAACTCATCTTTTCAGTAGTCAGTTAACAAAATATACTACAAAAAGAGAATTCTGATTTTTAGTTATCTCTGGCAAGTGGACTTCCTATAAATGAATTGGTAGGAGAAATCAGTCCTCCCAAATAGAGACATCAGCATCATTGACAAAATTTATATACCACAAATGAGCATTAATCAATTTTAAACTTGACAGTTCACTTTCTAGACATTTTCATTCTGTGGCCTCTCTCCTGGCAGCCTAGGGCTAGGATTGATTCCTCCACACCCCTTTCTCATGTTTTTTTTTGGTGTTCTAAAAGTATTAGGTCAATAATTTTAAGTAATTCAGGTTAGATACCAAATTGGAAATATCAACCCAATACGTTAATTTTTTTGTCCATATTTACCAATTCAAATGACATTTTTTTTGCGTTGAAATGCCAGCTTGGTAGGGAATGCAATCATTCATATTTGTGGAAGATCCAAAGATACCTTAATTCATTTATTTCATTTCAAATGTTAGATAAGAACCTTGTGGGTTTTTGGGGTCTGATAGTTGGAGTTGGATTATTTGATAACCCAATTAAGATAGGGTCAGCGGAATAAATTCCTAAATAGTAGTATGCAATTTTTTTGGTATATTTTTTTTTTTCAAATTTAAGATATAATTTAAACTTACACACACTACTTTGCTATTGCAAATTTTTTTAACTCTCACTCTCTTGGTACACAAGGGGTGGGGATAATGGCTGGGCCAAAACCCTTGGTTTGTTTTGTTACAATTGTATAATAAAATGTATTATTTGTTGATTTTATTTTGTTTCAACAAATGTAAAACTTTAATATGATTGTACAAAAAAGTTATATCCATGCTAATTTTTTACATAATAGTTCTATAAATTGTAGTTTTATCCTACATGACCTTACACATCAACTCAAGTCAGATTCTGGGAGAATGCTATCAGTAGCAGTGAAACTAGACAGCTCATTTTTGGATTGCAAAAATGCAAGCTCATTGAACGTAGCAATTTATTGAGATGTAAAAACTTAAAAGATACTCCCTCTGTCATGGAATAAAAATTTCGGTGGATTTTTCATACATATTAAAAAGACGAATGAAATAATAAAATTGTTCATAATAATATTTCATTAATTATTTTCAATGTAGGTGAGAGAGTGATTTTCTAACTTTTCAATTCAAAATATACTTATTAAATAGTATGAGATATTTAATGCTAATGGTATAATAAGAAAAATTGTGTAAAAGTTTGATTATTCAAAATAGTAATAAGAATTTTTATCTTGGGACGGAGGGAGTAATATTTATATTCTTAAAAATGTGGCATATATTTGTATATTTCTCTTATTTTTAATTTTCTTTTGTATATTATGCATAATTGTACTAATCCCATAATAAGTGCTTTTTTGAGGCTTATTTATTTTTTTCCAAAATAAGTGATGTGTTAAAACTCCAATCTGATTTTTGTAATATTTTCTCATATATGTCCTTATGCATTTAATGGTATTTATTAAAGATCTGGTACCATATCACAACATGACTGATATATATAAACGACATTTCATTAATCTTTTCAACTCTTCAACTTCAAAGAAAATATATTAAGGATATTTTTGTCATTTTAACTTATGTATTGATATGTGTAATTTAAGTTAAAAAATATTTATTATGGGACGGAGGTAGTATTATTCTCACCATCAATGCCTCTCCGGGAAAGGTGTGGCTAAAGTGATCATTGTAATTTTCTTGCTTTTAGTGCCAGTTTCTGCCTCGCAACACATTCAGGATCTTGTTCTATCTACCGGTTAGTTACTACACGTGGTTTTTTCATAGGTATCCTAAATTTTGCGAGAAAAGAGACCATTGAATACTTGAGCTGTCGAGCCTAAGACTTGCATATTATACTCCAGGAGTTATTAGTATAAAGTTAATTTTGATATATTGATTAGTATTTTATTAACATACAGGTTGGGAGTTAATTTTTTTCTCTGCATGTCAATATTGTATTGATCAAAATTAATTTTTGTAACAAAATTTGATCTTTTTACGAATATAAAATTTAAATATAGAATATAAGATAGAACTATGCCGGGCTATTATAAATTTAAATATATCTTGTGAGTATGCGACACTCCACTAAATCAAGGTCTCGTTCTTGTAGGTTATATTTTGATACTCACTTATAGAACTGACAATATAGGTTATAATTTTTTATGTCCCATTTATAGGCAATCTAAATTAAATATAAGCCATAACTTATTAAAAAAATTATGTCCCATTTATAGGCAATCTAAATTAAATTAAGTCATAACTTATTAAGTCAATTCAAATTAAATATAATTATTTAAATTGGTAATTATTTTTATAACTTAAGTTGGATAAAATATATACCTATAGGAAAAAATATAGGCCCAACTCTTCCTTCGGATTTCAGCAGTTTACCTACTTCCAATTTGCTTTAATTTATAAGGAAAAATAAGACAAAACAAAATGTGTTCTTGATTAATTTATCCTCTTATTTTAAAGTTATCCTTGAACACTTTTTTGCTTCTATCAACCATGTCACACATTTTTAATTATTCTTTTTCGTTCTAAATTATAAGATAATTAAAAAAATTTTAAACTTAAAATTAATAAAATTCATTGAATATTTTGAAATAATTAATTTTATAACTAGTTGTAGATAATTTATAATATTTATTATTATGAGTTTAAAAATATGTCTGTTTTTGAGATTGTTGAAGATTCTATTTTGTAATCTCTGACTCTCTGTTATGGAGATTTCAACTTTTTTTTATCATAATTTTTCTACAACCCGGTCGCTTTTATTTTTAAAATTATTAAACCATACGTTGACCTCCTTAACTATTTGATTCTAACCTATATAATTTATATTAAAAATAAATAATATGCTTTTAATTCTTAATAAATCCTTAACTATATTCGAAATCTATTTTTCGCGTCTGCCCCACTTAGGCCTTACCTTAATTAATGCAGATACTAATTTAACTATTTATACTTATTAATTAAATCGTACAGTGGGGTCGAATTTAATGAAAATTATTTGGTCAAGTAGCATTAAAGCAAGTGCAAAAATATTTTAGGGATCCGATTATCATGAAGTTAATTTTATGATTAGTTGGTCAATTGACTAATATGTTGTTGATATGAAGAGAGAGATCACCTTCTAACTTGTGTGTCGACGTCGATCAATCGACCAAAATTAACTTTATGCTAACCACTCTCAAATTTTAGTATTAAATTTGATTCAACAAACAATACCCCCACAAACAGATGAGGTATAAATGTCATGAGTTAACTAGCTCATTCAATTCCAGGATTATTAAGGGACTGTTTGTTTAGGCATGAATTATTGAATGACTGAATCGCATTAAGTGTGTTTGTTTTGAGAAAAAAAATCGTCTGAATGACTGGATCGGTTAGCCATTAAGACGATTTGAGCTGAATGGTTTAGTGCCATTTTTTTGGCTGAATGAAGTTTTTTTTTTACATTATTACCTATTATATTAAGTAATATTAAATACATTTATAACAATTTTGATTTTTTTTTAGAGGAATAAAATAAAAAAAAAATCTGTTATTTAGATGTTTCAAACAGGTCAATTATCAAATAATTTTTTTTATTCACATTCAATTTTTATCAAATACCTCCTAAATTATTAGTAGCCACCCTTTCTTAGAATAAAAATAAAGATTTAATTAATTGAGTGTTTATGATTCCGAGACAGGGCTACTAGTATAAAACTCAACCGGTAGTGGATTTCATAATACTCGAATTAAAGGAAGGGGAAATTATGATGTAAAGAGAGTATAAAACCTCTACAATTTTTATAAAGGTTTTAATTAACTGAATAACTAGTATTTGATATAAAATATTTTATAAGAAGTGATATTTTCATATAAAATAATAATAATATCAACGAACTCTAATTTGGCCACCTACTGTGAATTGATGTATGTATATTTTCACCCAACTTGGTTCTCCAAACATATTGACCTTGAACTCTAGTTTGGCCACCAACTGTGATTGATATCAAATGTCTTACCTAAGTCTGTGTTTAAGTAAAACTGATAATATAATATTTTTATATTTATGTGGGAGATATATATTATGTGTAAATATCATATATTTCCTTTTTTTCATGTGTAGAAAACATATGTTCTGATTTCTAGCATCTTATCAAAATCGTTCAGTTTGAGTTTAGTTGGATGAAATATATCTATGAAATGACCAATCAAAACATTGAAATACTAATTAAAAGGATTTTTCTTCCTCCCCAATAATTATGTCTAGTTAATATTTCTGTCTACAAACGACATCCTTATTTTGTATTAACTTTTCTTAATATTAAAGTATAATAATAAAAAATACTTGTTTGATATTCCTTTTCCAGAATTAGAGGTATATTTTTTATTTTTAGAGTTAATTTGTGAAATTTTAAATTTTAAAATTGATATAATTTCGTTCAAACTTTAAAAATAACAAATACAATAATTAGTAATACGTTATAGTTAATTTATAATTGTTATATTTGTAAATACTAAAATTAAATAACTTCATATTAATTTTGAATTTTAATATTTTAGAAAGAATCAAAATGTAGGCTTAATTTTAGAAGGGATGGATGGGTGGAGTAATCTTTAATTTTGTATCTTTATTTTATGTTCCAGAATGAAGTGAGCAACTCCCAGCTTTTCTTTATTTGTAAGATTCGCAGTGGTAGTAGATACGTCTAGTTGTTGAGTTACTACTCCATTATTTATGATTTTAAATGAATTTATTTATGATGTTTTGGGCCGATGGTAGCAGTATGACATTGTAATCGCAGAAACAAATACACCACAACCAAACAATCCCTTAATAGTATAATACTACCTCCGTCCCAAATTAATTGCTCAGTTTTGACTTTTTTAAGTCAAATTAACTATTTTTAGAATTAATAATTAAGCATATATAAATATATTTCTAAAATTATAAAAATTGGGATTAGTAATAAATTGTATATACTTTCTTTTGGTTATAATCTCTTCACCTATATTTTAGCAAAAATAGTAAAAAGATTAGTTTTAAAAATGGTCAATTTGACTTTAAAAAATCAAAACTGAGCAATTAATTTGGGACGGAGGGAGTACCATCTAAAAAAAATCCCTTCTCAATTTATTTATTAACACTGTATTAATTAATTGAAGATTTTTTATTTGGTGACAGACAGCTGAGACAGTAACGCTGATCCAATAAAAACAACCAGCAGACGCAATGTAATTTTGGATCGAGTTAGCATGAAGTTTATTCTTATGTAAGTTGGTCAATTGACTAATAAAATACTGACATACATAGAGTCTCGCCTCTGTATCAACACTCTATTGACCAATTGACCAACTTATCCAAAAATAAACTTCATACTACTCCCTCCGTCCCTATTTAAATGACATTTTAGAGATGATCACAAGAATTAAGATAATGATTGAAAAACATTAAATATAGTACTCAATTGTCTATAATACCCTTAAATCATTAATTTATCATAGCACAAGAGTTTAAAGTACTAAAAAAATAGGTAGAGTAATGATAGATAATTTTGAAAAAATTATCAGTAATTCTATTAGATTTGAATAATCGTCAATTAATTAGGGACAAATAAAAAATTTTTTAAAACGTTATTTAAACAGGGATGGATGGAGTAATATATATTATTGTAATGTAATGGAAGTACATCCATCAACTCATCTTCCCAAGATACTACTGCTCCAACTCCTTCGCCCACACGTTCACAAATTATAAATATATATATAAATAGTAGAAGAATAGGCACGCAGGGAACTGCCGTATTTTGACTCTGTCTCACTCTGTGATCAGGACTTTTTGGCTGAGCAGCTCTCAAATTCAGCCATTATTATTATTAGCAGAGTAAATCAAATAAAAAGGGAAAGCTTTAGTCATTCATTCAGATATATATATATATATATATATATATATATATATACGAGATGAGGAGAAAAAAAGACAAGCGTGTTAGTTCAATTCTTCTTCTATTCTCTTATATAAATATTTCACGCTTCATCGCTCTCTCTTTCTCTCTTGCTCTCTCTATATATATCTTGTAGACTTTCTCTTTCTAGACTTGGCTGGTGATTGGAATATGTATATACAATCGATTTGGTCATGTTTCTGATCTCTCTTAGACTATTAATTTCTGTGTGGGTTTAATAGAGAGAGAGATGGGGGGTTGTGCATCGAGGCCAGAGAATTGCGTCGGAGGTCGGAAGGGGAAGAAGTTTCGGAAGAAAAGAAAAGCTGTCAAGCGTCGACTGTCTTCTCGTTTCTCCGCTCAATCCTTGCATAAACTTGATAAGTTGGATCCCATCCTCACCAATCCCACTTTCCACGGTTCTTCTCTCTCCATATACATGTATATGTGCGTCTGTGTGTTAATATGTGGATTGTATCAATATATAAATTTCTTTTTTTGATCTAGCACTGATTAGTAAATTGTTGTTACTTAATGATTTATGTTATCGGGATGGGAGAGAATTAGAGCTCATAGCTAGGCTAGCTGCATTTGTTCTTAACAGGTAAACAATTAAATAGTGATTTTTTTTCTTTTTGTGGGATATTTTTTAATGCTGTTATATGGGATTGGATATTAGTCTTATATGAAAGGAGTTTTCAGAAAACATGTTTATCTTTAGACTTTACGTCCATTTTTTAATATATAGCTGGGTTATTTAACTAATTACTAGCAAAATATTCAAATTTGTGAAAGTTTTATGGAACTTGCTTTATTTGGGTAAAATTTTAGTCAATTTTATAGCTAAACAGGGGGCAGGGGCATGCAACATTCCTCTGACTCTTACAACCCGAGCCTCTGTGAAAGTTGAAGGGGAACATAACACTTTTCAGTAGTAGCTGGAGATATTTTAGCATTAGGATATTTATATAGATATAACTAAGAAGTTTGAGAACCAAGGATGAATGTTGTACTTTGCCGAGAGAAAGAGGCTCATATCTTGGAATTATCTGTGGGATGTGCTCAGAAGCAATGGAGTTGCATAGTTGAGATATGTCTCTGCAAAGTAGATTCACCACTGACATACTCGTCGTTTTCAGAAACTTGTGAACTTCACTATATCGTTGTATGCACATTTAGTTAAAGACTTGAGGAGCAGCAAATGTTGTGGGCTCAAATTTTCTGGGTGTCTGTGGGTTGTTAATTAAAATGGTCATTTTTATTTGCTGTGATTTTCTTTCTTGGGAATAAACTCCTAATATCTCTAATTTGTCATGGTTGAAAGGAAAAGAAAAGAATTTGAACTAAGTTTCCTTTTATTCTTCATTGTGTTATTTTCTCCATGGGTTTCTGCTCCTACAAGTAGGCTGTCTTAACTTATTTTAATCTTACTTTGTTTCTTCATATTTTCTAATTGTTAACCGCATCATATTAATAATGTTGAATAGGAAAAAAAACAAATCAGGATATCCTCTTTCAATTTCTCTTAAAATTCTTGTTGCTATAACTATTGTAATAGACTAAGTGTGAATGCCAAAGCTATGTTTCAAGGCTTAAACTTTGTCTGATTGACATAACTCATTCTAAACTCCCATGTAATTGCAATTCTTACTAGTTAATTTAGATAAGATCATTGGATTCTCTTATACCTAGATTACTTTGTTGTGCTGCAATGTATGGCATCAGCAAGAGCAAGTACTGATGAGACGTGGTTTGATTCTGCTGCAATACTTGAATCCGACTGCAGTGATGAAGATTTCCAAAGCATTCCTGATGGTATTATTTAGAGGGTTTTCAGTAAATATTCTAACTCTGGTTTCATCTTTCTACACTGATTAATCAGTTACATTTTATATTTTCTGATGCACTTTATATTTGCAGATGTGCTATCTCTGAATGGCTCTGAAGGTGCATCCAAGTTAAGTATTGCTTCTCTTAGAGATGTGAATAATGGAGATGTTGATGTCAACACCCCATCTACCTCTTACACTGGACAGTGGCAGAGACCAGGGGAGACTTCTGCGGGGAATCCTGCACACAACTTTGTTGGTGAGACTTACAGAAATTCTGTTCATTTAGGGATTGCAGACTCCCGGTTGAGATCTGATGGAACTTCTAATGAAGTGAAACCAGTTTTCCTTGATGAAATATCATCTGTGGATGAAAGTGCTGGCAGGGGAGATGGTTTGTTGGATAACTGTGGAATTCTTCCGAACAACTGTTTACCTTGTCTTGCTTCTACTGTTCCCTCAATTGAAAAGCGAAGGTCTCTAAGCTCAAGTTCACCTAGTGCAAGGAAAAAAGCAGCCCTTAAATTTTCCTTCAAATGGAAGGAGGGACATTCTAATGCCACTTTATGTGAGTGCTATTATCTTTAAGTTCTTTAGATTTTATCACTTGCATAAAAATTGCATATGCACATAGATAGTTTTACTCTTTTTCCCCCTTGTGATTATGATTACTACAGTTTTTTGCGTATTCTATATGGCCTGTGTATTACCATAAATGTCTAGTGTTAGTATACTGATGGAGGCCCTTGGGAGAGAGGTCCCTGAATGAGGCACATGGAATGTGATCAAGTCTGAACTAACTTGCTCTAAACAAAGGGCCACATTTTGTGTTGTGTCACTCAGCAACAAAACAAATATGCAAACTTCCCTTTTGTAACAATTATTTAAGGTTGCATGATATTAACTTACCTCTGTCATTGTGCATATATTGGAATGGGTACTTTTGCCAAATTGTATTGAATGATTAGTTGATGATTGAGCCTTAGAAGTTACAAATCTATCAACTTATTTCATAAGAAATTATGGAACGGATGAATTATGTCCGTAAATCTGATTCAGTTTCTGATTTCTCCTAGTTTCTTCAAAGATGCTTATCCAGAGACCAATAGCTGGTTCGCAAGTACCTTTTTGCCCAGTAGAAAAGCAAATGCCAGATTCTTGGTCACAAATTGATCCAAGTACTTTCAAAGTTCGGGGAGAGAATTATTTAAGGTGAGAGGACTGGTCAAGTATTCATAATGGCACATGTGACCTAGTGTTTTTAAACGCATTTTTGATATTTTTGATGCACTCCATCTTAAGCCTTCATATTGAAATATTACCTCTAAATAGTTGAAACTTATTTTTGCATGTCCTGTGACTCTAGTACCATTTTCTTGGTTGTCAGGGACAAAAAGAAGGATCTCGCTGCCAGCTATGCTGCATATTATCCATTTGGCGTCGATGTATTCCTATCTCAAAGGAAAATTAATCACATTGCTCGTTTTGTAGAACTCCCCAGTATTAGTTCTTATGGGGAACTTCCTCCTATTCTTGTTGTAAATTGTCAGGTACCTTCTACCTTTTCCCTTAGCTTTTGTTTTGGTTCTTCGTACATTTAAAATCTCTATTGTTGTTGCAGTCGAACAATTTGAGAAATTAATATGTTATGGTTGTCATTGAGTTTTAAATATTCCTGCTTGTTTTCTCAAGTCTGGTGATTCTCTGGACTGAATTGCATTGCATCAACTGCTGAAAATAGTGCGAGTACTAAGATCCATTCCATACTTGATGTTTCTTTGATCTAATATTCTTTTAAAGTTCAGAATACTAAAGAGACAAAAGTTAGCCACCTTCCTGGGAAACTATATGCAGTTGCAAATGGGATGCTAAAGCGACAGCATAATCATAACCTAATACAGTGGCAGTTGCATCTTTTATCTTGTTGCAATTCTACCATGTCTTGATATACTGCCCTGAATACGCATTTTTGTCATTCCTTTTCCTGTTCAGTGCTCGCGTGATTTAACAGTGACTAATCATCTAGAGCCAACCATTTTTGTTGATGCCTTGGTTGCTTCTACCTTTAATCACTTCTATTTCTACATACTTTCCGATTCTTTACCCATCCATTAATTTCTGTATCACCCTCTCAGCTACCGATGTATGGAAATGAAGTTTATTTGGTTGCTTAGCTTTGTTATCATCGAGTGCTACAATACTATTGATCCTTAAGTTGGTTTAGGATTGGAAGTTTCATTATATTTAAAGAGTTAATTGGTTTATTAATTTCTTTTTTTCTCTTTCCTTTTAAGACTGGCAATTATTGTGTTTTTTTTCCCGAACAGATTCCATTGTATCCTGCGGCCATTTTCCAGAGCGAAACTGATGGTGAAGGAATGAATTTTGTTTTGTACTTTAGACTTTCTGAAAGTTACTCTAAGGAACTTCCATCCCATTTTCAAGAAGGCATCAGAGTACGATGAAACCATTTTAACATACATTTTTTCCTTCATTTAAAAAAACAAAAAACAGAAAACCATATTATACTTGCATGCATTCTATTGGATAAACTCCATCCCATATCATATGCTTATCTTCTTAAATCCTTCTTTTCCTACGATCAGAGGTTAATTGATGATGAACTAGAAAAGGTTAAAGGTTTTCCTGTTGACACACTTGTACCTTTCCGGGAAAGGTTGAAGATATTGGGTCGTGTAGTAAATGTTGATGACCTTCAATTAAGTGCAGCAGAGAGGAAACTAATGCACGCATACAATGAAAAACCTGTTCTTTCACGTCCTCAACATGAGTTCTACTTGGTAAGTTTGTGTGAGCAACTGTGATTCCAGTGCATAGTGTCACAAAACATGAAGAGTGAGAAAATTGAAGCAAAATAGTTCTTATTAGCTTCTCATACAGTTATTGGTGTGAATTTTTTTTAGGGAGAAAGTTATTTGGAGATCGATTTGGACATGCACAGATTTAGTTACATATCTAGGATGGGGTTCGGAGCATTTCTAGATAGACTGAAGCACTGCATCTTGGATTTTGGCCTTACAATTCAGGCAAGTCACTTCAATACCTAAACAAGTTCAAAAATCTCTCCCTCTCGTATTTGTTTTTCCTCGTTCAAATTTTATTCTCTCTTTGAGGCTCTAGAAACTGCTGTTGATACATGTTTCTAATCTGTTCAATTAGGGAAACAAACCTGAGGAGTTACCGGAACAAATCTTATGTTGTGTACGGTTGAATGAAATTGATTACATGAATTACCAGCAGCTAGGAGTGAGTCAAGAGGCCCTTTGATTAGTGAGTGAACATTGTAAGGATTAAGGTTAATAATAAAATAAAGGCTTTCTTCTTGAATCCTTCTTGCACTTTTCTGTTTTTCTATTTTGTGGTTTTCGATTATTTGATAATTTTAAGGCAAGATTTTGTGCTCGTGTGGGAGTAACCAAGCACGCGTCCTTGAAAAGAAAAGCAAAGTCCGCCCTTTCATTCTTACATGGAGGAGTATTATATCACCCTACGGTCCCAACTCATTTACGTCCTACAACACATGATTAAAAAGTAAAAGTAAAAGTAAAAGTAAAAGAAAAAAGGTTCTTCAAGTTAATCCTGACGCATGAAAGCTTTCAGAGTAAATTTTTATTGGGTACAAATTAACGCATATGTATTTGTCTGTGCAAATATATAGAACATATATGGGACCAAAAATTTACCGGCCAGGAATGTTAGCCTTGATATATGTGACAAATAATCTGTTAACAGTAATCGTATTTTATTTGCATCTATTTTTCAAAGCAATAGATTCAAAATCTAAGCCTTACATGGAGGAAGGGGTTTACCACATAAACATTTGTTCCCAGAGTAAGAACTCTTTGGAAAATCACTAAAAGGCTTCCCAGAAGGAATTCTCCCTACAAGCTGATTATCTGACAAATCCAACTCTTTCAGCTTTCTCATCTTCAAAAACCCACTCGGTATATTACCTGTAAACTGATTTTTCTGCAGCTCCAGCCTTTCTAAAGAGCTTGCATTTGCCAGAGAGATAGGCAATTCAGAACCTAACTCATTGTAACTCAAATCCAGACTCTCCATTGATCCCAATTTCCCTATGGAAGTTGGTATTCTGCCTTTGAAAGAGTTGCGTGACAAATTGAGATATCGGATCCCCAATTGTGCTCCTGTGCCAATCCATTCAATACCACTTGAAAGAATATTATCAGAAAGATCAACATATGTCAATGAGCCTTCGTGAAAGCTGTCTTGTATCTTGAAAACCTGGTCTATAGAGCCTGTTAGTTTGTTTGCGTGGATGTCGAGCACTCCCAAACTCCCTAAGTTTGTGATTGTAGTAGGAATCTTTGAAACAAGTGAATTTTCTGAGAGGTTCAAGCTCCATAGCTGAGTCAGGTTTCCAAACCAGGTAGGTATGCTTCCTGAGAGATGGTTTGCTGACAAGTCCAGCGCCTGCAGTGAGCTTTTCTGCCTCAGATACTTTGGAATTTCCCTTGGATTCCACATCCGGCCAAGTAAATTTGAGAGAGTGATGGTAACCCTACTAGCCACTCAGGGATAAAAGATAGATTTAGTTGGTTATAAGAGGCATCTAGTGTTTGAAGGTTTTGAAGCATCGACATTTCATGAGGTAACGGTCCTTGAATCATGTTGCCTGAAATTGTTAGCTCGAGAAGCTGAGAGAGCTGACCTATTGATCTAGGTATATGACCAGATAACTGGTTCCCATCTAGGTATAACTCTGACAAAGACCGTAGATTACCTAAACTGGAAGGAAGAGGCCCCTTGAGCTTGTTATTTGACAAGGAAACTCTTTCAAGGGAGGTGAGAAGTCCAAATGTGGAGGGTATTCTTCCACTGAGAAGATTAGCATGCAATCTAAGAAATTTTAGGGAAGACATTTGGCCAGAGGTTGAAGGGAAGGGGATCTCTCCCTCTAGACGGTTGGTATCTAAAGAGATGCTTGCAATGGCGTTTAAATTAGTTATAGAAGGAGGGATCTTTCCGGTCAGTGAATTGTTTGAGAGAGAGAGATCCGTTAAGACCTGCAAATCACCAATGGCTGCTGGTATGTGACCAGTAAGATAGTTTTGCTCTATATTCAGATACTCCATGTTTGTCAACTTTGTTATAGATTCAGGGATTGCACCTGAAAAGCGATTATGCTGTAGATCTAATATTCTCAGGTTCGTTAGACTTCCTAGGCTAGAAGGGAGAGACTTGGAGAAGCTGTTTTCATGCAGATACAATTCTTCAAGATGTGACAGCTTTCCAATAGATTCTGGTAGCGGACCACTAAGTTTGTTGTAGAAAAGAGAGAGCTTATGTAGTTTGGGGAGGTCAAAACCTATCGAAGGAGGGATCTGCCCAGTAAGAAAGTAGAGTCCAGAGAGATGTATAACTTCGAGACAAGTCAGAAGTGTTATGGAAGGAGATAGCCTTCCATACATATAAGTCTGGTCAGGAGCTTCTCCTGAAGTAATAAAGCCTGGGAGATTCATCTCGTTCACTCTCCCTGTCTTATTATCGCAGGAAATTCCGCTCCACTTGCAGCAACTTTGGCCAGTCCACGTTGCTAGGCGGCCGGAAGTGTCGGAGTGGATTGCTGCCTTGAAATGCCTGAGACCCTTAAGGTCATTTGGGTTGCATGCTTCAGTGCCAGTTCCCCTCTTGGAGTTTTCTCCTAGTGTGATGAGAGTGAGCATTACAAGAACCCATAGTATATCAGAGCCCATTCTGTCTGGATGGATGGATGATGATCTCATTTGTTGAAATTGCTGTGATACACACAAATTAGTTATAATTCTAACAATCAGTGAAGGTATAAAGAACAAAACAAGGAAACGAAGTACTTTTTGGTCAAATATCTCACTAATGCCTTTATCTTTTCAGTCTATCTTTTCTCTTTACAGTGTGTAGTGCTAAAAGAGCACAAATCTATTTGATTATGATGCCTTTGTCATTATGGTAAACAAGTTGTCGAGATAGCCAAGACATAAATAAGTTCATGCATATATATACACACACACACACTGTTCCCTCCCCAATAGAATAGCTTCATGATTTGACACACTCAGGCCAAAACATATAGTCCCTGAGAAGCTGCATGTTAAGTCCAAATGTTCCTGAAAATCAATTTATCTACTCTATTTTTGAAGCACAATTGGGAGTCATGGGCTCAGTTAGATTAGATGTCCTAAGGATGTACTTTTTCATTTATTTAGTTTTAATACGTAGGTCAGTATCGAATCGGTATTAATCAATATACTTTATTTAGTTGTAGTGTAAGCGGACAATAAGTCAAATCTGTCTCCTTTTGGGAAATAATAATAAAAATAAATTAAACATGCATGTTTACTGACAATTACTTCCATGTTTCTAGATATTTGGTTATAAAAATCTTCCATGCATCCGACGAGGGACCAATTTTACTTGTTTATGCAAGCTAGCTAGGACTGTTTAATTTGGAATTTAAACAAGGATCTTAAATTTATCACTACTCTTTAATCCTTCAAACTAAATCTGGTTTTGTGGAATATAATAAAAAGACTCGGAATAAGAGTAGTATAATTTTAAATTATGTGTTTCGAGAAATTAATTTTGTCATTTTTCTGGTTTTTTAAAGTTTCACTCAAAATTAGAATATTTGGAGAAAGACGGTTCCTAATCCTCGGGTGCAAGAAAGAGAAAACAGGTCTTAATTAAAAATACTTATATTTATTTCTTTACCGACTTTTGAGTTTGAGAAAGATAGAAATGGATCCGGTTAGCATGAAGTTCATTTTTAGGTAAGTTTCATTAATCGGTAATAGAATGCCGACACACATGTGTTCTCATTTGCGCTATTCCGCACTATATTGACCAATTAACCAACTTATTCAAAAATGAATTTCATACTAACCATTTCCGATAGAAACGCATAGAACCGCATCTGGCTAGCTTGGAGAATTAATTATATACTTTTCTTATAGATCTAATTATTACAAAAACACAAGTGCTGCATAAATCAAACAGTAATTTAATGTAGTATTTTTAATGCAAGTACGTACAACAATCTTTATTTAAAAGAGGCTACGAAAGAGAGAAAGAGCTAGCGAGCTAATTTCATGAGAGTACGGTCGAGCAACAAAGCAAAATTGCAGGAGATTTGCTGTTTGCAGACTGCCCTTTTTTTGTTTTTTTTTTCGAAGCAAAATTGTTTGTGGAATCCAGAAAACCCTAATCCCACCCAATTTAGGAATAATTAATTATATTTCAACAATTAATAAATGAAATAGGGACCTCATTAATTTAATGATGAATACGATACCCAATGAAATAGGTATTTTAGTTAATTCATATTCCATCATTCAACTTTATATTAATTCAGAATTCAATCATTCATTATTCTACCCAAACAAATTACTTCCGCCATTTCCAAATTAAATTTAAAAAAAAATAAGGAGTTCGGGAGGAGATGGAGATGAAAATATGGAGAGAACGGGAGGAGAGAGAAATGAAATACAGGGAAAAAAAAAAAGAGAGAGAGAGAATAGGAAGACCCACTAGTAACTAGTTGATATCAGCATTGTTAAATTGCGGAGTCTGAAAGGACTGAGATAGAAGGGTATTTTGATAATCTGTTCTGTCCGCAGTTTAATAATGCGGAATACTAAAAATTAAACTGCGCACGGGAGTTCTATTAAACCGTTCGATCTTAACGTGAAAGGTTTAATAGAACTACCGTCCGCAGTTTAGTTTCTAGTATTCCGCAGTTTAATACCGCGGACGAGACAAATGACCAAAATACCTTTCTTGTAAATGTCTCTCGTCCGCAGTATTAAACTGCGAACGCTAAGTATGGCCAAATGTTTCCCGTGCAGATGCCAAATTCAATTTTTTTTTTCAGATTTCAAGTCTCCCGAAAGATCGACTTCCTTCATCGATTCCCTCTTCCTGTCATTCTCAAGTAATAGTAATATCTCTCTATATACACTCACTGTTAGACCTCGAATTTTATGAAATAAAAGTATTCAATTTTACTATTCATTAAATGGTTAAATTGATAAAAAGCAAAGTTAAGGGTGATATATGATTTTTTTTTTCAAAATAAGCAAGTGGCTATAAAATACTTATTGTTGTCGAGGAATATTGTAAGACCCCAACTTATTATTAATGAAATTTAATTTTCTCTATTTTAAAATAGTAAGGGTTGATTTGATTAATGTGGATAGTTATGGGTAAAATACGCAAATATTTTAAAATAAGCAAGTGGTTATAAAATATTCATTGTTGTCGGGGAATATTCGTTTGGTCGTGGAATATTCTTCATTGGCGGGGAATATTTAAATGCTGCAGTAGCTTTTTTGTGGGCCTCATAACTGAAAAAGCGATTGGACGAAGAAAAACGACAAATATAAGTTGTTTAAAAATAACTGGCGTAGTTATTATCAATTATCTTCGTTAAAATACTCTTTTGGTTAAAACACAAGAAGATACACATATTGCACCAATTATTGATTCTTATGTAAGAAGGCACTACTCAATAATGGTTACGATGAATTATCGCTCAAAGATTTTATTGATTTAATAATTCTCTGCGTTGATATTTTATATTCTTTGTTGTTTCAATAATTGTCATTACACAAAGATTTTTCATTATCGAAGCAATAATTCATATTATCCGAATAATATTATTAGATAACATTATTGGCAATGTCTAGAAAGTTCGTCACAGGAGAGGTTTGGTCACCTAATCGCGCTGCCGTTAGGAGAAATTTTATTGGAAAGCCCCTTCTTTCTGGGCACAATTCTTTTCAAAATCGATCTTCGATTACGGATATCATCAAACCAAGATTTAATCGAGGATATTCCAAAGACCGCTTTAAGAACTCAGATGGGCATTATGAATTCTTAGTCGTGTCTTTCGGATCGACTAATGCTCCTGCTGGCTTTCATGGATATGATGAACCGAGTATTCAAGGAATATTTGGATCGGTTTGTTGTTGTCATTTTTGATGATGACATCCTCATATATTCCAAAAGTCGTGAAGATCATGAGCACCATTTGAATTTGGTACTCCAAAGGCTTCGTGAAAACAAACTATATGCCAAATTGAAGAAATGCGAGTTCGGCTCGAGGAAGTAGCATTTCTTGGGCACGGTGTCAAAACATGGAGTATCCGTGGACCCCGTGAAGATCAAGTAATACAAAGTTGGGGAGCAATCAAGTTTCATGACCAAGCACGTAGCTTTCGGGTCTAGCTGGTTATTCGGAGATTCGTGGAAGGTTTTCTCGAATCGCTACTCCATTAACTCAAATTTAACTCGGAAAGATACAAAATTCGCTTGGAGCGTAGAATGCGAGAAGAGTTTCCAAGAGCTCAAGAGGAGACTCATTTCGACACCTGTTCTAACAATACCATCTTGTTCGGATGGATTTGTTATCTACAGCGATGCTTCGGGCAAAGGGTTAGGATGTGTTCTCATGCAACGTGGGAAAGTCATAGCCATGCCGCATGACAACTTAAAGAATATGAGAGGAATTATCCTACTCATGATCCAGAGTTAGCGTGCAATCGTTTTGCCGCGCTTAAAGATATGGAGGCACTATCTATATGGGGAGAAAGTGGAGATATATTCGCACCATAAAAGCCTTAAATATTTCTTCACTCAAAAAGAACTCAACACGCGGCAAATGACGCTGGCTCGAGCTATTGAAAGACTACGACCACACTATTCAATACCATCCCGAAAAGCGAACGTGGTAGTGACGCCAGCGTTGAGTAGAAGATCATATGCAGGAATGAGTGCGATGATGTCAAGTATACGACAGAGCCAACTTTAATAGAAAAAGTTAAGGTTGCTTTCAAGCCACCCACCCAGAAGGCCGATGCGTATGAAGAAGAAAGTACAAGAAGGAGCTATTCCTAAGGCGAGAATTGATGAAGAAGGAATACTTGAGTCCACTCTAGACTTTGTGTCCTAACAACTCGATTTGAAGTACAATATTATGATGGAGGCACACAATACACCATTTGCAATCCATCCTCGGAAGTACTAAAATGTATCGTGATCTTCGACATACATTTTGGTTGAACAATATGAAGAGAGAGATTGCAAAGTTTATCTCGATGTGTTTAACTTGCTAACGCGTGTAAAGGCGGAGCATCTAGTACCTAAGGGTCTCATTGAACCACTTGAGATTTCGAAATGGAAGTGGGAACACATTACCATGGATTTCGTTATTGAGTCTTCCTACGGTTTCTCAAGGCATCAATGCTATTTGGGTTATTGTTGATAGATTAACCAAGTTCCGCTCATTTCTTGCCGACACGGAAACTTATTCCCTTGAACGTCTTGCTTAGATGTGACGTGAATGAGATTGTGAGGTTGCATGGCATGCTCAGTATCCATAGTTTTGGATCGTGACCCAAGATTCACTTCAAGATTTTGGGTTAGCTTGCAAAAAGCTATGAAGCACGGATTTACGATTGATTCGGCATACCATCCTCAAAGCGGACGGACAATCGAGAGGACTATTCAAACTCTTGAAGATCTATTAAGACTGTGTGTCCTAGACTTCAGTAAGGCGGTTGGGATAAGTATTTACCATTGGTGGAATTCTCCTACAACAACCAAGTTATCGTGCAAGTATAGGTGTGGCTCCATTCGAAGCATTATATGGACGAAAATGTTGCTCTCAAAGATGTTGGGGACGAGGTGGGTGAAGCAACATTGTTGGGACCTTTAGAGTTAGTACGTATGACTACGGAAAAGATCCAAATGATTCGACAACGTATACAAATGGCACAAGATCGACAAAAGAGTTATGCGGATCTTCATCGAAAGGACGTGGAATTTAGTATAGGGGATCATGTATTGTTGCGAGTTGCTCCATGGAAGGGAGTTACAAGATTTGGGAAGAGAGGAAAGCTCAATCCATGATTTATTGGTCCATTTCAAATTCTTGACCGAGTAGGAAATGTAGCCTATAGACTCGCGTTACCTCCGAGTATGTCTCGTGTTCATAATGTGTTTCACATATCTGTACTTCGTAAATATGTGAAAGACCCGAATCACGTTATAGAGTTAGAACCGGACGAGATACCAAGACTTAACGATGAGGAAGTACTGCCAAGATCTTGGATAGGAATGAGCATGTCCCTACGCTAAGAAAGGTCATACCACAAGTTAAAGTTTTTGTGGAGGAATCATGCTATAGAGGAAATGACCGGGAGTTAGAAACGGAAATGAAAGCGAGGTATCCTCACCTTTTCAAACACTGGACACGTCACGTCAATTTCGAGGACGAAATTTCATAAGAAGGGAGGTTTTAAGACCCCAACTTATTATTAATGAAATTTAATTTTTCTATTTTGAAATAATAAGGGTTGATTTGATTAATGTGGATAGTTATGGGTAAAATACGCAAATATTTTAAAATAAGCAAGTGGTTATAAAATATTCATTGTTGTTTGGGAATATTCGTTTGGTCGTGGAATATTCTTTTTGGGCTTTGAAATAAATATTAAATGCTGCCAGTAATCTTTTGTGGGCCCTATAACTAAAAAGCAATTGGATGAAGAAAATGACAAATATAAGTTGTTTAAAAATAACGGCAGTAGTTATTCACAGATTATCATCGTTAAAATACTCGGTGGTTAAAACACAAGAAGACACCAGATTGCACCAATTATTGATTCTTATGTAAGAAGGCACTACTCAATAATGGTTACATGATGAATTATCGCTCAAGATTTTATTGATTTAATAATTGTTGCGTTGATATTTTATATTCTTTGTTGTTTCAATAATTGTCATTACAAGATATTTTCATTATCGAAGCAATAATTCATATTATCCGAATAATATTATTAGATAACATTATTGGCAATGTCTAGAAAGTTTCGCATCTAAGGAGAGGTTTGGTCACCTAATCATTGCGGCCAAGAAGGAGAAATTTTATTGGAAAGCCTCCTCTTCCTCTGGAGCCGCTGCCGGGTCATCGATATTGTGATTCGTAATATTATTTGTGAATAATTAATTATTGATTCATATGATGAGGAAAATATTGATTTTATGTGGATATAGATGAAGAAAATTTTTAATGTGACAATTGTTGAAAATTGAAATTTTATCTTTTTCTGATAAAATAATTTATTTAAATATATTATTATATTTTAATAATATAATAATGGTGATATTT
The DNA here is from genome assembly GCA_020205615.1 of Panax quinquefolius. Taxonomy (NCBI): domain Eukaryota; kingdom Viridiplantae; phylum Streptophyta; class Magnoliopsida; order Apiales; family Araliaceae; genus Panax; species Panax quinquefolius. The sequence continues at coordinate 3,858,114 of CM035151.1, forward strand.
TTACAACGAATGTGGGATATATGAGTATACGAGGAGGAAGAGTATTTTTGTTGCAATAAATATTTAAAACATGTTAAACATGTCGGTGGACCCCATTTATTGACTGAAATTTGATTATAGCCTGTAAAATCGCCTGTTTGTGGATTTCGGTCAATTTCTGTTTGGAATTTGGAAAAACTTTCTTCTGCAAAGTTGTAGAGAATTGAATTTCCTATAAAAAGTCGCGAGATTCGAATTTTCTGACAAAAGGGCTATTTATTATGAATTATTGAAGTTTCGGATTAATTGATTATCATTTTTTTGAAGTTTTAAATGGTTTAAGTGAGAAAAACGTTTTTGTTGTTTTTATTGGGGTGTGGTTGATGGCTGAATTCAGTTAGTATGCGTAGGAAAATTTAGAAAAAATAATAATAATATTAAATTAAATTTTCTACTTTGGTGTTCTAAGCATTTTCCTATAAATAAGGTGCTTAGGTTAGAATTGAAAATCACACTAAAATCAAGTTTTTCTCTCTATATTATCGAGTTTATTCTTGTGAGTATTTTGAGTATACTTTGAGTATGCTATATCTGTGCAAGTTCAAGTCATAGCTTTATATTAGGTGTTCAAATTTGTAAGATCGATCTTTCGAGGTAAGGGATATTTTTTTTTCAGAATGATATTATTTCTTCAATATCATTATCTGTGAAATATTGATCTCAAGTTTTTATCAAATTTGGAACTTTTGGTGTCTGAGTTACTATTCACGATATCAAGACTATTCACGATATCTGACTTTATTTACTTTAATACGACACTATTTACTTAATACTCAAGACTATTCATCGAAAAATGAAAATTTTCAATTTTCGCCTAAAATATCTATTGTGGATACTAGCTTTGATTGTATCCATGTTTTGATCATTCTTGAATTTTACACCACTATGATTATTTTTTGAGGAATTTTTGGACATGGATAAAACAAAATACTAATCCTTAATCCTTAATCCTTGTCATTTTGTTTCTTTGGATTCGTTTCTTTAAAAAAATATTTTCATCATCCTCGCCTTAAATGATGATATTATTGAATATCTTTGGCTCCGTAGTGCAAAGATGAATGATTTCGATAAATATCTTTGGCCCGTAGTGCAAAAAAGATGAGCAGTATTTAGATGAACATGATTAATCGATGAATATCTTTGGCACAGTAGTGCAAAGATGAATATTTGATTCGGATATATATTGATTGATGTTACAGGGATAAAAGATAGGCGATGAACTTTTAAATTCATACATAGAAGATAGTAGTTTGCATTCTCTACTTAACTCTTCTAAATGAATTATTATTTCATTGTGAATATTGATTTAAAACTTGTCATCTATTGTATTCGATTAGATTTTTCCTCGTTGAAGACTAATGATAATTTGTTGTATATTATCTTAGTCATAATATTCTTTCTTGGGCTAGTTGAGCTCACCCTTTTCCTTTTTGTTCCATTTTTCTTCTCGGGAGGCGAGAATATAATGTAGATGCAGTGGGGTATGGAATGAAGGTTCTAGAGAGAGTTGTTTAGTAGTCCTCACCATTTTGTAAAATAATGTATCAATAAATGTGATGAGGATTTATTTGAGTATAGATATTGTCAGAAGATAATATTTGTATCCAAACTCACAATTTTTCTCATTGTAATAATAAAGTTGTAGTTGTTTTCGTACTATATATCGACAACTCGAATGGGTGATGTATACCTATTTTTGGGGCGCCACAAATATTCGTTTGGTCATGGAATATTCTTTTTTGTCGGGGGAATATTCGCACGATTACAAAGTGACCATTTTTGGGCCCCATAATGTAATAATCGCTGGGATGAAGAAAACGACAAGTTTGAGTTTTTATAAATAATACAGAAGTTGTTACAATTAATTTGTTGGAATACTTGGTGGTTAAAATACAAGAATGTCTGGCGAATAAGACAAAGAATTACACAATATTGCACGAGATTTTTTCAATTATTGATTCTTACGTGAGAATGCACTACTCAATAATTGTTACGATAATTATTGCTCAATATTTATTTTATTGATTCAATAATTGCTACGTTGATATTTTATATTATTATTATTTCAATAATTATCATCGATGCAGACAAGATTTCCATTATCGATCAAGAATTCATATTATTTGAATAATATTATTAGATAGCATTATTGGCAATGTCTAGAATGTTCTGTCAATGAGAGGTTTGGTCACCTAATTGCGCGCCAGTAAGGAGAAATTCTTATCGGAAAGCCCCCTCTTTCCTGAGAACTGCCTAGTTGTCATTATTGTGATTCTGTAATATTATTTGTGAATAATTAATTATTGATTTATATGATAATGAAATATTTATTTGTTGTGGATATAAATGATGGATTTATTTATGTGGTTATAAATGAAAGAATTAATGTTGAGGTATTTTATCAGTATTTTGTTGGATTGGAGGTATTAAAAGATCAAATCGATTGTTCTTACAAACTTTATTGTGTGAGTTATAATTTTTAATCGTAGTTGGATCGTTGTGATTTTTGGATATGTTATACATATATAAGTTGAGTATATGTTCACAAATTTTGAACCGTTAAAAATGAACGAATGATTTGTTATGAATTTTAAGAGGTGACTGATTCAGAAATTAGGTTTATAAATGATTTTGGTGGAAAATTCTAGAAATGGGTGGGCCCCACTTTTGGTTGTTGGGGAAGATGGCTGATTTTTGGTGGGTGGAATAGTAGCAGGAAAAGCCATCAGGTTACAGGTCAAGTCTACTTCGGCGTGCTAACATTTTCCTATAAATAGAGGGCTAAGTTAGAATTGAAAATCACACCAGAATTCATAAGTTTTCTCTTTTTTTTCTCTCTAGATTATCGAGTGTATTTTGTGAGTATTTAGATACTTGGTGAGTTGCTATTCATCAGTGAAAATTTTCTTCAGTGTCATATCCGATATCCAGTCAGAAGTGCTGTTCTTTTGAGGTAAGGGATAGTAAGGGATGGTAAGGAATGCTATTTTCTTCGTAAAATGATATTATTTCTTTCAATATCATTATACCGAAAAAATTGGTATGAATCTTATTGTGGAATTTCTACCTTTTTGAGTCGAAATTATTATTCACGTATAAGGCACTATTCATGTATATGGCACAATTTACGTATATGATATTATTTACGTATACGGTACTATGTACGAAAACAGAGTACTATTCACGAGTTACTATTCATGAGTTACTATTCATGAGTTATTATTCATGAGTTATTATTCATGAGTTACTATTCACGAGTTACTATTCATTAGTTACTATTCATGAGTTACTATTCACGAGTTACTATTCATGAGTTACTATTCACGAGTTACTATTCACGGGTACTATTCACGAAAAAAAATTGGTTTCTTTTTCTAACCAAATTATCGTTGATTTATGAATCTTACTCTTGAAATTAAATCCATGTTTTGATGATATTGTTTTTATTATCATATATAATATTTTTATAATCATGGTGATGAAATTTCTCTTTGACTTGAGTGTAAAGATGGGTAGATTATTGGTATGATCATTACTATGGGTTCTCTTTGGTCAGTAGTGCAAAGTTGAATCGTTGACTAGTATGATCATGACCATTGAATTTACAATTGAATATTTTTAGCTTAAGTGCAAAGGTGAATTGATCAACATGGTTATAATTATGGTTTATATAGATTTTGAAATGATTATATATATTAATATATTTGGCTTGTAGCGCAAATATGAACTGTTGATGAATATCTTTGGCATGTATTGCAAAGATGAACTGTTGATGAATATCTTTGGCCTGTAGTGCAAAGATGATCTGTTGTTGAATATCTTTGGCCTGTAGTGCAAGGATGAAATGATAATGAATATCTTTGGCCCGTATCGCAAAGATGAATTTATTAGTATGATTATAAACAGGAACTGTGATTTGGTATAACCATGATCTTTGATGTTTCAGGTAAAGACTTGTGATGAAAATTATCTTCGTCCTGGATGCGAAGAGGAATTTAGAATTACAATTATGATTATGAGTTATTCATATGATTGTGGACCAGAATTATTGATTGATGTTACAGGAATAAAACATTATTGGTGGATTTTTAACATGGAGAAGATAATAGACTTTATAGTCTATTTGACTCTTCTAATGAATTGCTCGTTCCGCTGCAACTATGGTTGAAAAGTTTTATCATCTACAATATGTTCTAAATCTCTGATTTATTACTGATGAAGGCTATTGATAATTTAATTATCTTTAGTCATGATATTCTTTACTGAGCTAGTTGTGTGCTCACCCTTTTGCTTCACAATTTCTTTTCGTGTAATAAGAGTGTAGCTAGGTCGAAGCGAGGGGTAATGAGGAAATAGAGCGGTGGTCTCTAGTCGTGGAGGTTCTCCCAAGCAAAGATAGAAAGGTGTTGTATACATTATTTAATAGTTATATTTGGTGAATCAAATAAGGTGAGGCGAACCTAACGTGGGAAGGGTGTTTTGCCACTATCATATAAGATGTCTAATGACATACAACCTCGTGTCATCATAAGACATGGTTGTGCTCATCCACTTACTGAGTATATCTACGAGCACTACCTATATAATTTTGTTGTTTGGTTGAAGTATAACTCTCAATTAGAGACAGTGGAGATAATGACATGTCAAGAGAAGACTCACAATTGGAAAGAATATGATAGTAATCTTCTCATTTTTCTTTGGGATCTATTGGGTCAACCAAGGATAATTCTGTGGCCATATGATATCTATCATAACCTAGACATATGGCCTCCCATGTACGAAGGTTTCCTTGAGCACTTCCCAAAGATTTTAATTTCTAAATCAGTTTTTGACTATACCTTTATGTAGGTATCACTGTGAGGTGCTGTCCACTGATGGGACATTTGTCACATTATGGTTGAGACACGAGTCACATTGTATATATATTGTATCCAAACTCACAAAGATATGTGTTGTTGTATTTTGTACGACAATTGTTGCAATAAAGTTATAGTTGTTTTCTGTACCATGTATTTGGCGACTCAGAATAGGTTGGGTGAAATGGACCTACCATTTTTTTTTTGGAAACAATTGAGAAATTAAGGGGATGAAGTACTTTGGCTCTGCAAAAAGTTAAAACAGAACAAGACTATTGTAAGACCCCGAAATTTTTTAAATAAAAAGGAATTTCCTTTATTTATTATTTTGAAATAGTAAGGGTGGATTTGATTAATGTGGATAGTTATGGGTAAAATACGCAAATATTTCGAATAAGCAAGTGGTTATAAAATATTCATTTGGTCGTGGAATATTCGCATCTTGCTTTGGGAATATTAAATGCGATGGCGCTTGATCTTTTGTGGGTCCCATAACGGAAAAGCGATTGGATGAAGAAAATGATAAATATAAGTTGTTTATAAATAATCTGGCGTAGTTATTTACAATTATCATTGTTGGAATACCCGTTGGTTAAAACACACTAATACGCGTTGTTGAAAAGAAGAAGACACGGTATTGCACCAATTATTGATTCTTACGTTAGAAGGCACTACTCAATAATTGTTACGATGAATTACTATTCAAAGATTTTATTTTATTGATTCAATAATTGCTTTGCATTGATATTTTATATTATCGTTGTTTCAATAAATTGTCATTACACAAGATTTTCCATTATCGAAGCAATAATTCATATTATCCGAATAATATTATTAGATAACATTATTGGCAATGTCTAGAAAGTTCCGCATCTAAGGAGAGGTTTGGTCATCTAATCATTGCCAAGAATGAGAAATTCTTATTGGAAAGCCTCCTCTTTCCAGGAACTACCGGTCACAAGATCTTGTGATTCGTAATATTATTTGTGAATAATTAATTATTGATTTATATGATGAGGAAAATATTAATTTTATGTGATATATAGATGGAGAAAATTTTTAATGTGACAATTGTTCAAAATTAAAATTTTATCTTTTTCTCGATAAAATAATTATTTAAATATATTATTATATTTTAATAATATAATAATGGTGATATTTTTATAATGAATGTGAGATATATGAGTATATGAGGAGGAAGAGTATTCTTGTTGCATTAAATGATTAACACATGTTTTGTGTGTCGGTGGACCCCATTTCTCGAATTGAAATTTGATTATACCGTAAAATCGCTTGGTTTGTGGATTTCGGTTAATTTCTATTTGGAATTTGGAAAAACTTCATTCTGCAAAGTTGTAGATAATGGAATTTCCTATGGAAAGTCGCGAGATTTGAATTTTCTGATAAAAGAGCTATTTATTATGAATTATGAAGTTAGGAGTTCGTAAATAATTGATTTTGGGAGTTTTAATTAATTATTTTGAGAAAAACATTTTGGTGAGTTTGTGAACCTCATTTAACATGTGGCTGGTGTTTTGACCAAAAAGTGGGCTAAGGAAAATTTGTATAATTATATTAATATTATATTCAATTTTCGCTTTGTGTTCTAAGCAATTTCTATAAATAGGTGTTTAGGTTAGAATTGAAAATCACATTAAATCGAAGTTTTCTCTCTATATTATCGAGCGTATTCTTGTGAGTATTTTGAGTATACTTTGAGTATTGCTATACGGCAAGTTCAAGTCATACTTTATATCAGGTGTTTCAACTAGAAATCTTGTCTTTCGAGGTAAGGGATGTTATTTTCTTCTCAAATGATATTATTTCTTCAATATCATTATCTTTGAAATATTGGTTGGAACTTTTTATCAAATTTGGAACTTTTTCATGTCGGGTTACTTATTCATGAGTTACTATTCACGAGTTACTATTCACGAGTACTATATTCACTTAAGCGCGTGAAGATGTTTTTTTGTGAAATTTCTATCTTTTGGTGTCTGAGTTACTATTCACGATACCAGTCTTATTCACGTATATGACACTATTCATTTAAATCGGCAAGACTATTCACCGAAAAATAAAATTTCTTCTTTTCGTCCAAAATATCTATTCGGATACTAGCTTTGATTGTATCCATGTTTTGATCATTCTTGAATTTTACACCACTATGATTATTTTTTGAGGTATTGTTGGACATGGATAAAACAAAGTACTGAATCCTTAATCCTTAATCCTTGTCATTTTGTTTCATGGATTCGTTTTTTAAAAATATTTTTCATCATCTTCATCTTAAATGATGATATTATGGAATATCTTTGCCTGTAGTGCAAAGATGAATGATTTCTTGATGAATATCTTTGCCCGTAGCAAAAAGATGAGCAGTGTTGAGATGAACATGGCCGATCGATTAATATCTTTGGCCCAGTAGGCAAAGATGAACAGTGTTTAGATGAACATGATTAATGATGAATATCTTTGGCTCAGAAAGTGCAAAGATGAATATTTGATTCAGATATATATTGATTGATGTTACTGAGGGGATAAAAGATAGAGCGATTTAACTTTTAAATTCATACATAGAAGATAGTAGTTGCATTCTCTACTTAACTCTTCTAATGAATTATTATTTCATTGCGAATATTGGTTTAAAAACTTGTTGTCTATTGTATTCTATTAGTTTTTTTCCCTGTTGAAGACTAACGATAATTTGTTGTATATTATCTTAGTCATAATATTCTTTACTGGGCTAGTTGAGCTCACCCTTTTTTTTGTTGTTCCATTTTTCTTCTCAGGAGGCGAGAATGTAGCGAGTACTAGTTGGGTATGGAATGAAGGTTCTAGAGAGAGTTGTTTAGTAGTCCTCACCATTTTGTAAAATAATGTATCAATAATTATGATGGGGATTTATTTGCTTGTGGATATTCATCTAGATGGCAATATCTCGTATTTAAACTCATAGTTTATATGTTGTAATAATAAAGTTATAGTCATTTCGCGTACCATGTTTTTGGCGACTCGAGAATGGGTTGGATGGAATGGACCTATTTTGGGGGCGCCACGGTTGGTATCGAGCTTAGGATATGATCTCTGGCGGAGATCGGGGAATAAAACTAGGAGGGAGAGCGAGTAAATCATTCGCTAGTGTGTCCTACCTAAGCTTATTTGTTAGTTGGTTAAGTATATAGGGATATTATGTGATATATTGATCGATTTTAATTAACCCTTGTTTTATGACGATGATTTGAGAATGTCGACCGAGAATATTAATGATTGGAGTAAATAAAGACCGTGGAGATGCTGTCTTTACCAACGAGGAGAATGTGCAACAGTGGTAATGTACCTCTGTGAACAACACCACCGAAGCGAGATGATGAACGAGGGATGTTTAGAAGCTTTTTGCAGTTCATGCAAAATCGACGAGGAGACTCGTGTTCAAAATACTGAGAGGAAATGATAGCAATTCACGGTGGTCACAAACCAAGCAGTTCAAAGAGTTGGGACCACGAGTAATTCGGGAAAAGCCGGATCCGATTAAAGGCGGAGATGTGGGTCAAACAAATTACCAAGATATTCGATGTCTTGGGATGCACGGAGGAACGAAAGTTCCATTCGCTACTTTTATGTTACGTAACGTGGCAGATTCTTTGGTGGGAATCGTGAAGCGTACTCCATCCAATTTGCACTCAAAGATGTCATGGAGACATTTCAGAAGCAGATTCAATGACAAGTACTTCCCTAAAAGTATTCGGCTATATGAAGGAAGTGAAGTTTATTAGGATGAAGCGAATAATAACACGGCGGTGTCCAAAGACGAGGCGTAAGTTCGCGGAGTTATCCAGTTTGCACCTCATTTGGTGGAGAATGAGGAACGATGATGTACCGATGTTTCGAGAGGTTTGAAACCCGACATACGTCGATATCTCATTCTCATAAATTTTTCTCTATTGGATGTTGTCAGCGGGCTTAGTTGTTAGAGGCGAGATAACGAGTACGTTCAACCGAGGGACCATAACGAGGATCATATCAAGATAGCGATCATCGTAATAACGATAACCAAACGGAGAAAGAAGAATACGGACAAAGCGGTAGAACCACTCTGGTGGTAATCATGGCCATGAAAATAGAAGAAGCGAGTCGAGGAGGAGATTATAAAAGAGGAGATTTAACAACGATCAGTGAAGACGACAGCAGTCTTGCAAAGAATCGGTTAAGGGAGGAGAAAGACCACCGTCGTCATATGTTACAAATGCTGGAAAGAGGGACATATCACCCAAACGCGCCACAACAGGTTTAAGGTATGCTATAATTGTGGAAAAGAAGGACATATCGCTTTCGAGATTAGACGATATCGAAACCAGATCCAATGGGAATGGTGACTCAAAAGGATGTCCGAGAAAAGTCAAAGTCAACGGTTCTCGGAAGAAGCGTTTGTCGCGATTTCATTAAAAATCTGAGGAACCCGAACGAAGCTTAGCGGGTTAGTTAATTATAAATTCTTGCAAAGTTTATACCTTACTAGAATCTGGGTTCTACCCATTCTTTTTTATCTCTTTCTTTGCGCTCAACGTTTGAACTTGACTACGGAGAAATTAGACTTTGACCTATTTATGGAGACTCCGTTAGGAGAAACTTTCATTACATCCGTTGTTTAGAAATCTTGCTTGATTCGGGATGGCACTATCACATTACCGTTAACCTTATTTCTATAGAGATATTTGCTTTTGATATGATTTTAAGGTTAACTACTCATCACGCCGAAATTGATTACTTTCGTAAGGTTGTTAGTTTTCATATTCCTAAGTAACTTTGTTATTCAATTCAAGCAATCAAACCATTGTAGTCAAACATTTTCATATCAAGCCATGAAGTCATTCGTTTATTACGGATGTCAAGTTTTCTTAGTCCATGTTATGGATTTGAATAAAGACACGCCGATTTGAATAATATTCTGTTGTTATTGATTTTTCCCGACGTATTTCTCAAGAATTTCTTGGTTTACTCCCAAAGTTCGATATTAAATTTTGTATCGACTTTGAACCCCAGACAAAACTCATTTCTAAAATCTCATATCGAATGGCTCCTATTGAACTTCAGGAGTTAAAAATTCAACTATAGAATTTGGTACCTGAGCCTTTATCTGGTGACTTCCTTTGTGAAATGCAACAATTTATCATTAGTCTTCAACAGAAAAAAATCTGATAAAATATAATAGACAACAAGTTTTAGATCAACAACTGCAGCGAAAACAACAATCCATTAGAAGAGTCAAGTAGAGAAAGAATTTTACTATCTTCTAAGATTTAACTGTAAGACCCCAGCTTTTATAAATAAAGATGAATTTTTCTATAAATATTATTTTTGAATATTATGGAATAAATTTGATATAATGTTATAGTTGTGGGTAATATTTATAAATTTTTCAAAGTATGCAAGTTGTTATAAAATATTCGTTTGGTCTGGGAATATTCTTTTTGTTAGGGAATATTAAATGCATAACGGCTCAATCATTGGTGGACCCCATAATGTAATTATTATCGGATTGAGAAAACGACAAAAATATTTTATAAAAATAACTACGGAGGTGTTACCGTTAAAAGCTGTTGAACTACCCGGTGGTAAAAGTACAAGAATCTGGCGTGGTTGCATAGTAAGACACGCGGTATTGATTATTGATGCTTACGTGAGAATCGTTTCCATTTATGCTCAATTATTGCTACGATAATTGCTTGCGATCATATCTCTTATATTATTGATTCAATTATTATCACAAAGATCATCATCGTATAATATGTTATAGTATTAAATCAATAATTGAGACGACAAGTTATAAATGATTAATAATTGTTGAAAGATTAAATATGTGTTGATGAAAAAAAAAATGATTTGTGGTAAGTTTGATTATTTTATGGGGGCCTATATGTCATCATCTAAGAGTCTCTTCGTCAATAGTATTTACCTTCGTCAATAGTAATTACCTTCGTCGATAGTAATTACCCTTGTGAATAGTATTTACCTTCGTCAATAGTAATTACCCTTGTGAATAGTATTTACCTTCGTCGATAGTATTTACCTTCGTTAATAGTAATTACCTTTACCAGACGTCGAACCACTTGTCGTTTTCACATTACTGGTGGCCGAACCACTTGTCGTTTCACATTACAAAAGCGTCAAGCCACTTGCCTTTTCACACTAAGGCGGTCTTAAGCTAGAAATCTTCTATAAATAGAGGCCTAGGCTTCATTATTTTCACTTAATTCATTCAAGCTATATAGAGAGAGAAAGTAGAGAGAATAAGAGAGAAAGAAGAAGAGTATTTTGTTACTACTGCTTCTTTGCGAGATTCAATCTCCTACCAAATGTAAGGGGTGTTATTCTTTCTTATTCATGAAGAGAAGCTGTTGTTATTCCATTGCTTATTATTACATTGGAATAACTTTTGTATCTGCCAGTTTACCCTATACTTGGTGACATTCTTCTATTATTACATTGGAACATCACATGCTGTGTGTTTTACAGGACCGGTTAAAATCTTTATTATTATTACATTGGAACATCACATGCGTGTGTTTTACACCAGGACTGGTTAAAATCTTTATTATTATTCTCGTTGGAACATCCTGCTTTGTGTGTTTTACAGGACCGGTTCCGTCTTTATTATTATTCATTGGAACATCCACATGTGTGTTTTACAGGACTGGTTCCGCTCTTTATTATTATTACATTGGAACATCACGTCTGCGTGTGTTTACGTGGGACTGGTTCCATTCTTTATTATTCTGTTGGAACATCACATCTCATGCGTTTTACGCCGGACTGGTTCCGTTATTTATTATTCTGTTGGAATAACTTTGCTGCGCGGCTCATCGCATGCATGGTGATTTCTTTTGTTATTCTATTCTTTATTATACCCGGTTGGTTAAAACTTTGACTTCTATACTCCATGAAATTAGTGGAATATCCTTGATATTTGCGTTTCATCCGATATCTTTCATGGAAATATTCTTCCGATCATTCTTGAATTTTACTCTACAAAACAAGATCATGTTGATAATTTGGACGTTAATAATTCCCGGATAAAATAATTCTTGAACTTGTTTTATTGAATTCTTATATCATTGTCATCATCCTCATGTTTATATTATGTTGAAAGTCATACGTGGCTCTGTAGTGCATAGATGGACTTGGTATGATTATGACGAGAGACTATTCGATTGTGTAATCACGACCGTAATGTTACAAATGATGTGATAAAAATCCTCGATGGTCAGTAGTGCATTGGTGGACGATTGTTGGCATGATCATGAATTATTAATGAATACACAAATATTCTTGGCCCGTAGTGCATGAATAATTGTGGTCGTGATACTAAAGAATATCCTTGGTCAGTAAAGTGCGGGGTGATTCGATGATGTTGAATATTTATTAAAGTCGAGTCTCAATATATAACTTGATGATAAAAACCTTTTAAAACCTAAAAGATAGTAGACTTTATTTTCTACTGACTCTTTTAATGGATTGCTTATTCACCGCAGATTAAACCGGTTTATTCATTGTATTTTATCGGTTTAACATTGTTGAAGACTATTGATAATTTATTACGCATTATCTTAGTCGTAATATTTCTTCTTGGGCTAGTTGAGCTCACCCTTTCTTTCACCGTTCTCTTCGGAAATGAGAATATAAATTTGGGGACGAGTCTGGGAAGCAGTGATGGTCACGAAGATAGCATTAGTAGTCCTCACTATTACGTGAAATAGTGTGATAATAATTGTAATGAGGACTTTTTTTGAGTTTGTATAATATCTAGTAGGCGATATTTGTATTTAAACTCACAGTTTATGTCGTATTGTATACCTACAGTTATGTTAATAAGTTGTATTTAAATTACGTACCATGTAAGTGGCGACCCAAGATGGGTGATGTATACCTAATTTTGGGGCGCCACGGTTAGTATCGAGCTTAGGGATATGATCCACGGCTAAGATGTGAGAATAGTATTAGGAGGGAGAGACGGGAATACCTTCATTAGTATGACCTACCTAAGTTTATGTCTTTATTTTATTGGTTGGTCGGAAGATAGGGATAATTTGTTACATGTCAATTAACCTTTTGTTTTGTGGCGATGATCTCGAAAATGACATCCGAGAATGTTGAGAATAAGAATGGAGCATGAGCGATCGTTGATTCACCACATATCAATAATCGAGGATAATGTGCATCGTGAAGCGACAATCCTCACGCAAACAACAACACCGACCAAATGATGAATGATAAAATGTTCGGAGGCTTTATGCAATTTATGCAACAAAGAAAGAGAAGCGACTCTATCCAAAACGTAGGTGGAAACACGGAAAACTCTCTCGGTAAGGCGGTCACCATTAAACAATTCAAGGAGCTGGAACCACCGGAGTTTAAGGGTGAGCAAAACCACTTCGCGGAAGCATGGATAAAGCAGATTACCAAGATATTTGATGTCTTGGGATGCTCCAGAGAGCAAAAGGTTCCCTTCACGCTTTTATGTTGCTTGGAGGAGGCAGACATTTGGTGGGAATCCAGAAACGACTCAACTTCTTTCAGATGAAGATATCTTGGGAGAAGTTCCAGAGTCGTTTCAACGACAAATACTTTCACGAAAGTATTCGCCACATGAAGGAGGTGGAGTTTATCAAGTTGGAACAAAACAATATGACCGTGTCGCAATACGAGGCAAAATTTGCGGAGTTATCACGGTTTCGTCCCCACTTGGTGGATAATGAAGAGAGAATGGCACGAATGTTTTTAAGAGGTTTGAAGCGAGAGATACGTCAACATCTTATTTCTCATAAACCGTGTTTGTATTCAGGATGTTGTAAATAGGGCTCGATTAGTGGAACGCGATAATGAGTCAACACAACTAAAAGAGAAGCGTAAGCAAAATTATAATACCAAATGAGTAGTAGTCAGCGGTGACAACAAGCGTGGAGGGAATCAAGCGGGCGAGATATGGTAACCACTTCGGTGGTAATCGGGGCCAAAACAATAAGAATGGACATTTCAAGAAAGCGGAGATTCAACAATGATGGAAAGACGTCAAGACCAAAGACCCATTGTTAAGGAAGGAGAAAGACCACCTATAATATGCTTCAAATGCGGAGGAGAGGACACATCGGTCCAAATCAAGGCCATGTCAGTCAAAAGATGTTATAATTGTGGAAGAGAAGGTCACTTAGCTCGATTTTTGTCGTTTATCGAAGACAAATTCAACTAGGATGGAGGCACCAAAGGCCATCCCGGAAAATTCAAAACCCAGTAGTCTGCAAGGAGAAGCGTTTGTTGTGACCTCCCAAAGAAGCAAGGAATCCGAATGAGGTCATCATGGGTAAGCTTATCATAAACTCTAATGAAGTCTATACTTTATTTGATACCGGGTTCTACCCATTCTTTTATTTCTCCTACTTTGCGCTCATCGATTAAATTTGACTCTCAGGAGAAATTAGACTTTGACTTATCTGTGGAAACTCCGTTGGGAGAAACCTTCATTACATCCAATGTTTATAAGTCTTGTTTGGTTCAAATCGGTACCCTCACATTACCCGTCGATCTTATTTCATTAAAAATTCTTGCATTTGACGTGATTACAGTGGATTGATTGGTTAACTACTTATCATGCAAAAATTGATTATTTTCATAAGGTTGTTAGCTTTCATATTCCTAATCAACCTATTATGCTGAATTCAAACAACCAAACCATTAAAATCAATCACGGCCATCTCAAGCCATAAAGCTATTCATTTATTGAAAACGGATGTCAAGCTTTCTTAGGTCATGTCACGATTTAAACAAAAATACGCCGGGTTTTGAACGATATTTCTATTGTTAATAAATTTCCCGACGTATTCTCAAGAACTTCCTAGCCTACCCCAGGCGTGAAATTGAATTTTGTATCGACTTGAACCCAGACAAAACCTATTTCCAAAGCCCCATATCGAATGGCTCTATTGAACTTCGTGAGTTAAAGACCCAACCGCAGGAATTGTTAGACATTGGCTTTATTCGGCCCTAGTACTTCTCCTTGGGGTGCTCTGTTCTATTCGTGAAGAAGAAAGATGGGAGTATGCGACTTTTGTATTGATTATCGGGAGTTGAATCATGTCACCATCAAAAATAGGTATCCATCGCCACGTATTAATGACTGTTTGACCGGTTATAAGGAGCCAAATTCTTTTCAAAGATTGATCTTCGTTAGGATATCACCAATTGAAGATTAGAATCAACGACATTCCAAAGACGGCTTTTCGAACTCCGATACGGGCATTATGAATTCTAGTCATGTCCTTTTTCACCATCCAAGTTCAATAATACTCCATAATAAACTATAGTGGAGTGAAATTCAAGAATGAAGATCAAAACATGAATTAAATTTCAAGAATAAGGGTCACAACAGATAACTTGGAAGAAAAAAAAAATAATTTTTTTTCTTTTGTGAAACAATGACCGTGAACGAAGAATCGTGAAAAAGATGCGGTCATGAAAAGTTCCAAATTTGATAAAAAGTTCAGACCAATAATCCTATGAAATGATATTAGATGAAACGAAATTTCTAATCATTTCAGGAATTATAGAAACAATACTTACCATAGTAAGTTCAAATTTAAGAATACGAGATGAAATAATATCGCTTTCGTAATATGGAGTATAAAAGAAAATAATATTTCTCACGAGTGTTGCAATAAAATAATATCCTTTACCTCGGTAGAAACTGAATTTGACTGGAATATCGGATATTATTCTGAGAAAATCTTGCAGAAAAACTTCGCTCAAAATATTCTTTTACTCAAGAAAAATACTCACAATACTATAGAATAAGAATTTCTGAATTTAGAAACGGTGTGATGAGGAAGGAGGGGTTACACCCTATTTATAGTAAAACGGATGGAGAAAAGTTTGAACCACTAGGCCTAACTCTGCCAAACTTCCTCCGCCAACTTCCAAATTCTAATTTGCCTAACTTTCATTCAATATTTTCATTGGGTGAGGGCCCATCAATTTAAAAAAATGCTTTGTAGGAGAAAGTATTCTGCTCATCAATTTAGAAAACAATCACATTCTTCCAAAACATAAAGAAATGAATGGCACATCTTTTTGACAACTGAGGGCCACCCAATTAGTCACACTCTGCCAACTTAAAGAAATGAATGCACACCTTTTATAAATTTTGCCAAATGAGGGGCCACTCTTTTTGAAATCAAGCTTACGTCATGCAACTCATTTTCCATTACACCAACCATTTTCATTTCCACCAATCATACCAACCAAAACAAAGTTACCACCTACTTTCTTTTTTGAAAACAAGTAGTCATATACATTTTGTTTACTTCGCTTCAAATAAACACATGCTTATATATTATAATAATATTATTATTAAACAATTATAATATATAATAATAATAACCTATGAATGAATATTTTATCGGAGAAAATAATTGTCAACTTTTAACAAATAATTTCTGCGAATTCCTTCAATTATATCCACATAAAATAATATTTTCTTATCATATAAATCAATAATTAATTATTCATAAATAATATTACAGAATCATAATTATGACAATCAGGCCATTCCCAGGAAAGAGGGGGCTTTCCAATAAGGATTTTTCTTTACTGGCGCGCAATTAGGTGACCAAACCTCTCCTTGACAGAACATTCTAGACATTGCCAATAATGCTATCTAATAATATTATTCCAATAATATGAATTATTGATCTGATAATGGGAAATATTGTGTGTGACAATTATTGAAACAACAATAATATAAAATATCAACGCAGCAATTATTGAATCAATAACATAAAATATTGAGCAAGAATTATCGTAACAATTATTGAGTAGTGCCTTCACGTAAGAATCAATAATTCAAAAATATCTGTAATACCGCTGGTGCCTTTCGCAATAAAACCACGCCAGACATCGTATTTTAACCACCGAGTAATCTAACAGTGTTAACGATAACAATTACGTCGTTATTTATAAAAACTCAAATTTGTCGTTTTCTTCATCCGACCGTTATCCGTTATGGGGCCCACAATGATCGTCATTAAATGCATTTAATATTCCCCGACAAAAGAATATTCTTCGACCAAACGGATATTCCCCGACAACAATGATTATTTTATAACCACTTGCTTATTTTGCAAAATTTGCACATTTCACCCATAACCAAAATATTATATCAATTTAACACCTTATGTGACGTCCCCAAAATAGGTCCATTCCATCCAACCCATTCTGAGTCGCCAAATACATGGTACAGAAATAACTACAACTTTATTATTACAACATATAAACTCGAAGTTTAAATACGATATTGTCATCTCAGATAAATATCCACACGCAAATAAATCCCCATCATAATTATTGATACATTATTTTACAAAAATGGTGAGGACTACTAAACAACTCTCTCTAGAACCTTCATTCCATACCCCACTAAGTACTCGCTACATTCTCGCCTCCCGAGAAGAAAATGGAACAAAAGGAAAAGGGTGAGCTCAACTAGCCCGGTAAAGAATGTTATGACTAAGATAATATAGAACAAATTATCGTTAGTCTTCAATGAGGGAAAAATCGATAGAACACAATAGACAACAAGTTTTGGATCAATATTCGCGGTGAAATAATAATTCATGTAAGAGTTACGTAGAGAATGAAATCTACTATAATCTATGAATTTAATAAAATCCATCATCAATATTTTATCCTCGTAACATCAATCAATATTTCATTATCATATAAATCAATAATTAATTATTCACAAATAATATTACGTAATCACAATTATAACAACCAGTAGTTCCCAAGAAAGAGGGGGCTTTCCGATAAGGATTTCTCCTTCTTGGCGCCGCAATTAGGTGACCAAACCTCTCCTCGATGTAACTTTCTAGACATTGCCAATAATGCTATCTAATAATATTATTTAAATAATATGAATTATTGATCCGATAATGGAGATAATGTAATGCGGTGACAATTATTGAACAACAATAATATAAAATATCAACGCAAAGAATTATTGAATCAATAAAATAAAATATTGAACAAGAATTCATCGTGAAAATTATTGAGTAGTGCCTTTACGTAAGGATCAATAATTCAACAATACTGTGCAATACCGTGTGTCTTTCATCGTCAGGCAACCACGCCAGACATCGTATTTTAACCACGGGTATTCCAACGATCTTAACGCAGAATAACTACGCTAGAATTATTTTTAACCAACTTATATTTGTCGCTTTTCTTCATCCAATCGCTTTCAGTTATGGGCCCACACATGGTCGCTACTGGCCGCATTTAATATTCCGAATATTCAAACGATGCGAATATTCCACGACCAAACGAATATTCCCCAAACAACAATGAATATTTTATAACCACTTGCTTATTTTGAAATATTTGCGTATTTAACCCCTAACTATCCACATTAATCAAATCAACCCTTACTATTTCAAAATAATAAATAGAGAAAATTAAATTTCATTAATAATAAGTTGGGGTCTTACACCTTATTATTCAAAATAATAATTAGAGGAAATTCAATTTTATTTATAATAAGTTGGGGTCTTACAACCTCCCCTCCTTATGAAATTTCGTCCTCGAAATTGACGTACGTACCTGGTGTTTCGAAAAGATGAGGATACCTCACTTTCATTTCTGATTCCAATTCCCAGGTCATTTCTTCAGTAGCATGATTCCTCCACAAAACCTTAACTTATGGTATAACCTTGGTGCGTAGGACATGCTCTTTCCTATCCAATATCTTTACAGGTATCTCCTCGTATGTTAAATCTTCGGCTATCTCGTCTGGTTCTAATGCAATAATATGATTCGGGTCTTTCACATATTTACGAAGCATAGATATGTGAAAAATATTATGAACACGAGACATGCTTGGAGGTAATGCGAGTCTATAGGCCACATTTCCTATTCGGTCAAGAATCTCAAATGGACCAACAAATCGTGGATTGAGCTTTTCTCTCTTTCCAAATCTTGTAACTCCCTTCCATGGAGCAACACGTAACAATACATGATCCCCAATATTAAATTCCACGTCTTTTCGATGAAGATCAGCATAACTCTTTTGTCGATCTTATGAGGTTTGAATACGTTGTCGAATCATTTAGATCTTTTCTGTGGTCGTGCGTACTAATTCTAGTCCCAACAACGTTGCTTCTCCCACCTCGTCCCTGCATATTGGAGAACGACACTTTCGTCCATACAACGCCTCGAATGGAGCCAAGCCTATACTTGCTTGATATTTGTTGTTGTAGGAAAATTCCACCAGTTGCAAGTACTTATCCCAACTTCCTTTGAAATCTAGGACACAGAGTCTTCATAGATCTTCAAGAGTTTGAATAGTCCTCTCTGATTGTCCGTCCGTTTAAGGATGGTTTGCCGAACTGAATCATAAATCCGTGCCCATAGCTTTCTGCAAGCTAACCCAAAATCGTGAAGTGAATCTTGGGTCACGATCCGAAACTATGGATATTGGCATGCCATGCAATCTCACAATCTCATTCACGTACATACGAGCAAGGCGTTCAAGGGAATAAGTCTCACGTATCGGTAAGAAATGAGCAAACTTGGTTAATCTATCAACAATAACCCAAATCGCATCTATGCCTTGAGAAACTTTGGGAAGACCTGTAACGAAATCCATGGTAATGTGTTCCCACTTCCATTTCGAAATCTCAAGTGGTTGCAATGGACCCTTTGGCACTTGATGCTCCGCCTTTACACGTTGACAGGTTAAACACCTCAAGGTAAACTCCGCGATCTCTCTCTTCATATTGGTCAACCAAAATGTGTGTCAAATATCATGATACATTTTGGTACTCCCAAGATGGATTGCAAACGGTGTGTTGTGTGCCTCCATCATGATTCTATGCTTCAAGTCAGAGTCGTTAGGAACACAAAGTCCGGAGTTGACTCAAGTATTCCTTCTTCATCTATTTTTATACGGAATAGCTCCTTCAGACTTTCTTCATACGACGTATCCCTGTGTTCGTAGCTTCGAGCAAAGATTAACTTTATCGATTAAAGTCGGTTCTACTCGTATATTCGTCATCATCATGTGGGTCCCTAGAGTCTTTAATTCTACCTCCATCCTTTGCAAGTCATACAGAATGGGCTTTGCGGTGACAATATCGCGCGACGTACTTTCGATATGATCTTCTACTCAATGCGTCACTCTTACGTTCATTTTTCCAAGATGATATTGAATAGTGTGATCGTAATCTTTCAATAGTTGAAGCCAACGTCGTTCTGCCGCATGATGAGTTCTTTTGGGTGAAGAAATATTTGAGGCTTTTATGGTCCAGTATAAATCTCCACTTTCTCCCCATACAAGTAGTGTCTCCAAATTTTCAATGCGAATCGATTGCACGCTAACTCTAGATCATGAGTAGGATAATTCCTCTCATATTCTTTGAGTTGTCGTAAGTGAGGCATAGGCTATGACTTTCCCATGTTACATGAGAACACATCCTAACCCTTTATCCGAAGCATCATTGTAGATAACAAATCCATTCGTGTCGGATGGTATTGCGAGCAGTGCTTAAATGAGTCTCTCTTGAGCTCTTGAAACTCTTCTCGCATTCCTCGCTCCATCATGCAATTTTGTATCTTCCGAGTCAAATTTGAGTTAAAGGAGTAGCGATTTGAGAAAATCCTTCCACGAATCTCTAATAATAACCAATTAAGCCCGTAAAGCTACGACTTCTGTCCACCGACTTTAGTTGCTCTCCCAACTTTGTCTTTGCTTCAATCTTGGCAGGGTCAGCGGATACTCCATGTTTTGACACCACGTGCCCAAGGAATGCTACTTTCTCGAGCCGTAACTCGCATTTCTTCAGCTTGGCATAAAGTTTGTTTTCACGAAGCCTTTCAAGTATCAGCTTCAAATGGTGCTCATGATCTTCACGGCTTTTGAAATAGATGAGGATGTCATCAATAAAGACAACAACGAACTGATCCAAATATTCTTTGAATACTCGGTTCATCATATCCA
Organism: Panax quinquefolius; assembly: GCA_020205615.1. Lineage (NCBI taxonomy): Eukaryota > Viridiplantae > Streptophyta > Magnoliopsida > Apiales > Araliaceae > Panax > Panax quinquefolius. Next base: position 3,879,051 of record CM035151.1, read on the forward strand.
TGAAAGCAGCAGGAGCATTAGTCAATCCAAAAGACATGACTAAGAATTCATAATGCCCGTAACGAGTTGAAAGGCGATCTTTGGAATATCCTCGATTTTAATCTTCAAATTTGATGATATCCGATCTAAGATCGATCTTTAAAAAGAATTTTGCTCCTTGTAACTAGTCAAATAGGTCATCAATGCGAGGTAGCGGATACCTATTCTTGATGGTGACATGGTTCAATTCTCAGTAGTCAATACAAAATCGCATACTCCCGTCTTTCTTCTTTACTGAATAAAATAGGAGCACCCAAGGAGATGTCTTGGGGACGAATGAAACCGATGTCTAACAATTCTGTAGTTGGACTTTTAACTCACGAAGTTCAATAGGAGCCATTCGATATGGGGTTTTAGAAATGGGTTTTGTACCCGGTTCAAGGTCAATAAAGAATTCAACATCACGTTCTGGGGGTAGACCGGGAAGTTCTTCAGGAAATACATCAGAAAATTCACTAACAACAGAAATATTATTCAAATCTGACTTGTCTTTGTTCAAATCCATAACATGGGCTAAGAAAGCTTGACATCCGTTTTTCAATAAAAGATAGCTTTATGGCTTGATATGACAGTGACTGATTTTAGTGGTTTAGTTGTTTGAATTCGTATGACAGGTTGGTTAGGAATATGAAAACTAACAACCTTACAAAAATAATCAATTTTAGCATGATGAGTGGTTAACCAATCAATTCCTAAAATCACATCAAAAGCAAGTATCTTTAAAGAGATAAGATCAACAGGTAATGTGATAGTGCTAACTTGGATTAAGAAAGATTTATAAACTGTAGATGTAACGAAGGTTTCACCCAACGAAGTTTCAACAGATAAGTCAAAGTCCAATTTCTCCAGAGTCAAGTTTAAACGTTGAGCACAAGCAGGAGAGATAAAAGAATTGGAAGAACCGGTATCTAGTAAGGTATAAACTTCGCAAGAGTTCAAGATTAGCTACCCGTGATCACCTCGTTCGGGTTCCTCACGTTTTGGCGATCCGACAAACGCTCTTCCAGGGAAATCGATTTCAACTTATCAAGGGATGACCCTTTCGAGTAACCATCCCGTTGAACTTGGTTTTGCTACTGTATCAATCTCGAGCTATGTGGCCTTCCTTTCCACATTCTGCAACATACCTTGGATTGTTGTGGACGACAAGCCAATGATATGTCCCTCTTTTCCGCATTTGTAACATCTAACTGGCGGTCGTTCTCCCCCCCTAGAATTTGTTGTTGGTGCTGGTGTTGGTGCTGCTGCTCATGTCTTCCCGTCATTGTTGAATCTCCTCTTTCTGAAATTTCCACTTGGCTCACCTCTCCTATTATCATGGCCACGATGACCACCCAAGTGGTTATCGCCTTTGTTCGTATTTTTCCTTCCTCGTTGGTTATCATCGCTCTGATGACTGCTGTGACCGGTATGACCCTGGTTGTGGTCCCTCGGTTGAACATACTCACTATCTCGCTCTAATAATTGAGCCACATTGACAACATCCGAATCTGAGAAAAAATTTATGAGAGATAAGGTATTGACGAATCTCGGGTTTTAGACCTCTCAGAAACATCCTTGTCATTCGTTCCTCATTCTCTACCAAATGAGGTGCAAACTTGGATAACTCAGCGAACTTCGCCTCGTACTAGGACATCGTCATGTTATTTTGTTCCAGTATGATAAACTCTACCTCCTTCATATGACGAATACTTTCAGGAAATTACTTGTCATTGAATAGTTTCTGAAACGTTTCCCAAGACATGTTGAGAGCGGCGGCAGTGGAGTACGCTTCACAGACTCCCACGATGAGTCCGCCTCACCGCGGAACATAAAGGTGGCGAATGGAACCTTCATTCCTCCGTGCATCCCAAGACATCGAATATCTTGGTAATTTGCTTGACCCATGTTTCCGCTTGATCGGATCCGGCTTCCAATAAATTTCGGTGGTCCCAACTCCTTGAATCGCTTGGTTGTGATGTATCAAGGCATTTGTCACTTCCACCTTTGTATTTTGTACACGAGTCTCCCCCCGTCGATTTTGCATGAAGCGTAAAAAGCTCCTAAACATTCCATCATTCATCGTTTGCTCGGTAGTGTTGTTTACGGGAGGAATATTGCCTTCATTATGCGTTCTCCTGGTTTGTGACTAAAGGTTGTTCCACTGTCTCTCATACACTCTATTGTTAACGCGTTCTCGTGACCATTCTTAAACATCGCTTATAAAACAAGGGTTAATTAAACAAATTAACATATCACATAATATCCCTATATTATGATGACCAACAAATAAGCTTAGATAGGACACACTAGCGAAGGATTTACTCATCTCTCCCTCCTAGTTCTATTCCCCGATCTCCATGGAGACCATATCCCTAAGCTTTGATATTAACTGTGACTCCCCCAAAATAGGTATACAACACCCATTCTGAGTCGCCAAATACATGGTACAAAAAGTAACTACAACTTCAATAATACAATTGTCGTGCAAAATACGACAACACATATACTGTGAGTTTAAATACAAATATAGTCTAATAGAGAGTATACAAACTCAAAAGGAGTCCTCATTATAATTATTGATACACTATTTTACAAAATAGTGAAGACTACTAATATATCTATCCTGAACCATCACTCCATACCCTGGCTAGTTCCTGCTATGTTCTCACCTCCTGAGAAGAAAAATGGAACAAAAGGAAAAAGGTGAGCTCAACTAGCCCAGTAAAGAATATTATGACTAAGATAATATACAACAATTTATCATTAGTCTTCAACAGAGAAAAATCTGATAAAATATAATAGACAACAAGTTTTAGATCAACAACTGCAGCGAAAACAACAATCTATTAGAAGAGTCAAGTAGAGAAAGAATTTTACTATCTTCTAAGATTTAACAGTCCATCATCAATAATTTATCCCTGTAACATCAATCAATATAAATCTTGAATCAAATATTCATCTTTGCATTACAGGCTAAAGATATTCATTTGTATCACCAGTTGGTCATGTTCATCTCAACACCTGTTCGCCTTTGCACTACGGGCCAAAGATATTCATAAGTTAATCATTTATATTTGCACTACGGGCCAAAGATATTCAGTAATATCATCATTTAGGACTGAGGAAGATGAAAAATATTTTAAAGAACGAATCCAGTGAGACAGAAGGACAAATATTAGGGATTCATATTTTAGTCTATCCAAGTTCAATAATACTCCATAATAAACTATAGTGGAGTGAAATTTAATAATGAGGATCAAAACATGGATTAAATTTCAAGAATAAGGGTCACAACAGATAACTTGGAAGAGAAAAAAAATTAATTTTTTTTTTCTTTTGTGAACAGTACCCGTGAACAGTACCCGGTCATGAAAGTTCCAAATTTGATAAAAAATTCAGACCAATAATCCTATGAAATGATATTAGATGAAACGAAATTTCTAATCATTTCAGAAATTATAGAAGCAATACTTACCATAGTAAGTTCAAATTTAAGAATACGAGATGAAATAATATCGCTTTCGTAATATGGAGTATGAAAGAAAATAATATTTCTCACGAGTGTTGCAATAAAATAATATCCTTTACCTTGGTAGAAACTGAATTTGACTGGAATATCGGATATTATTCTGAGAAAATCTTGCAGAAAAACTTCGCTCAAAATATTCTTATACTCAAGAAAAATACTCACAATACTATAGAATAAGAATTTCTGAATTTAGAAACGGTGTGATGAGGAAGGAGGGGTTACCCCCTATTTATAGTAAAACGGATGGAGAAAAGTTTGAACCACTAGGCCTAACTCTGCCAAACTTCCTCCGCTAACTTCCAAATTCTAATTTGCCTAACTTTCATTCAATATTTTCATTGGGTGAGGGCCCATTAATTTGAAAAAATGCTTTGTAGGAGAAAGTATTCTGCTCATCAATTTAGAAAACAATCACATTCTTCCAAAACATAAAGAAATGAATGGCACATCTTTTTGACAACTGAGGGCCACCCAATTAGTCACACTCTGCCAACTTAAAGAAATGAATGCACACCTTTTATAAATTTTGCCAAATGAGGGGCCACTCTTTGAAATCAAGCTTGCATGCAACTCATTTTCCATTACACCAACCATTTTCATTTCCACCAATCATACCAACCAAAACAAAGTTACCACCTACTTTCTTTTGAAAACAAGTAGTCATATACATTTTGTTTACTTCCGTTTCAAATAAACACATGCTTATATATTATAATAATATTATTATTAAACAATTATAATATATAATAATAATACCTATGAATGAATATTTTATCGGAGAAAATAATTGTCAACTTTTAACAAATAATTTCCTGCAGAATTCCTTCAATTATATCCACATAAAATAATATTTCCTTATCATATAAATTAATAATTAATTATTCATAAATAATATTACAGAATCACAATTATGACAACCAGGTCATTCCCAGGAAAGTGGGGGCTTTCCAATAAGGATTTTTCCTTCATCAAGCGTATGATTAGGTGACCAAACCTCTCATTGATGAACTTTCTAGACATTGCCAATAATGCTATCTAATAATATTATTCCAATAATATGAATTATTGATCGATAATGGAAAATCTTGTGTAGTGATAATTATTGAAACAACAATAATATAAAATATCAACGCAGAATTATTGAATCAATAACATAAAATATTGAGCGAAGAATTCATTGTAACAATTATTGAGTAAAGTGTCTTCACGTAAGAATCAATAATTCAAAAATATCATGTAATACTGGTGTCTTTCTTTGTGCGAACCACGCGTATTATTGTATTTTAACTACAAGGTAATCTAATGATTGTTAATCTGGTAATAATTACGCCGTTATTTATAAAAACTCAAATTTATCGCTTTTTTTTCTTCATCCAACAATTTATACGTTATGGGGCCCACAAATGATCGCTTGTGGTCATTGCGAATATTCCCGACAAAAAGAATATTCTCCGACCAAACGAATATTCCCCGACAACAATGATTATTTTATAACCACTTGCTTATTTTGTTAAATTTGCACATTTCACCCATAACCAAAATATTATATCAATTTAACACCTTATTATTCACAATAATAATTAGAAGCAATTCGATTTTATTTATAATAAGTTGGGGTCTTACAGCGGATAATATTTTTTTAAAAGTGAAACTTTTACAAAGAGAGTATTTTGAATATTTGTCTCATCCGCAATATTTAACTGTTCGATTGTCGAATGGAGGGTCGCGATGTGTTGTAAGACTAACTGCACTCTCTTTTTAGAACGTCTACATGCATGAATATCATATAAACTGAATAGACACGCTTATTTTACATATCATATAAACTGAATGTGAAATTGAAAATATATACCTCAACTGAAATTAAGATGCATGTAGTTCACGAAAGTTTTCTGTAGTAAGATAATGTAATGTGTTGCAACGTTAAGGATGGCTATCAAAGAGCTTTATATAGAAGATGAACCAAAACCAACAACCCCCCTCCCTCTCTACCTACTTTATTGCAGAGAAGAGATAAATAATAGAGTAGTACTACTAGTAGTAATTAATTAATTGTGTAGCACGGATAATTATGACTACTTTAATTATTTTGTTTCCGTATACGTACGCTTATATGTGTAAATGGAAATGTATAACCAATTCCAGCTATGAGGCTCTTACGACTTTTAGGATCCGATAACAGTAATTAAACTATATATATATATATAAGATTAGATTAACATGAAGTTTATTTTTTAGTAAGTTGATTAATTGACCAATAAAATACTGACATACATAGAGTCTCTTGCCTGCGTGTCAGTACTCTATTGGCCAATTGACCAACTTACCAAAAAGAAACTTAATGCTAACCACTTCCATATATATAATAAGGCAGTTGATACCCAATGACGTGAGAGAGACCTTTTGAAAATATAAAATTTTACTTGTGAAAATATCATTTTTTATATATAAAAGGTCAAAATCAACCCCACAAACCAACATTATCCTCTTTTTTTGGGAGGAAATATCCTTTCTTTTTAGATAAACCTAGTGTTAACGCCAAGATCTGCACAATTCAACAAGTCAACACCAAAAGCTTGACGGTTTGACCGTCGGGGGATAGCTCAGGCGTGAGAGTCAATATCGGCGATCACAAGGTTAACAATGGAGGAATAGTATGTCTAGTGTATTGAGAGAGAATAATCTGGATAAGTGATTTCTTACCTTCTTTTCTTGTGTGATCGTTGTCCCATATGCACTCCAAAACCGATTTACCGTGCCACCCACAAATTGTCGACATACCCCCCCGTCCCCGATCATCTCGGTAGAAAGTATGCAATTTCACCCGCTATTTTTCGCCTTATTTGCCACCATGGGTTATCTGAGTCCCATCCTCATTAATGTCATGCAGAAAGGTGGCAGCTAACAATCAACTGTTATCTTTTGTAATGATGTCCGGTCAAAGATGGGTTAAGTTGTAATTTGCATAGCGGACCGGTCCAAATAAGAGGCCCAATACATTTAAGGCATGAAGAATATAATACTCCATCCGTTCCTAAAAGATTGTCGTTTTAGGAGTAAAAATTTATCTCAAAAAATTTGTCGTTTACAACTTTCGAGGAGAATAAATTATTTACTTTCCTATATTATCCCTACCTTCTCTCATTGTCCTAATAAATTCTTTCCCTTGTATTAATAGTTTTCAATTTCCTATAAAAGGGTAGTGATGAAATTTCAAACAAATTTTACTTGGAAGTATAAGGGAAGAGTCCAATAGATCTGGCCCAATAGTTAAAGTATAATGGCCCAACACCTAGGTTTAAAAAAGGGACAATTACATATTCTATTACATTTTTAAAAATAATTACAACAATAGTGTCCTCATAAAAATTTTACACAACTAATACACTTCCATATTTATTTACAATACTAGTGCAATACTTAATTACAAAAAGAGTGTAATCTTATCCCTTTAATTATGCACACGATTTTCTCCCCCATCTCTCCCACAATTTTCTCCCCATCTTTCTCACGATTTTCTCCCACTCCATTTTTGTTTCCCTTCTTCTTCTCCTCCCTCCGCCTCCTCCTGCCTCCCGCCTCCTGCCTCCCGCCTCCCCTCCTCCCCTCCTCCGCCTCCCCCTCCTCCCCTCCTCCCCTCCTCCCCTCCTTCCTCCTCCCGCCTCCCGCCTCCCGCCTCCCCTCCTCCCCTCCTCCCCTACTCCCGCCTCCACATCCTCCCGCCACTCCTCCTCTCCCTCTCCTCCGCCCTCCTCCCCTCCTTCCTCCTCCCGCCTCCTCCTCCCTCCTCCCGCCTCCACCTCCTCCCTCCCCCCGCTCCTCCCCCCCTCCCTCCTCTCCTCCCGCCTTTCTCTCCTCCCCCGCCTCGCCTCACCACCTCCCTCCCCGCCTCCCCTTCCTCCGCATCCCCCTCACGCCTCCCTTTCTCCTCCCCCTCCCGCCTTGCTTTCTCCTTCACCTCCTCCTCCCCCCTCCTCTCTCCTCGATCCTCCGCCTCCCCCCGCCCCCCGGTCCATTCTTTATTTTCATTAGTAACGAAATCCGAGATAAGGTAACCAATTTAGTTTTATTAGAGTTACTAATTTATTTTGGATGTGATGGGTTGGTAATCAAACTTCATGTAGTTGGTTACCAAATCATTTGATAAGGTAACCAATTCAGGTTTTATTAGTTTACTAATATATTTTGAATGTGATGCGATTGGTAACCAAAATTTATGCGCATTGGTTACTAAACCTTCCGATAAGGTAACCAATTTAGTTTATTAGGTTACTAATTTATTTTGGATGTGATGCAATTGGTAACCAAATTTCATATAGTTGGTTACCAAACCATTTGATAAGGTAACCAATTCGGTTTTATTTGATTACCAATTTTATTTTAAATGTGATGCGATTATTAGTTAAAATTAGTATAAAAGGTAACCATTTCAATTTTGTGGGTAACCAAATCGTCAAAAGAAATTGAGAATAAGAACTCACATGCATGGGCGGTTACAGTGATGATATATGGCGGCAATGTGGTAGCAGAGAGAGGAGGATGATGAACATTAGCTCCTTCATAATTTTTTATTTTTAATTTTCTCATTTTGATTTGAATTTTGAAACATGGATTTGAAATTGTTGTTAGAGACAAGATTTAAATTTGAATTTGAATTATTAGTTATCCTTGATTTTAGGTTTCCTTATTAATGTGAATTATACTATTTTTGTAATAATTACATTCTTTTTATAATTATTTAATTGATATACTTTTCTTGTAATTACTTTCTATTTGTTGAATATTTATGTAAAGGACCCTTTAAAAAATTGGTTGAACACTAAATTCGAAGCTTTACCTTTTTGGTCAAGTAATTTGTGTAGAAATTAAGCAGAATTAAGTTTTATCGATATTTGATGGATAAAGTACGTAATTTTATGAGAGTAATGATGCCGAGTCATATGGTGACCGATCGATTCACTTATGCGGGTCATAATGTCTTTACTCTGGACAATATTATGAAACCCCTGCGAAGATTAAGCTAGCTGGCCTGGTAAAGCTTTTTAAATACTCCCTTCCTTCTCAAAAGATTGTCGTTTAATATTTTGGCATATGAATTAAGGAAATATCATTTACTAAGTAAAATTTATTTGAAATTTCATCACTACCCTTTATACAAAATTAAAAACTATTAATACAAGAGATAGAATTTCTTAGGACAATAAAAAAAGGTAGGGATAATATAGGAAAGTAAATAATTTATTCTCTTCAAAAGTTGTAAACGACAAATTTTTTAGAACAATTTTTTTCTCCTAAAACGACAATCTTTTAAGAACGGAGGGAGTAATAAAAGAACAGCTGGCTGGCTAGCCGATGCATGCAGAAAACATTTATAGTTAAATAAATTAATAAAAGTATTGAACTTCTTTTTTATTGAAATTATTTTTGGACAAAGATGATATATAATCTACTGATCTCTCTCTAGATCTCTTTTTCATAATTAAGAAATTTATATATGGTTTAAGACACTTTTATTTAAAATTAAGAAAATTAGTTAATGCATATGTAATTATTTCGATTATATATATTGAAATTTCAATGTATAGATCAAGGGATTTATTCACTCCACATAATTATATACAAAATTAATGATAAGAAAATATATTGGAAATTATTTTATGTTATTATCATCAATACGTACATACAGTTGAATTAAGTACATGCATGCATGGCAAGTATTGTACGTAATGTTTTAGGTAGGTGGGCACGATGATCAATATTCCCGGCCGGTTAGTGCTCGGTATTTATCCTTCCTAGTGAGTGTGGTGCCCTCAAAGGAAAGAGCAGCAGCAATGAGGCTTTGAATATAATTAGCGACTTGATGGCTAGAATATTTCCCAGACCCGCATGTTAACTCCTTAGGCAACTTGCTCAAGAAAGTAATCTCATAAGAAGGTCTAGGGTTCATCATGAAATAAATTGGATCCATCCCTTTCCACCCTCTCGCCGTCGTTCCATAAAACATGCTCAACCGGCACACCATCGCCACCGGCACCAGCTCATCCGTCAATTCACCAAACATACCCGAAAACCGTAAGAGGAACGGTTCCCGACAAGTGGTCCCCTCCGGGCATATAGCCACGTCACCCACGGCTAACAACTTTTTAACCGTCGCTGCATCACTATCACGGTTCCTGGTCAGTCGGACGGTCTTGATGGGGGAAATCATCTCGGTGAGTCTTGAGACGGAGTATGTGACCGTAGGAATTGGACGGCCCAGCGCGCCGGAGAGGAATACTGGGTCGAATAGGGTTCTGTGGGAGCAAACGAAGAGGACTCCGGATTGGGCTTTGGATTTGTGGAGAACTGGAGGAGGAGGTGGGCTGCCCTTGACGGTGAGGCGGAGACCAAGTGCCCTGGAAACGTAGGAGCCTGTTCGCAAGGGAAGTAGGGCTCCGAAGCCCAATCTTACGCAGGCCAGAGTGAAGCCTATGGGGATCCATAGGAGGATGATTAGCGCGACCAGAGGGGTTGGCTTTTGGACGAGGCGGCCATCGTGGAAGATGACGGGTTTGGGGAGCCTGTCATTCGTTACGGGCTTAACATTTGGGTATGGTGCCACAATGTACCCCTCCTGCATTTCAATCATGCCTGTTGGGTGATATATAGTTTCGAGTATTATATATATATATATATATATATATATATATAAATCTTACAAAATTAACTTATAAATTATGTGTCATAATATAATAATTAGATAATGATCCACTAAACATGGATTTGCCTGATTTAATTTAACACAAGTACACTTGAGAGTTGCATGTCGTAAGAAATTAATGCTTAATAAGTCTATATATTAATCATGCCGGAGCAACAAAAAAAAATATAGTTGAAAGTTTAAAGTATTGTTATTAATATGTATAAAAATGTTGTTAAATATATGTATTTATTTTGTCACATAAAAATTATTATGACATTATTATCAACAACTCTTAATTAATTAGGAATTGTATGGCAAACAAACGTACCTTGCACAATGCCACGAAAGGAAGATCAGTATGCGTATCTCCAATCCCGATTTCCGGTTGAACCTCTCCAAAAGCCTTTTGAAGGGCATCAGCCTTGTTCTTTCCCACAAGTACTCCAGGCTTAAGAACGAACCCTGTTGCTCTGCTCTTAAAAGTTCCAACCTCGGTCCCTAAAATCAAGTCAGTTCCCAAGAAATCTTTCAAGAAAGCTTCCACCATTATTCTGGGATTCGCAGTGAGAATGCAACGCCTACCACACGCTGAGAACACGCGCCATGATTCGGGATGGAGGTCGCCCGAGTAAAACTTTGGCAACACCGCACGAGCTACGGATTCAATATCCTTAACCCTCATTCCAACAAATGTTGCAAAGATTAGAACTTGAATTCCAGCGGACTCGGAGACTAGGTAGTTGTTGGGTCGTGATATTTTATCCCTTTGGGCCAAATATATTGGGCTTATTATTTTTATTCTATTGGGCCTCTATTATTGAATTATGAAAATCATTAAGCCCAATCATCATATTATTTTCATTTCAAACTTATATAAGACCGATTGGGTCAATGGATCAATCATTTAGACATTTTAAATATCTGATCTTTGACTGTAATGATGAAAAAAGCGTGTCGGTTGTAAAACACGCCATGCATTAATGTGGATGGGATCATAACCGTGGCGGCGGTGGAAAAACAGATGACAAAAAGCAATGGATACACTACATACGAATCGGCAGAACCCATTGGGTAAGGGAATGTCGTCGAAGTAGTGGGTGGGTTGCGGTAATTGAGAGGAGGGTATAACATGAGGAAGTCTCCACCTGGAGGTATGTTCTCATACACTTCTTCAATTATAATCGGATATTCATAGAGAAAGATAATTATCTCTTGATATCAATATACTTAAGCGATATAGCCTCCGTTTTCGATAAACCTTGTGAATTCACATCACGATTCTCACTTTGAGCTATCCCCGACGGAACCGCCGTCGAAGCTTGTGGTGTTTATTGTGTTTACGTTCTGCTGGGGATCGGGGACGTTTTAGGTGATTGGGGCGTGACGAAAGATCTTGGCGTTAACATTGGGGCTAGAAGGAGGGCTCTTTTCAATCACAATTGTTTAAACTTGCTTGAAAGATGATGAGGAGTAGAGATGGAACAGGAAGGACGAGGCGATGTACATTAGTTCATCAACGCCTCGTATTTGAAGAAAGGATCGCTTGGGTCCTACTAAAAGTGCTCGTGAGAAACCACGGCTTCTAAACGATTCGGAAGAACTTCGTCCAGAAGATCCGTGGTGGAGCAGACGGAAGTTAGTCTTCAAGCGACGATAAGGGTGTGATCCCAATCCGGAGCGGGTAGGCGGTTCGCCAACCAGGACTCATCAGCGAAGTGGTCAAGAAAGACCGAAAGCTACCAAGTTGGCGAGGATGGCGGATGAAGCGGATAAGGCTTTGGAGGTTACTGTTAAGATGAGAGGAAGATATGGCCGAACAGATGCTTGGTGAATGAGTTGAGAGGCGAAGCATCTAGCCATTTTCATTAGAAGGACGAAGTAGGCATAAGGAGGTACCCGTCGGAAGGGTAAGGAACCGGAACATTCTATGCATGTGTCAGGATCATTCTCGTAGTAGGAGGAGATCGAGGAGAGAAGCGCCTTGACCTCGAAGAAGGCAGCGGCGATCGTTAGATCGATTCATCATGATGATGAAAGGCGAAGAAGCGGTCGAGAGAAATTATGTCGAAACCCGAAAGGAGAATCAAAATCACAATCGTTCTCATCGTGAGGATGAAATTTTACGACCTAGTAAATCAAGAAGTCCGTAAAAGTGGTAGTAAGATCGGCGGGGAAGGGTCGATCCATTCCAAAACCTAGTGTCGCCGGAAAAGGAGATCTCATCTGACTAGAAGGTGTTGATTTTACAGTAAGAGAGTTGAAAGAACTCCGGAAACAATTGGGGTGAGGTACAACGGGTGAAAGATACTTACGGTAAGAAGGCGTCCCCCTTTTCTCCGATATTCTCGGGAGAAAGCAGATTTACCAAAAAGTTACCTCGCATGGAAAGCTATGATGATGGGTCGGGAGATCCTTATGACCATAGTCGAGCGTTTGGCCGTGATGGATTACTATGACTTTTCTTGATCTTTGCTAAATGTCACACTTTTGTCACTACTTTGAGAAAAAGCGCGGAGACGATGGATGGGGACTTTACCATCGGATTCTATCTCTCGTGGGTGAACTTTGTGATAAGTTCCATGCCCGTTTGGAAATAAATAGAAGAAAGGGAAAGCTTCTGAGCTCTTTAGCACAAGTCCGTGATTCACTAATGAATCTTTAGGCGATATGTAAAGAGGTTTAGGAAGCGGTGGACGGTGTCCGATCTTAATGATCTCAATTTGTTGGATTATTCGAATGAAATTTGGATCTGGTTAAATCGGAGAAATTGGTAAAGAAATTGATGTTTCACCATCAAGAAGAGCCTGTGAAGCCTTGACAAGCGGAGAGGCTATATTGTTGTGGAAGAGGCTATGAGCGATCGAAGAACCCTTCTTTGAGCCAATTAAAGGAGGTAGAGGTTCCCAAGGCGATGTTGATCGAGAGAAGAGGGGAGGATACAACCAAAAGGCGGAAGGTAGTTCGAAGAAATACTGATAACTTCGTGGCGACAAAGGCGTGATCGTGCACTGTTCTACCGAAGGTTAATAAGATTTACACCCAGTTGAATCTGAGAGAGGTCGATAATTTTGGATCGGATCCGAAACCGACCTTTCTTTGAACCACCTCGTGATAATTACAAAAGCGGGACATGGTGACCCTCGTAAATATTGTGGTTATCATCAAGTGCTTTGGTCATGACACTAATGAATGTTGTAATTTAAAGGATTTTGTAGAAAACAAGATTAAAAGTGGCTTGGCGATTGATATGTGGTGAGAAAAGACCGTCAAGATCGTGAGGTTATCAATCGTCACAGTTCAAACGGTTCAATACCGCTTTATTCAAAATGCTCCACCACCGCCTTGGCAAGTCGTTGATGTAATAAGCGGGTGGAGTCTGTTGGGAAATTAGTAGGGAAGAAGAGGAGGTCTTATCTTGATTGATTATGTCGATAATGAGATCTGCTACTTTGAAGGTTGTGAGCCATTTCTGAGAGGCTGTTATTTCATTTCTGGATGCGGATTATCCTTGAGCCCATTGAACCGCGTGAAGGAGCATTGGTGATCGCGGCCTGAAGTGGGCTCGGTGGATGTGAAACGCATGATGATAGACAACGGATCTTGGTGGACATTCTTTATGCCCATGCTTATCGAGAGAATGCATCTCGATGAGCACAAAATGGAGGTCGGACGGGGAGGCTCCTCTATATGGTTTAAGAACGATCCGGTCAAAGTGGCGAGGAACTATTGAACTTCCCTGTCATCTGGACTGGCCCCTCAACAAGTGGAGATAACTTGTAAATTTTATGTTGTGCATGTGGATTGACATCTACAATGCCATTTTGGGAAGACTTCGTTGTGACTCTTGTTTATAACTTCCATCCCACATTTCAAAATCAAGTTCCCACAAAGACATGGAGTAGGAGAGGTGATGGGTGACTTGGATCGGCAGGAGATGTTATCGGAATTCTGTCATTTCATCCGGAATGGGGTCGATAAACAAAGAAAGATGATGGCAATTGAAATTGAACCCTTCACAAGAGAGTAGCCAGAACCCTTGGTAGTCCCATTTGGGAGGCGGAGGAGATTGAATTGGTCGTCGGAAGCCGGATAAGGCGGTGAGGATTGGTTCGGTTTTGAGAACCTCTTTGAGACGAATCTTATGGAACTTTTACGATGCTATGTCGATATTTTTGCATGGGAACCACAAGACATGCACAGAGTTAAGCGGAAGGTTCTTGAGCATAAAGCGGAGATAGATCCTTGAAGAAGCGGTTCGTCGAAGAAGCGGATATTTGCTCGAGAGCGTCAAAAGATCATCGATGAAGAGGTTGCAAAATTCTTTGGTCAACGACTTCATCTACGAGATTGATTACCGGAATGGATAGCAAATGTAGTATTAGTGCGAAGCATAATGGAAAGTGGCGGGTTTGCATCGACTACAGAGCCTCAACAAAGCTTTGTCAGAAGGATTTTTATCCTCTGCCCCACATCGATCGACTCATCGATGCCACTTGAGGTATGCATTATTAAGTTTTATGGATGCTTTTTGAGGTTATCATCAAATATCCATGCAAAGAAGACATTCCAAAAAAGCGTTTATTACACAGATTCGGTGTATCATACAAAAAAAATGACTTTTGGCCTCATTAATCTTTGGAGCTACCTATCGGAGGATGATGAACTTTATATTCGATGAGCAATTTGGGGAGGAACATGGAGGTTTATGTAGATGATATGATTGTGAAGAGTATGCAAATTGAAACATTTGGACGATCTAGAGGAGTGCTTTCAAACTATTCGCCATCGACAACTGCGACTTAATCCAGACCAAATGTACTTTCGGCCTTGGTCTTTGGAAAATTTACGGGTTATCCGAGTCGAGTCGAAGGGCATGAAGCCAACCCGAGAGAAGATCGAGCCATCCTCGACATGAAAACTCCTCGATCGTTCAAGGGCGTTCGGCGTCGATTGGTAGGATGCGGCTTTAAGGAGGTTCGTCGCCCGGATCTGCAAAGAGATGTCTTCCTTTCTTTGACACATTGAAGGAATAGAAGAATGCGAAGACATTCCATTGGACTTCAGCGTGTGAAGGCGCTTTCCAAAGTATAAAGGCGATATCATCTTGGCTCCTTTATTAGTCAAACTGTCCAGTGAAACTTTATATTTGTACTGGCGGCGGTTCCTTAGCGATTGGAGGCGTTTTGATTCGGGAGATCGGTGGGAAGCAACATCCGGTCTATTCGTCGACCACGTCCTACGAGATCTTTGAAACCGGTATCTAACATTGAGAAATTTGCCTTTGCTTTAATAATTGCTAGTAGAAAGCTTGGCGATATTTTCAAGGTCGACTCTGATCGCGTCTACGGATCGACCATTAAAGAAAGTGATGGGCAAGCCCGGAGGTCTCGGGTAGACTAGCGGCATGGACTATGGAGTTGTCCCGATTTTTTATCGAGTATCATCCCCGAGCGCCATTAAAGGCCAAGCCCTTGGCGACTTCATGGTAGAATGCTCTTTCATAAAGCCGTCTTGAAATTCTGGGAAGTTGAATCTTACGATCGGCGATGGTAGTTATTCATTGGTCGAAAGGCGTGGGCGTTGTATGCGGAGATGGATCCTCTCTGATGATTTATTAGTGGGCGAGAATTATTCTAATAAGTCGGGGAGGATTTAAGGTTCAATGAGCCATCAGATTCGGGTTTAAAGCAACGAATAATGAAATTTGAATGCGAAGCGGTGTTAGCGGTGTCCGATTAGCGAAGAGTCTCGAAGTCAGCGATTAATTATCTATAGTGATTCTCGGTTGGTCGTTAAGCGATTTATCGGGAGATTATGAAGCTCGGGAACCCGAATGATCAAATATCTGGCGGAGTTAAGAAACCAACTTCAATTTTTTGCTTCAATACGAGTTTGAGGTATAGAAGTATAGCGACAATTCTCTGGCGATGCTTTGTCGAAATTGGCCACTACGGATGCGAGATGTCTTTCATGGATCGGTGTATTTGGAAATTTTGCGGCGGTAGAGTGTTGACATGAAACGATGATGTGCATCGGCGAACAATTGTTGGATGACCCCTACATTGAGTATTTGGCGGATGGCGTCCTTCGCCGGATCGAGATCTTTGGCAAAGAAGATCAAGTACAAAGTACTAATTTGGTCTTATTGATGGGGATCTTTATCGATTGGCATTTTCCTCACCATTATTGAAATGTTTGGTTCCGTCCAAAATAGAGTATGCTCTTGGGAAGTTAATGAAGGATTTGCGGTGATCGTATGGTACGCCAAGTCTTTGGCACATAAAGTGCTTGACAAGGTTCTTATTGGCGACAATTTTCAAAGAAGCTACTGATACGTCAAGAAATGTGAAAATGCCCATTTCAATAGTGGGTCCCCATCGATACCGGAAGAGTTATACTCGATTCTATCTCTATACCCTTATTTATGCGGGGGGTGGATATATTGGGACCAGATTACCTAAAAAGCTAAAGGTCGGGTTAAGCCGTCATAGTTCTTTATTGATTATATGACTAAGTGGGTAGAAGGCGAAACCACTTGATCGATAATGAGCAGGAGTGCTTAAAGTTTTAAAAGAGTGCGTGGTGTTTCGCTTTTGGGATCCCTAAGGTATTGATATCGGACGATGGGCCTTGATTCGTGGGTTCAAAATTTGAAGAATTTTTGAGCGATTTAGGATTGACACAAGAAGACTTACGTGGCTCATCCACGGTCGAATGGGCAAGTTTGAGGTGACCAGCGGAATGACTTCTTGAATGGAATAAAGCGTAGATTGGATGAAGCTAAGGGGAGATGGCGGAAGAATTCTTGAAGCGTCTTTGTGGGCATACCGAACTACGCAGAGGACTACTACTGGGGATTCGCCCTTCCGATTGGCCTATAATGCGATGCCTTAGTCGATCGAGATCGGATCTCAAGTCTTGGTGTAAGTCGATTCAAAGAAATCTACAATGATGAAAGGATGAAGGCTAACTTGGACTGCTTTAGGCGAAGTCGAGAGGAAGCTTTAATCAAATTGGGCGCTTATCAGCGAAGGGTGGCCAAACATTATAACAAAGCGTCAAACCCGTAGATTGAAGTGGGAGACTTCGTTCTCGAGAGAAAGCGAAGCTTCTACACCAAAAAACAGGAAAGCTAATCTTAGAATTGGGAAGGGCCATATGAAGTGATCAAGTACGAAGCGGTACTTATCGATTAAAGGCACTTGAGCGGTTCGAGATCAAGAATACTTGGCATCTTTGGCGAGCTTCGGAAGTATTTTCAATGAAGTTTAAGTCGGTTTATCGAATGCATACACTGTTGTTTGATATCGATAAAAGATCACTTTTCACAAATTATCCTTTGGTCTTATTGGTTAGATGGTCACTATGGTGTAAGGAGGTATGGTAGGACTCATTGGCCATTCGATGGTAGCCCAGGTCCTTTTGGTCCTATATTGATCTTATCGGTGGTAAGTCGATGGTCATTTTATTGGTCCGATGGTCTACTATGGTGTAAGGAGGTATGGTAGGACTTCATTGGCCATTCGATGGTAGCCCAGGTCCTTTTGGTCCTATATTGATCTTATCGGGGTGGTAAGTCGATGGTCACTATTGGTCCAGATGGTCATTTTATGGTGTAAGGAGGTATGGTAGGACTCATTTGGCCATTCGATGGTAGCCCAGGTCCTTTTGGTCTATATTGATCTTATCGGTGGTAAGTCGATGGTCACTATTATTGGTCCGATGGTCACTATGGTGTAAGGAGGTATGGTAGGACTCATTTGGCCATTCGATGGTAGCCCTGAGTCCTTTTGGTCTATATTGATCTTATCGAGGTGGTAAGTCGATGGTCACTATTGGTCCGATGGTCATTTATGGTGTAAGGAGGTATGGTAGGACTCATTTGGCCATTCGATGGTAGCCTCAGTCCTTTTGGTCCTATATTGATCTTATCGGTGGTAAGTCGATGGTCGTTATTAATCCTTATGTCTTGGTACTTATCATTTGTCGTCCAAATTTACTTCACGTATGATTGATCTCACTCTTCGATCTGAGTAGTATAAGTTATTTATTTTGTTTAAGTGTTGAGTTGAGTTCATTAGTTGATTAACTTGAATCTGTAAAGTAAAATTCAATTCACTTCATTGCATGAGTTAAGCTGTTATATGCCATATCTAATTGATAGTTCATCTTATTGATACTAAATTATTGACAAGCCCGATCGGGACGACAAGTTATATTCCAAAGGCGATTAAAGATTTATCAATAAGCATAAAATGTTCATTTCATTTAAGTCGATTAATTACATGAACATAAAAAGTTAAATATTTACATAGAATCAAAAACATGATATATATTGAGCACGCCTTCATCATGAATTGAAGCGGATCAGGGTCCAAGTGAGCGGTGATAGCTTCTCTTTCCCTCGTTCAAGCGGTCCTCATATCCTCGAATAGACCTTCATGATCTCGACATTAATTTCATCCGAGTCCACTATACTACTTGCTGAATCGCTTAGAAGCTCTTGATCGAGCAGGGCCTCGTCCCTCGAGTCCTTTATCTTATGGCGAAGCTTGTGGCAACTTGGCCTTATGCCTTGAGCTTCATCCACGAATTTTCGTCTCGGCTTCACCAAGTTGTAGGACTAGGCTTCGATTTGGTGAAGAGAACTCCTCATTTTTTCGCCTTGAAATAAGTTCTCTTCAACCAAGCCGACATTCGAGTTGGTCGATTTTGTTGGTGGCCGGGACGTGTGACTCGTCTCATCTATAGCCCTTAGTTAGTCATCGGATGTCTTCAAATCCATCTTGGCCCGATCGATTCTATTTGAAGACCATTGATGGTATGAAAAGCATCTTCTTGACCGGCTCTTTCTCGATCAAGGTTGATTTCAAGCATGTTTATCTCTTGGCGCATGAAATCTTCCTCGGCCTCTCCATTTATGTCTCGGGACTTGATCGTCCAGAAAACGACGTGCTTACTGCAAATTTTCAAGACAATCAAGTTAAGCGTATAAAATGCTCGAAAGAAAATAGAAATGTAGAGGAAGAAGTGATTGTTATTTACCTTGGCGAATAACTCATACCCTCGTCGAGAAGATTTCCGTCAAGTGTGATCTTTGAATCGGGTGGTCGTCGATTAATGTCGACGAAAGCCCCAAAGAGGTCGAAAGGAAAGTTGGCGTTGAACTGGGCCATAAAGTCGGAGATCCCACGGACCGGCATGATAACCTTGACACGAAGGACGGGGCCGTTCGGGAGAGGTCTCGACTTTTCGGGGAAAAAGTAAATTCATTCGGGAGAGGTGTAGGGTCTGCGTGAATGGTTTCGATTACGGAGATTTGTTTGAAGTAGGTTCTTTGGGTGTTGAAGCGGATGCGAGAACTTGGATGACTCTCGAAGTGCGTTTCCTCTTCACGGATAACGTTGGAATCCTTCGTCTGGTCACCATCCTCTTGATCTGTATTTCTCTAGGAGAGGCACGAAGGAGGAATAAGCAAGAAGGCGAGGAACCTGAGCTCTTCGGCGAGTTAATGGGGTTATTTTGTTTTAGTTTTTGGTCCTAAGTATACTCCTTGATCGGAGACGATCAAGTAAAGCGCTTTGATCGAGGAATGGTTTTGGGGTTGGTTACATTTTACGGTGTGGGTTCGGGAGGATTTACTAGAGGGGTGACCTTGGTTTTCTGGTAGCTCTCTCTCTTTTGTCGAGGGTGAAGGGTCTCTTACGGGTATGAGAACCTCTTGACCTCTGTTTCCTCTGTTTGAAATTCATCAAGTATGAATTTACGGTGTTGAGATATACTTGAGGGTAGCCCGGTGGGTGTAGCCTCAATTGCTTAGAAGACTTCCCAGAATAAGAAATCTTCAAGTTCCTTTATTTCTCTGAGCTCGATGCGATCAAAGATCTTGCCAAATCAAACAATTCCGTGTTATAATTATATTTTATGGAATATTTTCAAAAAATATACATATATATGAAATAAAATTTGGTACTTACGTTTATGGTCATATAACCATACTTGCCTTGAGAGAGTCCGTATTTCCACTCCTCCTTTGGGAAGTTGTCAAATAGCTCCATCATCTCCACTTCTCGTTCTTGAAACATCTCTCGAAGTCGTGAGATATTTTTTAAATCGATTTGCCGATTCGGAAGAAGAGATTTGGGGCCTTTGACGAAGAACCATTTCTCGTGCCATCCCCTATTGCTTGAAAGGGTGTTCACCGGTGATAACGTCTGTCAAATTTTTCTCGGACTTGGAGAATGTTTCTTGAGGGCCTTGAACCCCTTCTCCTGGATTGAACTATCTTGTAGGCGGTGAAGAAGAAGTCGAGGAGGGCTCGGCGCTTGATTCATGGCGAAGGCCACGAAGGCGAGAATGTGGATGTAGGAGTTGGCACCGGTTGTGAAAATCCTACACCCAAAAACCCCGATAGGGTCTTATGAAAGCGTGAAGAGGAAGCGAACCCCTTCTCGGTAAAAAGTCTTTGGGCGATGAGTCCATCCTTGGTAGTTGATACATCTTCTCTCGAGCGAGGTACCACGGCGGCATGAGTATCGGGATGTGGATGTGGGCAGAGTTGAACCCTCTTCGATTGACTCGGTTATGATAGAAGGAGTATTGGCATGCGAGAATCGCTCTCGTACTCTATAATAGTGGGAGGGGTTTTTGGGTTTTCTGTTTGGGATTCGTGCACGAAGTCCCCTCATGAAGATTAGGGTTTGGTGGAACCACGGTGATGGGTGTTACAAGTATGGGAGAACTTTGATCGGGGTTTTGAGAAGCCATTTGTAGCGATTTGCGAGAGAGAGAGATCGAGAAATTTTAGAAAGCTTTCGAATTTCAAATGAGCAGTAAAAGCTGTCAAAATTGGTAAAGTTATCCTTTTATCTTGTGATTTACGGTGTTCAAGCGGGTGCATTAAATGCTAGTAATAATTTGGAATTTGAATGGGAAGCGTCCGGGTTTGGGTCTGGTACTTAATGGATAGAGTCTTTACGAATTGGGCCCTTAACTTCCTTTCATTTCATTTCATGGACAATAAATGGGTGCGTTTTTAATTACATCTTGTCATTTATTGATTCTCGATAAAATATCATGGATTGTTTATAGTTTTTTCTATTAAACATTACATTTGACAAAAACTAGAGGGGCAATGTTGGGTCGTGATATTTTATCCCTTTGGGGCCAAATATATTGGGCTTATTATTTTTATTCTATTGGGCCTCTATTATTGAATTATGAAAATCATTAAGCCCAATCATCATATTATTTTCATTTCAAACTTATAAAGGCCAAGATTGGTCGATGGATCAATCATTTAGACATTTTAAATATCTACAATCTTTGACTGTAATGATGAAAAAGCATGTCGGTTGACTAAAGAACTGCCATGCATTAATGTGGATGGGATCATGCCGTGGCGGTGGAAAAGCTTGATGACCAAAAAGCAATGGATACACTACATACGATCGGCGAGAACCCATCGGGTAAAGGGAATGTGTCGAGGTAGTAGTGGGGGTGTACGATAATTCAGTGAGGAGGGTATAACTTGGCAAGAGAAGTCTCCACCGGAGGTATGTTCTCATACACTTCTTCAATTATAATCGAGATATTCATAGAGAAAGATAATTATCTCTTGATATCAATATCTTAGGCGATATAGCCTCCGTTTTCGATAAACCTTGTGAATTCACATCTTGATTCTCACGCTTTGAGCTATCCCAAGCCGAACCGCCGTCGAGCTTGTGGTGTTTATTGTGTTTACGTTCTTGAGGATCGGGGCGTTTTAGGTGATTGGGACGTGACGAAAGATCTTGGCGTTAACATTGGCGCTAGAAGGAGGGCTCTTTTCAATCACAATTGTTTAAACTTGCTTGAAAGATGATGAGGAGTAGAGATGGAACACAGGAAGGACAAAGCGATGGTCATTAGTTCATCAACGCCTCGTATTTCAAAGAAAGGATCGCTTGGGTCCTACTAAAAGTGCTCGTGAGAACCACGGCTTCTAAACGATTCGGAAGAACTTCGTCAGAAGATCCCATGGTGAGCAGAGACGGAGTTAGTCTTCAACGCCGATAAAGGTGTGATCCCAATCCGGAGCGGGTAGGCGGTTCGCCAACGGGACTCATCGTAGAAGTGGTCAAGAAGACCGAAAGCTACCAAGTTGGCGAGGATGGCGGATTAAGCGGATAAGGCTTTGGAGGTTCTGTTAAGGCGGAGGAAGATATAGCCTAACAGATGCTTGGTGAAGTTGAGAGGCGAAGCATCTAGCCATTTTCATTAGAAGGACGAAGTAGGCATAAGGAGGTACCTCGCCGGAAGGGTAAGAGAGCCGGAACATTCTACGACGTGTGTCCAGGGATCATTCTATAAATTTTGCAAAGTATGCAAGTTGTCATATTATATTCGATTGGTCGGGAATATTTGTTTTATCAGGGAATATTCGTGCGACGGTACAATCATTGGTGGACCCCGCAACGGAATTATCGTCGAATGGAGAAAACGACAAAAATGTTTTTATGAGAATAACGGCGGAAGTTTTACCGTTAATACTGTTGAACTACTCGGTAGTAAAAGTACGATGTCGATGTGATTGCATAAGTATTACACGGTATTGATTATTGATGTGTAAGACCCCGAATTTTATGAAATAAAAGTATTCAATTTTTTCTTATAATTACTATTCAGTAAATGGTTAAATTGATAAAAGTTAAAGTTAAGGGTGATATATGAAATTTTTTTAAAATATGCAAGTGGTTATAAAATACTCATTTCTATCGGGGATTATTCGTTTGGTCGTGGAATATTCTTTCTGTCGGGAAATATTCGTACGACGGCGCAGCCATTTGTGGGCCCCATAACGGATAACTGTCGGATAAAGTAAACGACAAATTTAAGTTTTTATAAATAACGACGTAGTTGTTACCGTTAATACTGTTGGAATACCTGATGGTTAAAACACAGTAATACGCGTTGTTGCACAATAGCACACAGTATTGCACCAATTATTGATTCTTACGTAAGAAGGCACTACTCAATAATTGTTACAGTAATTACTGTTCAATATTTTATTTTTGATTCAATAATTATTGCGTTGATATTTTATATTATTGTTGCTTTAATAATTGTCACTGCACAGTATTTTCCATTATCAAATCAATAATTCATATTATTTGAATAATATTATTAGATAGCATTATTGGCAATGTCTAGAAAGTTACATCAAGGAGAGGTTTGGTCACCTAATCTTGGCAAGAAGGAGAAATTCTTATTGGAAAGCCCCCTCTTTCCTGCGAACTACCTGGTTGTCAGATTGTGATTCTGTAATATTATTTTTGAATAAATAATTATTGATTTATATGATGAAGAAAATATTCATTTTATGTGGATATAGATAGAGAAAATTTTTAAAGTGACAATTGTTGAAAATCGATATTTTATCTTTTCTGATAAAATAATATTTTATTATATTATTATAATATAATAATGGTGATATTTTTACAATGAATGTGGGATATATGAGTATATGAGGAGAAAGAATATTTTTGTTGCATTAAATGATTAACACATGTTTTGTGTATCGGTGGACATCATTTCTTGATGAAATTTGATTATATAACCGTAAAATCGCTTCGTTGTGGATTTCGGTTAATTTCGTTTGGAATTTGGAAAACTTTCTTCTGCAAAGTTGTAGAGAATTGAATTTCCTATAAAAAGTAACAAAATTCGAATTTTTTGATAAAAGGACTTTATTATGAATTATTGAAGTTCCGTGGTTCCGAAATAATTGATTTTTGAAAGTTTTAATTAATTTTAATAACAAAAGCGTTTTTGTTATGTTTGGGGGACCATTTGGTGGTTGAAATTAAATGAAATCAGTTGTTAAAAGTGTGCGTAAGAAAAATTTATAAATATAATATTATTATATTCAATTTTCTCGCTTTGGTGTTCTAAGCAATTTCTTATAAATAGGGTCTTAGGTTAGAATTGAAAATCACACGTAAAGCGAAGTTTTCTCTATTTCTCTCTATATTATCGAGTGTATTCTTGTGAGTATTTTGATATCTTGAGTGTTGCTATA
Source organism: Panax quinquefolius (assembly GCA_020205615.1). Classification (NCBI taxonomy): domain Eukaryota; kingdom Viridiplantae; phylum Streptophyta; class Magnoliopsida; order Apiales; family Araliaceae; genus Panax; species Panax quinquefolius. The sequence continues at coordinate 3,903,345 of CM035151.1, forward strand.
CGGTGCAAGTTCGATTCGTTATTCCAATGTAAGTATTGCTTCTTTTGAGGTAAGGATTGTAAGGATAGTAGTAGGAGATTATTTTCTTCATAAATGATATTATTTCTTCAATATCATTATCTTAGAAAAATTAGTTTGAACTTTTTATCAAATTTGGAACTTTTTTCATATGGGAGTTACTTATTCATGAGTTCTTATTCACGAGTTACTTATTCATGAGTTACTATTTACGATTTCTTATTCACGAGTTACTATTCACGACGGAGTTACTTATTCACGAGTTCTTATTCACGGATACTATTCACTACTAAAATTGGTTTCTTTTTTCTAACCAAATTATAGTTGATTTATGAATATTACTCTCGGAGATTAAAACTATGTATTGATTATATTGATTTTATTATCATATATAACATTTTATATAACGATGTTGAAATTCTCTTTCCTTTGGAGTGTAAAGATGGGTAGATTATTGGTATGATCATGACTAGGGTTCTCTTTGGCGATGAAGTGAAAAGTTAAATTGTTGACTAAGATGATCGCATGACCATGAATTTACAATTGAAAATTTTTAGCTTAAGTCTGAAATGTGAATTGATCAACATGGATATAATTTATGGTTTATATAAATTCGAAATGATTATGTATTTCTTTGAGATATTAATATCTTTGAATTTTGTAGTGAAAAGATGACTAACATTGAATATCTTTGGCTCTGTAATGCAAAGATGATTTTGTTTGCTTTTAAAGATGACACGTTGTTGAATATATCTTTGGCACTGTGTAGTGTAAAGATGAGCTGTTGATGAATATCTTTGGCCCGTAGTGCAAAGATGAATTTATTAGTATGATTATGAACAGGAATTGTGATTTGGTATAACCATGATTTTTGATGTTTCAGGTAAAGACAGGTGATGAAAATTATCTTCGTCCTGAATGCGAAAAGGAATTTAGAACTACAATTATAATTATGAGTTATTTACATGATTGTGGACAGGAACTGTTGATTGATGTTACAGGGTTAAAACATTGTTGATGGACTTTTAACATGGAGAAGATAATAGATCTTATGGTCTATTTGACTCTTCTAATGGATCGCTTCGTTCATTGTAACTATGGTTGAAAAGTTTTATCATCTACCATATGTTCTAAATCTCTGATTTATTACTGTTGAAGGATATTGATAATTTATTTATCTTTAGTCATGATATTCTTTACTGAGCTAGTTGTGCTCACCCTTTTCCTTCACAATTCCTTTTAGATAATAAAAGTGTAGCTGGGTCGAGTGGGGGATAACAAGGGAATAGAACGGTGGTCTATAGATGTTGAGGGTGAGGTGAATTTAACTTGGAAGGGTGTTTTGCCACTATCATACAAGATGTCTAATGACATACAACCTCGTGTCATCATAAGGCGAGGTTGTGCTCATCCACTTCTTTGAGTATATATCTGAGCACTACTATATAATCTTGGAGTTTTGGTTGAAGTATAATTCTCAATTAGAGGCGGTGGAGATAATGATATGTCGAGAGAAAATGAAGCCATTGGGAAGAATATGATAGTAATCTTCTCGCTTTTCTTTTGGGGTCTATTAGATCAACCAAGGATAATTTTGTGGGCATATGATATCTATCATAACCTGTACGCATGGCCTCCCCGTATACGAAGGTTTCTTGAGCACTTCCCAAAGATTTTAATTTCTAAAACAGTTCTAGATTGTACCTTTATGTAAGGTATCACTGTGAGGTGCTGTCCATAGTTGGGACATAAGTCATAGTTGGTATTAAAACTCACAACATATGTGTTGTTGTATTTTGCACGACAAATATTGTAATAAAGTTGTAGTTATTTTCTGTACCATGTATTTGGCGACTCAGAATAGGTTGGATAGAATGGACCTATTTTGGGGTCGTCACATGATGTTTATGTGATAAGTCACTCAGTTTTGTTTTATTGGTATTATTAATGTAATAAAACAGAATACTTTTATAAAGTTATTCTATAAATAGAATATATTATATTCTATTATGCATAGTGTTGCATAGTGTCTGCATAGTATTTTGCATAGTAAAATCTTTTTATATAAAACAGAATACTTTTATAAAGTTATTCTATAAATAGAATATATTATATTTTATTATGCATAGTGTTGCACATGGTGTTTTGCATAGTATTTTGCATAGTAAAATATTTTTATATAAAACAAAATACTTTTATAAAGTTATTTGTTTTATTAGACAATAATTAGAATATATTATATTTTATTATGCATAGTGTTTGATAGTACTGCATAGTGTTTGCATAGTAAAATCTTTTATAAAGTTATTTTTTTATTAAATTATAAATAGAATATATTATATTTTATTTAAAAGATTTTGCTTTTAAATATGGACCGTCAGATTAAAGTAAATCAATCTAAACTGATTCATGAGTTAGTTCTTATGCAATCCATTTTTCTATAAATGAAGCTCATTCCTTCATTATTTTCTTTACAATTTCATTGAAACTAGAGAGATAAACAATAGAGAGAAAGAGAAAAGTATTCTGCTACTTCACTACTCATATATCCAGTACTCTTCTTCTTAAGGTAGGAATATTATTTGTTGTACTCGTAAGGGATACTCTTTCTTTCTTATTTATGAAGAGAACTTCTGTTATTCCATTCTTTATTATTCTGTTGGAATAACCTGTATACGCGGGCTACCCTATACTTGGTGACATTCTTCTATTATTCCGTCTTTATTATTCTGTTGGAATATCCTGTCTGTGCGTTTTATGTGACGCCCCCAAAATAGGTCCATTCCATCCAACCCATTATGAGTCGCCAAATACATGGTACAGAAATAACTACAACTTTATTATTACAACATATAAACTGTGAGTTTAAATACAGATATTGCCATCTAGACAATATCCACACGCAAATAAATCCTCATCATAATTATTGATACATTATTTTACAAAATGGTGAGGACTACTAAACAACTCTCTCTAGAACCTTCATTCCATACTCCCGACTAAGTACTCGCTACATTCTCGCCGCCTCCGAGAAGAAAAATGGAACAAAAGGAAAAGGGTGAGCTCAACTAGCCCGAAGAAGAATATTATGACTAAGATAATATACAACAAATTATCATTAGTCTTCAACAGGAAAAAAACTAATAGAATACAATAGACAACAAGTTTTTAAACCAATATTCGCAATGAAATAATAATTCATTAGAAGAGTTAAGTAGAGAATGCAACTACTATCTTCTATGTATGAATTTAAAAGTTCGTCGTCTATCTTTTATCCCCGTAACATCAATCAATATACATCCGGAATCAAATATTCATCTTTGCACTACTGTGCCAAAGATATTCATCTGATTAGCCATGTTCATCTAAACACTGTTCATCTTTGCACTACGGCCAAAGATATTCTTCAGAAATCATTCATCTTCAGACTACATGGGCCAAAGATATTCCATAATATCATCATTTAAGATCGAAGATGATGAAAAATATTTTTAAAGAAATGAATCCGGTGAAACAAAATGACAAGGATTAAGGATTAAGGATTCGTACTTTGTTTTATCCGTCGTCAAAAATACCTCAAAAATAATCATAGTGGTGTAAAATTCAAGAATGATCAAAACATGGATACAATCAAAGCTAGTCTCCGAATAGATATTTTGAATGAAATTTTTTTTCATTTTTCGATGAATAGTGCCATATTCGTGAATGAATAGTGCGATATCGTGAATAAGAACTCAGACACCAAAAGATAGAAATTCCACAAAAAACATCTTCACGCTTCATTAATAGTACTCGTGAATAAGAACTCGTGAATAAGTAACTCATGAATAAGTAACTCGTGAATAAGTAACTCATGAATAGTAACCCAGAACATTACATGAAAAAGTTCCAAATTTGATAAAAAGTTCCAACCAATATTTCAAAGATAATGATATTGAAGAAATAATATCATTTGAGAAGAAAATAACATCCCTTACCTCGAAAGGCAGTACTTAGTTAAAAACAGGATATAGGCTATGACTTGAACTTGCACCAGATATAGCAATACTCAAAGTATACTCAAAATACTCACAAGAATACGCTCGATAATATAGAGAGAGAAAACTTCAGTTTCTGGTGTGATTTTCAATTCTAACCTAAACACCCTATTTATAGGAAATTGCTTAGAACACCAAAGCAGAAAATTGAATATAATAATATTATATATAAACAAAATCCATACGCCCACATCTTGAATCTGAATTCAGCCACCATGCACATGTTAAATGTGACGCCCCCAAAATAGGTATACATCACCCATTCTGAGTTGTCAATACATGGTACAGAAACAACTACAACTTTATTATTACAACAGTAAAACTGTGAGTTTGAATACAAATATTATCTTCTAGACAATATCTATACTCAAATAAATCCTCATCACATTTATTGATACATTATTTTACAAAAATGGTGAGGACTACTAAACAATTCTTTCTAAAACCTTCATTTCATACCCAGAGCTCGTATCTTTTTGCTATATTCTCGCCTCCGAGAAGAAAAATGGAACAAAAGGAAAAGGGTGAGTAGAACTAACTAGCTCATAGAAGAATATTATGACTAAGATAATATACAACAAATTATCGTTAGTCTTCAACGAGGAAAAATCTAATAGAATACAATAGACAACAAATTTTAAATCAATATTCGCAATGGAAATAATAATTCATTAGAAGAGTTAAGTAGAGAATGCAAACTACTATATTCTATGTATGAATTTAAAAGTTCATCGCTCATCCTTTATCCTTGTATCATCAATCAATATACATCTGGAATCAAATATTCATCTTTGCACTTCTGTGCCAAAGATATTCATCGATTGGTCATGTTCATCTAAACACTGCTCATCTTTGCACTACGGGCCAAAGATATTCTTCAGAAATCATTCATCTTTGCACTACAGCCAAAGATATTCAATAATATCATCATTTAAGATCAAGATGATGAAAAATATTTTTAAAAAAGCGAATCCGGTGAAACAAAATGACAAGGATTAAGGATTAAGGATTAAGTAATTTGTTTTATCCACGTCCAAAATACCTCAAAAATAATCATAGTGGTGTAAAATTCAAGAATGATCAAAACATGGATACAATCAAAGCTAGTATCCGAATAGATATTTTGGACAAAAAGAAGAAATTTTATTTTTGGTGAATAGTGTCAGATATCGTGAATAGTCTTGTATATCGTGAATAAGTAACTCAGACACCAAAAGATAGAAATTCCACAAAAACATCTTCACGCTTCATTTAATAAGTACTCGTGAATAAGAACTCGTGAATGAATAGTAACTCATGAATAGTAAGAATCGTGAATAGTAACTCATGAATAAGTAACCCCGAGCATGAAAAAGTTCCAAATTTGATAAAAGTTCCAACTAATATTTGAAAGAAATGATATTGAAGAAATAATATCATTTGAGAAGAAAATAACATCCTTACCTCGAAAGATCAAGATCTTACAATTAAAAAAACAGGATATAAAGGCTATGACTTGGACTTGCATCAGAGTATAGCAATACTTAAAGTATACTCAAAATACTCACAAGAATACGCTCGATAATATAGAGAGAAAACTTCAGGATTTTCGGTGTAATTTTCAATTCTAACCCAAGCACCCTATTTATAGGAAATTGCTTAGAACACCAAAGCAGAGAAAATTTAATAAATTAATAATAAATTTCCTACACATGCCTAGAATCTGATTTCAGCCATCAAACACATGCCACATTCTAGAAAAAGTAAGAAAAACGTTTTTCTAATTTTAAATATTTTAAACTTCCAAAATCAATTATTTTGAGCTTTGAACTTCAATAATTCATAATAAATAGCCCTTTCATCAGAAAATTCGAATCTCATGAGTTTTTATAGGAAATTCAATTCTCTACAACTTTGCAGAAGAAAGTTTTTCCAAATTCCAAATAGAAATTGACGAAATCCACAAACGCAGGCGATTTTACAATTTATAATCAAATTTCATTCAATAAATGGGGTCCATGAGCATGTTTAACATGTTTTAAACATTTATTGCAAATAAAAATACTCTTCCTCCTCTTATACTCATATATCCCACATTCGTTGTAAAAATATCACCATTATTATATTATTAACATATAATAATATATTTAAATGAATTATTTTATCGAGAAAAAGATAAAATATCAATTTTCAACAATTGTCACAATAAAAATTTTCTCCATCTATATCCACATAAAATCAATATTTTTCTCATCGTATGAATCAATAATTAATTATTCACAAATAATATTCTGAGAATCACAATATTAAACAACGGTAGGTTCTGAGAAAGGGGCTTTCAATAAGAATTTCTTCTTACTTGGCGCGCAATTAGGTGACCAAACCTCTCCTTAGATGTAACTTTCTAGACATTGCCAATAATGTTATCTAATAATATTATTCAGATAATATGAATTATTGCTTCGATAATAAAAAAATCTTGTGTAATGACAATTATTCAAACAACAAAGAATATAAAATATCAACGCAAAGAATTATTTAACTCAATAAAATATCGAACAATAATTATGTAACCATTATTGAGTAGTGCCTTCTTACGTAAGAATCAACAATTGGTGCAATACTGGTGTCTACTTCTTGTGTTTTAACCACCGGGTATTTTAACAAAGATTAATTTGAATAACTACTGTAGTTATTTTTAAACAACTTATATTTATCGTTTTCTTCATCATCCAATTTCCTCGTTATGGGGCCCCACATGGTCGCGCGTCGTCAAATACGAATATTCCCCACAAGCGACGAATATTCCACGACCAAACGAATATTCCCAAACAACAATGAATATTTTATAACCACTTGCTTATTTTGAAATATTTGCATGCTTTCTTACCCTAACTATCCACATTAATCAAATCAACCCTTACTATTTCAAAATAATAAATAGAAAATTAAATTTCATTAATAATACGTTGGGGTCTTTACAACCTCCCTCCTTATGAAATTTCGTCCTCGAAATTGACGACGCATACACAGTGTTTGAAAAGGTGAGGATACCTCGCTTTCATTTCCGTTTCCAATTCCCGGGTCATTTCTCATAGCGTGATTCCTCCACAAAACTTTAACTTTGTGGTATGACCTTTGTATACGTGGGACATGCTCCTTCCTATCTAAGATCTTCGACAGTACCTCCTCATACGTTAAGTCTTCTGGCTATCTCGTCAGGTTGGTTCTAACTCAATAACGTGGTTTGGGTCTTTCACATATTTACTGAAGTACAGATATGTGAAACACATTATGAACACGAGACATACTCGAGGTAACGCGAGTCTATAGGCTACATTTCCTACTCGGTCAAGAATTTGAAATGGACCAATAAATCGTGGATTGAGCTTTCCTCTCTTCCCAAATCTTGTAACTCCCTTCCATGGAGTAACTTCGCAACAATACATGATCCCTACACTAAATTTCACGTCCTTTCGATGAAGATCCGCATAACTCTTTTGTCGATCTTGTGCCGTTTGTATACGTTGTCGAATCATTTAGATCTTTTCGGTAGTCATACGTACTAACTAGGGTCCCAACAATGTTGCTTCACCCACCTCATCCCAACATATTGGAGAGCGACACTTTCGTCCATATAATGCTTCAAATGGAGCCACACTATACTTTCACGATAAGCTGTTGTTGTAGGAGAATTCCACCAATGGTAAATACTTATCCCAACCGCCTTGAAGTCAGGACACGAGTCTTAATAAATCTTCAAGAGTTTGAATAGTCCTTTGTGATTGTCCGTCCGTTTGAGGATGGTATCTTAATCGAATCGTAAATCCGTGCCCATAGCTTTTTGCAAGCTAACCCAAAATCTTGAAGTGAATCTTGGGTCACGATCCAAACTATGGATACAGCATGCCATGCAACCTCACAATCTCATTCACGCACATACTAAAGAAGACGTTCAAGTGAATAAGTCTCCGTGATCGGCAAGAAATAAGCAGACTTGGTTAATCTATCAACAATAACCCAAATAGCATTGATGCCCGAGAAACCGTAGGAAGACCCAGAACGTGAAATCCATGGTAATATGTTCCCACTTCCATTTCGGAATCTCAAGTGGTTGCAACGGACCCTTAGGTACTAGATGTTCGCCTTTACACGTTGACAAGTTAAACACATCGAGATAAACTTTGCAATTTCTCTCTTCATATTGTTCCACCAAAATGTATGTCGAAGATCACGATACATTTTAGTACTTCCGAGGATGGATTGCAAATGGTGTATTGTGTGCCTCCATCATAATCTTGTACTTCAAATCGAGTCGTTAGGAACACAAAGTCAGAGTGGACTCAAGTATTCCTTCTTCATCAATTCTCGCCCAGGAATAGCTCCTTCTTGTACTTTCTTCTTCATACGCATCACCTTTCAAGGTCGGTGGCTTGAGTAACCTTAACTTTTTCTATTAAAGTTGGCTCTATGTGTATACTTGAAATCATCGCACTTTCGTTCCGCGATATGATCTTCTACTCAATGCGTCTACCACCACGTCGCTTTTACCGGGATGGTATTGAATAGTGTGGTCGTAGTCTTTCAATAGTTCGAGCCAACGTCATTGCCGCATGTTGAGTTCTTTTGAGTGAAGAAATATTTAAGGCTTTTATGGTCCGAATATATCTCCACTTTCTCCCCATATAGATAGTGCCTCCATATCTTTTAGTAGAAGCGAACGATCACGCTAACTCTAGATCATGAGTAGGATAATTCCTCTCATACTCTTTAAGTTGTCGCGAGGCATAGGCTATGACTTTCCCCGTTGCATGAGAACACATCCTAACCCTTTGCACGAAGCATCATTTGTAGATAACAAATCCATCCCAAACCAGATGGTATTGTTAGAACAGTCTTAGAAATAAGTCTCCTCTTAAGCTCTTGGAAACTCTTCTCGCATTCTTCGCTTCTAAACGAATTTTGTATCCTTCCGAGTTAAATTTGGGTTAATGGAGTAGCGATTCGAGAAAACCCTTCCACGAATCTCCGATAATAACCAACTAAGCCCAAAAACTACGTACTTGATCACCCAAGCTTGGTTGCTCCCAACTTTGTATTGCTTCAATCTTCGCTTCGGATCAACAGATACTCCATGTTTCGACACCACGTGCCCAAGGAATGCTACTTCCTCAAGCCGTAACTCGCATTTCTTCAATTTGGCATATAGTTTGTTTTCACGAAGCCTTTGGAGTACCACTTCAAATGGTGCTCATGATCTTCACGACTTTTGGAATATATGAGGATGTCATCAATAAAAACAACAACGAAACCGATCCAAATATTCCTTGAATACTCGGTTCATCATATCCGTGGCGACCCAAAATAAGTCCATTCCATCCAACCCATTCGAGTCGCCAAATACATAGTGCGAAAACAACTACAACTTTATTATTACAACATAGAAACTACGAAGTTTAAATACGAGATATTGTCATCTAGACAATATCCACACGCATAAATAAATCCCCATCATAATTATTGATACATTATTTTACAAAATGGTGAGGACTACTAAACAACTCTCTCTGTAGAACCTTCATTCCATACCCCGACTAAACTCGCTACATTCTCGCCTCCCGAGAAAAAAAATGGAACAACAAGGAAAAGGGTGAGCTCAACTAGCCCAAGAAGAATGTTATGACTAAGATAATATAGAACAAATTATCGTTAGTCTTCAACAGGAAAATCGATAGAATATAATAAATAACAAGTTTCGAGATCAATATTCGCGAATGGAAATAATAATTCATGTAAGAGTTACGTAGAGAATGAAATCTACTATAATCTATGAATTTAACAGTCCATCATCAATATTTTATCCCTGTAACATCAATCAATATTCATCTCAAATCAAATATTCATCTTTGCACTACAGGCCAAAGATATTCATCAATCGGTCATGTTCATCTCAACACCTGTTCATCTTTGCACTAAAGGCCAAAGATATTCATCAGTCGGTCATGTTCATTTAAACACCTGCTCATCTTTGCACTACAGGCCAAAGATATTCTTCAGAAATCATTCATCTTTGCACCACAGGCCAAAGATATTCAATAATATCATCATTTAAGACTGAGGATGATGAAAATATTTTTAAAGAACGAATCCAAATTGAAACAAAATGACAAGGATTAAGGATTAAGGATTCGTACTTTGTTTTATCCATGTCCAACAATACCTCAAAAATAATCATAGTGGTGTAAAATTCAAGAATGATCAAAACATGGATACAATCAAAGCTAGTATCCAAAATAGATATTTTGGACGAAAAGAAGAAATTTTATTTTTCGATGAATAGTCAGATATCGTGAATAGTGTCAGATATCGTGAATAATAACTCAGACACCAAAAGATAGAAATTCCACAAAAAAACATTTTCACGCCTTATTGAATAGTACTCGTGAATAAGAACTCGTGAATAGTAACTCATGAATAGTAAATCGTGAATAGTAACTCATGAATAGTAACCCAGAGCATGAAAAAGTTCCAAATTTGATAAAAGTTCCAACCAATATTTCAACATAATGATATTGAAGAAATAATATCATTTGAGAAGAAAATAACATCCCTTACCTCGAAAGACAAGATTTAGTTGAAACAGGATATAGTCTTTCAAGGAACTTGCACCGATCTAACAATACTCAAAGTATACTCAAAATACTCACAAGAATACGCTCGATAATATAGAGAGAGAAAGAGAGAAAACTTGTTTACGTGTGATTTTCAATTCTAACTTAGCCTCTATTTATAGGAAAATGTTAAGACGTCGAAGCGCACTTAACCCGCAAACTCCGATGGCTTTACTCGCTACTATTCCCACCACTACATTTGAAATAAAATTCAGCACATTTTTTCACCAACCACAAGTGGGGCCCACTCAATTCTAGAATTTTCCACCAAAATCAATTATAAACCTAATTTCGAATCAGTCACCTCTTAAAATTCATAACAAATTATTCGTTTCATTTTTAACGGTTCAAAATTTGTGAACATATACTCAACTTATGTATGTATAACATATCCAAAAATTACAACGATCCAACGGTCGGATTAAATATTATAGCTCACACAATAAAGCTGTAATAACACCGATTTAATCTTTTAATTCCTCCAATCCACAAAATAAAACATCTCAAAGATTAATTCCTTCATTAATAACCACATAAATAAATCCATCATTGATATTCATATAAAATAAATATTTCTTATCATATGAATCAATAATTAATTATTCACAAATAATATTACGTAATCACATTTACGAATGACAGTACATTCCCGTGAAAGAGGGCTTTCCAATAAGGATCTCTCCTTACTGGCGTGCAATTAGGTGACCAAACCTCTCTTTAGACAGAACTTTCTAGACATTGCCAATAATGTTATCTAATAATATTATTCAAATAATATGAATTATTGATCTGATAATGGGAAATATTGTGTGATGTGACAATTATTGAAACAATAATAATATAAAATATCAACGCAACAATTATTGAATCAATAAAATATTGAATAAAGTAACTATTGTGTGAAAATTATTGAGTAAAGGCCTTCTTACGTAAGGATCAATAATTCAACAATACATGCAATACCGTAAGTTCTCTTGTGCAACCACGCCAGATTCATCGTATTTTTAACCATCGGGTATTCCAATGAGTCTTAATTGGTAAATAACTACGCCCGTTATTTTTAATCAACTTATATTTGTCGTTTTCTTCATCCAATCGCTTTCCGTTATGGGCCCCACACATCGGTCGCTAGTCAATGCATTTAATATTCCAACAAGCATTTAATATTCCACGACCAAACGAATATTCCCAAACAACAATGAATATTTTATAACCACTTGCTTTATTTTGAAATATTTATGTATTTAACCCCTAACTATCCACATTAATCAAATCAACCCTTACTATTTCAAAATAAAAAATAGAAAATTAAATTTCATTAATAATAAGTTGAGGTCTTACAATATCCATGAAAGCCGCAGGAGCATTAGTCAATCCGAGAAAGACATGACTAAGAATTCATTATGCCGTCTGGGGAGTTCTAAAGGCGGGTCTTTGGAATATCCTCGATTCTAATCTTCAATTTGATGATATCCGAAGCGAAGATCGATTTTTGAAAAGAATTGTGCCCCTTGCAATGGTCAAACAAGTCATCAATACGAGGTAGAGGATACCTATTCTTGATGGTGACATGGTTCAATTCAGATAGTCAATACAAAGTCGCATACTCCCGTCTTTCTTCTTTACTGAATAAAATAGGAGCACCCCGAGGAGATGTACTGGGATTTAGATGAAACCGATGTCCAACAATTCCTCGTAGTTGGACCTTTAACTCTTGAAGTTCAATAGGAGCCATTCGATATGGGGTTTTAGAAATGGGCTTTGTACTCAGTTCAAGATCAATAAAGAATTCAACTTCACGCTCGGGGTAGATAGGAAGTTCTTCTTGAAATACGTCGGGAAAGTTAATAACAAATGGGAATATTATTCAAATTTGACGTGTCTTTATTCAAATCCATAACATGGGCTAAGAAAGCTTGACATCCGTTTTTCAATAAACGAATAGCTTTATGATTAGATATGGCAAAGTGATTGATTTTAATGGTTTAGTTGCTTGAATTGCATAACAACGGGTTGGTTAGGAATATGAAAACTAACAACCTTACGAAAACAATCAATTTTGGCATGATGAGTAGTTAACCAATCAATCCACTAAAATCACATCAAAAGCAAGTATCTTTAAAGAGATAAGGTCAACAGGTAAAGTGATGGTGCCAACTTGAATCAAACAAGATTTATAAGCGATGGATGTGATGAAAGTTTCTCCTAACGGAGTTTCCACAGATAGGTCAAAGTCTAATTTCTCCGAGTCAAGTTTAAACGTTGAGCACATGCATGAGAGATAAATGAATGGGTAGCACCCTAGGTATCAAGTAAAGGTATAAACTTCGCAAGAATTTATAAATAAGCTTACCGTGATCACCTCGTTTGGGTTCCTCGCATTAATTACCGATCACAACAAACGCTTCTTCCGGAATCGTTGACTTTGACTTTTCTCGGGAGACGATCTTTTGAGTCACCGATCCCCATTTGAACTAGGTTTCGCCATCAGCATAATCTCGAGCGATATGTCCTTCCTTTCCACAATAATAGCATACCTTGAACTGTTGTGGACAGTTTTGATCGATATGTCCCTCTTTCTAAGCATTTATAGCATATGACCAAAGTGGTCGTTTCCTCCCTTAGAACCCGATTCTTTTCAGACTTTGTCGTCTTCACATGGTCATTGTTAAATCTCCTCTTGTTAAAATCTCCTCCGACTCGCTTCTTCTATTTTCATGGCGTGATTACCACCACAGAGTGGTTACAATTTTTGTCCGTCTGTTTCTTTCTCCATTTGGTTATCATTATTACATTGATCGCTTTGCTATCTCGAATACGATCTCGGTTGTGGTCCTCGGTGAGTAGTACTCGTTATCTCATTTCTAATAATTGAGCCCTGTTTATAACATGTCTCACGAATAGAGAGAAAGTTTATGAGAAATGAGATCTTGGCGTACGCCGGGTTTCAAACCTCTAAGAAACATCCGTGTAATATCGTTCCTCATTCTCCACCAAATGAGGTGCAAACACGGATAACTCTGCAAACTTTGCCTGCATCTTGACACAAATCATGTTGTTTTGCTCTAATCGATGAACTCCACTTCCTTCATATTATTGAACACTTTCAGGAAAATATTTGTCATTAAATAGTTTTCAAGCGTTTCCCAAGACATCTTGAGTACAATTTGGATGAGTACGCTTCCGCATCTCTACCAAGATGGTCCGCCTCGCCACGGAACATAAAGGTGGCGAATGGAACCTTCTGTTCTCTCTGTGCATCCCAAGACATCGAATATCTTGGTAATTTGTTTGACCCATGTTTCCGCCATGATCGGATCTCGCTTTCCCTTAAATTCAGTGGTCCCAACTCTTTGAACTGCTTGGTTTTGTGACAACCCGTGAATTGCTATCATTTCCTCTGTGATTTTGAACACGAGTCTCCTCAAATGACGATTTTTGCGTGAGCTGCAAAAACTTCTAAACATCCCCTCGTTCATCATCTCGCTCAGGTGGTGTTGTTCACGGGAGGAACATTCTAGCGCTGTTGCATGTTCTCCTCGTTGGTGAGTCTGAGTGTCTACTCGGTCTCATTTCCATTGTTAATATTCTCAATCGACATTCTCAAAATGTCGTATAAAACAAGGGTTATTAAGGAAATCAATATATCACATAATATCCTTATATCTCGACCAACAAAAAAATAAGCTTAGGTAGGACACACTAGCGGAAGGATTTCCTCGTCTCTCCCTCTAGTTCTATTCCCGATCTCGCATGGGAGATCATATCCCTAAGCTCGATAACTAACCGTGACACCCTCAAAATAGGTATACATCACCCATTACGAGTTGTCGATACGGTATGAGAAACAACTACAACTTTATTATTACAACAAGTAAAGCTGTGAGTTTGAATACAAATATTATCTTCAGACAATATCTATACTCAAATAAATCCTCATCACATTTATTGATACATTATTTTACAAAATGGTGAGGACTACTAAACAATTTTTCTAAAACCTTCATTCCATACCCCAGGCTACGTACTTTGCTATATTCTCGCCTCACGAGAAGAAAAATGGAACAAAAAGGAAAAGGGTGAAGTAACTAGCTCGATAAAGAATATTATGACTAAGATAATATACAACAAATTATCGTTAGTCTTGACGAGAAAAATCTAATAGAATACAATAGACAACAAATTTTAAATCAATATTCGCAATGAAATAAGAATTCATTAGAAGAGTTCGTAAAATCATCCTTTATCCTCAGATCATCAATCAATATACATACGGAATCAAATATTCATCTTTGCACTCTGAGCCAAAGATATTCATCGATTAGTCATGTTCATCTAAATACTGTTCATCTTTGCACTACATGCCAAAGATATTCTTCAGAAATCATTCATCTTTTGCACTACGGCCAAAAGATATTCCATAATATCATCATTTAAGATGAAGATGATGAAAAATATTTTTAAAGAAATGAATCCAGGTGAAACAAAATGACAAGGATTAAGGATTAAGGATTCGTACTTTGTTTTATCCACGTCCAAAATACCTCAAAAATAATCATAGTGGTGTAAAATTCAAGAATGATCAAAACATGGATACAATCAAAGCTAGTATCCGGAATAGATATTTTGGACAAAAGAAGAAATTTTATTTTTCTTGAATAGTGTCAGTATCGTGAATAGTGTCGTATCGTGAATAGTAACTCAGAGCACCAAAAGATAGAAATTCCACAAAAACATCTTCATGACATGAATAGTACTCGTGAATAGTAACTTCGTGAATAAGTAACTCATGAATAGTAACTCGTGAATAGTAACTCATGGATAGTAACCCCTGAAGCATGAAAAAGTTCCAAATTTGATAAAAAGTTCAACCAATATTTTAGCATAATGATATTGAAGAAATAATATCATTTGAGAAGAAAATAACATCCCTCACCTCGAAAGATCAAGATCTTACATTTTAAAAACAGGATATAGGCTATGACTTGGACTTGCATCAGTATAGCAATACTCAAAGTATACTCAAAATACTCACAAGAATACGCTCGATAATATAGAGAGAAAACTTCATTTCAAGGTGTGATTTTCAATTCTAACCCAAGACCCTATTTATAGAAAATGCTTGAACACCAAAGCGAAAATTTAATAA
This sequence comes from Panax quinquefolius, assembly GCA_020205615.1. Taxonomy (NCBI): domain Eukaryota; kingdom Viridiplantae; phylum Streptophyta; class Magnoliopsida; order Apiales; family Araliaceae; genus Panax; species Panax quinquefolius. Next base: position 3,919,199 of record CM035151.1, read on the forward strand.
ATTAATAATAAATTTCCTACACATGCCTAGAATCTGATTTCAGCCATCAAACACATGCCACATTCTAGAAAAAGTAAGAAAAAACGTTTTTCTAATTTTAAATATTTTAAACTTCCAAAATCAATTATTTGAACTTGAACTTCAATAATTCATAATAAATAGCCCTTTCATCAGAAAATTCGAATCTCATGAGTTTTATAGGAAATTCAATTCTCTACAACTTTGCAGAAGAAAGTTTTTCCAAATTCCAAATAGAAATTGACCGAAATCCACAAGCGGGCGATTTTCTGTGCTATAATCAAATTTCGGTCAATAAATGGGGTCCAACCGACATGTTTAACATGTTTTAAACATTTATTGGAACAAAATACTCTTCCTCCTCGTATACTCATATATCCCACATTCGTTGTAAAAATATCACCATTATTATATTATTAACATATAATAATATATTTAAATGAATTATTTTATCGGAAAAAGATAAAATATCAATTTTCAACAATTGTCACAATAAAAATTTTCTCCATCTATATCCACATAAAATCAATATTTTTCTCATCATATGAATCAATAATTAATTATTCACAAATAATATTCTGAGAATCATGATATTGATAATGAAGGCGCTTCCAGGAAAGAGGGGCTTTCCAATAAGAATTTCTTCTTACTTGGCGGCGCAATTAGGTGACCAAACCTCTCCTTAGGCGAACTTTCTAGACATTGCCAATAATGTTATCTAATAATATTATTGAGATAATATGAATTATTAGCCCGATAATGAAAAAATCTTGTGTGTAATGACAATTATTTAAACAACAAACAATATAAAATATCAACGCGGCAATTATTAACTCAATAAAATCTTTGAGAATTAATTATCTGTAACCATTATTGAGTAGTGCCTTCTACGTAAGTATAATCAACAATTGAGTGCGATCATGATTGTCTTTCGTGTTTTTAACCACCGGGTATTTTAACAAAGATTGCTTGAGTAACTTAACTACTAGTTATTTTTAAACAACTTATATTTGTCGTTTTCTTCATCCAATCGCTTTACGTTATGGGGCCCACACATGGTCAAGGCCGTCAAATACGAATATTCCTCGACAAATCATTTAATATTCCACGATCAAACGAATATTCCCCGTCAACAATGAATATTTTATAACCACTTGCTTATTTTGAAATATTTGCGTATCTTACCCCTAACTATCCACATTAAACAAATCAACCCTTACTATTTCAAAATAATAAATAGAGAAAATTAAATTTCATTAATAATAAGTTGGGGTCTTACATTAAATATGCCCACAACATAATAAATAGCCATTTTATCAGAAAATTCGAATCTCGCGCCTTTTTATAGGAAATTCAATTCTCTACAACTTTACAGAAGAAAGTTTTTCCAAATTCCAAACAGAAATTGACCGAAATCCACATACGGACAATTTTACAATTTATAATCAAATTTCGAATCAATAAATGGGGTCCACCGAGCATGTTTAACATGTTTTAAACATTTATTGCAACAAAATACTCTTCCTCCTCAGTATACTCATATATCCCACATTCGTTGTAAAAATATCACCATTAATATATTATTAAAATAATATATTTAAATAAATTATTTTATCGAAAAAGATAAAATATTAATTTTCAACAATTGTCATTTTAAAAATTTTCTCCATCTATATCCACATAAAATCAATATTTTTCTCATCATATAAATCAATAATTAATTATTCACAAATAATATTACAGAATCACATTATTGATAACTAGGCAGGTTCAAGAAAGAGGGCTTTCCAATAAGAATTTCTCACTCTTCTTGGCGGCATGATTAGGTGACCAAACCTCTCTTTAGGCGAGAACTTTCTAGACATTGCCAATAATATTATCTAATAATATTATTCCGGATAATATGAATTATTGCTTCCGATAATAAAAATAACGTGTAATGACAATTATTCAAACAACAACAATATAAAATATCAACGCAACAATTATTGAATCAATAAAATAAAATCTTTGAACAAGTAATTCATCGTAACAATTATCGAGTAGTGCCTTCACGTAAGAATCAATAATTGGTGCAATACCGTGTGCTTCTTGTTCAACAACAGCGATTAGTGTGTTTTAACCACCGGTATTATTCAAAGATAATACTTGAATAACTACTGTAGTTATTTATAAACAACTTATATTTGTCGTTTTCTTCATCCAATCGCTTTCTAGTTATGGGGCCCACAAAAAGATTCGCTTCAAAATTGCATACGAATATTCCCCGACAAAGATTTAATATTCCACGACCAAACGAATATTCTAAACAATAATGAATATTTTATAACCACTTGCTTATTCGAGAAATATTTGCGTATTTTACCCATAACTATCCACATTAATCAAATCGACCCTTACTATTTCAAAATAATAAATAAAGAAAAATAAATTTCATTTATTAATAATTTGAGTCTTACAACCTCCCATCCTTATGAAATTTCGTCCTCTAAATTGACGTACGATACTGTGTTTGAAAAGATGAGAATACCTCGCTTTCATTTCCGTTTCCAACTCCTGGTCATTTTCTCAATAGCATGGTTTCTCCACAAAACTTTAACTTGTGGTATAACCCCTACATACATGGACATGTTCTTTCTCTACAAGATCTTGTGAAAATTCTCCTCGTCACGTTAAGTCTTGGCTATCTCTAAATCCGGTTCTAACTCAATGATGTAGTTCGGATTAGTCCACATATTTACGTAACATCGATACGTGAAAAGCGTTATGAACACGCGTCATACTTGGCGGTGAAACGCAGTCTATAGGCCGCAGCCCTATTCCATCGAGAATTTTAAATGGATTAATAAATCAAGGTTTGAGCTTTCCTCACCTCACCGATTCTCTCGCTTTTGAAATAACAACTTCACACCTCCTTCTTCAAATTCATCGTGGCAAATTGTGTGTAGCTTGAAGCGACTTTAACTTTATCGATTAAAGTCGATTATACTCGTATATCATCACGTGGGTAACTAGAGTTTTCATCTCCATCTCTATTATTTATAAATTATTTGAAATGAGTCTTTGATAATATCGTACTCGTACTTGTATACGATCTTCTACTCAACACGTCACCTACCACGTTAAGCTTTTCCGAGGATAGCATGGTCGTAACATGTCTTGAAATGAGTCTCCTCTTGAGTTCTTCAAGCTCTTCCCACATTCCTTGCTTCCATTCAAATTTTGTATCTCTACGAGTCAAATTGCGTTAATGGAATAGCGATTCAAGAATATCCTTCAACGAATCTCCGATAATAACCAACTAAGCCTAAAAAGCTACGATTTAGATTCTCGACTTAGGTTGTTCTCAACTGTGACTCATATCCCAACCTTGGATAAGACGTTACAATGACACCTATCGCTTTACTATCGACGAATATGGTGTCCCTACTTGAGAGTCCGGCCGGTGCATTCCACAAAGGAAGTCACCAGATAAAGGCTCAGTACCAAATTCTATAATTGAATTTTTAACTCTTGAAGTTCAATAGAGCCATTCGATGTGAGATTTTAGAAATGAGTTTTGTATCTTAGGGTTCAAAGTCGATACAAAATTTAATATCGTCTTTTGGGAGTAAACCAAGAAATTCTTGAAATACGTCAGAAAAATCAATAACAATGAAATATTATTCAAATCGACGTGTCTTTATTCAAATCCATAACATGGACTAAGAAAACTCGACATCCATAATAAAGCGAATGACTTCATGGCTTGATATGAAAATGTTTGACTACAATGGTTTGATTGCTTGAATTGAGTAATAAAGTTGCTTAGGAATATGAAAACTAACAACCTTACGTAAAGTAATCAATTTCGGCATGATGAGTAGTTAACCTTAAAATCACATCAAAAGCAAATATCTCTATAGAAATAAGGTTAACGGTAATGTGATAGTGCCAACCTGAATCAAGCAAGATTTCTAAACAACGGATGTAATGAAAGTTTCTCTAACTGAAGTCTCCATAAATAGGTTAAAGTCTAATTTCTCCGTGAGTCAAGTTCAAACGTTGAGCCGCAATGAAGAGAGATAAAAGAACGGTAGAAAAATTTATCTAGTAAGGTATAAACTTCGTAAGAATTTATAATTAACTAACCGTGCTAACTTCGTCGTTCCTCGCATTTGGACTAAATCACGACTAAAACGCTCTTCCAGAACCGTTGACTTTGACTTTTTCCGGGACATCTTTTTGAGTCACCATTCCCGCTGGATGGGTTTCGATATCGCATAATCTCGAGCGATATGTCCTTCTTTTCCACAATTATAGCATACCTTAAACTGCAGGCGGTTTCAATGATATGTCCTCTTTCCCGCATTTGTAACATACGACCGGTGGTCTTTCTCCTCCTGGAACTAGTTGCTCTTGCGCCGACGCCTTCAAATGGTCGTTGTTGAATCTCCTCTTTTAAATCTCTCCCACTCAGCTTCTCTTCTATTTTCATGGCTACGACATTACCACCAGAGTGGTTACCGCTTTGTATCAGATTCTTCTTTCTCCATTGGTTATCGTTATTACGATGGCTGCTATCTTGAGTATGATCTGGTTATGGTCCCTCGGTTGAACGTACTCGTTATCTCGCTCTAACAACCGAGCCTCATTGACAACATCTGGTCAGAGAAAATTTACGAGAAATGAGATATCGACGTACGCTGGGTTTCAAACCTCTCGTAAACATCCGCGTCATACGCTCCTCATTCTCCACCAAATGAGGTGCAAACCGGATAACTCCGCGAACTTCGCCGATCGACACCGTCATGTTATTCTCGCTTCCCGATTAATAAACTCTACTTCCTTCATACGATTTAATACTTTCGTGGAAGTACTTGTCATTGAACTGCTTCAAACGCCTCCCATGACATGCCGAAAAGCAATTTGGATGGGTACGCTTACGATTCCCACCAAGATCCGCCTCATCACTTTTAACATAAAAGGTGGCGAATGGAACCTTCGTTTCCTCCGTGCATCCCAAGACATCGAATATCTTGTAATTTGCTTCGACCCATGTTTCCGCCATGATCGGATCTCGCTTTCCCTTAAATTTTGGTGGTCCCAACTCTTTGAACCGCTTGGGTCGCGAGGATAACCCGTGAATTCGCTATCATTTCCTCCAAAGATTTTGAACACGAAGTCTCCTCGCCCCGATTTTGCATGAATCTGCAAAAGCTTCTAAACATCCCTCGCTTCATCATCTCTGCTCAAAGGGTGTTGTTTCACAGGAGGTACATTGTCAACTCGTTGTATCACGTCATTTCGCTTGCATAGAAGTCTGTATATCTCCACTGGCCTCATTTACTCCTTTGTTAATATTCTCATTCGACATTCTCAAATCATCGCTATAAAACAAGGGTTAGTTAAGGAAATTAATATATCACATAATATCCCTATATACTCGACTAACTAACAAATAAGCTTAGGTAGACACACTAACAAGGATTTACCTGCCTCTCCTCCTAGTTCTATTCCCCGATCTCCGCCAGAGATCATATCCCTAAACTCGATACCAACCAGCGACGCCCCCAAAATAGGTCCATTCCATCCAACCCATTCTCGAGTCGCCAAATACATGGTACGTAAATAACTACAACTTTATTATTACAACATATAATCAGTGAGTTTAAATACGATATTGCCATCTAGACAATATCCACACGCAAATAAATCCCCATCATAATTATTGATACATTATTTTACAAAATGGTGAGGACTACTAAAAAACTCTCTCTAGAACCTTCATTCCATATTCCGACTAGTACTCGCTACATTCTCGCCTCCCAAGAAGAAAATGAACACAAAAGGAAAAGGGTGAGCTCAATCTAGCCCAAAGAAGAATATTATGACTAAGATAATATACAACAAATTATCATTAGTCTTCAACAGGAAAAAACTAATAGAATACAATAGACAACAAGTTTTTAAACCAATATCAAGAATGAAATAATAATTCATTAGAAGAGTTAAGTAGAGTAATGAACTACTATCTTCTACTAATGAATTTAAAAAGTTCGCTCTATCTTTTATCCTCAGAACATCAATCAATATACATCCGGAATCAAATATTCATCTTTCCACTACAGCCAAAAGATATTCATCGACTTGGTCATGTTCATCTAAACACTGCTCATCTTTTGCACTACGGGCAAAGATATTCTTCAAATCATTCATCTGCATCTATGTGCCAAAGATATTCCATAATATCATCATTTAAGATCAAGATGATGAAAAATATTTTTAAAG